>LR738710.1:284470924-284594553 GCA_902687465.1 Secale cereale
CCCCGCGCTTCGGCCTTCATCTTCCTCGCCTGGCACTCTTCCCAGCTATGACCATCGCGCCGGCGACCCGGAGGAGCCAAGCCAAGATCCCTCGCTCCGACGACCTACCAGAGGATCCCAGAATGGTGGCTGCAGTCGGGTGATTATTTGGGCCTCCACCGCAGCGCTTCCTCTATCCCCTACCTCCATCTCTCGGAAGAGCAGGAAGGAGGCCAACCTCCTTCAATCACGGATCTGAAGGTGAACAGCGGCAACAACGCCCCATGCAGTTCAGCAATTGCCTCTTTTTGCTACTTCTTTTTTTTTTTGCCTTCTGATGCAGTTCGCCATGGCTTCGCATGCGGTCCGGTGTCACGGCCGTTTCAGTGCTTGCGTGTGTCATGGCCTCGCACGGATGCAGTTCAGAAATTGCTTGTTTTCTCGTTTTGCAGTGCAGATTGTATCGACATGCAGTGCAGCACATGTACGAAGGAGAGAGAAAAGACTATCGTCGTTTATTCTGAAGTTCGTTTTATTATTCGATAAAACACACACATAAATGCTCGAGTGTGATTCGAGTTGACAGTGTGTTAATTTCTGTTGAGAGGTTCACTTTTGTTCGTTGAGAGGTTTGCTTTAATTCCTTGGTGAAAAATGCTAAGAAAAACAATGTAGTTTGTTTTGTAAATATTCCTGGACCAAGATGTAATTTTTTTGAAAACTGATGTAGTTCATATACTGAAATTTTTGGTGGTTTTGCTCTGTGAAAAACTAACGTGGTAGTTCACTACATACACGTTTCTCATTTGCTCGGTGAAATCCGACTAGGTAGTTCAATACATCCACGTTTTTCATTTTTTGGAAAAGTAATTTGTTGTGCAATCGGTAACGAGGGAGAAGAGAGTGAGAAGAGAGCATCGATGTTCCTTTAAAAGAAGTTCATTTTGTTGTTTGAGAAAATGCAGAGATGAAATGAGAGTAAACACTGGATGTGGATGAATGCTTGTGTGTAATGTGTAGCGTGCAAACAAACAATGCAGTCCACTTGCCTGTCTGTATGTCTTGAATAAATTTGTCAGCTCATTACCACTTTGTATGAAGTGCAAAAAATGTTTCGTGTGTCTCAAAATTTAGTCGACTACATCAACACTTGCAGTGTGTTTGGTCCTCAGATGTGGTTTCCTTTTGAGAGTGATGATGTTCATTTGCGCTCGATCATGAGAAGTGTGAAAATTTTAGCGAAAAACAAAATAGTAGTGCGGTACACTTCGATATATGTCGCGGTTCGTTTGCCCTTGTCTCTGTGGTCCACTCTCGTTCATACAATATGTTGAGAAAAAAGACAAAAAAACTCGTGTGAGAAAGTTTACGTTCGACAAAAGAATTCATGAAGTTCACTTGACTGTCTGATGCAGTGCGCTGTTAAGTTTGAAGCAGTGCGGTTTTTCTATCTGACGCAGTATGCACAACGATTTGGGTGTCGCGAAAAGCAGAGTTTCCGTGTTTCGATAAATTCAAAATTCCTTTTAAATCGTAAGGAATTAGAGAGCGTGTTCTACATGAAAAAGTTGCGCCTCGTCGATATCTTTCGAGCGACATCTAAATTGAATCATTCTGATCAGCGGGTTTCTAAAAAATCCGCGGAAAACGTCCAATGTCTCAAGTCGTCAGCTCCACGATTTTCAAAATTAACTAAAATCCGTAAGGAATCTAAAAAACATTTCAACATATGAAAGTTGTGCCTCGTCCATAGCTTTTCAACGGTATATTACACGCCCCTTTTCGACAAACGGTTAAAAAGTGGAGCCAAAACAATACCGAAATTTGAAAAAAAATGAAAAACTGAATTCCGTGATTTAGTAAATTTAAAACTGCTCTTAAAACGTAGCGAACTAGAGAAAATAGTAGATACGAAAAAGATGCCCCTCGGCGATATGTTTCCAATGGTGTATCATTTGCTTCATTCCGACGAACGTTTTAGAAACAAAAGCGCGAAAAACGCTCGCTGCCACTCGTCGTGCGTCGCATCGTTTTCAAAACTACCCTTAAACCGTGAGGAATCTCGAAAAGTGTTGAACATGACAAAGTTGCGCCTAATCCATACCTTTCAAAAATTATATTACACGCCTCATTCCGGCAAACGATTTGAAAAATGGAGTGAAATTAGTACCGACAAAACACCCGCATGCAGTTTTTTGCGACTGAAGTTCACTCGCTTGAGTACTGCAGCGCACTTGGTTCAAACAATGACGTGCACTTGATTTGAGCGTGCAGTGCGGAAGCGTTATCAGAATAGTTATTCTGCTAATATTGGCAGAATATATAGTAGTACGTCGATTATGGTGAGATTCTAGACCTAAGTTTGAGTGCATGCATACACATGAATCCCTATATATATAAACTCATACCATGTGGACGTCCATGATCGGCGTACTACTATACAGTAACGCAAACCAAGAGAAGAATAATTCACCCGGGTAACCTCTATTGGTGTTGGTCGAAGTGATGGACGTCCACACGGGCCCACGAATATATAGGTCGTCCATGATAACCAAGCGAGGGAGAGTGTCCAAAGAAAATGCATGTGCCCCAGACATATGTAGGGACATGCGTGATCCATGCATGTGTTTGAATACCAAAAGCACAACATTTTTACGTGGCGCATGCATGCGTCGAAAACCGCACAGTCCCCCACACACAGATGTTCATGATGGGTCACGTGCTCTCCACCCCCGACCCACCCACTTCGATCCGGTGGGAGGGATTCATGCGAACACTTGGGCTGAAAGTATACTATGTGATCTCATCTCATGACATGTACCGTACCATATAAGACGAAATAAAATTTAATCCCCTCCTAATAATAAGTCAAATAAACCTCTATCGCTGTTGATCAAAGTGATTGACCAAGCGGGCACACACATATGGACAAAGCATCTCGCCGATAATGCCATGAGTGAGTTCTAGAGGACAACCGCCATCGCTTGCATGTCAGCCAAATACACGTATGGAGATGTGTGGGTTGTGATGTTTGAATACCTAACATATATGCACACCTTTGATGTGGCACCTGCCTCGGAAACTTTTAAGTCCCCCACACGAAGCGAGGTTCAAGATGCAGAGTAAGTGCTAGCCCCTCCCCTCTTCGACGCATAATATATACTCCTACCGTAACACAACCCAAAAATAATCCTCCTTGTTTGTCAAATTTACCATTTTCATTGTGTCATATTAGATGGACGACTACCTTGCGGGCCCATGGAGGGAAGCTAGACGAGTGAGTTACCACCATCGTCTGCACATGGGCCAAGGAGGTGTTGGTGATATTTCATACCCAATATGCACAACTTCTTTGTGGTACCTGCCTCAGACACTGAAAACTCCCCACACGAAGCGATATCGTTCATGACGTGTGTGTGTGTGTGTGTGTAGTATGTGTTGCCCCCTTCTCCCCTCTTCGGCGCGTACTATATACTCCTATCGCAACACGACCCAAAAAGAAACCTCCTTGTTGGTCAAATTAATCTCTCTTGTTGGGTCGAAGTGATGGACGACAACCACGCGGCCCATGGATGGATGCATCGCACCCGAGTGACTATCCTATATGACGCGTACCATATGTTTCCCCCACCCTCTTTGACGCGTACTACATATATAGTCCTACCGTAAGTAACACAAACCAAAAAAGAACCATCATTATTGGTCCAATTAGCCTCTCTCACCGCAGGTCATAGTGATGGACGACGACCTAGTGGGCCCACAGAGAGACTCACAAGCGAGTGAGTGTCCTAAGACCACCGCGTGCACTTGGCCCAAAGATGCATGTCAAACTTTTTCTACATCGAACATGCGACCAAAGGAGTTTAGTGTTAAAATTTGAAAAATAGATAACATTTGTCTGTTTTTATACAATGATTGATTTCCTAGGGATTTATTGTGCAAAATCAAATTTGAGCTACATGGGACCCGTGATAGTACACCAAAATGGATTGGAAAATCATATGTGTACGTGTCCCCGAGTGCATGTTTAGTCCCCATGCAAGAAATTTCTTACATCGAGAATCTTGATTTTAAAATCTAGTAAATCCAAAACTAAGTTGAAATTCATGAAACTTATCATGGTGTCATATGGACACCAATAGACTGTGACTTGTTTTTCAAATTTGAGTCAAGTTTTGATATAATATTCTTATAGACAGGAAATTATCAATAATTAGCAACCAATATCGCAAACGAACTCTTTATTCAAACCATGGGCGTTAGACCAACAAGGTACGTGCAGTGCTTCAGTTAGGCAATAAAGCGGCATAATTAATCATCAAAAAGAAAAAAAATCAATAAAATACGTGCCACCACGCGTCCCGTGTGTTGTACGAGCATGTGTGAAGGGACGAGACGCATGCTAGGAGTGGCGACCGCACCCCCCGTCCACAGTTATCACCGCCGCATGGAGATTGTGAGGATGTTACCGAAGCGCACCATCCGAGGGAGTGGCGACGCCTGGGCTGGTGAAGCACCCGCGCAACGCTTGAAGTTGGGCACAGAGGTTGCGGCCGCCGGCAACGAGTTCTCACGTGGGTAGCAACGCGATCTTGACTTCATCGCCGTCATCGTGCCTCCCCAGCCGGAGCCACAGGACCACAGCTACTCGGGCAACTGCTCTGAATCCGACGGAAAATGAGTTAGTCTCCTCCCCCTTCTTGTTTTGGGAATAGCAATCCTATGGTTATGTTCACCAAGTCCATGAAGTCAGAGTAAGATTCGTTAGATCCGTGTAGTGTATTGATTGTTTGAATGGTATCTATGGATAGGGATTAATTGTTTGTTCTGTAAAATGATTTTTGTCCTAATAATCTGACTAGGTTTAGCGTTCGTGATAATAATTCGTAGCGAGTTCTTGAGAATTGATTTTGAATGTCCTACATATATATTTGTGCCTTTTTTCTTCCAGATCTTGAAAATTGATTTTGAGTGTCCTTCATGTATGTTTCTGCTATTTTTTCCAAATTGTTATGTACACAGATGAGGCTCCGGCCAGCGGTGCCACCGGCTATAGATCCCGCACCCGGCATCGTGGGAAAAAGTGGCCACGCCCCCCGGATTTGAGGAAGTCGTAGAATCGAACCGCATCAGCAATCTCCCGAATGCCATCCTTGGCGAGATCATCTTCCTTCTCCCCACCAAGGATGACTACCACACACAGGTCCACGCATCTCGATGGCGCACTCTGTGGCGCACCACACGTCTTAATCTCGACTATCGCCCGCTATGTGTCATTCATGTTTTTGAACTCCACGGACCCATCATCTCCTCCCAGCAAGGCTCCATTCAACGCCTATTCATCCCGGCATGTTGTCTGCTGCACATACCCTGAACTGTGGATGCCTGGCTTACATCCCGTCAATTCGAAAAACTCCATAATCTTGAGTTCTACCATTACTATGCAAATAGCCTCCCACCAAGCGTTGTAGCTATGCCCTCGCCACCGATGTTCATCTCATAGTTTTCTTCCTCTCTCCACACCGCCACCTTGGCCCGGTGCCATCTAGCAGACAACATGGTACAAATGCTTCGACTCCCACTGCTAAAAAAACTCGCGCTCGTGGTGGTCGAATTGTCGGAGGCCTCACTGCACAACATCATCCTCTCCTACTGCCCTGCCCTAGAGCGATTGTTGCTTGTTTTTGGAAAAGAAATCTGTATCGATTTTCTTAAATAAAGCCGCCTCACCTTGTAAGCATTGGAGTTTGCTTTAAAGGAGAGGAGCTCATCATCAAAGATGCTCCTTCACTCCAAAGGCTGCTCCTTGATGATCGTTATGCACCTTCGTAAATAACTATGGTCTCTGCGCCTAAACTAGAGACCTTGGGTGTAATTCCTGATCCATTTGAAGGTTACAAGATGGTGGTTGGTTCCACACTTATTAAGGTACTATATATTATTATCAACACTTTTGTAATCATAAGTTACATTTTTCATTTGTGTGCGTAAGTTTTACATCATCAACATTTTTGTAATCATAAGCTGCATTTATTGTTTGTGCACATAAATTTTATATCATCTTGGAGTACAATTTTGGTACTAATATTATGTTTTATGCTCAACGAAGAATTGGTCCATCGATATCCTATCAATGGTGCTGGAACTTGTATATACAGGTGATGATATCAAGCACATTGATATAATTTACTAGAATTAACCGTTCACCTGTAACATCTCAAAATTTTAAATTTTCGAATGGTATTATGTAAATAGGATTAAAAAAACTTGCTTGTGTTGCTTGTTAGTTGTTAAATTTGGTTAAGATTTTAATATTTTGGCATGTTTAAATGAATAATAAACGACAAGGAATAAAAGGACTTGCCCACATATTCATTTGACTCTTATTTTGAATTTTACAATTATTCAAATCATTTTAAACTCAACGAAAAATATGAGAGAAGGAAATATGAATTCTTCAAAATAATATGTTGAGTATGCATTAAATAACATTTGGATATTCATTTTCAGTTGAAAAATATTTTATGGAACATTTATAAACCACCAAATAAATTTTGTAAAAAAAACTTTTGCGTATTTAGTTTTACTTTTGGGTGGAAAAATGTTCACTGTATTCTTTATAAGAAGTAGTATTATGTTGCAAGTTTTGGTGATTTTCTTGATTTGGTTTGGTACTTTTTTTATTTATCCAAATGTGTTTCCTGTAGTATTCCAGTCGGAAGGAGGATCGAAGCCAAGACCTCTTGGAATATGGAGCATTAAGCTAGCCAACTCATCCAGTAATAGTTGTTGTCAATATGGTCCAGATATTTCCTTATGTAGTTTTTTTTACCACATTGAATGTAACATGAGAAAAATGTTTTTATTTTGCTTCTTTTTTTTTTTACGTGGGAAAGCTTCCCACCACGCCATTCTTCATGTTAGACATTGGAAGGTTACCTTTTTTGACCCGTTTTGAGTATTGCATTAGTACAAACTTTTTCGGCTTTTTGTGCAACTTTAGTCCTATACCTCGCGTTTATATGCATGTTCATAAATTTTGCTTCCGCGTGCAAAATCTCATTAATTTTTTTCCATCGACTTTTTTGCGTCAACAACTTTTTTCACCAAAGGGAAAATAATGCAGAATATCATGGTAATATACGCACCACAGACACGATAAGTGTACGCACAAACCTCATAATAACTTTTTTGACCCGAGAAAAAAATTGTTAAAGACATATCCCGACAAATATATCGTTCAAACCACCTCGATATTGCAACAAGTCTGAACGCCCTGATCGTCGTGAATATCGTTTCGAATGGCTAGGTAGGTCGTTAGATAGTCTTAATGCCCTCGCCCATGCTCTCCCGGCCCGTCGGTGTCCACGGCGGCCAGCTCCTCCACCAATAAGGAGATCGTCATCTCCTCCAGTGACGAGGAGGACCAGGCGCCGCCGAACAGCCACCGCAACAGCCTTCCCGACTCCTCAAGGAGGTCGCCCTGACGAACGAAGATTTCATCCATCAGATCGAGATAATAACGGAATGGTTGCTCCATTACATGGGCCCGTCGCGACCATCGTGGGTGCTCGTGAAGGAGGAGTCTCTGTCCCTGCCGCGCCACCGCATGAACCACGAGCCGGCGTCCCCGCTCCCTCCTATGTAGGAGAAGCCGGCCTCGCCCCAGCAAAACCGCGTCGCCCAGATCGGATGCCACATGAAGGAGGAGCCGGCCTCGCCCCCGCACCACCGCGGCGTCTAGATTGGACATCCGGTCAAGGAGGAGCTGACGTTCCCGCCATGCAGCCAGTACGGTCGCATGCACGTGCCAGAATCATCGTCGCACCGCCACTGTCTCGCCGTCGAGGAGTTGCCGCCCGCGATCAAGAAGGCGTGGGGCCGCTCCCTCCACTACCTCGGAGGAGGGGGGTTGATGAAATATACTCCCGGCAACTTTCTTGTGCATAGCATGGTAACTTGTAGATCACATACCTGATAACTTATGTACCTCGGTCCCGATTACTTTGGCGCGCGCGGGATGTGGGGGGTGGGGGAGGGGTGGTTGATGAAATATCCCCCTGATAACTTTTATGTGAATAGCATGGTAACTCACACATTGCAGACCTGATAAATTATGTACCTCGGTCTTTGATAACTTTATCACATGGGGGGAGGGGTTGATGCAATATCCCCATGTAACTTTTGCATGAAGAGCATGGTAACTCACACATCGCTGACCTGATAACCTATGTGCGTCGATGCTGATAACTTTGCCAAGGAGGTGATAAAATGTACCCACGACAACTTTAGTGTTAATAGCACGGGAACTCACTCATCGCAAACCTGATAACTTATATACCCCGGTCCTGGTAACTTTGCCGCCGGTGGGGGGGAAGGGCAGGGGTGGTTGATGAAATATCCCTTGGTAACTTTTATGAGAATAGCATGGTAACTCAAACATCGTGGACCTGATAACTTATGTGCCCCAGTCCTGATAACTTTGTTGAGGGGGGTGATCAAATACCCCCCCCATAACTTCTATGTGAATAGCATTGTAACTTACACATTGCAGACCTGATAAATTTATGTGGCTCAGTCTTGATAACTTTGGCGATTGGGTTGTTTAAACATATACCCCGATAACATTTGTGTAAATAGTTTGGTAATATAGGCATTGTATATGTGATAACTCACGTACAAACACCGCGGTAACTTTAACCTGAGCTGATAAGGAGGTTAGGAAAACCAGGTTTATGCCCCGGTAATATCCGTGTGAGCAACATGGTAACATATGTAGCGCATGCGTGATAAATTACTTAGCCCATTAGTGGTAACTTTTGATCTGAAAAAAGTCATCGTAACATACCAACATGGGATCTAGTTTTGAGGCTCTCGTCATGAAGGATTATTTAATGTGAAAATAGTTTTTCGATCGGACTGGCGGTTTGAACTACAAAACATTTTACAATTTTAAAATAGAGGAAAATCTAAGATGACATCAACTTTTTTGTCATCTAGTTCATTTGCACATAGGGAGAAGGTAGAAGGATCATTTTTATGCCCTGGTAATTTCAACATAAACAAGATGTAACTTAGTTATCACATACTCGATAACTTACTTATTCTGGACCCAATAACTTTTGATCCAAAAAATAATCATCGAAACATATCAATATGAGATCTAGTTTCGAACGTCTCGTCGCAACAAATCTTCTATGTGAAAACAAATTTCTAATATGATGGACGGTTTGAGCTATGATACGTCCATTTTGCATCATGCTTATAAGTTGATATTTATTGCATTATGGGCTGTTCATACATGTTCTGTCACAATACTTATGCCTTTTCTCTCTTATTTTGCAAGGTTTACATGAATAGGGAGAATGCCGGCAGCTGGAATTCTGGGCTGAAAAAGGAGCAAACTCTGAAAACCTATTCTGCACAACTCCAAAAGCCCTGAAACTACATAAAACATCGTTTCGGAAAATATAAAAAATATCTGGTGGAAGAAACCCACGAGAGGGGACACCGGCTGGCCTCGAGGGTGGCGGCGTGCCCCCCTTCCCAGGGCGCCCCCCGCCTCGAGGGCCAGCCGGCAGGCCCATGGTGCCCATCTTCTACTATATGAAGCGTTTTAACCTGGAAAAAAAATTAGAAGGAGGCTTTCGGGACCAGATGCCACCGTCTCGAGGCGGAATCGAGGCGAAAACCAATCTAGGGCTCCTGCAGAGCTGTTCTGCCGGGGATACTTCCCTCTGCGAGGGGGAAATCGTCATCGCCGTCATCACCAACAGCTCTCCCATCTTGGGGAGGGCTATCTTCATCAACATATTCACCAGCACCATCTCCTCTCAAACCCTAGTTCATCTCTTGTATCCAATCTTTGTACCCAAACCTCAGATTGGTACCTGTGGGTTGCTAGTAGTGTTGATTACTCCTTGTAGTTGATGCTAGTTGGTTTACTTGGTGAAAGATCATATGTTCAGATCCATTATGCACATCAATACCCCTCTGATCATGAACGATATTATGTCTTGTGAGTAGTTACTTTTGTTCCTGAGGACATGGGAGAAGTCTTGCTATTAGTAGTCATGTGAATTTGGTCTTCGTTCGATATTTTGGTGTCATGTGAACGTTGACTACATGACACTTCACCATTATTTGGGCCTAGAGGAAGGCATTGGGAATTAATAAGTAGATGATGGGTTGCTAGAGTGACAGAAGCTTAAACCCTAGTTTATGCGTTGCTTCGTAAGGGGCTGATTTGGATCCATATGTTTCATGCTATGGTTAGGTTTACCTTAATACTTCTTTTGTAGTTTTGGATGCTTGCATTAGAGGTTAATCATAAGTGGGAGGCTTGTCCAAGTAAGGGAAGCACCCAAGCACCGGTCCACCCACATACCAAATTTATCAAAGTACCGAACGCAAATCAGACGATCGTGATGAAAACTAGCTTGACGATAACTCCCATATGTCCTCGGGAGCGCTTTACCTTGCATAAGAGTTTATCCAGGCCTGTCCTTTGCTACAAAAAGGATTGGGCTACCTTGCTTCACCTATTTACTTTTACCGTTTGTCACTTGCTACCGATTATCTTATCACAAAACTATCTGTTACCTCTAATTTCAGTGCTTGCAGAAAATACCTTACTGAAAACTGCCTATCATTTCCTTCTGCTCCTCGTTGAGTTTGACACTCTTACTTATCGAAAGGACTACGATATATCCCCTACACTTGTGGGTCATCAAGAATCTTTTCTGGCACCGTTGCCGGGGAGTGAAGCGCCTTTGGTAAGTGTAATTTGGTAAGGAAAAATTTATATAGTGTGCTGAAATTTATTGTCACTTGTTACTATGGCTCAAAGTCCTTTGAGTGGCTTGTTCAGGGTATCTTCACCCCGGGCAGAAGTGTAAAGAGTTGCTCCTCAACCTACTGCACCTATTGAAAATGTTTGCTTTGAGATTCCTTCGGGTATGATTGAGAAACTGCTTGAAAATCCCTATACAGGAGACGGAACACTTCACCCCGATTTACATCTAATCTATGTGGATGAAGTTTGTGGATTATTTAAGCTTTCAGGTATGCCCGAGGATGTCATCAAGAAGAAGGTCTTCCCTTTATCTTTGAAGGGAGATGCATTGACATGGTTTAGGCTATGCGATGATATGGGATCTTGGAACTATAATCGTCTGAAGTTGGAATTTCATCAGAAGTTCTACCATATGCACCAGGTTCACCGTGATCGTAATTATATTTATAATTTCTGGCCACGTGAAGGAGAAAGCATCATTCAAGCTTGGGGGAGGCTTAAGTCAATATTATATTCATGCCCCAATCATGAGCTTTCAAGAAAGATGATCATCCAAAAAAATTATGCTCGGCTTTCTCTCAATAATCGCACCATGCTTGATAATTCTTGTTCTAGCTCTTTTATGGTGAAGACTATTGATTTGAAATGGGATTTATTGGAAGAATTAAACGCAACTCTGAAGATTGGGATCTCGACGAAGGTAAGGAGTCAGGTATGACCCCTAAGTTTGATTGTGTTAAAGCTTTGATGGATACCGATGTTTTCTGTGAGTTTAGCACTAAATATGGACTTGACTCTGAGATAGTAGCTTCTTTATGTGAATCCTTTGCTACTCGTTGATCTCCCCAAGGAGAAGTGGTTTAAATACCATCCCCATATTGAAGTAAAAGTAGTTGAACCTATTAAAGTTGAAGAAAAGACTATCACTTATAATGTTGATCCTGTTATACCTACCGCTTATATTGAGAAACCACCTTTCCCTGTTAGGATAAAGGATCATGCTCAAGCTTCAACTGTAGTTCGTAAGAGTAATAATAGAACACCTACACCCTCTGAGCAAATTAAAGTTGAACCTAGTGTTGCTATGGTTAAAGATCTCTTGGTAGAAGATTTAGATGGACATGTTATTTACCTCCAAGAAGAGTCTGCTAGAATAGCCAAACCCAATGCTAGGAATAAACATAAACCTGTTGTAGGCTTACTTGTTATCTCTGTCAAGATAGGAGATCATTGCTATCATGGTTTATGTGACGTATGTGCTAGTGCGAGTATTATCCCTTTTGATTTGTACAATGAAATTATGCATGATATTGCACCTGTTGAGTTAGAAGGGATTGATGTTACTATTAAGCTTGCTAATAGAGATACTATTTCACCAGTTGGGATTGTTAGACATATTGAAGTCTTGTGTGGGAAGGTCAAATACACTGCTGATTTTCTCGTTCTTAGTTCCCCACAAGATGCATTCTGTCCCATTATATTTGGTAGACCCTTCTTGAATACTGTTAATGCCAAGATAGACTGAGTGAAAGATATTGTCACTGTCGGATTAGGGGATATGTCTCATGATTTTAACTTTGCTAAATTACATAGACGACCCCTTGAAAAAGCACCACCTAGTAAGGATGAAATTATTGGTCTTGCTTCTATTGCCGTGCCACCTAATGATCCCTTAGAACAATACTTGCTAGACCATGAAAATGATATGCATATGAATGAGAGACGGGAAATAGATGAAATATTCGTTAATCAGGGACCCGTATTGAAAAACAACTTGCCTGTTGAAATCCTAGGGGATCCTCCCCCACCCAAGGGTGATCCCGTGTTTGAACTTAAACCTTTACCTGATAATCTTAAGTATGTTTATCTTGATGAAAAGAAGATATATCATGTTATTATTAGTGCTAACCTTTCAAAGCAGGAAGAAGAAAGGTTATTGAAAACTCTGAAGAAGCATCGAGCTGCTATTGGATATACTCTGGATGATCTTAAGGGCATTAGTTCCACTATATGCCAACACAAGTTAAAATTGGAAGAAAATGTTAAACCAGTTATTGATCATCAACGACGGTTAAATCCTAAGATGAAAGAAGTGGTACGAAAGGAAATACTAAAGCTTCTAGAGGCAGGTATTATCTATCCAGTTGCTGATAGCCAGTGGGTAAGTCATGTCCATTGTGTTCCTAAGAAAGGAGGTATGACTGTCGTCCCTAATGATAAAGATGAATTGACCCCGCAAAGAATAGTTACAGGTTATAGGATAGTAACTGATTTCCGTAAGTTAAATAAAGCTACTAAGAAAGATCATTACCCCTTGCCATTTATTGATCCAATGCTAGAAAGGTTATCCAAACATACTCATTTCTGCTTTCTAGATGGTTATTCCGGTTTCCCTCAAATACCTGTGTCAAAAGGGGATCAAGAAAAGACAAACTTTACTTGTCCTTTCGGTACCTTTGCTTATAGACGTATGCCTTTTGGTTTATGTAATGCACCTGTTACCTTTCAAAGATGCATGATGGCTATATTCTCTGACTTTTGTGAAAAGATTGTTGAGGTATTCATGGATGATTTCTCCGTTTACGGAACTTCTTTTGATGATTGCTTAAGCAACCTTGATCGAGTTTTGCAGATATGTGAAGACACTAATCTTGTCTTGAATTGGGAGAAGTGCCACTGTATGGTTAATGAAGGCATTGTCTTGGGGCATAAAATTTCTGAAAGAGGTATTGAAGTCGACAAAGCTAAAGTTGATGCTATTGAAAATATGCCATGCCCTAAGGATATCAAAGGTATACGAAGTTTCCTTGGTCATGCCGGGTTTTATAGGAGGTTCATTAAGGACTTCTCCAAAATCTCCAGGCCTCTGACTAATCTCTTACAGAAATATATTCCTTTTGTCTTTGATGATGATTGTCTAGAAGCATTTGAAATACTTAAGAAAGCATTGATCTCTGCACCTATTTTCCAGCCTCCTGACTGGAATTTACCCTTTGAGATTATGTGCGATGCTAGTGATTATGTTGTAGGAGCTGTTTTAGGGCAAAGAGTTGATAAGAAATTGAATGTTATCCAGTATGCTAGTAAAACTCTAGATAGTGCCCAAAGAAATTATGCGACCACTGAGAAAGAATTTTTAGCAGTTGTATTTGATAAGTTTAGACCCTATATCGTTGATTCTAAAGTAACTATTCACACTGATCATGCTGCTATCAAATACCTTATGGAAAAGAAAGATGCTAAACCTAGACTTATTAGATGGGTTCTCTTGCTGCAAGAATTTGACTTGCATATTATTGATAGAAAGGGAGCTGAGAACCCCGTAGCAGATAACTTGTCTAGGTTAGAGAATATACTTGATGACCCACAACCTATTGATGATAGCTTCCCTGACGAACAACTAGCTGTCATAAGTACTTCTCGTACTGCTCCATGGTATGCTGATTATGCTAATTATATTGTTGCCAAGTTTATACCACCTAGCTTCACATACCAGCAAAAGAAAAGTTTCTTCTATGATTTGAGGCATTACTTATGGGATGACTCACATCTTTATAAAGAAGGAGTGGATGGTATTATTAGACGTTGTGTACCTGAGCATGAACAGGAACAGATTCTACGCAAGTGCCACTCCGAAGCTTATGGAGGACACCATGCGGGAGATAGAACTGCACACAAGGTATTGCAATCCGGTTTTTATTAGCATACTCTCTTCAAGGATGCTCGTAAGTTTGTCTTATCTTGTGATGAATGTCAAAGAATTGGTAATATTAGTAGACGCCAAGAAATGCCTATGAATTTGATGTGTGGGGCTTTGATTATATGGGACCTTTTCCTGCCTCTAATGGGTACACACATATTCTAGTTGATGTTGATTACGTTACTAAGTGGGTAGAAGCTATTCCAACTAGTAGTGCTGATCATAACACCTCTATTAAGATGCTTAAAGAAGTTATATTCTCGAGGTTTGGAGTCCCTAGATATCTAATGACTGATGGTGGTTCACACTTTATTCATGGTGCTTTCCGTAAGATGCTAGCTAAGTATGATGTCAACCATAGAATTGCATCACCCTATCACCCACAGACTAGTGGTCAAGTAGAACTAAGTAATAGGGAGTTGAAATTAATCTTGCAAAAGACACTTAATAGGTCTAGAAAGAATTGGTCTAAGAAACTAGATGATGCATTATGGGCCTATAGAACTGCATACAAAAATCCTATGGGTATGTCTCCATATAAGATGGTATATGGAAAAGCATGTCACGTACCTCTTGATCTAGAACATAAGGCATATTGGGCTATCAAAGAGCTCAACTACGATTTCAAACTTGCCGGTGAAAAGAGGTTATTTGACATTAGCTGTCTCGATGAGTGGAGAACCCAGGCCTATGAGAATGCCAAATTGTTTAAGGAAAAAGTTGAAAGACAACATGACAAAAGGATACAAAAGCGTGAGTTTAACGTAGGTGATTATGTTTTGCTATTCAACTCTCGTTTAAGATTTTTTGTAGGGAAACTTCTCTCCAAGTGGGAAGGACCTTACATTATCGAGGAGGTCTATCGTTCCGGTGCCATAAAATCAACAACTTCGAAGGCACAAATCCGAAGGTGGTGAATGGTCAAAGGATCAAACATTATATCTCAGGTAATCCTATAAATGTTGAAACTAATATTATTGAAACCATAACCCCGGAGGAATACATAAGGGACACTTTCCAGAACGATTCAGCCTCCAAAAAAGAAAAGGTATGTGATACGGTAAGTAAACCGACTCCAAAACAGTTCTAAAGGTAATTTTTCTCCATTTTGGAATATTTAGAAAAATAGAAAAATAAACCTTCGTCCGGAGGAGACACGGGGCCTCCTCGAGGGTAGGGGCGCGCCCCCCCTTCCCAGGGCGCGCCCCCTTGCCTCGAGAACACCCTGTGTGTCCCCTGGACTCCGTTTTCTTGTGGGTTACTCCTGTTGTTCAGGAAAAATTCATTATATATACTCCCGAAGGTTTTGACCTCTGTATCACGTAGAAATCCTCTGTTTTCGTTCCGAGTTGTTCCTGCTACAGATAAGAGCAAGATGTCATCCCAGGATTCGGAAGGAGAAAGCTATGTGGCTGATTCCCTTGCTGACCCTAAGGTCTATGGGGACCGAGAACATTATGGCTAGACCACGGAGGAAGAAGAGGACCATGATCCCAAGGGGAAGGATTGGACTAGCTCTAATGAAGACGAAGTTCCACTGCCCCAACCGGGGGACATGCATGTGGAGTTCAAAAAGTCAAGCCTCCCCGACAGAGTAAAGAAACCTAAGATCGAATTTATCCCTTTTAACCTCTTGCAGGAAAACAAGCAGGCATTATGCAAGAAGATATTAACCCTTGAGCAAGAGATCAATGATCTAAAAGAGCCGAATTCTGCTCTTAAGCGCAAGTTAAGGAAGAAGCCATCCTCACCACCCCCGAAGAAGGAGACATAATCATATGGGTATGGGCACTCCCCTTGGCAACTGCCAAGCTTGGGGGAGTGACCCCGGTATCGTATCACCATCACTCCTATCTTTACCGTTTTACTTAGTTCGATCCTTTTGGTAGTATCTTGATCTATTAAAATAAAGTTAGCATTATCTAGTTGTGAGCTTTTGCTTTGTGAGCTTTACCCTTTGTAATCGAGTCTGTGAGCTATATAATAAAGATTAGTGTTTGAGTCAAGGGCTTGATTTCCTCACTTGGGTCATGATAAAAAGAAAGAAAACATAAAGTGTATCAAAGAGATCATATCGATCTTATGGAAAGTACTGACTTCACATACAAGAGTACGATAAATAAAAGTTGTTGGGAGGTGACAAACATAGTTTTGGTCATCGTTGCAATTAATAGGAAGTAATAAAATAAGAGAGGCTTCACATACAAATATACTATCTTGGACATTTTGTATGATTGTGAGCACTCATTAAAGTATGACATGCTAAAGAGTTGATGTTGGACAAGGAAGACAACATAATGGGCTATGTCTTCTTATATCCGAAATAAAGTATATTGTCATGGATCATCCAACATGTTGAGCTTGCGTTTCCCCCTCATGGTAGCCAAAACTCCTTGCACTAAGTAGAGATACTACTTGTGCTTCCATATATCCTTAAACCTAGTTTTGCCATGAGAGTCCACCATACCTACCTATGGATTGAGAAAGATCCTTCCAAGTAAGTTGTCATGTTGTAAACTCGCTAAAATATGTATGATTTATTAGTGCGGGAGAAATTAGCTTTATACGATCTTGTGATATGGAAGTAATAAAAGCGACGGACTGCATAATAAAGGTCCTTAGCACAAGTAGCAATATAAAGCGAAGTTCTTCTATGCTAAGACTTTGTGCATCCAACCATAAAAACACATGACAACCTCTGCTTCCCTCTGCGAAGGGCCTATCTTTTATTCTTGTCTTATGAGTGTCAAGGTGAAATCCACCTTTCCTTTTTACATTTTAATCTTTGGCAAGCACATTGTGTTGGAAAGATCCTGACATATATACCCACCTGGATGTAAGTTTTCATGATCTATTACTGTTGACGTTACCCTTGAGGTAAAAGGTTGGGAGGCAAAACTATAAGCCCCTATCTTTCTCTGTGTCCGATTAAAACTCCATAAACATAAGTATTGCGTGAGTGTGAGCAATTGTGAAAGACTATATGATAGTTGAGTATGTAGGCTTGCTGAAAAGCTCTTATATTGACTCTTTCCGATGTTACGATAAGTTGCAATTGCTTCAATGACCGAGACCAAAGTTTGTTAGTTTCCAATGAAGTTTATGATGCATACTTGATATTGTGGATGAATTGTTACTTTAGTATAAGAATCATTTGACTATATTTATATAAGTTGCTGTTATAAGAATGATCATGATGCCCTCATGTCTGTATTCTGTTTTTATCAACACCTCTATCTCTAAACATGTGGACATATTTTTCGATATCGGCTTTCACTTGAGGACAAGCGAGGTCTAAGCTTGGGGGAGTTGATACGTCCATTTTGCATCATGCCTATAAGTTGACATTTATTGCATTATGGGCTGTTCATACATGTTTTCACTATACTTATGCCTTCTCTCTCTTATTTTGCATGGTTTACATGAAGAGGGAGAATGCCGGCAACGGGAATTCTGGGCTGAAAAAGGAGCAAACTCTGGAAACCTATTCTGCACAACTCCAAAAGCCCTGAAACTCCATAGAACATCGTTTCGGAAAATATAAAAAATATCTGGCGGAAGAAACCCACGAGAGGGGCCACCGGCTGGCCTCGAGGGTGGGGGGCGCGCCCCCCTTCCCAGGGCGCGCCCCCTGCCTCTAGGGCCAGCCGGTAGGCCCACGGTACCCATCTTCTCCTATATGAGGTGTTTTGACCTGGAAAAAATGAGAAGGAGGCTTTCGAGACCAGATGCCGCCGTCTCGAGGTGGAACCGAGGCGGAAACCAATCAAGGGCTCCGGCAGAGCTGTTCTGTCGGGGATACTCCCCTCCAGGAGGGGAAAATCATCACCACCGTCATCACCAACAACTCTTACATCTTGGGGAGGGCTATCTTCATCAACATCTTCACCAACACCATCTCCTCTCAAACCCTAGTTCATCTCTTGTATCCAATCTTTGTACCCAAACCTCAGATTGGTACCTGTGGGATGCTAGTAGTGTTGTTTACTCCTTGTAGTTGATGCTAGTTGGTTTATTTGGTGGAAGATCATATGTTCAGATCCATTATGCACATCAATACCCCTCTGATAATGAACAATATTATGTCTTGTGAGTAGTTACTTTTGTTCCTGAGGACATGGGAGAAGTCTTGCTATTAGTAGTCATGTGAATTTGGTCTTCGTTCGATATTTTGATGAGATGTATGTTGTCTCTCCTCTAGTGGTGTCATGTGAACGCCGACTACATGACACTTCACCATTATTTGGGCCTAGAGGAAGGCATTGGGAAGTAATAAGTAGATGATGGGTTGCTAGAGTGACAGAAGCTTAAACCCTAGTTTATGTGTTGCTTCGTAAGGGGCTGATTTGGATCCATATGTTTCAGGCTATGGTTAGGTTTACCATAATACTTCTTTTGTAGTTGCGAATGCTTGCATTAGAGTTCAATCATAAGTGGGAGGCTTGTCCAAGTAAGGGCAACACCCAAGCACCGGTCCACCCACATACCAAATTATCAAAGGTATTTATTAAATGCTTTTTCTTTACAAAAATAAATCATATAGGTATTTATTAAATGCTTTTTCTTTAGGCCAGAAATGGTCTTTAATAGGTAAAAAATTATTTAACTATTTAAAAAATATTTTTCAAAATTCAGGGAAACTCATAGGACATATATTGTCCATATATAAGAGTTTTAACACATGGTCATGTTCAAAATACTGGGCAAATCCTTCCAAAACCCTTTTTGGATATTTCAAGCTTTTGAAATATTTACAAAGGAAATATTATCCAAAATTTCCAGGGAAATTCTATCATGTAAAATATGACATACTTGATGATCTTACAAAGCCTCATGCCTTGAAGAACAAGAAAACATCATCTAATCCCCTCAAAACCATTTCTGTCCATTTTGAAGTTTGAGCAACTTTACATTGCCAAACTTGTCCAAATGCTCTCAAACTTGGTGCACATGCTCAAATGATGTAAATATGCATCTATGCCAAGTGGCACAAGTATTGGAGAAGCATAACTTGATCTATGTGCCCCAAAACCCTTTCTGACCAGATCCAAATTTGAACAACTCTACATTGCCAACTTTTTACTTCGGGCCTCAAATTTGGTGGACATGCTCACAACCCCAAATGATGACACTGCACCAGGTGGTGCATCAAGGAGATATGATTTGCTTAACTTAATCTTGAAAAATCCATTTCTGTTGATTTCTAGGGTTCACCAAAGTTACATTGGCAAGTTTCTTCAAATGAGCTCAAACTTGGTGGAATACCCTATTTCTATACACCATTTGATCCTGTTAAGTCTCATGTCAAGTGGAGTAAATTTGCTTGCCTAGATTTTCATCAAACACCTTCTGTCACTTTTCACAAATCACTATTTTGACTACTTCCACTATTCTCCTTGAGCTCAACTTTTTACCACATCATCTCCTAGTCACCTTCTACCTCCAGTAACTCTCCCATGACCAGAGCTCAATAATTGAGGGGTGAAAACCCTCATTTTACCTCTCTGGACTACACTGTTTCCCTCTCCCTCTCACCCCTCTCCTCTCACAAGAGCTCATCCAGAGTATCCAATGTCTCTTACCTATATTTTACTACCCCCTTAGAGCTGCTAGACATGGGAGGACACAGCCAGGGCGCAGGGGACATGGCCATGCCGGCCAAAGGCGCGCTCTGGAGCACGCTACAGTGCGCCAGGGCACTGTAGCTCGGCCCTCCCGAGGCACCCAGGCCGCATTGGGCAGAGCGAGCGTGTCCGTCGAGGTCGCCTCAACGTCCGGGACACGCCTCGCTGTCGGGCCCGTCCTCCCTTGCCCTCCTTATCTCTCCGTGAGCTCGCCCGAGCGCGTCCATGGACATTGCTCACGATGCACCGCCGCCCCTCTATTTAGAGGCCCTCCCGAGCTCTCCTGAGGCCTCTTTCCACTTTCCCTCTCTCACGCGAACCTCCCGGACAAGCCCCCTCTCCCCCTAGAGCTCTCCTTCCCTCTCCAAGGCCACCTTGGTCGCCGTCGGCCTCTGCCCGGCTTTGGTGAACCAGAGCCTCCCCTCTTCTTCTTTGACCACCAGGAGGAGGACCGCAGGACCGCGGAGGCCCCCCACTCCTTCCTTCCCTTTCCCTAGCGCCCCTTGCGTCGCGCTCGTCTTCTCCCGAAGCCGCCCGCCGGCGCCAAAGCAGCCGTCGCCCCCGTTCCTCCCGGTATGCTTGAAGACCCGGGATGGACACAGCTCGCTTCCCTGAATCCTTCGGTGCGCCGGACACCACCGGGGACGGCCGGAGTCGCCGAGGATCAGTGCCGGTGTGCGCTCTGCCTCGCCTCCTCTGCTTCGAGCGGAGGAAGAAGAAGGAGCCGCGTCAGCAGTGGTCCCCGCCCGTCAATGACTCGGCGCACGCCAGAGCCACTGACCGGTGGGCCGGCCCCGTTTAAATGGACACGAGTCCATCTGGCGCCTCCCTTCCGTGCAGGAAGGCGTATTAGCCGAATGCGCCTTCGGCGTCACCCTCTACCCGCGTGCTTGAGCCACTTGGCCGGCCCAGAAGCGTTCCGGCGCTACTCCTCGCTCAGTGCACGCCAACGCAGGGTTTAATCCAGCCCATCTAGGTAGATTCCTTTTCTTTTTCTTTTTCCAGTAACTTCGAAAATCCATAAGTAATTCAAATAGACTCCAAATTTGATGATTCAAATTTCTAGTAGTTTATAAAATCATGATCTACCTGTTGGTGCAACATGCACATTTTTTCAGAGACTTTTTCTTCACAAATATTTATCAAATCCTATTTTTTCTATTTCTGTGATAAACTTTAGAAAATCACAGAGAGCTCAAAGTTGATCCAAATGCAATGGTTCAAATTCCTAGATGCTTGTAATATCAAAACTTAGTTTTGGAACATTTTTCCTAATACTTTTTGTACCCCACAAAATAATGAGCCATTTCTTCATATTTGTCAACTTTGCAAAATCCTAGGAAATTCATTTGAACTCCAAATCAAGTGAAACCAACTCCTAGATGCTTCTAAAATCATTCCTTGTTAGATAGGTGCCTCTGACCATTTTTCAAAATAATTCTTCTGTACACTTCTTGCAAATCCACAAATCCCTTGATTACCTCATATTGAAATGTTCCAAACCATCCATTGATCATACTCCAATGAAACCACCTTGGTCATTTTTCATATGACCAGAGGTATCCTAGAAAAGTCCAACTCCTATTTTTGGAGCACTTTTATTTTTGCCTTGTTGTGTTGCTTATTATGATTGTTTCCATCGTTAGTTGACGAAATAAACGGAGTACTTAGAGATACTCGGAAGGACAAGGCAAGCAGCCCTTTGACCATGTCTATGGAACCCTTTTTATGCATGTCATATAGCACCATATTGTTGTTGCAACGGAATCATGATGAGGTGGTAACCACTTTGTTGGTTTGCCACTGTACTTCCTCGTTGATACTTGCATGTGTGCATGACCCTACCTTCTTATGAGGGTTATGCTGGTGGGAGTAGATAGGTTGCTATAGTAGTGGCTATGCAAGTGGGACGGGGATATGCATAATGGTGAAAGCATAGTTCTTTCGAGGGACTCTTTCAAAAACCCCATCGGGTGTCACTTATGCCCGAGGGAGATGATGAGATGGGTAACCACTTGATGACGAAGTGGTGTACCGAGACAAGTGTGCGTGTGATGTTTTTCAAACGGTTTGGTTTAAGTTGCGACCGTTATTCCAACTTCACATGCGCAACCACTCTACCCTTATATGGGAAAGGGCATTATTGATTACCTAGGCCGATACTAGTATGGTGCCCGCATTACGAGTGACGGGAGTGACATGAGGTCACTCTCGAGACGGGGTCGTGCTTGGATAGAGGGCCATGACTGTTTTCACAGGGCACCAAACACACCGTTGGTACCCCGTGCCCGTGGTATGTGAAATGGGAGCGAGGCTCCAAAAATCTTAAGATGTGAAATGTGGGGCACGGGGGTTGCTACCAATCGAGTGGACTCCATATTAGTGTCGCCTAGGGAAAGATAGTGATCCGGTGCTTACCTCGGGTACTTGAGGTACCGTGGGTCGTGGATGACACGGAAGTTCCCCGGATCTAGTGGGTAAAGTGTGCAACCTCTGCAGAGTGTAAAACTATTCGAATAGCCGTGTCCACGGTCAAGGACAGTTGGGTAACCCCTCTTGGGCTACGTCCAATGTTTGCGAAACCTGGTGTGTGTGTGAGGGAAACAACACGGTTCAGTGATATTGATGATGTGATTCTTGAGGAAGTCACGATGAACTTGAGCATGAGTTGAATACAACTCTTTCTCGATATTGATGTATGTAACCTCCTGATACTCGTTGCAGACACATGCATGTCCTTGTTATATGTTAATCATACTTGCATATGAAAAACTAGCTTTCCGCAAAACTGCTAAATTAGAAGTAGAGCCTTGCATAATTATTCTTTCATCACACTTGGGTTGCTTGCGAGTACATTAAAAGTACTCATTGGCTTGCCACTGGTTATTTTATTGGCCAGGCATGAAAGATCAGGATATGTTGAAGATTTCTTGGTGACGAACATGCGAGCTAGGACGCTTCCCAGTCAGAATGCCTGTAGGGTTAAGGCAGATGGCATGGGTCCAAGTTGTTGTTGAAGATTTCCGCTGCAATGTTATATTCAAGACTTGACCATAATGGTCACAATTTGTGTAATACGGTATGTAAGGATGTAAGACTCTTGTTATTCAGCTTCTGTGTGTTCAGTGAGCATTGATCTCTGGGATCACTGTACACGTGCATTCGGTGATCACGACTTATGAGTCGGGGTCCCCACACTATAGCTACTATTAAAGGGAATAGGTATTCTTGGTTTGGTTTGGTCCATAGTAATATTATTATATAGCCCAAATTTTCGTCCGTCTTTTCGTATAGGATTTTTTAGTATGTCAAAGCATACAGAAGCCGAACTAAGTGCGAACACAACGTGTACGTGGTCTTCGGGTTGTAATTTTAGTGGGCTTAGAAGATTCGGCCTGGTTAGTGGTTTGGGGAGCTCGCACATCCACATGTGCATGCATCCCCTAAAAAAATCCACATATGCATGCATTGAGCCAGAAAACCATACATTGCACAATTCAGTCCGGACTACAAGTGCTTATGTACAACTGTTTTTTTAACAAAGAAAGGTTCCCCCCTCCGATTTCCATTAAGGGAAACCAAAAGCAAGCTACAAGAACCAGTCCATAATATCCAATTTCGGTTCAACAACTACTGAGACCAGACCTAACAACTAGGAATGGTCTAGAACCTAGAACTAGCAAAAGAGCAGCGGTCAAGGCTAAACGCAAAAGGCCATATCATACAGACCCAGGGCACAGGTTGCAAATCATCCAAAACAAGGTTCAAGACCAGACGCATACGTGAACAGCTGGTTTGAGCCAAGCCGCCTACACATGTATATATACATGCATCGATGCACTTAAAATGCTTGTCCAAGAGTTTAGAAGTGGTCCGTCTCTAATTGGCTTAGCGCGCTATTTAAAACTATGGAGCATACCCAGCTACACAACCAGCTATGGCGACCACAACAAAAACATGTCAATGGCCACATCAATGAGGAGACTCTGCCGGACCGTGCATTGTCATACGAGGATTTAGTTCTCCCGTTGCAACGCACGGGCATTTGTGCTAGTATATATAATATCATCACATATACGTGATGATACTTAACTACTAGGTACAATGCATAAAATTGAAAACGAACAATACTAAAACTAATAATCCCTCTTGGGGCCAGTATTCCGGCAGCCCCTCGCCAGCAGCTCCCTGGTGCGTGGCATCTTCCCAGTGCGGAGGCAGTACTCCGCCTCCTCCGCCTCAGAGCACTTGTCGTACCGACCTGCCTCTTGCGGGCGGATGCGCGCGAGCAATCTTGCCATTTCATTGGGCACCCACCAGAGCTCCTCGTCAGTGGCACGCTGGAGCTTATCAGCCCACCTCCACGCAGCGACGAGGCGCCCAACGCCTATGACCTTCCTCGTGAAGTACCCGTCTTCGTACACCTCCTCTGCACGACGACACGCCCGCCCCCAAAGCTCCGCCTCCTCCTTTTCCAGGCGGCATCACAGGTTTCACAGGCCGCTTGGTACCTCGCTTCCTCCTTCGCCATCTCCTTCTTGAACGCCACTTGCCTGGCTTTCTCAGCCGACGGTAGCGAGTTCCATAGACAAAGATTGTATTGGCCCTAAAACCAATCCAAAGTTGGGGGGTGCGGCGCAACCTCGTCCGTCGATGCATAGGGATCCTCATCGCTGCTATTCGACTGACCATCCTCTGGGGGCAGCGACTCCCCGTTGGTGCGTGGGCAGACCGGCGGCGCCATGGCAGAGATTTGAGAGAGAGAGAGAGAGAGGGCGAGTGAGCGGAGGATGTAGATGAGAATTCAGACAGGACGACGTGAGCAAGGTAGTATTTATTGGTGGCCGGAATGTAGATCGACGAGGACATTACACACGTCGGTCACTGAAATTTACGAGTACTGTGGTTTGAATTACACACGATTCCCGCAGAAAAATCCGTGTGTGAACATAATAGCTGACGGTTTCCAATACAGAACCGTGTCTCATTAATCTTCCTCGCCACCCACCTACCAAACCTCGAGCCGCGAGATAGAGTGCCAATCATGTGGGGGCCGGTTATCTTGCAAGATCTTTACATTTTCTTTTTTGAACACAAAATATTTACACCGTCTAGTGATTTTTTAACTCGCACACAGGTACGTAGTAAAATGATTTTCCAAACCGTTATGGTTAGGCGTTGCATGTATATGTAGTTCTAATTTGAATTACAATCATTAAATGGCTAGAAAATTACTTAAATTTCTTTACAAGGTCAAATGACCCCTGAAATTTTCCAAATTTTCACATGACAGTTGTATTAGTGCACGTCAAACGTAGAAAAAAATTTGAAGGCCGTAAGAGGAAGCTTTCTCCCGTTTGTCATCAAACATGCATTGTTCTCTCTCGGAACCACGAACCTTCTAGTGACTTGCTCTAGTTTGTGAGGGGTGTGTGTCAAAACTTTTGTCAAACAGGCCAATTTTTTTACAACATCATCTTGGTGGCATGACATTAAATCAAGCAAGGTTTCATGTTTTTCTGATAATTTTTATTTTTTTTGGAATTAAAGTGCCATGACCCTCCATGCATGTGCCCATGCCGTGAGACCAATATGTTTGAAAATTCCTTCTAATTTAGTGCACATGGAATTAACTCGCACACAAGTACACAAATAAGATTTTTCAAACCGTTATGGTTAGGCGTTGCATGTAGATGTAGTTCAAATTTGAATTACAGTCATTAAATGGCTAGAAAATCACATAAATGTCTATAAAAGGTCAAATGACCTCTAGGATTTTCCAAATTTTCACATTATAGTTGTAGTAGTGCATGTTAAACGTAGAGTAAATTTTGAAGGCCGTAAGAGGAAGGTATCTCCTGTTCTTCATCAAATATGCATTGCTCCCTCTTGGAACCACGAACCTTCTAGTGAGTTGCTCCGGTTTGTGTGTCCATACATTCGTCATACCTGCCATTTTTTTACCACACCATCTTGGTGGTATGACATTACATCAAGCAAGGTTTCATGTTTTTCTGATCATTTTTTTATTTTTTGGAATTAAAATTTCATGGCACTTCATGCATACATATGCATGTGCCCATGTCGTGAGACCAATATGTTTGAAAATTCCTTCTAATTTACTTCACATGGAAATAACTCGCACATAAGTACACAAATACAATTTTTCAAACCGTTATGATTAGGCGTTGCATGTAGATGTAGTTCAAATTTGAACTACGGTCATTAAATGGCTAGAAAATCACTTAAATGTCTTTAAAAGTTCAAATGACCCCTAGAATTTTCCAAAATTTCACATTACATTTGTAGTAGTGCACGTTAAATGTAGAAAAAAATTGAAGGCCATAAGAGGAAGCTATCTCCCGTTCGTCATCAAACATGCAATGTTCCCTCTCGGAACCACGAGCCTTCTAGTGAGTTGCTCCCATTTGCGAGGGGTTTGTGTCCAACCTTTCGTCGAACATGCCAATTTTTTTTACCACATCGTCTTGGTGGCATGACATTAAATCAAGCAAGGTTTCATGTGTTTTTGATGATTTTTTATTTTTTTGGAATTAAAATGCCATGTCACTCCATGCATACATATACATATGCCCATGTCGTGCGACCAATATCTTTGAAAATTCCTTCTTATTTACTGCACATGGAATTAACTCGCACACAAGTACACAAATATGACTTTTCAAACCGTTATGGTGAGGCATTGCAAGTAGATGTAGTTCAAATTTGAATTACTATCATTAATGGCTAGAAAATCACTTAAATGTCTTTAAAAGGTCAAATGACCCCTAGAATTTTCCAAAATATCACATTACAGTTTTAGTAGTGCACGTTAAACGTAGAAACAAAATGAAGGATGTAAGAGGAAGCTATCTCCCGTTCGTTATCAAACATACATTGTTCCCTCTCGGAACCACGAGCCTTCTAGTGAGTTGCTCCCATTTGTGAGGGGTTTGTGTCCAAACGTTCGTCAAACATGCCAATTTTTTTACCACATCATCTTGGTGGCATGACATTACATCAAGCAAGGTTTCATGTGTTTCTGATCATTTTTAAATTTTTTGGAATTAAAATGCCATATCACTCCATGCATACATATGCATGTGTCC
Source organism: Secale cereale (assembly GCA_902687465.1). NCBI lineage: Eukaryota > Viridiplantae > Streptophyta > Magnoliopsida > Poales > Poaceae > Secale > Secale cereale. The sequence continues at coordinate 284,498,132 of LR738710.1, forward strand.
ATGTCGTGAGACAAATATGTTTGAAAATTCTTTCTAATTTACTACACCTGGAATTAACTCGCACACAAGTACAAAAATATGATTTTTCAAACCGTCATGGTTAGGCGTTCCATGTAGATGTAGTTCAAATTTGAATTACGATCATTAAATGGCTAGAAAATCACTTAAATGTATGTAAAAGGTCAAATGACCCCTAGAATTTTCCAAAATTTCACATTACAGTTGTAGTAGTGCACGTCAAACGTAGAAAAAATTTGAAGGCCGTAAGAGGAAGCTATCTCCCGTTCGTCATCAAACATGCATTGTTCCCTCTCAGAACCACGAGCCTTCTAGTGAGTTGCTCTGGTTTTTGAGGGGTGTGTGTCCAAACTTTCGTCAAACATGCCAATTTTTTTACCACATCATCTTGGTGGCATGACATTACATCAACCAAGGCTTCATGTGTTTCTGATATTTTTTTTTGGAATTTAAATGCCATGGCACTCCATGCATACATATGCATGTGTACATGTCGTGAGACAAATATGTTTGAAAATTCTTTCTAATTTACTGCACATGGAATCAACTCATACACAAGTACACGAATATGATTTTTCAAACCATTATGGTTAGCCGTTGCACGTAGATGTAGTTCAAATTTAAATTACGGTCATTAAATGGCAAGAAAATCACTTAAATGTCTTCAAAAGGTCAAATGACCCCTGAAATTTTCCAAATTTTCACATGACGGTTGTATTAGTGCACGTTACACGTAGAAAAAATTGAAGGTTGTAAGAGGAAGCTATCTCATGTTCGTCATCAAACATGCATTGTTCCCTCGCGGAACCATGAGCCTTCTAGTGAGTTGCTCTGGTTTGTGAGGGGTGTGTGTCCAAACTTTCGTCACACATCTTGGTGGCATGACATTACATCAACGAAGGTTTCATGTGTTTCTGATATATTTTTAATTTTTTGGAATTGAAATGCCATGGTAGTCCATGCTTAATTGTGTCACAGTGAGACCAATATGTTTGAAACTTCCTTCCAATTTACTTCACATGTAATTAAATGGCACACAAGTACACAAAATATGACTTTTCAAACCGTTATGGTTAGCTATTGCCTGCACATGTAGTTCAAATTTCAGTTACGGTCATTAAATGGCTAGAAAATTACTTAAATGTCTTAAAAGGTCAAATGACCCTTGAAATTTTCCAAAATTTGACATGTCAGTTGTATTAGTACTACAAAATTTCTCGTACATTTAAAACACCATCTGTTGCCACTTTACTCCAAATTCGTCTTTCACAGCTAATAAAAAATATCTACAACATCAAACACAGTTGTTTTCTAGAAGCCGTTTGCGATGAAAATATCTGGGTCTATTTAAGTCTCCCTCCCTAAGCTTCGTCGGCTTGTCTGCTCCATTGTCGGCAACCCCCGAATCCATGAATCTCGATACCCATTCCCGCACCCCCTTCTTGCAAAGATGACGCCGTGGAAATGCTTCATGAAGGGCCATACGATGGTTTCACCCCCCCCGAGCGCCGCCGCCTGGGCCGAGAGCGCGGCCGCCTACGCCGAGAGTGCCGCCGCATCCGCCTTGAGCACGGCCGCTTCCGCCGAGAGGGTGTCTGCGGTAGCCGACAGGGCAGGTGCAGCTGCCGAGACGGCTGTAGCTGCTGCTGCGACGGCGGCTGCAAATGCCGAGGGTGCTCGAGCTGCCGTCCGTGCCACTGATGTTGCCCTGTCCCGGGTTGAGGCCATCCACGCCAAGATCGAGGATGCACATGCCAAGATATTCCAGGCCACCTCGAACTCCAGCATGCAACCCACGTCCGAAAAAGGCGACGATGGCCATGGAGCACCTGCTTCCTCATGAGGTCGCCGAGCGGGAGCTAGAGATGCAGGTGGCGGCGGAGATCGAGGAGCACCGGGAGGAGGAGTTGTGCATGGCCGAGGTCGAGGTCGAGAAGAGTCTGTCCAACGAGGAATTAGCGGTGGAGTACCAACGCGAGCTCTGGCGCAACCACTACTACGAATACTACAACCTTGAGGGCAGCGCCGAGGACGAGGACGAGGACGAGAACAAGGACGCGGTCAACTTCAGCAGGGGGGACGCAGAGTCCACTAACGGTGACATGTCGCCAGGACAAGTCATCGACGTCTCATTTCACACCAGTGATGCATAGGCCGGCACGGCGGTAGATTTGTTAAAATTATGCGTACTTAGGCTTTGTTTTTAATGCTGGTATTTTGTTAGACCAATGTTTAGGTCAAATGGCTTTGTTTAAGTACTAAAATTGCTTAATTTAGTAAGTGTGGTATGTCTGCTGTACGCTCTTTTGTGTGCCCAAATTAGCAAGCCATGTTAAATTTTGCAATGACGTACCTAGGGAAATTTCCACCAAAATTTGAATTATCAAACTCATCCCATGCGCATAAAGCTGAAGAATCGTTTGCGATGCACACAATTGTTCAAAGTGAATGGTCCCACGGCACCGCGCGCAAAATTTCCTCCACATTTCCAAAATTTTGGCCTACCACCAAAATATCTACCCCCTCCCCATTCCCCACCCCCTTTTCTCCCTGACCACAAGTCACATTTCCCCTATTTCCTCCTTGCTTCCTTCCTAAGCTATAGCCGCTTCCTCGCTCTTGCCGTCTCGCATACTATCGTCGGGGTCACCATGGTCTTCTTCAAAGACCTCTCCAACGGTTCCTCCTCCGGCGACGACTCCTTCACCACCCGGGTATGCCTCTCTTCTCTCTCGGGCTATGACTTGGAATGAAGGATTTTTACCCGGCGGTCGATTTGAGTCATTTCTTCCTCTTGTAGCTCCCTAGGACCATTAGTGGAAACGAATGGAGCGAGGTGGGTGAAGATCTATCTGCTCGTTGTCACCATCGATCTCCATGCGTGAAGCCAGTTGCATTTGAATCTGTGGGTAGTGGGAGGAAGTTTTTGGCATGTGCAGAGAACATTAGACCCTCTTTCTTTGTTACAAATCATTTGTTAGATGTGATTACAGACACTGTCACTGTCCCAACCCATTCATACCACACCTTCAACAAAACGCATCCTAAGATAGTGTCACAGTTTGTACCTAGTATCTTAAATTGTTGCCATCTCATCAGCGGTGCCATTAGAAAATTATTTGGCACCGCTTCAGCAGTTTGTGCAGCCAACTTTGGTCCACACATCCGAGCAGCCAAGAAGTAAAATACTAAATCATTATGGCACGAAGGAACTTGGCTGCTCGGATGTGTGGACCAAAGTTGGCTGCACAAACTGCTGAAGCGGTGCCAAATTTTTCTAATTGCATGAAGGAACTGGGCATCGGAGCAACTACGTGCTCCGGAGTCCAGGTCCCTGATTTTTTTCGCTGCATCGGCTCGCCAGTGCAGGGCACCGGTGCGAGATGTAGCAGAAGTTGTCTTTACACCATCTTTGGCATACATAGAGGACGGCCTTGGTGCTATTAGTTATATGTTACTAAACTTGTGCATGTACACACCTGTTAGTATCAATTTGCTGTCATCCAAACACTTTTGCTATGATGTTGCGGTTATATTTACCTTCCTCATAAAATGTTGAATTTGTTATTTAATGTACATGAGTAAGAACTTGTAGCGTTGTTGTAGTTAATTATAGCTTTTGATGTTCCATAATTTGGTTGTTGTCTTAGTAGCAATTAATACATTTGCACATTGATCTTTTTGAGAAGGTATGCCATAATTAACATGTTTCTTCAGTTTTTCAAAGTAAGCATTGGTGATTTTTTATGTTGCTATAAGCCCATTTCCCCTAAAATTGTTACTGATCTATTTCTAAATATTATAGGATGAACGAAAGTGTTCTTACTTGGAGTGGGTTGTGTAATGCCCAGGATGGGACTATATCTCCTACGTGTCGAGGCACGACCTAAAGATATAAGCCCATTCTGGAATAATCGCAAGTTTGGTACCTTTGCACATCTCATGTAAAAATAGGGATGAAAGCTGAAAAGATAGTTGTCTTACACTCGCCACGTCACACAAATCATTACATGTTCAAACATCATTCAAATAAACATCACAGCCCGTCTACGGGTAAGATCCAAATGAAAGCTACCAAACATAACATTAAACCACATGTCTGAATCGAATCCTAGTAGAAGCTCTACTGATCAACCGGATAGTTCACGTAGTAACGGCTACGCTCCTCGTCGTACTTCCAGTCTAGCTCAGTGCCATCACCTGTGTAACTCACCATAGTACCTGCATCTGGTGTGGTGAAGTAACTGTGAGCCACAGAGGACTCAGCAATCCCGTTCCCGGGTAACACAACTATCCAAGCCTTGGGTGTGGGACAAGGCTGAAGAAAGAACAAGAGGTTGCAGCAGCACTAGCACTAGCTTACGTAAAAGAGAGCGAGCAGAGAAGTGCCTCGGTCGAGAGATGACCACGAAGTGATCCTAAACTAGCAAGTCAAACATAACCCCACCGTGTTCACTTCTCGAATCCCTTTCGGAAAATGACCATCACGGTACTCACGCTGGTAGTGTATTGGAACATGGTGTCAAGTTTTTCTACAACCGGATATTAGCAAATTCCCATCTGCCACATAACCGCGGGCACGGCTTTCAAAAGTTCATAACCCTGCAGGGGTGTTCCAACTTGGCCCATGACAAGCCCACGATCCGCGGAGTCGCAACTCCAAAGTGGGAAGGCCCGAGTATCCTCGAAATCTCGTGCTCAAGATACTCCGACTAAGGTAAGGCTAACCCAGCAAATCCTCCTGGCGTGCCGACACCCTGACAGTAGCCGCGCGTATCTAGTCTCAGGCCACGACCGGATGGGCGAAGCTACGGGTTTTTACCAATCCTCGAGTTCCCTCGTGGTGGCCCCGCAGGCTCCCCGTTTCGGACCAACACTCATGTGGAGCACTGGCCCGGGGTTGTTGATTAAGAACTCGGGTTTGCAAGACCCTATGCAAATTTTTAGTTATTAGGCGAATAGTACCAATGTTGGGACTTGCTGGAAAAGACTTAGCACTTAGCGGTTTATCGAGGGGGTCCCATAACCCCAACCGTGTGAGGAACGCATAATCAAGGAACATAACACCGGTTTATACGGTTCCTAGGCGGCATGAGTGGAACAAATCACCAAGCAAAAGGCTTAGACTTCCACCCATTACCAATTTATAGATGATTTCATTTAATAATTAATATAGTGTGATATCCCAACAAGCTTCAACAAGAAGCAAGAATCTTCATCTTCTCCTGCAACTAACAATTCTATAAGAGGGGCTGAGCGATGCCTACGTATAGCCAATCAATGGTTTGCATAGGTAGGGTGGTTAAACAGGTTCATGGTTACAATAGGAGGCTGACAGGAAAAACATGGGCATCGAGGCAAAACTATAGAGCGATACTTCTAGCAATAGGCAAAGTTAGTAATGATATCCGGGTTCGGTCATCTTGCCTGAAGAGTCGTCGATGGAATCGTAAGCGGGCTCCTCGTTCTCAACCTCGGTAGTAACCTCGTGCTCGTACTCGTACTCAGCTCCCGGCTCTACTCAAAACAAAACACACAAAACACGAAATCAACAAGATGCAATGCACAAAACTACTGGATGCATGGCTGATGCACTATGGAAGCAATGCAGATGCACTTAGGAAGCACAGAAAGTCTACATAGGAAGCACAGTGTTACAGCACAAGGAGCATGGCAATAGGCAACAAGCAAGAATACTTCAAAACATGATAACATGAGGATATTATGAATCTACATGCAAAATCACACAAGTTGCATATAGAACTTGCTCAAAACGGAGCAACGGGCTAAAAGTTACACCCGAAACAATAAACATGGCAAAGCTGAAATTAACAGCCACATAGCAACTTCGGAGCAAGAGATAAATGGCCTACATCACTCAAACATCATGGCAAGGAGCATGGACATAAAGTAGACATATCCTACAACAAACAATTCCATTGGAGCATCCCCAAAGGAGCAATGGATCAATAGCAACAAGCTATGCCATTTTGAACTTGACAACAAAACCCGACAGCAGTAATTTTTTGCAACTTGGGAGCTATAATTAAATAAGGTACAACCACCCAAATAAGCATGCGAGAGCATGAATGGGTAGCCAACAATATATACAACAAGGAATCATCAAGATTCACCCCAAAACTATCATGGATTTGCCTAGAACAACAAGCAAACATGGCATCTGGAAATTACAGATTCCAGACTTAGTGAAATTTCACCAAGTGTTAAAACAGTAGTAACATCTTGGCATATTTGTGAGCAAGTTTAAGCCACCTCAAAACTAAACAAGACAAGTGGTTTGCACCACAGCAAAGTACACATGATGGTGAATCCAAAACATCTAAGCATGCAACAAGGGGACATCCACATCAATAGCAACGAGCTCCTCAACTAGGCATCTCGTAACAAGTTTAACAACATAACTGCCACATACACATTTGCAAAGGAGATAAACTTGGCATGATGAAATCTATCATGCAAGCTAAAGCAATCAACATGTATAGCATTTCATGATGAACATGTGGACACCTTATTTGCTCCATTTGGATAAACATGCAACAAGTTATCACTTTGCAAACATGGCATGAAAACAACTACAAACAACAGTTTATAACAAGTAGCACTCTTCTCATGAAGATTAAGACATCTAGATGACCTCAAACATGCATGGCACAATGGAACAAAACATAGTACAAGTCACCACGATCATTTTGACATATCATTTGCTCAAATCGGACATGCACACAAAAAGTTATCCACAAAACAAATATGCATCAGAAACTAAAACTGCCAGGGACTTAGTGAAAAAACGAGACTACCTCAGTCAACGGATCTGGTCAAAACGGGGTCAACGGCGGCGGCGGTCAAACGGGCCGACTAACGGGCTTCGGCCTGCTAGGGTTAACGGGCCCCGCGGGTGCAGCGGATCAGGCCACGCGGCCCACCAGCTACCGGGCCGGATCGGCCACAGGCCCACTAGGGCTTCGCCCGACGCTAGATCGGGGAGCCGGGGCGGACCGGGACTCCTCCCAATCGTCCCGAGCGGCGGCGGCTGATGGGGCCTCGGGCCCGGCGGCGGACGGTGAGGGGGAAGCCGGGGCGGTGGCTGCGCCCGGCGGGAGGTCGAGGGGAGGCAGGAGGCCGGCCTGAGGAGGCGGCCCGGCGGTGGAGGGGCGGCGCCGGCCGGCGAGGCCCGCGGCGGCGGCGACCGGAGGAAGGGCGCGGCGGCGGTGAGGCATTGGCCCGGCGGCGGAGGGGCTCCGGCCTCGGCGGGACGAGGCGGCGGCGAGGGGAGCTTCGACCGGAGGCGGTGAAGGAGCGGCGACGGCGAGCTCCTCCGGCGAGGTGGCGCGGAATCCGGCGGGCTAGAGGTAGGAGATGACGGCGCGGCCCGCACGTCGGAGTGGAAGTAGAGCGGCGACACTTTGGAAGCACGGACGGAGACTTCGGAAGCACGGCTCGCTGGGACGTCGGAAGCACGGCGGCTCAACGGTGGAAGCACTGCGCTTCAACGGTGGAAGCACCGGCGACGAACTGTGGAAGCATTAGGGTTTCAGACGCGAAAATTGGGGGAGGTGGACGTTTATATAGGCACAAGGAGCTAGTGTTGTCCAAATGAGGTGAGGTTTTCGGCCATGCGATCACAATTGGATGGCCAAGATGAAGGGAGGGGTTTGGGTTGGTTTGGTTGGCTGTTGAAGGGGTGTCGTGGGCCTCAAAGAGGAGGTACTTTCAGCCCACGAGAATAACGGCTGGAGCACCAAACGAACTCCAAACGCGACGAGATTTGGCAGGCGGGTTACACACACCAAAACAACATCGCCCGCCAAGTCTCATGCCAAACCAGAAACGTTACACGGCCAAAAACCAAAGTAGGCCTCGGGGATGCCACGGACACGTGAGAGAGCTCCGGAACTCGAAACGGACAACGGAAAGGAACGAGTGGGACCGAATGCAAACGACAACACAAATGCAATGCAATGCACATGACAACATGCTATGAATGAATGCACACGCACACGACAAAAAGACGAAAACCCGAAAAGACCAAGAACCCAGAATGGAATTGATGAAGCCAAAAATATATATATTGCCCTAAAGGGAAAGTATTACATCTGGGGCATTACAGGTTGATCAAGAGTGGCCACAGTCTTTGAAGATGTGGCTAGCAAAGCTCTGGAGCATGTATGAGGAAGAGAACATACGTAGGCTTAGAGAAACTGTTGTCAACGCTGAAGAATATATGAAGATGTGGGATAAAAAGTGGAAGGTGGAGAATGAGCTCAGATTTTTTAAATCATACTTTGCTAAGATGGTGTTGGCGCAGGAGGAGGCACTTTCCTAGTTGGCCCATGGAAAACAGGTTCTTACTGAACTGAAAATAGAGGTGGATAAGACGAGCCTAGATGATCCTTATTAGGGAAATGAATATATCGTTCTAATATTGTTCTTATGAAGTTGAACTAGCTATATGTTGTACTGTGTTGTTTTCGTGTAGCTATCGTATTGTGATGTTATAATATATTTATGTGCCCGATATGAAATTGGCAAACAGCTGTTCGATATGAAATGTGAATTTGCATAAAACTGGAATTATGAATGGTAAACTAATAAACCCGCTAAATGTGTCATGGAACTTTGCAAACGGTTCTAGCAGTAAAAGCGCTTGTGATTCATAGCCCAATCCACACAGTTTTCTTCACCAAATCGTGTGTGATGTAGTTCATAAAAAAACAAACAGTTAACCAAGGCAGGGCGTGTGTGATAGTTACACCTTTCACACACGAGCCTACACATAAAACTGTGTGGGATGTACACACGAACGGAAACGTTTCCCCTGGATTGACTGAGTGGGTTGTACATAAGAACGAAAATGTATTCCTTGGATTGATTGTGTGTGATATACATACGAATGGAAATTGTCGGCGTCCTGGGAATGGGGGTACCCAGACTTTCCTGCCTGTGGCTCGTGACGTGACTCCATCAGCGGCCTTGTATGGCCCAACTTCAGCAACCGCAACTCAAGACCCTCGCAAGGGACCAAGCCTCGCGAGGCGGACGATAACAAGACCTCACTGGGGGCAATCTCTCTAGGATGGCTCCCGAGGAGCGGATATATCTATGCAAGGTGCACCTCACAAGGTTCACGTGACATGAGCCATGACGACCAAGGCCAAGCGGGCGCCAATGGATGCAGTGTGCCAGTTTCCTCTTTGGTGTTAAGAGGGCAAACGTAGGCGTGGAGTCCCGAGAGATCATGCAAAGGTTTCCATATCGGTGCAACAAGACCAACGACCGTCAGGGCGGCAGAAAGGAGGTCATCGTGGAGCCCGGCGCGGCGTCACCACCAGAGCCTTTGGTAGGCGAAGACAACTTTTGTTAGGATAAATTATACTAGCTATTCCCCTTCAAATTTGGCCATTGTGGGATCCATTCCGTGACAGCCTGATTTTTTGCCCTCTCTTGTTTGCTAGAGCTTTATTTGAATTTATTTTAAATCTTGGGATGTTTGAATCATTTCATATGGACTTAAACACTTGGGTACCCTTGACTTTCACCCAACTGCCTCCTATCCATCTCAAACTATCTTCTCCCTCTGGACCACTCTAATATACTTCATGGGATATTTTTCTTATTTGAAAAATATTCACTTTTCTTCCCAAAACCCTAGCTAAAACCTTTGTGCTCCAAAGAAACCCCTATTTTTAAGGCTCACAAAATTCTGAGGAAATTCCTAAATATTCTTTGGACCCTAAGACACCTTCCTGAGAAAAAAATATTGCACTAATTTTTGGAATATTTTTGCTACAGAAAATCTTTTCTATTCTGGACAAAAATGGTAGTTTCTACAGCAACTACTATTTTACTTGCTCCACTTCTTCTGAAACTCCTTGTGCATCTTCACCTTAGTAACTCTTGACTAGCCTCCAAAGCACAACCTCCAACTATTAACCATTTTACCTCAGTAAGCTCTCAAAGTTTCTGTCCATAAACTTACCAGGCGTGTTACTTTCTTTCTACCGCGTTTGGAATCTAACCAACAACGAACAACTCTCCTATCTACCACGAACAACACGCCAAACATGAATTTTGGCACCGAGTCAGCCAGTAGGCCGAGTTCGCGCGGTGACCGCGCGTGTACACCATGCCATGGCAGTCTGTCGGCGCGCTCTGGATGCCGCCGAGCACTCTGTAGAGCGTGTGCTCGCTTCCGCGCCTGCCCAAGCGTGCCAAACAGCGCCACCATCATCGTCTTCATCTCCATAGTACCCCTCTAGCGCTCGCCGATGCCGGAGCTCACCGCAGCGAGCCCGGGCGTGGTCCGGCCAAGGCAACATTGCGGTGCACACTATGCTTGTCGCCAACCCAGCGCCCCTGTGGTCGTCCCCTTCCGGCCACAGCTCCCACATGACTCCGTCGTAGTCTTCCCCCTCTCACTGACGCCATTTAGTTACCGGGCGCGGCCAGGTGTCGCCGACGGAGCCCCGTTTCCCCCTCTCGGCTCGCCTATATATAGGCCCTCTCCCAGCCGCTCCGAGCACCCAGCTCCACTCCCACACGACCACAGATCACATAGAACCCCGTGGCCCGACTTGGCAGGCCACAGGCCACCGTCCCCGAGCTCGAGCTCACCGGCGATCCCCCTCGGGTCGTCGAGGTAGCTCCAGACCCTCTCCGTCCAAGGCGACCCTACCAGAGCCTCCGCCACTCTCTGGTAGAGCCACTCCACCTAGCTGGAGCTGCTGGAGACGCCGTTGCTTGCCGTCTTCTTCAACTCCGGCGATACCCCTGTTCTGCCTCCGCCTCCGAGCTCTGTTCCGGCGCCGTCTGTCCACCTCTAGCTACCCTACGGGTACGGGCAGGTGTGCCTCGACCCCCTCCGTCGATCTATCATTTCCATTTGGGCCAAGGAGCAGCGTCGCCGGCGTGCGCTCCGGCGAAGCAGCGGCCGCCTCTGCTCTTCCCCCTCTCTCCCTCTCACCTGACTAGCGGGGCCCGCTAGTCAGCCTCTCTGTACCCGCACGAAGCGGTACGAGCGGTGGCGCTCTGGGCTTTTACGCCTTCGACATCACCCCCCTATTCTGTTTATTTAAATTTCTAAATTTAAATATATTCTAGAGAACTTCAAACTACAATAACTTTTTAACCATAAGTCCAAATGAATTGATTCTTTTTGCATTGTGTTCTTTGTAAAGAGATCTTGAAGCACACCAAAAATGAGACCATTTGGTGCTGTGTAGATTTTCTGGTGAATTTTTGAATGATTCTTGATATTTTCTTTTTGTACTCTTATTTATTTTCAGAAGAGGAAACTTGTCTTGAGGATCACCAGGAGGCTTGTGAGCCTCATTTGAACTAAGGAAAGCCACAGCAACATTTTCATAGTGCCATTTCAATATTTTTTATTTTTCCTAACTTGAACAAATGATTTAAGTTATGCATATAATTATTTTGTTAAATACTTTCTGTTGGTTGCTGTATTTATTTGTATCATTCAGTTTACAGAAAGTTGGAGTTTGGCTTAAGTTATTAAGATAGTTAAAAGTAAGTTTGGATCTTGAGAATGATTATGGTTATGCATATGTGAAGTCACTTTCTTTTACATAAGTAATTATGATAAAATTTTTGTTAGGATAAATTCTGTTTCTAATTGAAAGTAAATCATAACCAGAATAATAGTGAAGTTGTGATGTTCATAAAAGTAAAGTTGACCCAGTTATACTTTTGTATGGCATTGTATTTATTTATTTGACGCATTTTGGTATATTGCATTTCATGGCATTGTGTGACATCGGTTATTTATTTCTTCTTTAAGTTGAAACTATTAATTACTCAACTTGAATAAATTGTTGACCGGGTCATGGTGCCACTGAATCGAGTCCTTTCCCAGTGCAACCACATTTGCCTTTATGGGAAGGTCTTTATTCGGTCCATTGTCATGCCTCCTGTTGGTACCTCCAGATAGGGAAGGTTATGGGCATGCAGTACCCTGGCCCGGTAAGCAGACATAGCCTTGTGTGCCCGTTGTTAATTTTATGGTACCGAGTCCCCATTTGGGACAATTTATATTTGGCCACGACGGTGGTCGGTGTGCCTTTGGTAGGCATAGGGCCACCCAGGACTGTTCCATTGGGAAATGAGTCGGAGTGGCCGGGGGAGTGTCATGGCAATGGAAGGGTTTTGTCGCAACGCCGTTGGTCCACCCGAATGGGAGAACGAGGCCATGGGTTCCGTGGTGTGGGTACAGTGCACTACCTCTACAGAGTGTAATTAATCTATCGATAGCCGAGTCCACGGTCACGGACACGCTCGAAAGTAAGTCACACCATGGGTCAACAGATAATGAAATTTTGCTCACTAAGTTCTAAAATTTTGGTACTGTAATAAATTGGTGGAAGAGCCACCGAGATGTTTTGTGACCAAGTATGATCAGGTTGGTGATCGTCGGAAAGGTCACGATTTATATTTTGTTGCAATGAATAAGTTTGTAGTTTATAAACAATCACCATGAGTAAGTCAGACCAAGGTTTTATTTATGCAAAGGCATGAGCACAGCATGTTAGTTAATATATATCTATGTTTGTTGCGGCATATTTAATATTGAGTAATTATGATGATATTGTTTGTCTTTATGATTTTGCTTCGCTATAAGCTTGCAAGTACATTGAAAGTACTGACCTGGCGTGTCATGCCAGATTTTAGGAAAGTTTCGCTGGAAAGGAGTGCCATTTGAGTCTATACCGTGTCCACATCGGTGTCCCTGTGAGATGGAGTTCCGCTACGACGTCGTTCTGCTGCTGCGTAGTTTATGTCCGAGGCCTTTTATGTTCATTAAATAATGTACATATTGTCCAGCCGCACCGTGTGTGCCGCTCGGCCTCACTACCTGTTGTAATGTGAAACTATGGTCCGCTAGTATCAATAAAGTGGTTGTTTTCTGTACCAAGATGTTGTGTGTTGCCAGAAGACAAGGTCTCTAGGCTGGCAATGCAAGGTAAACCGGTCGCTCTGATCTGGGGTGCCACACATTCCCATCGATATTTGGGAAGAGGACCGAGGCCACTATAAATAGGACCTAGCCACCACCATAGGGGAGGCATCGGATAGAGAGCTCGACAAGAGGGAGAGAGACCGGATCATCTGATCTAACCTAAGACACCACAAGCTCATCCGAGCCCAAGAACACCTCTCCTCCGCCATACAAGGCAATCCACCACACACACTGGAGTAGGGTATTAGACCACAAGGTGGCCCGAATGTAGGATCGAAAGTAGGTCTAGAGGGGGGGGGGGATTAGACTACTTGACAATATAAAAAATCTGCCTTTAGATCATGCAATGTTTTTGGCAGTTTCACAATTAAGATCAATTCGAGTATCACCCTACACATGCAATTCTAGAGTATAAGCAGCGGAAAGTAAATTGCACATGTAAAAGAGAGGTGGAGAAGATCAAACGCAGTTTGGTGACACGAAGATTTTTGTCGTGGTTCCGATAGGTGGTGCTATCGTACATCCACGTTGATGGAGACTTCAACCCACGGAGGGTAACGGCTGCGCGAGTCCACGGAGGGCTCCACCCACGAAGGGTCCACGAAGAAGCAACCTTGTCTATTCCATCATGGCCTACGCCCACGGAGGACTAGCCTTACTCGGGGTAGATCTTCACGAAGTAGGCGATCTCCTTGCCCTTACAAACTTCTTGGTTCAACTCCACATCTCAAGGACGGAGGCTCCCAAGCGACACCTAACCAATCTAGGAGGCACCACCCCCCAAAAGGTAATAGACGGTGTTGATGGTGATGAACTCCTTGCTCTTGTGCTTCAGATGATAATCTCCCCAACACTCAACTCTCCTCACTGATATGGCTGTGGTGGAAGAAAGGTTTGAGTGGAAAGCAACTTGGGAAGGCTAGAGATCAAGTTTCATATGGTAGGAATGGAATGGCTTGATCTCAACACAAGGGTAGGTGGTTCACTTCTCAGAAAGTGTATGGTAGAAGTGGTGGTACTTTCTGATGGCTCTCCTCACGAATGAAGAGGGGGTGGAGGGGTATATATAGCCTCCACACAAAATCCAACCGTTACACACACATTTGACCAAACTTGGTGAGACCGAAATGAAAACTCGGTCAGACCGAAAGTTCAAATATAGTGAACGTTGGGATTTTCGGTGGGACCGAAAATACCATCTCGGTGTGTCCGAAGTGAGTCAAAGGTTGAAGCTTGCCATCTCGGTGTGACCGAAAACAACAACTCGGATATTCCGAAGTGAAGTCAATTGGTTACAGAAGGTTGGCAGTCCATTTTCGGTGAGACCGAAACTCAGAATCGGATGGACCGAGAAATTAGGGTTTGGAGAAAATAACTGAAGTGGTTCATCTCGGTGGGACTGAGTTTGCAGAATCGGTTTGTCCGAGATTACTTATGAGTGTGTTGGATAGTGAAGAGTGCTGATAGTTGAGGGAGCTAGATCACCAAGCACTTGAGCAACTAGATCATTAACACAACCTCATCCCCTTTTAATAGTATTGGCTTTTCCTATGGACTCAATGTGATCTTTGATCACTAAACCAAAAATAGAGTCTTGAGCTTTTGCCAATGCTTGTCTTAGCATTTTGAGGGGTCCACTTCTTCAGACATTTCCATACCCATATCATCGAACTTATCTGAAATGATTCTCAAGTAAATATTAGTTCAATGATATATATGTTGTTATTAATTACCAAAACCACCCGGGGATTAGTTGCACTTTCAATCTCCCCCTTTTTGGTAATTGATGACAACATATAGATCAAAGCTTCGACAAAGGATATAATCAAAGAATAATATCGTCGCTTTGAGAAGTATGTGATAAACAAGAGCTCCCCCTAAATTTGTGCATTATTTAAAATTTGCGTTTGAATGCAAATGCACAATCGATTAGGATTATGGGTCACTCTTCCATGTCACATACATCTTGGTGGAGCGCACAAAATGATAAGAATGAATAACATGCACTCAATCACCAAGACAAGAGTAAATAGCCATACAAATAAGGAATAGCATATGATAAGCAATAAGCACACATTAAGGCATAGTATGACTAAGCACTCATTAAGGTAGCATCAAACTTAGTAGCAAGCACACATAAAGTTTCAGGAACCAAAAGAAATCACTGTATCTCAAAGAAAACCGGCAAAAGAACGAAAAGACGAAAGAGCACTCTCTCTCTCGAAGCCCTATGATCTATAACAATTTCTCCCCCTTTGGCAACAAGTTACCAAAAAGTTCGAAAAGGTATAGAGCTAAGCGTCACTGCGGGCTCTGCTGGCGGCTCCCGTCTGGGTAGATGTCGGTGTAGAGATAGCTGCATCGGCGAAGACTTCTGCTGATGTCTGCGGTGGAGGAGTGGATGCTGGAGCTGGAGGAACTGCTGGAGCTGTAGCTGGTGCTGAAGTGGTAGCCCTGGAGTCTGTCACTGGGATAGCTGCAGATCTGGATCCTCTGGGAACCTGAGCAGTCTGGCGATGAGAGTCCTGGACTAGATCATCCTGCATAAGCTCTGCTCTCTCCTGCCTTGTCTCCTCCATGTCTGCCTCAAGCTTGTTGACAGACACCTGAATCTCAGTCAGCTTCACATCCAGAGCGTGGATCTTGTCCTCGACAATCCTCTCTAGGCTCTCCTGAGATTGCTCAATGCTGGCCAGGCGTTGTTCAATCCTTTGGGTAGCTTCAAGAATTTGTTCTCCAAAGCTCTTTGGCTTAGCTGCTGCTGCTGCTGCCTCTTTGTCAGCTTTAGCCTTCTTCGCAGCTTCGATTTTGGCCTGTCCTTCAACTGAGGTAGGATCCTCTTCATCCATCACAACTACGTTGTCCTCATGCTCTGGCTGTAGTGGCAAGTGCTTCCTATCCAACATGAATTTGCCCGTGCCAAACTTGGCGTTGATGAGCATCTGAATCTGCGGTGCAAACCCACACGACCTCTTCTGGTCAGCTGCAGTCCTCTTAATGGTCTCTACCATCAAGTCCATCACCTTAAAAGGTGCCTTCTCATCGAGAATGTGCAGCATGTTGATAGAATAGCCTCGAATCATCCGGTGGTCTCCAGACTTAGGCATCAATGTATGCCTCAGAATAGTGTTAGTGGTGGTCAGACCTGCCTGGAGATAGTACACTGAGCCAAGCTTCCATCCTTCCAAATCAGCAGCCGGGATCTCCTTGTACATGTTCTTCATGGAATCATGACTCTTCTTAGGAATCCCATAGACATCAATGTCGTCCTCTCTCTACACTGGAGCGTTCAGAAGTTCTGCCCATTCTTCAACAGTCGAAGAAAACCGTTGACCTTCAGTCATCCAGGTGATCTTGCCATCAGGATAGAAGTGGGCTGTGGCATAGAACTGCATGATCATCTCGTCATTCCAAGCTGTCAGCTCTTGACCCACAAAATCAGCAACTCCACATGCAGTAAAGCTCTCATGCACATGGGGAAAGAAGTCCCGATGCTCTTCACTGTCAATATACTTCCAGTCAACATACCTGGTGTCAGCAACAATGGGCTTCTTATCCATCAGCACGGTCTCATAGAAATCCTGCTGCTCTCTGGTGTGGAATCTGGGGTCCACAGCAGTCCTTCTCCTTACAGCATATGGATCAGACTGTCTCCATAGCCTGAGACCTTTGTCCTTCCTTGCCTTCATGTCCTCAGCTTGAGGATGAGCATCATTGTGGAGTGGCAACTTGGGATGGAGCTTAAGCAACACATGCTCTTCATCTGATTCAGACGGTGGCATCTCACCTTTGTTCTTCTCAGAAGCTGGAATGCTTCTGGTTGTTCTCTTGGGCTTGGCTGGAGCTGCCTTGGCTTGAGCAGGCTTCTTGGGCTTAGAGGAGGCTTGAGCCCGAATAGCATCACCCATGAACTTAGCTTTCTGAGGAGGAGGCTGGGGTGCTTCTTCTTCTTCTTCTGCAGCATCATCTTGAGGTTCAGCATATACTACCCTCTTCCTTTTGGAAGTCTTCTTCACCTTGCTTGGAGCAGGCTCTTCCAAGTTGAGCTTCTTTGCAACTGCTGACTGCTTCACTTTGCTTGTGCCTTTCCTTGACTGCTGCCCTTGGTGCTCTTTGGCAACCACATTCCTCTTGGGCTTGGAGGTAACTTCCTCAGCAACAAAGTCAGAGTCCTCATCATCAGAAGTTCTCTTCTTCCTGGTTCTGGTGGCTGCAGGAGGCAAACCACTAGGGGTGCTCCTCTCACCATCATCACTGGAGCTGCTAGCAGGACTTGTATCTGCCTCTGGAATTTCAGCAAACGGTGATTCAGACCTGTTCTGGCTGTCACTGACATCTGACATGGCTGAAAAACCTGTGAAAAGATAAGGTATAGGCAGAGTAGAAGAGTTATCACAACTGCAGAGGTTTTTGCAAAGAAAATGAGTTCAAATCTTAGTTTTGAGTTTTCACAGAATGTATTTCGGTCAAACCGATTTCAAGTTTCGGTGCAACCGAAGTGCTCAACAGAAACCTACACACCACTTTCGGTCAGACCGGAATGGGTTTCGGTCCTACCGAAAACTTAGGGTTTCACTGAAACTACGTTTCGGTCATTCCGATTGGCACAACTCTGTTAAACCGAATGATGCAGTGCAATGGCCAGAGGCCAAATCGGTCATTCCGAGTTTCAAAATCGGCTTCACCGAGATGCATTCCGTGGAAACCTAAACCTAAGAATTTTCCTCGAAACTAGAAGATCTGAACTATTGTATAGGGAATATCTCAAACATGGATTGAATCATAGCAAGCCTATCGTGCAAGAATCGGAAGGGGAGCACGAAAAGGGATCGGGACACACCCTAACTTGGTGGTGTCCCTCTACGGCGGCAACGGTGGAGATGATTACCGTTGACGGCGGCGGAGACCTGCGGCGAGGGCGCACAGGCGACGACGGCGACGATCCGTAGACCAGGGCGGCGGCAGCAGGGGTCTTGGGGGCGAACGGTTTGAAGAATGAAATCGCGCGCAGCCCCTCAGGTATATATAACCCCATGCTGTCGGTGGGACCGAGTTGAAAAACTCGGTGTCACCGAGATGTATAACTGCTGTGCAGTTACACATATCGGTCAGACCGAGATTTTGAACTCGGTTTCACCGAGATGAAACCTAGATCAGTCTAAGCGTTTCGGTTGGACCGAGATTGAGAAGCCGGTCAGACCGAAATGGACTTAGAAGGTTTTGGAAGTCAGCCTTAGACGAATCGGTGGTTCCGAGTGCTCCTCACTCGGACTGTCCGAAAAAGACTTATTCAAAGTTGTGATATGAGCATGAATAGAATTTGAGACAAGAAAGCATAGATAGCTAGGGAAAGGTGCTTAGGCATTCTTGTCCATCCATTTGGCCAGAAAGAGAAACCAAAACAATCAAAACAACAAATGGATGTCCTTGAATGGATAAAATCATGCATTCAACATGCTCACACAATAAGATAGCAACTGAAATATGTGTCAAACATGCACAACCAATCACTCTAGCTACTAGCACACAATTTGTCGATGACTAGGTCATCTATATATGAGTATATTGACTTAGGAGCCAAATGAGAACATTTGATCATAGGTCATACTCATCGTTTAAGCACAAGTGGGGTTGCCACTTTTACATAAAGCATTTATG
Organism: Secale cereale; assembly: GCA_902687465.1. NCBI lineage: Eukaryota > Viridiplantae > Streptophyta > Magnoliopsida > Poales > Poaceae > Secale > Secale cereale. The sequence goes on from LR738710.1 coordinate 284,516,799, forward strand.
TGTTCACATCATTTGGAGATGCTTTAGCTCAATTTTTTAGAGCAAAGCTCCCCCTAGATGTGAGAACCCCTTTTTAAAGGGTCAAACTAACCTTGGGTTGTCGTAGAAGACTTCATGTAGATGTTGAAGATGTGGATGCTCAATGTTGATGCAGATCATCAAGAGTTGGGAGCAATCCTTTGGATTTGGGCACTTTCAATACCTACATGGGTTAGTCCCACAAGGAACAAACAAGAATATCCACAGACATAGAGTGAAGTACCCAAAAGATGATGTCCATGAAAGCAATGATTACCTTGTCCCTTGACTTACCAACAAGAGGGTTTGTGACTCCATGAACAAGTGCATGATGTGGAAGTTGATTGCACAAGTTCTTGCCAAAATGAATATGAGTGAAGTTTGTTGGCGGAGTCACCCTCAAGAACCTACTAGTTCTTCTTCTTTGGGATCCACATCATCTTGATGGGAATCCTTGGTGTTGTAGTTGAGCTTGACGAAGTAGAACTTGATGTGTCCTTGGGAACCCACTTGACCATGGCTTGAGGTGCTTCAATGAATGCATCAATCTCCTCTTGAAGCTTGTCCTTGGCCTTTAACTTGTGGTCTTGTGGTGGAAGATCATCTTGAGCTTGTTCCACATTGGAAGAAGTAGGATCATACTTCTCCTTTTGTGAAACAAACTGTGGAGTAGGGTATTGACCTTCTTCCCACACAACACCTTCGGCGTTGAACTTTCGCTCAAAACCAATCCCTTGATTCTTCCGGTGTCTTCCTTGTTTGCGAACAATCTCCTCAAAGTTCTTGCTTCCGGCAAGACTCTTGTAGACACCTTTCTCTATGATTTCCTTCAATAAGCTATTTTCTTGCTCAAGTGTAACTTGGCTTGAAACATTGTTAGTGGAATCAAGAGAACTACTAGAAGCAACAATATTGGATTTAACATTGTTATTGTTACTACTAGAGGAAGAATTTTTCTTATGCTTGTCATGCTTAGTCTTAATAGGTGGCAAGAAATTAGACAAGAGAAGTCGTTTGGCAAGATATGAAGAACTCTTCTTTCGAAGATCGTCATTGATCACTTTCAGAAACTCATGTTCTTGCTCTAGAGTGAGCTTCTCGAAGCGTAGCTTCTCATGAGATCTTAGGAGCTCTCTATGATCTTCTTGAGTTGTTTCATGAGCTAACTTAAGAGTGTTTAGTTCTTTAGTTAGACGCTCAATCTCCTTCATAGCATTGTCATTCGACTCTTCTCGACTATAAAGACTACTAGCATTTTCATCATTACTAAGCTCACTAGATTTATCATGCAAGAGCTCATCTTCACCAAGCAAGTCATCCTCATCACTATCAAAGTCAATGAATTCAGGGTGTGTTACCTTGGGACCTTTAGCCATGAAGCATCTTCCAATTCCCTCATTTGGTGAATCAAATAAGTCGTAGGAGTTGGAGTTGGAGGATACGAGTGCAAGTCCGGCAACACCTTCATCTTGACTATAGTCGGAGTCGGAGTGATAGCTTCCATCGGATTGATTGTCAGAGTCGGAGCCGGAGACCCATTCACCAACATGAGCTTGATGTCTTCTTCTTGTGTAGCTCCTTGATGACTTGTCTTTCCTCTCCGAACCCTTGCTTCTCCGAGAGGGTCTTCGTTCATAACGATCATCTCTGCTCCTTCTCTCTCTCCGAGGTGACTCATCTCTTGCTCTTCTTCTTGGAGATTCTTCTCTTCTCTTGTGGGGAGCCGTACACTCATTTGAGAAGTGTCCGGGTCTTCCACAATTGTAGCAGTTTCGATCACGACTAGAAGATCTCTTTTCATCATATGATCTAGACTTTGAGCTTCTTTCTTTGCCTCTATTCTTGTAGAACTTGTTGAAGTTCTTGACCATTAGGCTTATCTCTTCATTGGAAATTAGCTTGTCACTTGAGGTAGTAGGAGCATCACTTGTAGCTTTGTAAGCACCACTTGACTTGTTGTGAAGCTCTTCCTTATCCTTAAGTGTCATCTCATGAGCAACAATTCTTCCAATGACTTCAGTTGGCTTGAGAGTCTTGTAGTTTGGCATCATTCGGATCAAAGTGCACACGGTGTCATACTTTCCATCCAAAGCTCTGAGAATCTTCTTAATGATGAATCGGTCGGTCATTTCTTCGCTTCCTAAGCCGGCAATCTCATTTGTGATGAGAGCAAGCCTAGAGTACATTTCAGCGACTCCTTCACCATCCTTCATCTTGAACTTGTCAAGTTGACCTTGAAGAATATCTAGCTTTGATTCCTTCATAGATTCAGTACCTTCGTGCATTTCAACCAAAGTATCCCAAATCTCTTTAGCATTCTCAAGACGGCTGATTTTGTTGAACTCTTCGGGACACAAAGCATTGAAGAGAATGTCACAAGCTTGAGCATTGTTTTGCAACATCCGCAACTCTTCGGGTGTAGCTTCGCGATCCGGAACTTTTCCTTCTTCAAAGAAATCACCTTGCATACCAACACAGATAATGCCCCATGCGGCTGGGTTATGATCAAGAATATGCATTTTCATTTTATGCTTCCAACTAGCAAAATTTGTACCATCAAAGTAAGGACCTCTACGATAATTACCCTCACTAGACGCCATACTCTCCTAGGTTGTGAAACCAAGCTTATGGAGTCCAATGCAATGGAAACCAAGGCAATGGAGACCAAAGCTCTGATACCACTTGTAGGATCGAAAGTAGGTCTAGAGGGGGGGGATTAGACTACTTGACAATATAAAAAATCTGCCTTTAGATCATGCAATGTTTTTGGCAGTTTCACAATTAAGATCAATTCGAGTATCACCCTACACATGCAATTCTAGAGTATAAGCAGCGGAAAGTAAATTGCACATGTAAAAGAGAGGTGGAGAAGATCAAACGCAGTTTGGTGACACGAAGGTTTTTGTCGTGGTTCCGATAGGTGGTGCTATCGTACATCCACGTTGATGGAGACTTCAACCCACGGAGGGTAACGGCTGCGCGAGTCCACGGAGGGCTCCACCCACGAAGGGTCCACGAAGAAGCAACCTTGTCTATTCCATCATGGCCTACGCCCACGGAGGACTAGCCTTACTCGGGGTAGATCTTCACGAAGTAGGCGATCTCCTTGCCCTTACAAACTTCTTGGTTCAACTCCACATCTCAAGGACGGAGGCTCCCAAGCGACACCTAACCAATCTAGGAGGCACCACCCCCCAAAAGGTAATAGACGGTGTTGATGATGATGAACTCCTTGCTCTTGTGCTTCAGATGATAATCTCCCCAACACTCAACTCTCCTCATTGATATGGCTGTGGTGGAAGAAAGGTTTGAGTGGAAAGCAACTTGGGAAGGCTAGAGATCAAGTTTCATATGGTAGGAATGGAATGGCTTGATCTCAACACAAGGGTAGGTGGTTCACTTCTCAGAAAGTGTATGGTAGAAGTGGTGGTACTTTCTGATGGCTCTCCTCACGAATGAAGAGGGGGTGGAGGGGTATATATAGCCTCCACACAAAATCCAACCGTTACACACACATTTGACCAAACTCGGTGAGACCGAAATGAAAACTCGGTCAGACCGAAAGTTCAAATATAGTGAACGTTGGGATTTTCGGTGGGACCGAAAATACCATCTCGGTGTGTCCGAAGTGAGTCAAAGGTTGAAGCTTGCCATCTCGGTGTGACCGAAAACAACAACTCGGATATTCCGAAGTGAAGTCAATTGGTTACAGAAGGTTGGCAGTCCATTTTCGGTGAGACCGAAACTCAGAATCGGATGGACCGAGAAATTAGGGTTTGGAGAAAATAACTGAAGTGGTTCATCTCGGTGGGACTGAGTTTGCAGAATCGGTTTGTCCGAGATTACTTATGAGTGTGTTGGATAGTGAAGAGTGCTGATAGTTGAGGGAGCTAGATCACCAAGCACTTGAGCAACTAGATCATTAACACAACATCATCCCGTTTTAATAGTATTGGCTTTTCCTATGGACTCAATGTGATCTTTGATCACTAAACCAAAAAATAGAGTCTTGAGCTTTTGCCAATGCTTGTCTTAGCATTTTGAGGGGTCCACTTCTTCAGACATTTCCATACCCATATCATCGAACTTTTCTGAAATGATTCTCAAGTAAATATTAGTTCAATGATATATATGTTGTTATTAATTACCAAAACCACCCGGGGATTAGTTGCACTTTCACCGAACCAGTATAATCCTCTGTGTCCCTTGTTCTTTGAGTTCGTCGAGCCAGGCTGTGGAATTGTAGGGCGAGCGCGCTGGGGAGAGAGTGTTCTTCGTGCGCACCCAGAGTTCAAACCTCTCAAGGGTTTGCGGAACTTGAAATCCGACATTTGGCGCACAAGATATGGGTGTGCCACAACCTCTCTTCCGTCGATCGACGTGTCACCGTTCCACCGCTTCCATGGCTGACGCTCGCTGTGCTCGTGCTGAGCGACAAGCCACCCTCGCCACCCACGTCACTCAGACATCTCCCGTCGGCGGACCTCCTCGCTGTTCTCCATCACCCGTCGCTGTCGGATCTGGGGTTCCGGCAAAACCCTTAAGGTTGGAACTCTTGGGTGCGTACGAAGATCTCTCCTTCCGCCCTAGCTCGCCTACTCAACAACCCTAGGCCTAGCTCGTCAGATCCGAAGAACAAGTGACACAAGGTTTATACTGGTTCAGACCACTGTTGTGGTGTAATACTCTAATCCAGTGTGCTGTGGTGGATTGCCTTGACAGCTGAGGAAGAACTAGTACATGGATGAACTGCCTCCTGAGGAGAGGAGTTCTTGTGCTCGAGTGAGCTGGTGGGTGTATGGGTGGTCTCGGAGTCCTATTTATAGTGGTCTGGATCCTCTTCCCAAATATTGAGCAGGAAGGAATCCCACAACGGCCAAATTTGAAGGGAGACAGCTAGTACAAGCTATCCTGACAAAAGGTGGCCTTTGCCTGCCAAAGGCTCTGGTAGTGACGCCGCCGTGGCCTCCGTGATGACCTCCATCCTCCCGTCCTGCTTGTCTTGGTCTCATTGCACCGATATGGAAACCTTTGCCTGACGCCTCGGGACACTTCGTCTGCACATTCTCCTTTAGCACCAAAGAGGAAACTGGCACTTCTGCGCCCGCTGGCGCCCGCCTGGCCTTGGTCGTCATTGCTCACGTCACAGGGACCTCGTGAGGTGCCCCTTTGCCTCGATATCTTTGATCCTCACGAGCCGGCCTGGTGAGGCTGCCCCAGGGGATGCCTTGTGTCATCCGCCTCGCGAGGCTTGGCCCCACGCGAGGGTCTTGAGTGGTTGCTGAAGATGCTGGGCCGAACCAGGCTGCCTGGTGAGCCATCCCTGGGCCACAGGCAGGCAAGTCTAGGTACCGCCATTCTTAGAACGCCGACAGTAGCCCCGGGGCCCAAGGTGCGCTCGGGCTTGGCTTCGCGGCGAAGCCAAGGGCTAAGCGCGGAGCGCCGTGGGCCCTTAAAGCCCGCGGCCTTGTCGGATGCGTGGCGATTGATTGGACATGGGCGTCTCCAATTCCCCATGCAACCTCGGGGACTGCGCGACTTGACAAGTTCCTGCATGCATAGCAGATCATCATTACCTGCAACCACGGAGGCGAGCGGTTGGCCTTCTCCTGGCTATAAATTAGGCGGCAAGCGGAACCTCCGCTGCCCATCTTCTCCCTTCGTTCCACTTGCTTCCTCTTCTTCTTCTTTGACCCGTGCTCGGCCGAGCCGCTCATGGCGCAGATCCGATGATTCTCCGCCACCGAGAAGGGGAAGACTCCTCGCGTGGAGCCAGAGGTACTCCCTCCAAAGAAAAGGCCACTCCGTCCTCATGGCGCCACCATAAGACCGGTAGTGATGAGGCCTTGGCACGAGCGGCCTCCCCCTGGCTATCCATTGCCTCTTTACGCCAGGGCACCGGGCCAGGGTGAGGGAGTTGGCGCGCAGCGCTGCCCGTGCCATGGCTGTACCGACCATGCCATAGTGGTGCACGATGTCGTCCTGCGAGCTCACGCCAGAGGCTCGTCGCGTGAGTTCATGGTGTGGGCGGTGATGCCTCCTAGATCTTGGATTCGCTTCCCTCCATTCTTCGCCGCGGAGGTGCCACTCTCGGTGTCAAAAACGGCAGATCTCAGGTAGGGGGGGGGGGGCAAGCTGTGCGTCTGAAGATCGATGGTAACAGGAGGCATGGGGACACGATGTTTACCCAGGTTCAGGCCCTCTCGATCGAGGTAAAACCCTACTTCCTACTATATTAATATTGATGAATATGTGTGCAAGAGTTTATCTACCACGAGAACGTAATGGTTAAAACCCTAAGTCTAGCCAATGGGGATATTGCAATGACGATGATCCCTCTACAGACTAAACTCCTCGGCTTATATACATGCCTGAGGAGACCTAGGGTTACAAGGATGACTTGGGGAGCAAGTAATTGACACATCCGGACTCAAAACCTGTCTTTCTACGTACATAGGAGTCGTGACCGAATACGGGGGAAGGTCATCTGCTTCTTCTTTATGCGGCCCACCAGTGCGGCCTAGCTTCATTGACCTAGATGCGTGAGGACCACTGAATACCGGACTCCCTCAGTAACCCCCGGACTTGCCTTCAAGGACGAGATTGTATCCGGGTTCATGTATTTGGTCTTGCAAGGTGAGTCCTTCTGGATGATAGTTCGGCTTCTTTAAATATTATAACCTGCTGTTCAGAGAAAACACAGGTTCAGAGAAAATGCTTATATAAGAGAATAGATCCAATCGCTTCTCCATCTCATTCCACGCGGAAGAAATCCCTAGTGCCTGCAAAAAATCTTCAGATATGGCCAGTGTCCCGAGCTCCTCCTCTCGCCCTCATGGCCCTAGTGCAGGAGATTGGAAAAGCTGCTCCGTGTCCCATGCGCATCTGCGAACATTGCAATCGCAGGGGCATCTCCCTCCGGAGGATCTAGTCCCCATCTGGGCTGGACTAGCGTCCGTTGACAACCAAGCCCTGGCAGAGTGCTTTCCCAACCCCTCCAAGGGAGAGCGGGTATGTTTAGTCTCCTACCTTCTAAGAGGTGTGGGGTTCCCGATCCATCCCTTCTTAGGGGACACATGGAGTTTTATGGCCTCCAACTTCAAAATCTTACTCCAACGTCAATCCTGCACATTGCGGGTTTTGTCGCTTTATGCGAACTATTTTTGGGCTGCGAGCCCCACTTTGAGCTATGGAGGAGGTACTTATACCTCGTTCCTCCATCGGAGGAAGGATCCATATTTGAAGTTGGGAGCGCCGAAGTATGGCGTATAGCCGGGACAGGTTACCTGCCCGGTACTCCGAAGAAGGCATCCTACGAGTGGCCATCGGAGTGGTTTTACATTGAGGATGTCGCTTTGCCGGATCCAGTTCGGCAAGGACATCCCCCATATTCCAGTGCTCCTCCAAAGAAGCTTTTTAACTGGCGTCCTTGGGGTCCCCTAGAGGAGGAGAGCGCAGAGGTTAGCCGACTGGCTGGCAAGATCAAATTGCTCGCCAGTTCGGGATTAACTATAATCGAAGTGATGGACATTTCGATGAAGCGATGTGTGCAACCGCTCCAAGCCAGAGGTCTTCCAATGTACCATTATAACAGTCAAGATGATGCCTCGCGCCGCCTATGCCTGGATCTGGATGACCCTGCCATTCTAGGCGCAATCCTGGAAGGCCTCTATAAGGGAGAGAAGCAGGATTTTATCCGTTTAACATGCCGGGAAGCCATTTCCATGTACAATCTTCCCGATTGGGTAAGTACTTCCTCTTGGCTATTTAGATGTTTTTAAGTATGAGGTTTTTAACCGGACTGTATTCGGTTGCTCCCGACAGGAGTGGAGGAAGGTGGTAAGGGGGATTAACAATCCTGCCCCGCAACCGGAGGACCCGTCTCAAAAAGCAGGCCATGGATATGAAGAAGATCCAGATGTGGGCATAGAGTTAGAAGAGGGAGTCTTCTATCAAGCCTGCCTTGGGGGTACCATGGTGGCTATAGTAGCCGATTACCCGAGCCTTATTCCTTCTTTCAGTGTAAGAAAGTTAGGGTACATCTCGTCAACGATAGGATTCCGAGTGCGCATTTTATCCACTATATTCTATTGTGTTTAAACAAGGATGGTGCTCCTCACGCCGAACTGTGCGTAGGCCACCAACCCGGAAGGCGGCACCCGTGTTGGGTGAGGTTCCAAAGCGGAAAAGGACCACAATCTCCAGCAGACCTTCAAAGAGGTACGTTGGTTTTATCATGTGCTGGGTGGTGAAATTATTATTATAACTTTCTGCATTGTCTTTTCCATTAATGAGGAATGCAAGCCGGACTATCTCTGGAAGCGACGCAGGCCAAGTTCCAGCCAATCCGGCACCAGACCCATCAAGGGTGAATGTTGATTCGTTGCCGGAATGTCCTCCTCAGGCGGATTCGGGTGAAGTATCCGCTACTAATTCTGAAGTGGAGGTCATGATGATTCATCGGCAACGGAAAGCAACCATGCGTGACCCTGGCTTCTCCGCGGAGGTGTTTAACGACCTTACTTTTGCCGATGCGTATATCCGAGCCGCTCAAGACGGACTCGCCGGAGCCACACATCAGCTTTCAAAGGATATGAGGGTATTTTTTGTTATTTGAGTATTATCCTGTCACTAGCCCCTGAGGCTTAAAGCAGTTGGTACAACTGATTTGAGGATCATTGCATTTTTATAGGTCATTCGAGAAAAGAATAACTCTTTGTCCAAGGAACTTGAGCAGTGCCATACCCAACTTGACGAATTGAAAAATTCGAAGGAATCCGGAAAGGATGCCGTTGGTAAGAATAATTGTGTCCGGAAACTATGACAGTTCTGCAGATTACAATGATGTATATACTAATGTGTAATACAACAACATGATCGACCGACCAAACTGGAGAGGGAGCTAAGAGCTGCCTTAGCGGACAAGAAGTTCCCCGAAGAGGAAAAAGCCGCTGGCGAGCGTGCACTAACGCACGTGATGCAAAAAAGGAACCAAGTGGAGGATATAAATATTAGGCTCGAACATGAGCTGAAGGGCGTAAAGGCCCAACTCTCAGGTGCCTTGGAGGAGAACCGGAGGCTAAAAAGCGGCATGTTTAGTATGTCTCTTATACCTAGCTCTCCTTATAGTCTCATAGTTTTTTAAAAAGTTTCTTATAAAAACTTTTCCTGCAGGTTTATTAACTGGTCAGCCTGAAGACAGGGTGTCCGGATTTGAGGGCGATGTGATGCAGGAGCTTTCTAGGGTCCATGAACGGGCTCGGAAGGCCATGAAGAGTATGGCGAGAGCTCTATGGCATGGCGACTCCCCTCCAGAATCTATGGAGGACTTGGCGGACCTGTTTAAAGGGGCTCGGCGCCGCTTTGAACTATGGAAAGCCTCAGCATGCCTCATGGGTGCTCGAGAAGCGTGGGCTATGGTGAAGACGTGTTTTACTCGTGTTGATCCAAATCACATAGCCCGTGTGGGACCTCGAGGGCCTGATGGACAAGAAATTCCTCCGTTCTTGGTATATGACCAAGTAGGTTTAGCTGCTAAGCTGTCCCAACAGGACTGTGTACTAGACTGCATGATAGAGGGAATAGAAAATGAATAGTCATTTGATTCTATGTATCAATGTACTTTTACCATCAAACTTATCTCTGGATGAATTTTTATAAAGTTTTTCATTGCCGACCATCTTCTTCGACCTCCATAAACCCGAAGGCTGGAGTGTGTCCGAATACTATATCTATGACGAGCACGTGATATGTTCGGAAACAGGCAATGCGGTCATAGTTGCTTGAACAGACGAACTGAATTCATGGAGTTATGTTATATTACTATTTAACGTAAGAAACATCTTCTAGAGAGAATAGTTCCGTTCGGGGTTCCTTTCCCTGGGTCTGCATGCATAAAGATGCAGGCCTAGGCTTTCCAATCCCATGATGGGGATAATAGGAAGCCATTTCCTGTTATTTAAAATGCAGTATGTTGTGTATCCACTGACCAATTATTCCCTTAAGAGCGCTAGCTTTCGGCTTCAACCAGTCTGAGGTACATATCCGGATTACCCAGCTGTAGTAGACGCAGAGGTGCTCCCTTTACACCCTAGCCTAACAATCGAGAATGTAGGGGTAATCTGTAATGCCCAGGATGCGACTATGTCTCCCACGTGTTGGGGCACGACTTAAAGACATAAGCGCATTCTGGAATGATCGCAAGCATGGTATCTTTGCACAACTCATGTAAAAGTTCAGGGATGAAAGTGTAAAATATAGTTGGCAAGGGGCTAGCTACATTCATCCAAAACACAGGGTCCGACTACGGACGAAACCAAATGAGAAAGATACCACGAACACAAGCCCGGATCACTCCGAATAGGAACCTCTACTAATCATCGGGATACGATACATAGTAAGGACCACACTCTTCATCGAACTCCCACTGAAGTTCTGATCCATCTCCTGCATTGTTCTCAGCGGTACCTGCATCTGGTGTGTGTTGTAATCTGTGAGTCACGAGGACTCAGCAATCCCGTTCCCGGGTATCAAAACTACCAAAGCCTTAGGTGTGGAACAGGTATTAAAGTGTTTGCAGCAAGCACTAAGCAACTAGCTTATGAGTTTAGAGCTAGATGAGAACAAGTGCCAACGGTCACCAAGTTGATCAAGAAGTGATCCTAGCTACTCACGGTCAAACATAACCCCACCGTGTTCCCTTCCCGAAGCCTTTTGGAAAGAGACCATCATGGTTACTCACACAGGTAGTGTATTCTTATGGATATGGTGTCAAGTTATCTACAACCGGATATTAACAAATTCCCATCCGCCACATAACCGCGGGCACGACTTTCGAAAGATCAAACCCTATAGGGGTGTCCCAACTTAGCCCATCACAAGCTCATGATCTGCGGAGTTGCAACCCCAAAGTGGGAAGACCCGAGTATTCTCGGAATCCCGTGCTCAAGATATTTCGACAAAGTTAAAACTAATCCAGTAAGACCTCCCGGCATGCCGACACCCTACTAGTAGCCGTGTGTATCTATTCTCAGGCCACGACCAGATAGGTCAGCCTACAGGTATGTACCATACCTCGGGTTTCCCCAAGGTGGCCCCGCAGTCTGCCTAGTTTGGACCAACACTCATGAGGATTACTGGCCTAGGTTGTTAATTAAGAACTCGGGTTTGCAACGCCCTATGCAAGTTTTAGTTGTTAGGCAAAAGTAAAACCAATGTTGGGCCTTGCTGGAAAAGCTTTAAGCAGAGCGAATTATCAAGGGGCGCCCATAAACCCCAACCGTGTTAGGAACGCACAATCAAGGAACATAACACCGGTTTATCGGGTCCTAAGGTGGCATGGGTGGAACAAAACACAAAGCAGAAGGCCAAGCCTTCCACCCATTACCAATATATAGGTGCATTAATTTACTTAGGAGATGTATTGTGTTATCCCAATAAACAAGTTCGAACATGGATGAATCTTCAAAACTTCACCTGCAACTAACAACGCTATAAGAGGGGCCGAGCAAAAGCGTACTTAGCCAATCAACGGTTTGCTAGGAAGGCGGTTAGAGTGTTTCATGGCAACAATAGGAGGCTTACAAACAGGAATAGGCATCGAGGCATGTCTAAAGAGCAAGACAACTAGCATAGGAAAAGATAGAGGTGATATCGGGGAATGGTCATCTTGCGTGTTAAGTCCACGAAGGGATCGTAACCTTGCTCCTCAAACTTAGTCTCGATAGGAACCTCGAACTCTGAATCGTTACCGGGCTCTAACCAACACAACAATACAAACACTGGAACAACAATCAATCATCATGCAATGCTCAACACATGATGCAAGATATGATGCATATGAATATGGCCAGGATATCATGCATCTCAAATAAACAAGATGGGTGCACATGTGGCATGGCAATAAGCAAGATCAGGACACATGTAGGGGACACATGCAAAAGGAAACAAGAACAAACATAGTCACAAGTGGTTATGTAGTTGAAATATCCAAGCACCCAACAAGTTTTTCAAGTTGCTTAACCTGGCAAGGGTGCAACTAGGACCAACAAAAACATGCTAGCATTTTAAATGGGCCGGAAAGAACAAACAACAATTTCCGGAAACTCCCATGTACATAAAAACACATGTAGGACAGATCTGTAGCAACCATGTTTTAGAGTTGTTAAACATGCAAAGTAACAACACCATCTTAATCTACAAATTTTTCCATGCCAAATACGTATAAAGTTTGTCAAATTTCGAGCTATGGTTATTTATTTATGAGTTTAACAAGTTTGAACATATTTTAAACTCAAAATAATTCAAACAGCATTTTAAATGCTGTTAACATGGCAACAAACTGCATATAAATAATCTACACTAAAAACTAAGCAGTTTTCATATATAAAGTATTTTGAACAGATGCATATTTGAAAAGATATGAAATAGGCAAAAGAATATGCAAAACTGAAATTAAAACAAAAACAGAAAATAAAAGAAAGAACTATGCAAACCCAGCCTGGACTAGCCACGACCACTGACTAGTGGGTCCAGGGGGGCTGAGGTGGCAGAGTGTGTGCGGGAGTGGGTGCGAGCGCACTGGTGAGGCTGCCAGGTGGAGCCAGTCTGTGAGTGGAACAAAGAAAACAAATGGGGGCTTATTCCACTGCTCTGGCGGGGATTCGAACCCAGACTGCTAGGTTGCAAGGGAAAGGCTCAGGCCTCTGGGCTAGCTGCATGCGTCTGACATAGAAGGGGATCAACACCACATGACTTAACTGAAGATGCAGAACAGAGCGATAAGCAGGGGCGGTCGGAGGAGCTTGTCAGAGCTACTCCGGCGACCAAAACGGGCGGCGGAGGTGTGCGATGTGTTCCTGGAGGAATACCGCACCCTCGACATGCGCTAGCTGCACCTATCGAGCACTACAGTGACGTCAGCAAGCAGCAAGCAGAACGGCGAGGGCTAGCTACGGCGAGGCCCAACAAGAGCCTAACGGAGCTGCGGAGGCGTCTAGCAGGACCTAAATGGCGAGGCAAAAATGTTGGGCGCAAACCACGGTGCTAAGGAGGTTGGAGCACTCATCGGCGACGAGGTCCGACGGCGATGAGCTCGGGTGCTCGGCGAACTAGCATCTAGAAGGCGCAAAGGAAGGGGAAAAAGGCAAGGGGAGAAACAGAAGCTCACCACGAACACGATGGTGTGTTCGGCTGGCCGAGAGGAGGACGGAGTCGATGGCGACGTCGATCGAACACTTGCGGTGGCCGGAGTCGAAGTCGACGAAGAAGAAGAAGTAGCCTGGCCTTCAGCTCCATGTAGCAGGCGTAGAGGACGTAGTCGACGTTGGGGAAGAAGAAGGACACCCTTGGCGAGGCAGCGGAGGACGAGGAGCCTGCCGGCGACAAGCCCGTGCGCTCAGATGCGCTCGGGACGGCAATGGCGCGGCGGATCTGGTGGCTCTCAGCTCACCTGGCAACGGGAGAAGGAAGAGGTGAACCCTAGAGGGTTGGTGGACACGGGGGTTGGCTTAAGAGGGGGCGAGGCGACGGAACGGACGATGATATGCTCGTGCTCGCGGTCCCCATGGCGCGAACGGGAGGAGAAAGAAAGGTGGGTGCGGGGCTGTCCACGGTCGCTGACATGCGGGCCCGTCTCGTCCACGTGGAGACGCAGCAAAGGGGGCAAGTGTGTGCGTGGGTGAGAAAGGGCGCAAGGGACGTGCGGGCTGAGCTAGCTGGGCTGATGCGGCTGGTTGCTAGCTGGGCTGAGGGGGAAGGCCGAGGCCCAGGCAACTGCTGCTGCATTGCTGGCTGCTGTGCTGCATTGCTACTGCCGTATTTTTCTCTTTTCTATTTTCTTCAGGCAGAAAATTAAAGGGAAAAGCCCAGGTCAACAGAAAAGGAATTAGGAGGAAATAATAATATTCCCTAGCTCCTGGAATTATGCCCTATTTTTATAAAAACGACTTGGACATTTTAGAGGTAGAAAAATAAAACAAGTTTGAATATGGGTCAAACTTCCTTCATTTTTGAACCTATCCAGAACATTTCAAAATAAGGTGAGGTTTTGCACAGTGTCTTAGGACAAGGTACCAAACAAGTTGTGAGGAGATGGACATTTAAAAGAAGAGGTAACAGCCACTTGCAAAATTTAAAGAAAGGGAAAGAAAGGAGGGGAAGTAGTGCAAGAGAGAGGGTTTAAGGATTGGGCATGCTTGCATCAAACATTCTAGCAATATCAAGAGGAACACACTTAACATACTAGAGATGAGTAAAACACAATGGCAAATGAAATGCCGTATGATGACCATGATGCAATGATGATGATGAAATAATGCATGAATGCATAAGAAAATAAAATAAGACAATGCAAAACAAAACATAATTGAAAAGAACCCCCAAGGAAAGGACAAGGATCAAATGGCAAAAGTTTATATTGCCATAAATGGAAGTATTACACTTGTGGTGTTACAAACTCTCCTCCACTACGAAAAGATCTCATCCCGAGATCTAGGACTGAAAGAAAGAGGGATACTCGGAACGGAGATGATCTTCTCGTTCCCATGTAGCTTCTCGGTCGGTATGGTGTGACCAATTCACTTTCAAGAATTTGATGGACTTGTTGCGGGTCTTGCTCTCTGTTTCTTCAAGAATAGCAACGGGGTGCTCACGATAAGACAAGTCTTGCTCAAGATCAATCTCTTCGAAAGGAATGGTGCGTTCAGGCGTCTTAAAGCAATTGCGGAGTTGCGACACGTGAAACACATCATGCACATTTGCAAAGTTGGAGGGAAGCTCGAGTTGGTAGGCTAGATCTCCTCTCTTGCCAAGAATCTTGAAAGGGCCCACGTATCTTGGAGCAAGCTTGCCCTTGGTACTGAACCTCTGAGTGCCCTTCATGGGAGAAACACGGAGATAGACATGATCACCAATGTGGAAAGCCAAGCCACGATGCTTGCCGTCATAGTAACTCTTTTGGTGCGATTGTGTGGCCTTGAGATTCTCACATATGACTTTGCACATCTCTTCGGCCTCTGAGATCAAATCTTTTCCAATGAGTTGACGTTCACCAGTCTCGGACAAGTTGAGAGGGGTGCGACTCTTTCTGCCATAGAGGATTCCAAACATGGCTTTGCCTGCACTTGCTTGGAAGCTGTTGTTGTAGGAGAATTCGCCAAATGGAAGGCAATCTTCCCATTTAATACCGAAGGAGATTACACAAGCTCTCAGCATATCTTCGAGAATTTGGTTCACTCTTTCGACTTGACCACTAGTCCGAGGGTGAAAAGCTGTGCTGAAGCGAATCTTGGTGCCCATGGCTGACTGAAAGGAATCCCAGAACTTGGAAGTGAACAAGGTTCCATGATCTGAGGAGATTACTTGAGGGATGCCATGCAAAGAGACAATTCTACAGGTGTACAACTCTGTCAGTTGAGTTGCGTTGATGGATTCTTTGACTGGAAGAAAATGAGCCACTTTAGTTAGCTTGTCAATCACCACAAAGATAGCATCATTTCCTCTCTTGGGCTTGGGAAAACCGGTGACGAAATCCATCTCAATGTGATCGAATTTCCACTCGGGAATAGGTAGACGTTGAAGGAGTCCGGCTGGACATTGATGCTCTGCCTTCACTCTTCTGCAGACATCACACTTGTTCACAAATTGAGCAATCTCTCCTTTCATGCGAGCCCACCAATAGGATTGCTTGAGGTCATGGTACATCTTGGAGCTTCCTGGATGTATCGAGATTAGTGAGTCATGTGCTTTGTTCATTATGAGCTTTCTGAGATCACCTTTAGGAACCAAGATTTTGTCCTCAAAGAACAAAGTGTCTCTGTCATCAATGCGATAGCACATGTACTTGGGAGTACCCTTAGCAATACCATGTTTCACCTTCTGCACCATAGCATCACTGAGTTAGGCCTTACGGATTTGATCTTCCAAGGTAGGAGCAACTTGAAGATTGGCAAGAAATCCTTGCGGAACAACACGGAGGTTGAGCTTCTTGAATGATTCACAAAGTTCAGGTTGGAACGGTTTGAGAAGGAGACTGTTGCAATAAGCCTTTCTGCTCAAGGCATCTGCATTGACATTGGCCTTGCCAGGAGTATACTCAATGCTTGGATAGTACTCTTGAATAATTTCAACCCAATGAGTCTAGCGGAGGTTAAGGTTTTGCTGGGTGAAGATGTACTTCATGATCTTGTGATCGGTGAAGATGTCCACTTTTCAGCCCAATAGTAGGTGTCTCCATGTGATCAAGGCATGAACAACTGCTGCTAACTCAAGATCATGTGTGGGGTAATTCTTCTCATTTGGTTTAAGCTGACGCGAAGTGTATGCAACGATCTTCTTGTCTTGCATGAGAACACCGCCGAGACCTTGCAATGAAGCATCACAAAAGACTTCATAAGGCTTGGACTATCCGGAGGAGTAAGGACCGGAGCAGAAATGAGCTTCTGTTTGAGTGTCTTGAATGCCAGATCACAATCAGGAGTCCACGAGTACTTGACATTCTTCTGCAGCAAGTTGGAAAGAGGCTTGACAATCTTGGAGAAGTTCTCAACGAACCTTCTGCAATAGCTTGCGAGACCGAGGAAACTTCGGAGTTCTTTAACATTCTGCGGAGGTTACCAGTTGACAATAGCTTCAACCTTCTCGGGGTTAACAGAAATGCCCTCGGCAGAGATAATATGGCCAAGATAGAGGACTTTATCAAGCCAGAGTTCACATTTGGAGAACTTCGCATAGAACCGGTGCTCACGGAGCCTATCAAGGACCAAACGGAGGTGCTTGGCATGGTCTTCTTCATTCTTGGAGAATACCAAGATATCATCGAGGTAGACGAGCACGAATTCATTGGTGCAGGGGTTGAATATGAAGTGCATCATCCGAGAGAAGGTGGGTGGAGCATTTGCAAGCCCGAAAGACATGATCGTGTATTCATAGGAGCCATAACTCGTTCTGAATGCGGTCTTTGGAATATCCTCTTCATGGATACGATTCAGATGGTAGCCCATCCGGAGATAAAGTTTCGAGAAAACCTTGGCTCCTTTGAGGTGCTCAAACAATTCATTGATATTGGGGAGCGGGTATTTATTCTGTATTGTCTTATTGTTCAATGGCCAGTAATCAATGCAAAGGCGTTCCGTGCCACACTTCTTCTTGACAAATAGAACACCACAACCCCAAGGAGAAGTACTTGGTCTGATTAGACCCATTCGTACTTGCTCGTCGAGTTTTTTCTTCATCTCCTTCAACTCTTTAGGAGAAAGCTTGTACGGACGCCGACAGGCTGGATCGGTGCCGGGATCAAGTTCAATGATGAATTCAACTGGACGGTTGGGAGGCATGCCTGGAAGCTCTTCTGGGAATACATCCTCATATTCACAAACCACCAGAATCTAGGAAATGGCATTAATCTCGCCCTTTTCATTGAGAGAGAATAGCCCGATAGTGTTATCTCGAGCTGCGAAGATAAGCGCGTCTTCGTTAGGATGAGTTAGCTTGACCTCCTTGTTTGCACAATCAATATTTGCATCATGCTTGGAGAGCCAATCCATCCCAAGAATAAGATCAATGTCGGAGTTACCGAGAACAACCGGGGAAACCAGAAAACTGTAATCACCCATATGAATAGATATATCCGGAGCAATCAAATTAGAAGTCATGTGTTCGCCCGGAGAAATAATTGACAACTTCTTATCCAGAAATGCCGAAGTGAAATTATGCTCGGTAAAGAATGGTCTTGATATGAAACTGAGTGATGCACCCGAGTCAAACAAAACTTTTGCAGGAATAGAGTTAACTGAGAGGTTACCCATTATCACATCGGTAGAATTCTCTGCTTGAGCTGCATTCATCATTTTCACTCTAGCTGACTTGGGATTGTGCTTGACAATAGCATTGCTGATAGGTGGAGGAGGCGGAAGGCGCCTTGGGTTGGTACACTTGTTGGCATAGTGACCCTTCTGAGTACACTTGTTGCGAGTAACTTCTGAAAGAGGCCGATGATAAGGACCGCTTGGTCTTGGAGCTTGGAACTGAGGCTTGGACTGGTTGCTTGGGTTGGGTGGGTGGGAGAATCCACGACCACCAGAGTGATTGTCGTTGCTTGGAGGATGGAGCACCGGAGGAGGCGGTAGCCAGAACTTCTGCTGCTTGGCAACCACTTGAGAGGAAGAGGAGGAGTGAACAACATCTCTTATCCACTTTTTGGAAGCTTCACACTTCATCTGAGCTGCTTCTTGCTTGAGAGCCATATTGTAGAATTGATCAAATTCATCTGGCTCGAACAGGGTGAGAGCAAGTTGGAGTTCATCTTTCAGACCACCTCGGAACTGGTAGATTTTGCTCATGGCATCTGGGATGTCTTGCTTCGCATAACGGGCAAGATTCTGGAACTTGACATTGTATTGATAGATTGAGATGGTGCCTTGCGTCAGGTTGCAGAATTGCTCATGCATGCCTTCAATGACACTTGTTGGAATGTGATGAGAACGGAAATCACGGTAGAAATTAGTCCATGAGATCTCACGACCATCTCTGGAGTCTTTGTACTGTTGCCACCAATCTGTAGCTTAGTCTTTGAGTTGGAAGGCGGCAAACTTGACATAATCTTCAGTTCTGACGTTACTGCATTCAAAGTGCTTTTTGATGTCTGTGATCCAATCTTCAGCATCTAGCGGTTCCACACTGTAACTAAAAGACTTGGGCTGATTTTCCAGGAATTGGTTCAGTGTCGCAAAGTGAGGTTGATTGAACATATTTCCTTGTCCTTGGTTCCCTTGATTGCCTTGATTTGCTTGATTGGCTTGGAAATTCTGCATCATTTGCATGAGCGTCTGGGTGTTCTGGTTGGTTGCCTACATAATTGCTCTCCATACCTCAGACGAAGGAGGAGGGGAAGGAGGACGCTCTTCTTCACCCTCTTGGTTTGGGTTGGGAACTTTCTTAGGAGCCATCCTGAAGATGATGACAACTATTAGCCATTGAAGCAAAATAATAGATAAGCTGAATCAACGGCTAGATATTTGCAACATATAGTCTTCACAATGAACATTCGAACAAAATTGAACGAATGAATTCCATAGCTTAATGGTACAACAACTTGTCGAGAAGCCACTTGGGAGAACAAAATGATAGAATAAAACAACAAGGTACAGATGGAACAAATACATAATAGAGGTTCCGTCCCACATGTTCATGCTGAATGCCCCATGGCACGTGTTACAAAGGGTCTTGCAATCCCCGGATCAGCATAGCCAAGGATCCTTTAAGATGCAACTCCCAATTGGAACAATGCCCATGAAACCCCTTCACTAGATGTTGAACCCCAAACCTCATACCATGCACTCGTTGGAAGATTACCTACAAGCTACTTGAAACCCACCTATTAATTCCCGAAGATTTCCGGTTATGCAATCTGGTGTTGGGGATACACGGGAAGAACCGTGCACTCAACTCTAAACCTCCATCCAGTTGTATCCATCCGTCAACACATAACCAGTCATCTTAGGAAACTGTTTACCTCGGACCTTCGGAATGCATCCGCTATACTAGCCGTGGCAATACTCCCGAACTATCTCCCCAGTACTGGGTGACGTCGGGGTTATCTCACCACCAGACATGCATAGAAGAGTTTTCGATGTCGGCCGCATCTGCTATTGTAGAACCGCTACGATACATTTGTGATGACAACACCTCGGAGCTCAACTCCCCGGGACACTGCCACAACCCCTAAATGATCGGAGGCATTAAGAACAATGTTCTCGTCACAAAGATATCAGAACAATTCAAATCCTAGAAACAATTTTTTGTGAAATTTTTGATAGTAGAGGAGATTGAACAAAGTCAGGAGTCCTCACCAGAGCGGTGAAGGGGATGAGGAGTAAAAAAGAAATCACAGTCTCTGATATAAATATAGGACTCAAAACATTTTTGTGTGTGCCTAGACTCAACCGTCAGCGGTTCGATCAATCAGGGGGCTCCTAGGTCATAGAAGGCTCTGATACCAACTTGTAATGCCAAGGATGCGACTATGTCTCCCACGTGTTGGGGCACGACTTAAAGACATAAGCGCATTCTGGAATGATCGCAAGCATGGTACCTTTGCACAACTCATGTAAAAGTTCAAGGATGAAAGTGTAAAAGATAGTTGGCTTACACTCGCCACATCACACAATGAATACAATAACATACATTCATCCAAAACACAGGGTCCGACTACGGACGAAACCAAACGAGAAAGATACCACGAACTCAAGCCCGGATCACTCCTAGTAGGAACCTCTACTGATCGTCGGGATATGATACATAGTAACGACCACGCTCTTCATTGAACTCCCACCGAAGTTCTGATCCATCTCCTGGATTGTTCTCAGCGGTACCTGCATCTGGTGTGTGTTGTGATCTGTGAGTCACAAGGACTCAGCAATCCTGTTCCCGGGTATCAAAACTACCAAAGCCTTAGGTGTGGAACATGTATTAAAGTGTTTGCGGCAAGCACTAAGCAACTAGCTTACGAGTTTAGAGCGAGATGAGAACAAGTGCCAACGGTCACCAAGTTGATCAAGAAGTGATCCTAGCTACTCACGGTCAAACATAACCCCACCGTGTTCCCTTCCCGAAGCCTTTCGGAAAGATACCATCACGGTTACTCAAACATGTAGTGTATTCTTATGGATATGGTGTCAAGTTATCTACAACCGGATATTAACAAATTCCCATCTGCCACATAACTGCGGGCACGGCTCTCGAATGATCAAACCCTGCAGGGGTGTCCCAACTTAGCCCATCACAATCTCACGATCTGCGGAGTCGCAACTCCAAAGTGGGAAGACCCGAGTATACTAGGAATCCCCTGCTCAAGATATTTCGACAAAGGTAAAACTAATCCAGCAAGACCTCCCGGCGTGCTGACACCCTGATAGTAGCCGCGCGTATCTCGTCTCAAGCCATGACCGGATAGGTCTGCGTACAGGCACTGTTCAAGATATCTTCCGATATGCTGATAAATCGACCGATTTATCGCTTAGCATTGTCTGACCGATAAGATAAATCGGCCGATAAATCAGCTGATATGCCGATAAATCGGCTGATATGCCGATAAACTAGCCGATTTACCCCTTATCATGGGTCGACCGATAAGTTCCCGATAAGCGATATCCCCAACATTGCGTACAGGTATATACCAGACCTCGGGTTTCCCCAAGGTGGCCCCGCAGTCTGCCCAGTTTGGACCAACACTCATGAGGAGCACTGGCCCGGGTTGTTAATTAAGAACTCGGGTTTGCAACGCCCTATGCAAGTTTTAGTTGTTAGGCAAAAGTAAAACCAATGTTGGCCTTGCTGGAAAAGCTTTAAGCAGAGCGAATTATCAAGGGGGGGGGGGCATAAACCCCAACCGTGTTAGGAACGCACAATCAAGGAACATAACACCGGTTTATCGGGTCCTAAGGTGGCATGGGTAGAACAAAACACCAAGCAGAAGGCCAAGCCTTCCACCCATTACCAATATATAGGTGCATTAATTTACTTAAGAGATGTATTGTGTTATCCCAATAAACAAGTCCGAACATGGAGCAATCTTCAAAACTTCACCTGCAACTAACAACGCTATAAGAGGGGGCTAGGAAGGCAATCAACGGTTCGCTAGGAAGGTGATTAGAGTGTTTCATGGCAACAATAGGAGGCTGACAAATAGGAATAGGCATCGAGGCATATCTAAAGAGCGAGACAACTAGCATAGGCAAAGATAGAGGTGATATCGGGGAATGGTCATCTTTCCTGTTAAGTCCACGAAGGAATCGTAACCTTGCTCCTCAAACTCAGTCTCGATAGGAACCTCGAACTCCGAATCATCACCGGGCTCTAACCAACACAACAATACAAACACCAGAACAACAATCAATCATCATGCAATGCTCAAAGACATGATGCAAGATATGATGCATATGAATATGGGTAGGATATGATCCATCTCAAATAAACAAGATGGGTGCACATGTGGCATGGCAATAAGCAAGATCACAACACATGTAGGGGACACATGTAAAAGGAAACAAGAACAAACATAGTGACAAGTGGTTATGTAGTTGAAATATCCAAGCACCCAACAAGTTTCTCAAGTTCCTTAACATGGCAAGGGTGCAACTAGGACCAACAAAATCATGCTAGCATTTTAAATGGGCCGGAAAGAACAAACAACAATTTTCGGAAACTCCCATGTACATAAAAACACATATAGGACAGATCTGTAGCAACCATGTTTTAGAGTTGTTAAACAAGCAAAGTAACATCACCATCTTAATCTACACATTTTCCACCCCAAATACATATAAAGTTTGTCAAATTTGGAGGTATGGTTATTTAGTTTTGAATTTAACAAGTTTGAACATATTTTAAACTCAAAATAATTCAAACAACATTTTAAATGTTGTAAACATGCTGACAAACTACATATAAAATAATCTACACTAAAAACTAAGCAGTTTTCATATATAAAGTATTTTGAACAAATGCATATTTGAAAAGATATGAAATATGCAAAAATAAAATTAAAACGAAAACAGAAAAGAAAAGAAAAAACTATGCAGACCCAGCCTGGACTAGCCACGACCACTGACTAGTGGGTCCAGGGGGGCTGAGGTGGCAGAGTGGGTGCGAGAGTGGGTGCGAGCGCACTGGTGAGGCTGCCAGGTGGGGACAGTCAGTCAGTGGAACAAAGAAAACAAAAAGGGGGCTTATTCCACTGCGCTGACGAGGATTCGAACCCAGGCTGCCGGGTTGCAAGCGAAAGGTCCAGGCCACTGGGCTAGCTGCGTGCGTCTGACAGAGAAGGGGATCGACAACACATGACTTAACTGAAGATGCAGAATAGAGCGAGAAGCAAGGGCGGTCGGAGGAGCTCGTCGAAGCTGCTCCGACGACCAAAACGAGCGGCGGAGGTGTGCGATGCGTTCCTGGAGGAATACCGCACCCTCGACATGCGCTAGCTGCACCTATCGAGCACTACAGCGACGTCGGCGAGCAGCAAGAAGAACGGTGGTGGCGAGCTACGGCGAGGCCCAACCAGAGCCTAACGGAGCGGCGGAGGCGTCTAGGAGGACCTACGCTACGAGGCAAAAACGCTGCGCGCAAACCACGGTGCTAAGGAGGTCGGAGCACTCGTCGGCGACGAGGTCTGAAGGCAATGAGCTCGGGTGCTCGACAAACTAGCATCTAGACAGCGCAAAGGAAGGGGAAAAAGGAACAGGGAGAAGCAGAAGCTCACCACGAACACGGTGGTGTGTTCGGCTGGCCGGGAGAAGGACGGAGTCGACGGCGACGTTGATCAAACACTTGTGGTGGCCGGAGTCGAAGTTGAGGAAGAAGAAGTAGTCGCGGCCTTCAGCTCCGTGTAGCATGCGTAGAGGACGTAGTCGACGTTGGGGAAGAAGAAGGACATCGTTGGCGAGGCAGCGGAGGACGAGGAGCACGTGGGCGACGAGCCCGTGCGCTGAGATGCGCTCGGGACGGCGATGGCGCGGCGGATCTGGAGGCTCTCATCTCACCTGGCGGCGGGAGAAGATAGAGGTGAACCCTAGAGGGTTGGTGGACACGGGGGTTGGCTTAAGAGGGGGCCGAGGCAACGGAATGGACGGCGACGCGCTCGTGCTCGCGGTCCCCATGGCGCGAACGGGAGGAGGAAGAAAGGTGGGTGCGAGGCTATGCACGGTCGCTAACATGCGGGCCTGTCTCGTCCACGTGGAGACGCGGCAGAGGGGACGAGTGTGTGCATGGGTGAGAAATTGCGCGTGGGACGTGCGGGCTGAGCTAGCTGGGCTGATGCGGCTGGTTGCTAGCTGGGCCGAGGGGGAAGGTCGAGGCCCAGGCGGCTGCTGCTGCGCTGCTGGCTGCTGGGCTGCACTGCTACTGCTGTATTTTTTCTCTTTTCTATTTTCTTCAGGCAGAAAATAAAAGGGAAAAGCCCAGGTCAAAAAAAAAGGAATTAGGAGGAAATAAGAATATTCCCTAGCTCCTGGAATTATGCCCTATTTTATAAAAATGACTTGGACATTTTAGAGGTAGAAAAGTGAAACAAGTTTGAATATGGGTCAAACTTCCTTCATTTTTGAACCTGTCCAAAAAAATTCAAAATAAGGTGAGGTTTTGCACACGGGCTTAAGACAAGGTACCAAAGAAGTTGTGAGGAGATGTACATTTAAAAGAAGAGGTAACAACCAATTGCAAAATTTAAATAAAGGGAAAGAAAGGAGGGGAAGTAGTGCAAGAGAAAGGGTTTAAGGATTGGGCATGCTTGCATCAAACATTCTCGTAAGATCAAGAGGAACACTCTTAACATACTACAGATAAGTAAAACACAATGAAAAATGAAATGCCATATGATGACCATGATGCAATGATGATGATGAAGTAATGCATGAATGCATGAATGCATAAGAAAATAAAATAAGACAATGCAAAACAAAACATTATTGAAAAGAACCCCCAAGGAAAGGACAATGATCAAATGGTAAAAGTTTATATTGCCATAAATGGAAGTATTACACTTGGGGTGTTACATAAGCATAGGAGCCAGGCAACCTAGCTTGGCCAGACCTTAAGTCATATTGGTGCATATAAAGGCAAGGATGAACTGTAAAAACAGGCAACATTTTTAAGGAATAAGCTTTTTTGATGATGGGTTTCATTAAAGAAGCCCCCATGTATATTTGCGGATAAAATCCTCTGACTGCAGTTCGGGCGAGCCGAATACTTATAAAGAGGAAGAAGAGAATAAAGAACAAGACCTAACTTATAAAGAGGAAGAAATTGCTACCAAACTATCCATAGAATCGTCGGAGCCTGGCAGCGTTCCAAGGGTTCGGCTCGAGTCGGTTGTCCTGTGCATTGCGAATGCGATAGGCTCCACCGGTGAGTACTTCGTCAATAATGAAGGGGCCCTCCCATTTTGGTTTGAGCTTGTCCTTTTTCTTCTCCGGTAGGCGTAACACGACTTCGCCGACGTTGTATGTCTTGGCCCGCACTTCTCTGCTCTGGTATCGCCTAGCCTGTTGTTGGTAAAATGCGGAAAGTGATAGCGCTGTATCGCGCTCCTCTTCAAGTCCACCTAGGTCGTCTTGCTGATCTAGCTCGGCTTCTCTTTCCTCGTACATGCGCACTCTAGGTGAGTCATGAATAATATTGCAGGACATGACATCCTCTATGCCGTACACCATGAAAAAGGTGTATATCCGGTCGTACGATTGGGTGTGGTCCATAGCCCCCAGAGTACGGAGTCGAGCTCTTCCACCCGGTGTTTATCAGACTCCCATAGGGAGCGCATTAGTCGGGGTTTAATGCCGCTCATAATCAGACCATTGGCCCTTTTGACTTGACCATTTGTTTGAGGGTGGTATACGGAGGCGTACTCGGGTTTTATACTCAACTTTGCACACCAATTTTTTACCTCATTACCTGTGAAATTGGAGCCATTATCTGTGATAATACTATGCGGGACACCATAACGGTGTACTACGCTGGATATGAAATCTATCACAGGTCCTGCTTCAGATGTTTTTACTGGCTTGGCTTCTATCCATTTAGTGAATTTGGCCACCATCACCAGTAAGTATTTTCTTTTATGACTTTCCCCTTTAAGGGGTCCGACCATATCAAGCCCCCAGACCGCAAAATGCCAAGTAATGGGGATTGTCTTCAGTGCGGTGGGAGGCATGTGACTTTGATTTGCAAAGAGCCGACATCGAACACAATGTTGGACCAAGGTTTGGGTACCTGCTCGGGCAGTAGGCCAGTAAAAGCCAGCACAAAAAGCTTTGCCTACGAGCGCCCTAGCTGCGGCATGGTGACCGTCCATTCCAGCATGTACTTCAGTGAGAATTCGTCTTTCCTCTTCTTCTGAGATGCACCTTTGGAGAATACCAGATGTGCTTTTTTCTATAGTTCACCTTCGTGAACTTTGTAGGCTTTTGAGTGCCGGACTATGCGGCGGGCCTCATTCTTGTCATCGGGGAGTTCCTGCATATTAAGGTAAGCTAGGAAAAGGCTCTGTCCAGGGGGCTATAACAACCATGATTTCATGAGCCGACGGAGTTATATCCATGCCTGGCTCTCCGATGACTTCGTGATTGGGTTCGGCTGGGGGTGTGTTCGGGTCTGTATTCGTATCGATGCTCGTGTCCTGCCATGTTACGGATGGCTTGAACAACCGTTCCACAGATGTGTTCGGTGGGATGGGGTCGCATTTAACTCCTATGCATGCGAGTACGCCGGCTTCCTGGTTATTATCCTGGGCTACATGATGGAATCCCAACCCCTCAAATCGAGCCGACATTTTTAATATGGCATTGCGATAAGCTACCATTTTTGAATCCTTCACATCAAAGTCCCCATATTTGGGAGATGGCGAGGTTTGAGTCTCCGCGTACATCGAGTCATTGAATGCCCATGGATACGGCTAGTCGGAGACCATGCAAAAGGGCCTCATATTCGGCCGCATTGTTCGAGTCCGGATACATAATCTGTAAAACATACCGAACTGTATCCCCTGTTGGAGATATCAGTATCACACCGGCCCCCAATGCGGATAGCATTTTGGAACCGTCGAAGTACATTGTCCAGTGGGAATATGAGCCGTACTCTTTAGGGAGTTTGGCTTCGATCCATTCTGCGACGAAGTTGGCCAACACCTGGGATTTAATAGACAGTGCGGCTTGTAAGATATTTCGAACGGTGGGAGCTCAATGGCCAATTTTGCTATGCGTCCCGTGGTGTATTTATTATTGATAATATCATTGAGAGGTACCTCGGATGCCACTGTGATCAAACACTCTTGAAATAATGCCGGAGTTTCCTAGATGACGTGAAGACTGCATAAGCAATTTTTTGACAGTGGGGGTACCGTGATTTACACGGTGTGAGCACCTCGGATACATAGCAGACGAGCTTTTGAACGGGGAATTTATGTCCCTCTTTGGCTCGTTCGACGACGAGGACGGCACTCACCACCTGGTGAGTGGCTGATATGTACAGCAGCATTGGTTCGCCAACACCGGGGGCGGCTAGGATTGGGTTGCTTGCTAGTAAAGCTTTTATTTCTTCCAATCCGGCTATGGCCGCATTTGGCCATTCGAAATTGTCAGTGCGCCGTAGCAATCTGTAAAGTGGTAATGCTTTTTCTCCTAACCTG
Organism: Secale cereale; assembly: GCA_902687465.1. Taxonomy (NCBI): domain Eukaryota; kingdom Viridiplantae; phylum Streptophyta; class Magnoliopsida; order Poales; family Poaceae; genus Secale; species Secale cereale. Next base: position 284,543,989 of record LR738710.1, read on the forward strand.
GAGATGAAGCAGCTTAAAGCCGCTACACAGCCTGCTAGTTTTTTCACTTGCTTGAGATCGGTTGGTATTTTGAGTTCTGAGAGGACCCAGATTTTAGCTGGGTTGGCTTCGATTCCTCTATGGGATACGATGAACCTTAATAGCTTTCCGGCTAGAACGCTGAAGGCACATTTTTCCGGATTGAGCCTTATGTCATATTCGCGGAGGTTGGCGAACGTAAGGCGGAGATCATCCACCAAGGTTTCGACCTGTTTGGTGTTTACGACTACACCGTCAACATATGCCTCCACTATTTTGCCAATTTGTTTTCTAAGCATGTTTGAATCATGCGTTGATATGTGGCGCCAACGTTTTTGAGTCCAAAAGGCCTAGTGTTGAAACAAAAAGGGTCGTACGATGTAATGAATGCCGTTGTGGCCTGATCGGATTCTTTCATCTTTATCTGATGGTATCCTGAGTAAGCATCAAGGAAGCACATCGAGTCATGTCCGGCCGTTGCATCGATAATTTGGTCAATGCGGGGCAAGGGGATGGGATCCTTTGGGCAAGCCTTATTCAAGTCTGTGAAATCGACACAGAGGCGCCAGGATTTATCCTTCTTTGGGACCATGACTAGGTTGGCTAGCTAGTCCGGATGTTTGATTTCTCCGATGAATCTGGCTTCCAATAGTTTGGCTAACTCTTCTCCCATTGCTTGTCTTTTGGGTTCAAAAAATCGTCGCAGTGACTGCTTGACTGGTTTGAACCCTTTTATAATATTGAGGCTGTGTTCGGACAGCCTAGGTGGGATTCCTGGCATATCTGAAGGGTGCCAGGAGAATATATCCCAATTTTCCCGAAGGAAGGCGCGTAACGTGCTGTCTACCGCCGGATCCAGCTGTGCCCTGATGGATGCTGTTTTATTAGGGTCCGTTGGGTGCACTTGAAATTTGATGATTTCGTCAGCGGGTTTGAAGGAGGTAGACCTCGATCTTTTGGAGAGGACGACGTCATCGGCATCCACCTTTGATCGTAGGGTAGATAATTCTTCAGCCACGAGAGCTTCAGATAATGCCTCTAAGGCTAAGGATGCCGTTCTGTTTTCGGCGCGGAGTGCTCTATCCGGATTACTTATTATTGTGATCACCCCATTGGGCCCTGGCATTTTAAGCTTTATGTACCCGTAATGGGGTATAGCTTGAAAGCGTGAGAAAGCGTCCCGTCCTAGAAGGGCGTGGTATCCGCTGTGAAAGGGCACAATGTGAAAGAGTAGTTCCTCCGATCTGAAGTTGTCGGGTGAGCCGAACACTACATCAAGCTTCATGCTTCCCGAACACATGGCTTCGCGGCTTGGTATAATTCCCCTAAAGGTTGTGTTGGTGTGCTCAATGCGGGATTTTTCGACCTGCATTTTTGCAAGCGTTTCCTCATATATGAGGTTTAGTCCACTTCCTCCGTCCATAAGTACTTTAGTGAGGCGAAAGCCATCTACTATTGGGTCCAGTACAAGAGCTGCTAATGCTCGGATCAGTCGGACTCGTGGTGCGTCTTCGGCAGACAAACATATTGCCGGTTCGCTCCATGGCCTTGCAGAGCTAATTTGGTAAATCTCGGCAAGTTCGCGATTTGCCCTCTTACGACGGTTATTTGAGGTGAACGTCTCGAACACAGTGAATACGTTGGTGTCATTCTCCCTTGGTATGGTGGTGGCAAGAATTGCCATACCTCTTTTTGCTACCCGCCGGAGTACCCAGCATGCTCTAAGGCGATGGTTTGAGATATTATCCGGGGTTGCATGTATTTGGCAATGTGTATCGAGTAGTTTGTCCAGTACGAACCTGTGCCTTGAATTAGGCTTGTTCTTCTTGCCGATGGGAATGATATCGGCTGACCAACTAGGGTAAGTCTGTTTAGCTTTGGTAATGCACTTTCCGGAGATGGACCGTTCCAGAGGTGTATTCTGGGCTTTCCAAGTATTTTCCATTGCGCAGTACTTCCGTACTAACTGCGATAGTTCTGTGAAACTCAGAACACAACGTCGATTGAGGGCATTCAAGACTCCCTCATTCATGCAATTGCGATGAAGGGATGAGGAGTAAAAAGAAATCCTACTCTCCGATATATATATATATAGGACTCAAAACATTTTTTTGTGTGTGCCTAGACTCAACCGTCAACGATTCGATCAATCAGGGGGCTCCTAGGTCGGAGAAAGCTCTGATACCAACTTGTAATGCCCAGTATGCGGCTATGTCCCCCACGTGTCGAGGCACAACTTAAGGACATAAACGCATACTAGAATGATCTCAAGTATGGTATCTTTGCACAACTCATGTAAAATTCAGGGATGAAATTGTAAAATGATAGTTGGCTTACACTCGCCACATCAAATAATGAATACAATAGCATACATCATCGAAATAACATGAGAGACCGACTATGGACGAAATCCAAACGAAAAATATACCATACATAACACAAGCCTGGATCGCCCTAGTAGGAACCACTACTGATCGTCGAAAACGTCACATACATACGGCCAAGCTCTTCATCGAACTCCCACTGGAGTCCTGGACCATCTCCTGCATTAGTCTCAGCGGTACCTGCAACTGGTGTGTGTTGAATCTGTGAGCCACAAAGGACTCAGCAATCCCGTTCCCGGGTATCAAAACTAACAAAGCCTTTAGGTGAGGAAAGGCTATAAAAGTGTCTGCAGCAAGCACTAAGCATCTAGCTCATGAGTTTAGAGCGAGAAGAGAACAAGTTCCAATGGTCGCCAAAGATGATCAATAAGTGATCCTAGCTACTCACGATCAAACACAACCCCACCGTGTTCACTTTCCGAAGTCCTTCAGAAAGAGACCATCACGGTTACTCACACAGGTAGTGTATTCTTATGGATATGGTGTCAAGTTATCTACAACCGGATATTAACAAATTCCCATCTGCCACATAACCGCGGGCACGACTTTCGAAAGATCAAACCCTGCAGGGCTGTCCCAACTTAGCCCATCACAAGCTCACGATCTGCGGAGTAGCAACTCCATGTTGGGAAGACCCGAGTATTCTCGGAATCCCCTGCTCAAGATATTTCGAAAAAGGTAAAACTAATCCAGCAAGACCTCCCGGCGTGCCGACACCCTGATAGTAGCCGCGCGTATCTCGTATCAGGCCACGACCGGATGGGAAAAGCTACGGTAGAACCAGAACCTTGAGTTGCCTCAAGTTGGCCCCACAGGCTGCCCAGTTTGGACCAACACTCAAAACGAGCACTGGCCCGGGGGTTGATTAATAAATCCTCGGGTTAATTACTCCCTCGGCAAGTTTTAGTTGTTAGGTAAATGGCAAAACCAAAGTTGGGCCTTGCTGGAAAAGCTTTAAGCAGAGCGAATTGTCAAGGGGGGGCCATGAACCCCAACCGTGTTAGGAACGCAAAATCAAGGAACATAACACTGGTTTATCGGTTCCTAAGGTGGCATGAGTGGAACAAAACACTGAGCAAAAGGCCAAGCCTTCACCCATTGCCAAGTATATAGGTGTGTTAATATATTTAAGAGATATTGTGATATTACAACAAGTTCCAACATGGAGAAATCTTCCTCTTCACTTGCAACTAACAACGCTATAAGAGGGGCTGAGCAAGTGGGTAACATAGCCAAACAATGGTTTGCTGGGAAGGTGTCAAAGGTTAGAGGTTTCATGGCAACAATAGGAGGCTGAGAAACAGGAATAGGCCTCGAGGCATATCTAAAGAGCGAGACAACTAGCATAGGCATTGATAGAGGTGATATCGGGGAATGGTCATCTTGGATGGGATTCCGCAAGGAAGAAGAACGAGTCCATGAAGTAGTCGAACAAAACCTCACAACTCCGGAGCGAAACCGAAGCTAAAGATAGAAGCGAACCGGAAAGAAGCAAACAACACGGTAAACACACAAGCATAAACATATCATATGATGCACAACCAAGTATGATGCATGTCCGGTTTAATTATGCATGGCATGGCAAAGTGCACAAACAACACTACAATTTAAGTGGAGCATAATATGCACCGAGATGCATATTGACAAAACACCACATTATATTTATTTAGTTGACTCTCGTTTATTTACAAGACAAGGTTAAATGTTTGTTAACATGGCAAGAGGTGAAGCAAAAGTATACTACCTAACTAGGCATTTTAAATGAGGCCGGAAATAACAATAACAATTCCGGAAACTCCCCATGTGCATATTTAGAAATTATTGAAGCAAACAACAGTTTAAGCATTTAAAGGTTGTTATCATGATGTGGATGTCAAATGCAATTTTTATGCAATTTTTAGTTAAAAGTTGACATGAAGACGACATGGAGTATTTCGTCACCGTGGTGGAAGGAAAGGGGCCATGGCGGCGATAAACGAAAATGATGCCGCAACAACATTTCGGTATCGGTAACTCGTTGAGAGGCTGGTGTAAAAGAAAGGGTCGACGTGAGCGTGTCATGCAAGATGATGGGGTGCTCCCGGTTTCCGGGTTCCCACAAGACGGTTGTAAGGAAACGAGGAGGAACGTGCACGGACAACTCGGACACGGTGCAACAAGCGAACAACTCATACAACAAGCATTCGTTCCACTGGCGTCGTCTCGGGGTTATACCTTCGAAGTGTGCATTTCGGGGTGGAACGAGTCAACGAGGGAAGTAGTCGTTCTCATTTCATTTCGGAGAGGGAAGTAGGTGTTCACGTGACGGTAGTGGAAGTAGTTGTACACGGGTCTTCAGTGATGGTAGTGGTACACGGTTCGAGTTCGTTTGGGTCATCGGTAGGGTACTTGACATCCACGGGTCGACGGTAGTGGAACTTGACGGTCGGTGGAAGTCGTGGTACTCGTTTCGTAGCCGTTCAAGTCATCGGTAGAGGAACTTGGCGCATCGTCGTGGTACTTGGCAGCCTCGGTCTTGTCAAACTCGTACATGGCAGTAGAGGTACACGGTCGTCTCGGCACTTGGCGAAAAAAACTGTCGTCGTGGGACTTCACGATCCTCGTGGTATGAACAAACCACTGCACACAAGGCAGCAGGACGGAGTGGCAGACGAAGCAGCAGCACAGCACGGGCGGGGCCGTGGGCCATCGCGGTGCTGGCGACCACGGGATCGGGCACGACATGGGTCTCCTGGCGGCGAGGACGAGGTCGCGTGGACGGCGGGGCTTGACGAGCTTGGACGGTGACGACAACTCTAGGCAGGGATCGGCGCGGTCGCAGGCGCGGTAGCTCGCGGAGGTTGCGACGATGGTGCTGATGGAGGTCGTCGGGGGGCAGAGGAAGGAGGTCCCGTCGGAGGGGCGGCGCGTGGCTGGACTGCGGGAAGGCCGGAGGGGCGGAGCAGGCTGGCGCCATGGCACGGCGGCGACGAGCTTGAGGCCGGCGGTGCGATGAGCAGCGTGGGGGCTCGGGCGATGGAGAAGGGTTCTCGGGCTCGGGCGCGTCCATGGAGGCGACGCGTGGAGAGGCCCCGGAGGAGGCGAGGCCGGCAAGCCAGGCGCTTAGCACGGCGGCCTGGTGCGGTCGCACGACCTGCGAGGCGGCTGTGGGAGGACGGCGCGATGCGTTGTGGATTAGTGGTGGCGGCGCACAGGAGGAAGGCGCAAGGGAGCGAGAGGGAGATCAATGGGAGCTAGGGTTATGGAGGAGGGAAGCGGGCTGCGGGAAGATGGGCCTTAGAGGCCGGCCTAGTTGGGCAGAATTGGGTGGCTGGCAGAGAGGGATGAGCCGGCTGATGCTCTTGCTCCCTCTCTCTCAAAAAGAAGAGAGAGGAAAAGAAAGAAAGAAACAAACAAAACAGAGGATCAAAAGAAAAAAATAAAGAGGGGGTTAGGAGTAGAGTTTGCGCACGGGGGATTATCTTCCCGGACTCACAAAAATGTAAGGAATTTAATAAAAAAATGTTGGAAGGTTTTTGGAAGATGAAAATTCAAACAAGTTTGAATAAAAGTCAAACTATTTGAATCTTGAAATCCCTTTAGATGAAATCCAAATGGGCTAGAATTTGAGCACAAAGTTTGAGGCCGGGAATTAAGATAATAAAGGCATGAGAAATAATTGCAAGTGTGTTTGGTGATTCCAAATTAATGGATTCATTATAATAGATCCATAAAAATATTAGGAGGATATGTTATGAAGAGAATCATACTTCCCTCAATTTAAATGGATCGAAGATCCATACAATTTATTTAGTTGAGATGCAAAGATTAATGACATGATGTCATGATGACATGATGCAAAGCAAAAATAAAATGAAGCAAGCAAAATGAAACGCACGGCGAAACCCGAAACATATGGAAGTCTTCTGGAGCGTCGGTCTCGGGGCGTCGCAGTCACTGCCATGAACTTGACCAGGGCTGGGTACCCGATGATGCCGTTGTAAGGGAGATGGATGTGGACGACATTCCTCCCACAGCCGCCTCGCCGGTCGTGCGACCGCACCAGGCCACCGTGCTGAGCGCCTGGCTTGCCGGCCTCGCCTCCTCCGGGGCTTCTCCGCGCGTCGCCTCCAAGTGTGGTAGTTGTCGTGCTTGCCGATGGTGACAGGTAGGCGGACTTTCCCTAGGGGGGTGGTGGAGTCGTTAGTCGCTCCCGAGAAGGGCTTGGTAGACAGCAGTTGATCGTAGGGTACTTGGAGGCTGTCGAATGTCTTGATGGACACGACATTGAGCCCTGCACTACCGTTGATGAGGGTCTTGGTAACTTGGACGTTGCTGATGACGGGTGAACAAAGCATCGGGAGGGAACCAGCCGTAGCTGCGCACTTGAGCTGGTCTGCTGAACTAAAGGTGATGGGGCGTCTGGACCACCTGAGTGGGTGAGTAGCCACGAGCTTGGGGAGAGCCACGTTTACTTCTCGGGCGAATTGCTTGGAGAGGCGCAGAGAAGCTGGGGCCTGTGCTCCACCCAAGATGCAAGCGATGGCACGCGGCTCCTGTAAGCCCCCATCCCCTCATCCTGGTCGTCGTTTCTCCTTGGCAGTGGTAGAGGTGGTAGGCCAGCCCTTCCCTGAGAACGGTCCTCCCAGGGCTGGTCCCTCCAGGCGTCCTCGCGGGGCTGGACGCGCCAATGGTCCTCCCGAGGCTGACCACACCACTCCTGGCGAGGGCCGCGGTCGTCCCAACGTCCCCCGGTCGACTTCCCCCATGGCCGAAGCCACGGTTGCGCGCTCGGGGCGTTGGATGGCGCGTCCTTCACGGAGGGCCCTAAGCTCTTAACAATCATGAGTGTTGTGGATGCGCACGTTTTGGAAGGCGCAAAAATGCTCGGCCGTTCTTGGGTGGCTCCGGGTAGTCGCGGTCACGCTTCGTTTCTGGTTCGGCTGCAAGCACTGCCGCTCCCTTGCGCTTTATGTCCTTGCCTTTGGCCTTCTTGTCTTCGGGTTCAGCAGTGGGGAGCTCGACAAGTGAGAGGCGCCCCTCCTCGGCCCTGGCACACTTGGTCGCGAGGTTGAACAACTCCAAGGACGTGCACAAATCTTCGTGGATGGCGAGCTCCTCTTTCATCTTGACGTCACGGACGCCATCAGAGAACACCGAAATGATGGCTTCGTCCTTGACCTTGGGGATCTTGACACAGACAGTATTGAAGCGTTGGATGAACTTCTGTAGGGTTTCTCCTGGTTGTTGTTTGATACGCCGCAGGACACCTGCGCTCGTGGGACGGTCTCGAGTGCCCTCGAAGTTGGCGATGAACCGCTCGCTCATCTCACTCTAGGTGGAGATCGATCCTGCGGGCAGGTTCAAGAGCCATGAGCGCGCGCCATCCTTGAGGGCCATGGGGAACCAGTTTGCCATGATCTTCTCGTTGCCGCCGAACGCTTCGTTGCTCAGCTCGTAGAGCTATAGGAACTCCGCGGGGTCAGGGGTGCCGTCATAGCATGGACGCAGGTCAGGCTTGAACTTCCCAGGCTAGTTGACGTTGCGCGGCTCGGGGGCGAGGTCTTTGCAGCCTGCTGTCGACACCAGAGCTTGTTGGAGAGGTGGAATGTAACGCCCCGGACACACCCGCCGGTGGTTGTTACTCCTGACGGGATCTAGACTGGCCCCACATATCAATACTAGTCTTTTCTACGCACTTTATCCTCACTCGTGCGCACCCGGGACCAACTTCCCGGTCGGTCACCCATCCTAAAACTACTCCAAGCTAAGCATGCTTAACTTTAGAGTTCTATCCGAATGGGCTCCCGGAAAAGAAGGAATTCCTTATTGATATGAGTAGTCTATCATCCCTAACAAGTCTGGCTATCACATACAACCCCACTCAGAGGAATCGACGTCCTCGTCGGGCCACAGGAACGTCCCCTCTTGGTACAACCGTCTGTGCATCCAGTCCGATACATGTGCCATGTCGTGTGCCACGACGGGTCACAAACATCATGAACAACATAAACGAGCACCTGTCCGCAAACATCCGTGTAACCGCGAGGGTCGGCTCTGATACCAACTTGTAACGCCCCGGACACACCCGCCGGTGGTTGTTACTCCTGACGGGATCTAGACTGGCCCCACATATCAATACTATTCTTTTCTACGCACTTTGTCCTCACTCGTGCGCACCCGGGACCAACTTCCCGGTCGGTCACCCATCCTAAAACTACTCCAAGCTAAGCATGCTTAACTTTAGAGTTCTGTCCGAATGGGCTCCTGGAAAAGAAGGAATTCCTTATTGATATGAGTAGTCTATTATCCCTAATAAGCCTGGCTATCACATGGAACTTGATCTCGGTCCTCGTGCGCTACCACAGCGGGAGGCGCGCGGTCTCGGCACAGTGGTGGAGGGAGTGCGGGCGCTCCTCCGCGGGGCCGCTGTATCTCTTGGCAGCTTCCTTTTTCGTGCACTGGCGCCGCGCGTGGGCAGTCACGCCGCGGGGCCACGTGCCTTGGGTCTTGGATGACGCCATAGTGCGGTGGTAGCAGTGGAGCTTCGTGGGCCTCATTGTCCACATGGGGAGGCGGACGAGACAGGGAGAGGGACGGCGCTAGAGATCCCCCAGCGGTGCTGATGAGCTCGGTGATGCAGTCGAGCCATTCTTTGTAGAAGTTGTTGATGGGGCGGTAGCGCAGGACCTCGCGTGCCATGAGCAACGCAGCCTGCGCGTCCACAAGTCCGCGGCGAGTTTGGGATGAGGAGACTGCCGGAGTCAGCGACGGGGTAGCGATGCGTCCATCACGCCGCACGGAGGGGTGCAGAGATGATGCCTGTTATTCATGCCGCGCCCGGCCGGTGGCAGTGTTGGTGGCACGCGATTGAGAACGGCAGGGTGGTTTGCTGGCAGGAGCAGTCTGAGCAACGCGTGCAGCAAGGGCAGCCCGCCGCTCAGCACGGGTTCTGTGAGCGTCGGCCATGGAACTGCTGGAACGACGGAGCGCTGATCGACAGAAGGGAAGTTTCGGCACCCCCTACCTGGTGCGCCAAAAGTCGGATTTGGGGTTCAGGCAAACCCCCTAAGGTTCGAACTCTGGGGTGTGCACGAAGATCTCTCCTTCCGCCCTAGCTCGCCTACTCAACAACTCTAGGCCTAGTTCGTCAGATCCGAAGAACAAGTGACACAAGATTTATACTGGTTCGGGCCACCGTTGTGGTGTAATACCCTTATCCAGTGTGGTGTGGTGGATTGCCTTGATGGCTGAGGAAGAACTAGTACATGGATGAACTGCCTCCTTAGGAGAGGAGTTCTTGTGCTCGAGTGAGCTAGTGGGTGGGTGGGTGGTCTCGATGATCCGATCCCTTTCTAATGTGGTGGCTAGTCCTATTTATAGTGGCCTCGGTCTTCTTCCCAAATATTGAGCGGGAAGGAATCCCACAACATCCAAATTTGAAGGGGGACAGCTAGTACAAGCTATCCTCACAAAAGGTGGTCTTCGCTTGCCAAAGGCTCTGGTGGTGACGCCGCCGTGGGCTCCATGATGACCTACGTCATGCCATCCTGCTGGTCTTGGTCTCATTGCACCAATATGGAAACCTTTGCCTCACGCCTCGGGACTCTTCGTTTGCACCTGCTCCTTTAGCACCAAAGAGGAAACTGGCACTTCTGCGCCCGCTGACGCCCGCCTGGCCTTGGTCGTCACTGCTCACATCACGGGGACCTCGTGAGGTGCCCCTTTGCCTCGATATCTCCGATCCTCACGAGCCGGCCTGGTGAAGCCGCCCCAGGAGATGCCTTCTGTCGTCCGCCTCGCGAGGCTTGGCCCATCGCGAGTGTCTTGAGTGCTCGCTGAAGATGCTGGGCTGTACCAGGCCGCCTGGTGAGCCACGCCCTGGGCCGCAGGAAGTCATGTCTGGGTACCCCCGTTCCTAGAATGCCGACAGCCGCCAACGCCGCCACCGGCCCGGCGCGACACAAGCAACAGGCCTCATCACTGCATCCCTCGGTGCGGCGAGATGGATGCACCGCAACCCCGTCGCTAACCCCCGCTGGCTCGTCGTCCCACGGCCATCGTAGACCCATGGACGCGCAGGCTACGCTGCTCATGGCACATGATCTCCTGCGCTACCACCCCGTCGATGACCTCTACGAAGACTTGCTTGACCGCATCGCCGAGCTCGTCAGCGCCGCTGGGGGCTCTCCTGCCCCGTCCCTTTCACTACCTCGCCTGCCTCCCCTTGCGGGTGACGTGGCCCATGAAGCGCCTCTGCCACCTCCGCATCAAGGCATTGTCCAAGATCCAAGGCATGTGGCCGCGCGGTGCGACCCACCGCGCGGGGCGCCCATGCACGAAGAAGGAAGCTGCCAAGAGATCCAACGGCCTCAAGGAGGGGCTCCCGCACTCCCTCCACCGCCGCGTTGAGACCATGCGCCCCTGAAGTGGCAGCACACGGAAACCAAGACCATGCTCCGCCTCCACGACAGGCCCCGGTGTCAACAGCGGGCTACAAAGACCTCACTCCTAAGCTGCGCAACATCAACTGGCCTAGGAAGTTGAAGCCCGACTTGCCACCACGCTATGACGGCACCCAGACCCTGCTGAGTTCCAGCAGCTCTACGAGCTGAGCATCAAGGTGTCCAACGACGACGAGAAGATCATGGCGGACTGGTTCCCCATGGCGCTCAAGGATGGCGCCCGCTCATGGCTCCTGAACCTGCCCGCAGGATCGATCTCCTCCTGGGGTAAGATGCGTGAGCATTTCATTGCCAATTTCCAGGGCACCCGTGACCAATCTCTGGTGCGTCATGCAACAACCGGGGGAAACCCTGCAGAAGTAAATCCAGCATTTCAACAACGTTCGCGTTAAGTTCCCGAAGGTCATGGACGAGGCCATCATCTCAGCATTCTCCGGTGGCGTCCACAATGTCAAGATGAAGGAGCAGCTCGCCATCCATGAAGATCTATGCACGGCACTGGAGCTGTTCAACCTCACGACCAGGTGCGCCAGAGTTGAGGAGGGGTGCCTTTCCCTCGTCGAGTTCCCCACTGCTGACCCTGAAGACAAGAAGGCCAAGGCTAAAGACGTGAAGCGCAAGGGGGTAGTTGTGATCGTGGCCGAGCCAGAGATGAAGCGTGGACCCGACCACCCAGAGTCATCCAAGAGAAGCTGCCCATTCTGTGCCTTCCAAAACGTGCACATCCACAACACCAATGACTGCCAGGAGCTTAGGGCAATCCGAGATGGGTGCATCGGCCGACGCCCCGAGCGCAACGACCGGGGCTACGGCCATGGAGGAAGTTGGACTGGGGGCGCGGGGATGACCACAGCGCCCGTTAGGAGTGGTGTGATCAGCCTCGTGAGGATCACTGACACGATCACCCTCGCGATGGCGCCTGGAGGGACCAGCCACGCGAGGGTGCCTGGAGGGAGCAGCCTCGTTAGGGCCGTCCTCAGGGCAAGGCCGGTCTCCCTCCACTGCCACCACCAAGGAGGAACGACGACCAAGACGAAGGGGCAGGGGGCTTCCAGGAGCCTCATGCCATCGCTTGCATCTTGGGTGGTGCGCAGGCTCCAGCCGCTCAACGTGTCTTCAAGCACTTCGCCCGAGAAGTCGATGCAACTCTTCCGAGGATAGAGGCCACACGGCCGCTCAAGTGGTCCAAGTGCGCCATCACCTTCTGCTCCGCTGACCAGCTCAAGTGTGCGGCGACCGCTGTCGCTCTCCTAATGCTCTACTCACCTGTCATCAGCAACGTCCAAGTCACCAAGACCCTCATCAATGACAGTGCAGGGCTCAACGTTCTTTCCGTCGACACGTTTGACCGTCTCCAAGTGCCTTACGACCAGTTGCAACCCACCAGGCCTTTCTCAGGAGTGACCGACGGCTCCACCACCCCAATCGGACAGATCCGGCTCCCCGTTACCTTTGGCACCCGCGACAACTACCACACCGAGCTCATCGACTTCGACGTTGCTCACATCTGCCTCCCATACAACACCATCCTTGGGTATCTAGCCCTGGCCAAGTTCATGGTCGTGACTCACCATGGCTACAATGTCCTCAAGATGCCAGGGAGCCGTGACATCATTACCGTCGCTTGCGAAGAAAAGGACGCAGTGTGCCCCCTGGAGCACGCTTACCAGGCTGCAGCAGTCGAAGACCCCGACAATGAAGACACTATCTACACCCCTGAAGCTATCCCGAAGAAGAAAAAGCAGTTGCTCGCCCTGGAGCCTCATGAAGATGCAGCACCCGGCGGCTGTGCCTTAGGATCCATGCCCATGGACGGGGCGCCTCCCTCCCTCAAATAGGAAGGGGCGCCCGGCGGTCCCCTTAGGCTGGGCTCGGGGGCTCTCCTCTAGAGGATCTCCGACCTAGGCAATGTCTCAAGAGAGGCGCTCGGGCACCATGTGGAGGCATGCTTCGCCGCACATTTCCCTCAAGAGATCTCAAGGCGCAAGGCGCAAGCGTTCAGGAGTTCATCAACCAAACCATCGAGGACTTGCAGGTACCAAGGGCGATGCGATGCGAGCACCGCCCAGCACCACGGAATGTAGCTGTTGTCCCAGGCTCGGGCGATGGGCTACGCATCTGCGTCAACGTCCCAGGACTCAACAGGGTCGCATCTCAGGAACTCTACTAGCCATCTCAGGTGGGCCAGTGCGAGGGCCCTCCTCATAGCTACGTTCGCATGCCCATCGGCTTGCCGAACCAGGCGGCCCTGCACCAGCGCCACACGCGGGAAGTCCTGGGAGATCGTGAGGCCAGGCATCAGGAGATCTTCGTGGAAGTGGCGTCGGTTCTTCGCGAGGTCTCAGAACCTTCGGAGCCTCGCGAGGCCCCAGAGTCAGGCGGCTCATGACGAGCGACATCTACGGCGAGCATCTTCAGCTACATCAACATCACTCCCGCATTGATGCCAGGTGACTTCATTTCAGTTTGTTCATTTGTGGGCGCCCCTCGGGCTACATCATCCCCAAGTCGCAAGGGCTTGCCCCTGCGACATGTATCCCTTTTTGCATCCTTATTTTACTCTGTTGGGGACGCCCCTCGGGCTGCATCATCCCTAGGCCGCACGGGTCCGTCCCTATGGCATGTATCGCATTTTGCATCGCCTGGATTAGCTCGTTTCCTCTTATAGATTACCTTATGATCATCACCTGCTCACTGACCACCTCTTTTGGCCTCCCTTGCTGATCGAACGGACTTATGCTCATCCCGCAACGGGGGCTACACACGTTGGCATGACGCTTGTGCTCGGGTCCATTCCTGCAACGCTAACAAAATCCGAGAGATCGAGCTCTAACTCGTGGCCCGCCTCACGCACGTCACCTCACCAGGTCCTCGGTGCCTTCGTCTACCCGCGGAAAAATCAGTGGCCCAGCGGTAGGCGTGATTTTAAGTTGTAATATTTCATCGGACTAACCAGTAGAAATCTCAGGAGCCTGGCGACAAGCGGCCTTGCTGGTTTCTCCTTCTCACGTAATTCACTTGCGCATTAAAGGGGGGGCTTCTGAGCATCGCGTCTCAGGAACTCCTACTGACTCTCCAGTCCTCACACCTTGGCCTTGACCACTGCATCGCGACCTGGCATACTAGCGGCAACTGAGCTTTGCTCGAGTGTCGCAACCCGAGGATGCAGAGCACCTGGAAGAGCGGGAGAAGGGGAGGCCGGCTCGAAGCACTAAGGTCTGTTCGTACATCAAGGGGAACCCTGAGCATCGCGTCTAAGGAGCCTAACTGGTCACGTAGCCCCTCACCCTTGGTCTCGTCCTAGTGATCCAGACGAGCCAGTGGCGGTTGAGGTATGCACGGGGCCGGGCTCTGCCGACGCAGAACGATAAAGCAAGGGGAAGGGAATCGCGAAAGCTCCGCCGCACTGCCGCAGGAACATATCAGGCGCACCGCACGGAGAATCACGTTAGGACCGTCAAGATAAGTCACACAACCAAATCAGCACGACGCTACTACCCGACAAGTTTGGTTACCGTAGTCTTGCTCCGGAAATGCCGCCTCCCTTTTTAGCCTCCAGAAGCTGCTTCCACGCCGAGGGGGACCTCTTCAGCATCGCGCCTCAGGAGCTCTTACCAGACCCTGGTCCGCTCACCTCCTGGCCTTGACCACGGCATTGCGACCTGCCATACCGGCAACGGCTGAAGCATGCCTTGGGACTGGGACCCGCCGGCGTAGAGCTCAAAGCTACAGAAAGGATAAAAAGGAGGGACACTGCCGAAGCAAGACTTGCAAACACGGTTTTATAGCAAAAATAATAGGCATTAGAGCAAAAGCATTATAGGTTCTTTACATGCCCCCACGGGGTTGGCTTTGATTCCTCGCAGGGAGCAAAAGAAAGAGATTCCAGGAGAGCCTAACTACGGCTTCCACCGCTGACGCCATCATCAATAGTGGGCCACGAGAGGCCATCTCCAACCCCGCTTGAGTCACCAGCGGCGATGAGCTCGTGCAGCAGCGGCGCTTCAGGCACGATGTGAGCTTGGAAGCGCGTAGCTATCCTCGCTCATCTCCAGAGATTCATCAGGATTAGGAGAGCTGCAGGACTCCCAAGGGCCATCGCTGCTGTTAGGAGAGCTGACGTCGGGACCGAGAGCAGGCACGGTGCCCGTCGCTGTGCCTCCTTGGGGGCTCCCACCAAGGCAGCACTCCTGGCGGTGTCCTTCCTCATCGAAGACCTTGAAGAACAACATGGAGGCGCCGTCGAACTCAAAGTGGATGATGGAGGCTCCACTAGGACGGCACACGCGGGCGACTTCGCCCCATCCTCGAGTCATGAAGACACCGGCCGGGGGACAACCTCAACCTCCGCCTCCGAAGCTTGGCTGCAGCACCTAGCGTTCTGCAACCACAGCTTGGCACGCCCCCTCACCGGCATTAGCTCAGCGAAGAACTTTGGGAGCCGGATCCAAGAAGACGGTGGCATCGCTGTACACACCATGAAATCGCGCGAGGAGCCCTCGGCATGAGTTCGGGGGACGGCAGCCCTAGCGGCTCCAGCAGGACGACCTCGACCATGATGCAAGCGGCACGGGGCACGACCCCCTTGCCCCTGGGCATATAAGGGCAGTGGGTAGCTAGGGGGAGGCCGCTCGCACCAAGGCCTCGTCACCTCCCGCCTCTCGTCAATGCCGCGGGGGCGGCTGAACCTCTTCTTCGACAGAAGCGGTTCTCGCTCCACACAGGGAGTCTTTCCTTTTCAGCAGCTGAGAATCTCCTTATCGGCGCCATGTGTGTCACGAAAAAATGGAGCGGCAAGGAGGAAGAAGAAGAGGAGGGCAACAAGGAGAAGGAGATGAGCAATGGGGGCTTCACGCCTTACCCATTTATAGCCTGGAGGAGGCCAACCGCCGGCCTCCACGATCTCACGTAATGATGGTTTTTTTGTGCCTGCAGCAGGGTCTCGTCAAGTCGGGCAGTTGCCGAGGAAGCGTGGGGAAGCGGATATACCCACGTCCAATCAAGTTACCATGCGTCGACCAAGGCCGCAGGCATTTGGGGCCCGTGGCGCTTCGCCCTTGCCCCTCTGGCTTTGCCTCGAAGCCAAGTCCGTGCATGCCTTGGGCCCGGGGGCTACTATCGACGTCCTTGGAACGGGGGTACCCAGACTTGCCTCCCTGCGGCCCGTGACGTGGCTCCATAAGCGGCCTGGTACAGCCCAACTTCAGCAACCGCGACTCAAGACCCTCGCAACAGGCCAAGCCTCGCGAGGCGGACGACAACAAGACCTCCCTAGGGGCAGTCTCTCTAGGCTGGCCCCCGAGGAGCAGAGATATGTGTGCAAGGTGCACCTCACGAGGTTCACGTGACGTGAGCCATGACGACCAAGACCAGGCGGGCACTAGTGGGTGCAGTGTGCCAGTTTCCTCATTGGTGCTAAGAGGGCAAGCGCAGGGGCGGAGTCCCGAGTAGGGATGGCAATGGGGACAATACCCTATGAGGATACCTACAACATCCCCATCCCCATCTATTCCCTATCATCCCATCCCCATCCCCGTTTACATGACTGGGGATGAAATTTCCCCATACCCATGCCCCACTGTGGAACGGGGCCCCATTAGGGTCCCCATCCCCATAAACAAATACTCATATACATAATACGACACCCTATAATTAACATACATAAATGGTGTTGTCCTTGTCCTGCTAATGCATATCTAGGTCGTACTAACTTCTTGGTCATGGTGGCAGCTGAGATGTGGACGTGAGATAGGTTTAAGGATTTTTTCAGATCTTTTTTTTGTTTTTGCAAGTTTGTTTGTGAATATTTTAAGGTTGACCGTAGTGTCATAGTTACTAACCGGGTCCCCGATGGGTATTAAGTCTGGGGAATAGGATATCGTCCCCATCCCCATTGTACCCTATGGGGAATAAATTAGTTTGGTAAATATCCCCATGGGGATGTTTTTCACCGATTCCCACCCCCTAATAGATGAAATCCCCATGGGTTTGGCGGGTATGGGGCCCCGTTGCCTTCATTAGTCCCGAGAGATCAGGAAAAAGGTTTCCATATTGGTGCAATAAGACCAAGGACCGTCAGGGCGGCATAATGGAGGTCATCGTGGAGCCCGGCGCGGCGTCACCACCAGAGCCTTTGGCAGGCGAAGACCACTTTTGTCAGGATAACTTGTACTAGCTTTTCCCCTTCAAATTTGGCCGTTGTGGGATCCCTTCCCGCTGATATTTGGGAAGAGGACCTAGGACACTATAAATAGGACCTAGCCACCACCATAGGGGAGGCATCGGATAGAGAGCTCGCCTAGAGGGAGAGAAACCCGATCATCTGATCTGACCTAAGACACCACAAGCTCATCCGAGCCCAAGAACTCCTCTCCTCCAGAGGCTGCTCATCTCTTGTACTAGTTCATCCTCAACCATACAAGGCAATCCACCACACACACTGGAGTAGGGTATTACACCACATGGTGGCCCGAACCAGTATAATCCTCTGTGTCCCTTGTTCTTTGAGTTCGTCGAGCTAGGCGGTGGAATCGTAGGGCGAGCGCGCTGGGGAGAGAGTGTTCTTCGTGCGCACCCCAGAGTTCTAACCTCTCAAGGGTTTGCAGAACCCAAAATCCGACAGAAACATTTTCCCTGGATTGACGGTGTGGGATGTACATAAGAACGGAAACGTATTCCTTGGATTGACTCTGTGTGATATACATACCTACAGAAATTTTTTTCTCGGATTCACCGTGTAGGATGTATATACCTACGGATTTTTTTCTAGGATTCGCGTGTCGGATGTTGTCACAGCCCTAGATTAGCCTTTGTTTGTCTTTGCATGATCATCATGTCATCATGTATAGAATTCAAAAGGAACTTGAATTGGGGATGATCAAACCCTAGCTCTTTGAAGTCAAATAGGTTCAACCCAAAATATTCTCAATGATCCCGAAATGCCCTTCCAAAATATTCATGATTTATAGGAAAGCGTGAAAACCTTAACCAGAGATGACCCACATTTTTTCTGGACATTTTTGGTCTTTGAATTGAATCAATACTTATTTGAATTGGAGATATAAATTCCTATAAATCACTTTTATAACTCCAATAATTCTGAAAACTTGTGAGTGGTTCTGAAATATTTTGTATCAGGCCACATAATAATTTTCATAAGCTATAAAAATGATTAGGTTTAGGAACTAAATCAACACAGAAACAAATAAATAAAAAATAAAATAGAGAGAGAAACCTCACCTGGGCGGCCCACTAGCCCACAGTGCCAGTCATCACTAACCTCATGCCAGAAGGACACCGCACGCGTGGTCGCCCCTCGCCGGCACGCGCCCGAGCTACCTCCTGCTTCCGCCGACGCTGGAGGGTGGCTGGAGATGCCACGCACGCCCCTGGACCCCCTCACTCTCCCCCTTGTCCTCATCTCTTTTCCCTACTCCCTCCCTTACACGCGCCCGAGCGCGCCTATCGCCGCCGCTCGCCGTAGCCATGGCTACAGGCCACCCCTCACCCAACTAGTGAGACCACGAGGTCCGTCACTACGCCGTGGAGCTACACGCCGACGCACGTGACCGTGGGATCCCTGCAGCGTCGTCCCCGACCTCATCTTCAACCTCCGGCCGCCGGCGACCTCGCCGTCGATTCGCGACATCTGTCGCCTCCCCGAGCCTTCTGAGACCTCCATCGACCCCGTCGTGTGCTCCTACACAATTCTCCTTTAATTTTGCACTCGTTTCCTCGCCCAGGCCGTGTTTCCGCCGAAGCCGTGAGCTTCTCGCCGCTAGCGATGACGCAGCCGTGGCCACAGGCACTACAGCCCATGTCCGAGCACACCGGCGTGCCCAGGACATCTCCTCTAACCTGTAGCCACCACCAGCTCCCCCTCCCATTCTACCTAGTGCCATTCCCCTCGTCGGCGCCGTCAATCCCGGCCACCCCAGCACCTCTCACTGCTACTACCCGATGCAGCGTTGTGCGCTGGTTCGGTAGAGCCCCTCCACCACCCTTTTGGTCGTTGGAGGACGAAACCCGAATCCCTCCGCCGTCTCTGGCCTCACCGGCGACGAGCCGTGGGTCAAGTCCGGCGAGTTTTACCTGAGTGGACCAGGTTTGACCCCTCTCTGGGTCACTGATGTGTGGGCCCGGGCCTATAACTAAATTAGGTTTAGTGTTAAACCAGTGCTAATTAACCCTGTTAATTAGATGTGAGGCTGACGTGTGGGACCCAGCCGTCAGGTATGACCTGGGCTGGCGTTGTTGACCTGCTGACTTCACGCTGTCGTCAGGCTCACACAATAAACCATTTCTGAATTATTTCTTTTTGAAATAATCTGGAAATTCCAGAAAATGTTTTAAACTTCCAAAAATCATAGAAATTCAACCGTAGCTCACAATGAAATAATATATATATGAAAAATTATCAAAAAAACACGAGGAATCTGTTTATGGCATTGTAATGCACGTTTGAACAACTTAAATTTGCTTTATATGGCAATTTGAATAAATGACAATTGAAATGTCTTATATGGAGTTTGAATTTGAACCTAGGGTTCAAACCAACTTCATTTAACTCGTTGCTAGTTCCATTAGCTCAATCAACAACATATTGCCACGTCACATTCATGCATCATATTGTTGCATTGCATTGATTGTGTTCCTTCTCTGTAGCCGGTGTTGTTCCCCCTCAGTAGACGTTGTTCCGACGATTTGTTCGATGACACAGATGAAGAGCTTAACTATCTTCAAAAATGTCAGGCAAGCAAAACCCCCTTGTTCATTCCGATACAATCCCACTCTCTCGCTTCTGCTCTCTTTTACTACGTTAGGACAACAATGATTCAACTATTACATGATGTGGTAGTTGAACCCCTTTCCTTTGTATGACCTGTCATTGCCATAGTAAATCGATGAAACCCACTAGCATGAGTAGGAGTTGTTTGAGCCCTGACGTGCCTACTCATTCATGCTTGTTGTCATGCCTGCTACTACTTAGAGTTGTGTCAGGCCTGATTCATCCGGGATGAATTAGAATGTGGTCAACATGTCCTACTGTTGAGAACTAAGTGTGTGAACATGATTTGGTAAAGGTAGCAGTGAGAGGCCATGTAGGAGTACATGGTGGGTTGTCTCATTGAAACCGTCCTCGGGAACTGAGTTCTGTGTTTGTGATCCATGAACAGCTACTACCACACATTTGGCCCTGAAATATGAGCCCGCTCGACTTATTAACCCCCTTGTCCTCTTTCTAGGAGTTGCAACAAGTTTTTGCTGATTGTAGAATATGTGTTGGAGGCCATGCATAGCGCTTACCCTAGGGGTGGGCTATCATGCGGTAGATACACTGTGGCCCGGTGTACCGAGTCGCCCGTTTCGTGTCTCGGGAACCCTGCACACATCGTTTGGGACCATGAGCAAAATCTCTGTCGGACTTCCTTGTCGATGGAACTCAAATAGGCAATACACCTTGACTAGAGACTTGTGTGGTTAGTTAGGTCGTGGTCTACACCCACGTCGGCTTTCGCTTGAAGTCTGTCGAGCACATATTGTGTGCAGATGCTAAGTGGTGGAAACATTGTGAAGAAGTACACCTCTGCAGGGTTATAAATGATCTATTCGAATAGACGCGTCTGCGGTGATGGACTACTGGGTTGCCTATACAGTTCATAGTCAAGTGAAAGTGGATACTCTAAAATGGGCAAGATAAGCGTGAGTCCTATGGATGGCCTTCTCGTAGGGAGACGGGAGCAGATCCATAGTGGTGTATTGATATGGTGAATATGTGGACTCGTGTGCGCCACCTCAGAAGAGTTACCAACAGTCGTAGTACAGGATAGCCACTGAGTCAAAGCTGGCTTACTACAGTTAAACCCACAACCCCCTTTGTTGATACTGATGCATATGTAGCTAGTTCTGATATAAGTCTTGCTGAGTACGTTTGTACTCACATTTTCTTAATTTATGTTTTTGCATAGAGACTTCAGTCTCATTAGTGGTTCCGCGTGGACTTCGACTTTTAGCTTGTTACCTCAGCTACGATCTTGTACCCTTGGGAGGGTCTTGTAGATAGTCAGGCTTCACAACCTTTTTTCATTTGTAGTTGTCTGTACCCCTACATGTTATGCTTTCGTTGCTTGTATGCTCTGTATGTTGGGTCATGAGACCCATGTTTGTAATATCCGGCTCCTCGGAGCCTAATGAATAAATACTCAGATTCATAGAGTTTTGTTGTGATGCCATGTTGTATTTGCACATATCGAGCATATTGTGTGTATGTTATTGAAATGCTTGGTATGTGTGGGATCCGACACCTAGTTGTTTACCCTTGGTAGCCTATCTTATGGGGAAATTCCTCCTAGTGCTTCCACTGAGCCTTGATAGCTTGCTACTGCTTCGAAACACATGGATTGACCGGCATGTGCCCTTCCTTGCTCCTGTGTTTGTCCCCTCTGGGGAAATGTCAGGCGGTGTATACCGGAGTCCTGTTAGCTTACTACATCCCGGCAATACTCACTGCTGACCAACACGTGCATTGTTGGGTCATGTATGCATGTCCCTATAATTTAGCGCCACTTTTGGTTTATAACTAGTCATGTTGGCCCAGGTTCTCTGTCATATGGATGCTAGCGACACTATCATATACGTGAGCCAAAATGCGCAAATGGTCCCGGGCGAGGTAAAGTGTCACTCGTGGGGATACCGTGCGTGAGGCCGCAAAGTGATATGATGTGTTACATGCTAGACCGATGTGACTTCGGATCGGGGTCCCGACAGCTTTTGTATCAGAGGTTGACTGCCTGTAGGATTACCAAGCCAAACTGGTCGAAGTTGAGTCTAGAAATTCTTTAGTTATATAAGGGAATTGATTCTGGAAGGTAATGTAAGGCTATTTTTACTCTTTTACCCTATGCCCTTCTGATCTGAGTCATCCTCTTCTTTTCTACAAGGATTAAGAACTAGGATTCTCATTCTATTTATCAGGATCACGTTAATGGTGGATTCAACTCTCAATACAGTTTGAAGTACTTTGGTTTATTAAACAGTTGGTCTCAGAACCTTGACATTGTGATGTTGAGTGGTTATGCTACCTTTTGCATTAGTCTCAAAAATCCTTTTTGAGCAATTAGAACAGTTATGTTGTCCGAGTTACCCAAGGTCTCTAAATAATCTGATGCATTTGCAAATCCTTCCTTTCCATTCCCGATGTCCTTTTAGGCCAGACTAAGCACACTAACCAGTGTGTTAAGGTACTCTTTTGCCTCGGCATATATGTTGGAGATATTATTATTACCCTAGGTGTCATAGAGAATCACCTAGTAATCTAGCCAAGTTTTGTGTTCTCAGTGTGATCATTCTGGCCATCATTCTTGGAAGCACCCCATGATGTTATTTAGTTAGTAGGTATTCCACTTCTGGGTTCTTGAACACGAGCTTCACCCTACTTACTTCATGTTGATAGTATTTGCTCGTTCCTTTAGGATATTAGTAACCTTGTGATAGTCCTCGAGGTCCGTGGTATATCTTTCTTCCAATACCATGAACCGTTATGGCAGAAGTTCTTTTGAATCAAAAGAACACAACCAGAGTGCTCTTGATGAGTTCTCCTTCCTACATTGTGACTCTGCCAGTCCTACCTCTCTGCATGGATTATCCGGAAGAAACTTGTTGAACTTGTTCAACATGCTAATCCACACATTCACAACTAAGAAAAATCTTATGTTCCTTTGAGTTGTCCTTCTTTAGTTGTATTCCGACCATCATCTATTAGTTGATAGTCAAGGGTATGTGTGCATTTGTGTTCATCGATGCCTATTACTCTTGTGGTCCGTCAAGCGATTCTATTTCCAAATGTCTAGGAGAATCAAAATCAAGTACCTCGTCAATCTCTGGGATTGGATCAAAGCAGTTGTACTCCGCAGATGAAGAGTGCCAATCGAGCTTCTAATCTGTTCTACCTTGGAATATTACCATCTTTAGGTCAAGAATGTCATGGGTATTGCACCACCTCCTATGAACTCATGATGCAGTGATACTTCTCGCCATCATTATTCATTCCTTGGTTTTCCGTGTTATTGTAACTGGAACGCTGACAGGTGAACCATGTTGTGTGAAATCAATACTCCTAGCAATGTCTCCGTTGCTTGGTAGTTAATGGACGATAATCTCATTCTTAGCGTGCTGGTTACTGAATCATCATTCTAAGATTGATCGTGCTACCTAGTCCATTTTCCTAGTGCACTCTTCGATCAATGAGTTAGGATCATATCAATCCCTTGTTCTTTTGATCATATCTTCTTGCCCTGTAAAGCAAGATTGTTCTCGAGCTTCATAACATATCAGTGGTTCATGATTTTCCGAATATCTGCTCGGAAGTATTACCAGGTTGTTGTGACACCCCCGACTGATGCGCTAGGTGTCATCTTATTCGTTGATGTTGCCATGTCACATGTTTGCGTGTTGCACTTTGCCATGTCATCATGTGCATTTCATCTGCATAGTTTTCAAAACTTGGATCCGTCCTTAGTTGACGGGTTTCTCCATTGTTCGTTCTGAGCCCAGACACACTCGCACACGCCCGCGGCACCTTCGAAACCTTGTTTTGTAAGTGGCCAAAAAATGTTCCCGGAATGGGATGAAACTTGGCGTGTGGTCTGGTTATGGTGTAGGTAGACCGCCTGTCAAATTTCGTCGTATTCGGAGTCCGTTTGATGGTCCAACTGTTAAACTATAGCAGCACTATCGCCGGATAAAACGTTGGACGTTTTCGGTCTCCGAAAACCCCCGTGGGGCTCTCCCTCTCTTCTCTCCCCATAGCCCACCTCCTCTTCAGAGCCCACTAAACCAGTCTCTAGCCCAGCTAACCTCCCTCGCGACCGGAACCGTCCGATCGGCATCCGAGGGTCCGAATCGGAGTGAAACTCCCATAACCCTAGCCCTTTCCCTATATAAAGACCCCTCCACCTGCCAAAATTGGCCTAAC
Organism: Secale cereale; assembly: GCA_902687465.1. Taxonomy (NCBI): domain Eukaryota; kingdom Viridiplantae; phylum Streptophyta; class Magnoliopsida; order Poales; family Poaceae; genus Secale; species Secale cereale. The sequence continues at coordinate 284,567,808 of LR738710.1, forward strand.
CTAGCCTTCCCTAACCTTAAACCTCCCATGCCTCGTTTTCCGTGCAGCCTCTCTCCCCCTCTGCCAGTTGGTGCCGCCCCCACCGCAACCTGGCCAACCGCAGGCCGCCACATCGCCTACCCCACCTCCCGTAGCCAACCAGCAACCGCCACCTAGCCTCCTCCACCTCCCAGCTACCGCGGCCCGCTTGAACCCGCAACCAGCCCGCCCCGGGCCGGATCTGGGCCCGGACGGAGCCCGTGCGCCACTGCCGCCCAGCGCTTGCTCCCGCTCGCCGCGCTCCCCTGCACCTCATCGCCCCGACCCGAGCTCGCCTGCTCGCCGGTCAACCTCACCGCCGCCCGCCTTCGGTAACCAGGCCACCGGACTCCGCGAGCGCCGCCCGGTTGTCCCTCGCGTCTGCGCCCTCTAGTAACCCCGGCGCCCTACTCCTCCGGCGAGCCTGCACTGCAACCGCCTCGACCTGCCACCGCATGCGAGTCCCTCCACCGCGTCGAGGCGCCTAGGCCTTGCCGCTATCTCCGGCCGCCGCTCCGACCAGATCCGGGGTTGCGTTTCCAGATTTGTCCTGTCCCCGACGCCAGCGCCCCCTCCCGCCGTCCTCAGACCTTGCCGGAGGCCTGGGAGCCTTGCCGCTGCCGGCCTCCTGCTCCTCTGGATCGAGCAGGTGGCGCTCGATCCGCATTGATCGCCAGGAGCGCCCGCATGGGCCTTCGCCCCGCCCTAGGCCGAGCACGGCCCAGCCACCGACCTTCTCTAGCCTCTGCACCAAACAGGCCAGGGCCCATGGTGTGCCCCACAGCGTCTCCTTTTTATTTCCACCGTTGGGCCGGATCCAGTTTTAGTTTAGGCCCGTGTAGTTTTTTTTCATTGTCTGTGAATTTGGCTAAGTCTAGAAATAAAAACATCATGTATGTATAATGTGTGGGCTCTAGTTTGTTGCATGCTTGTCCTATGATGATGATTTACATATGCAAATTGCTCTACTTTTCATGTTCTACATGATGGTTGTATTTGCATGCATTTTAGGTTGCATCTTGCCATGTTAATCCCTGTTGCAAAAGTGCTAAGTGCTGTCAACTGCTGAAACTTGATATGACTTGCTGATTTGTCTTTTTCATATCTTTTTGTGTGAATTTTGTTTGAGCATCATGTCAACATCTTTTAAGAGCATAATCATGTCATTTTGCTACGGTGCAATCCACTTTTCATGATATGCCTTGTGGTGAGTGAAACAAGCTTGTTAAGTGACCTACTTGTTGTTTGCTGTTTTCTGAGACTTGTTGAAAACTGCTAAGTATGAAACTGTTATATCATGATGCCATGTTGGCTTGATGCACCAGTCATATCCATGCATGTTTTGGATTATCCAGTGACCATGTCTTGAAGTCCATGTTATGCTCTATACAACCATGTCGTTGTATGCAATAATAGGTTGTTGTAGCATGTCTCTTTCTTGCACTAAAAGTGATGTATAATGTTTCTGTCAGCCTGTTATCAGTAAGTTCAGTTTGGCCATGTGAATACCTAGTGTGTTATGCATCCTATGACCATGTTCTTGCCACAAGTAGCTGCATAATCATGTCTTCTTGCTGTTGGTTATATTCACATGCCACGATATGCTTTGAGATGAGTTGCACAATCTTGCAAACATGCCTACTTGTCGTTGTTGCTCCCATGTTCAGTTTATTTCACTAAGTCTGTGAAACTGTTATCATTTTCAATCTTGCCATGATGTTTTGAGCATGCTCTGGTGGTATTTGGAAGTAGCTCAGTGATCACCTTTGTAGTGCTTAACATGTAAATCCTTGCCATGCCCTTTGATGCCATGAAATTTTCCTGGAGCATGTTGTTTTGACGATTGCAAAGTGCCTAGTTGCTGTTTTGGGACAGATTGTTGTTATATCTTGTTTCATGTGTATGTGTTGGACCGTTGCTCCGTTTTGAGCGTGCTCTATATGAAACTTGCTTGTTTTTGCATGTAAATGCATCATATCATGTTGTATACATGTTTGGAGTGTGTTTGCTTGATGTTTGAATGCATCTTACATCTTTGCCATGCTTAACTTGTTTTGCTCATATCTTCTAGGCCGTAACTCCGAATTAAATGAACTTTATATGTGTAACTTGACTATAATTTCGTGGGGATCATCATGGTTGAAAGGATCGATATGGTTGACTAGAGGGGGGGGGGGTGAATAGGCAACTAACAATTTTCAGCTTTTCTTAACCACTTAAAATTAGGCGACAAAATAAGTTGTCTAGATAAACTACTAAGAAGACAACTAATGTAAATAAGCACAACAACTTCACAAGCATGCTATAGGAATTAAACAAGTAAAGCATGCAAGTGTAAAGGTAAGAAATAACCACAAGTAGAACCGAAGGAGACGAGGATGTGTTTCCGAAGTTCCTTCCCTTTGAGGGGAAGTACGTCTCCGTTGGAGCGGTGTGGAGGCACAATGCTCCCCAAGAAGCCACTAGGGCCACCGTATTCTCCTCACGCCCTCACACGATGCAAGGTGCCGTGATTCCACTAGTGGTGCCCTTGAAGGCGGCAACCGAACCTTTACAAACAAGGATGGGGCAATCTCCACAACTTGGAGGCTCCCAACAAACCACGAAGCTTCACCACAATGGAATATGGCTTCGAGGTGACCTCAACCGTCTAGGGTGCTCAAACACCCAAGAGTAACAAGATCCGCAAGGGATTAGTGGGGAGAATCAAATATCTCTTGGTGGAAGTGCAGATCGATGCCTCCTTAAGCAATCCCGAGCAAATCAACAAGTTTGATTGGCTAGGGAGAGAGATCGGGCGGAAATGGAGCTTTAGGAGCAACAATGGAGTAGTGGGGGAAGAGGTAAGTCTTCTTGGAGAAGAAGACCCCCTATATATAGTGGGGGGACAAATCCAACCGTTATTTGAGGTTTCAGCCCGCAGAGAGCGGTAGTACCGCAACTCATGCGCGGTACTACCGCTGGCTGAGCGGTACTACCGCTTGGGAAGCGGTACTACCGCAAAGGCAAAAGTTTGAGACCTGATACAGCCACGGATGAAATAAATTACATCCGTAGCTACATCCGCAGGGGAAAACGGAAGTAGCAAAACGCGACACGGTACTACCGCTTAAGCTAAGCGGTACTACCGCGTGGTATGCGGAAGTAAAAAATTACTTCCGCATCCACTTCTTATACTTAGACTCAGCGCCTGGGCCAGATACACGGTACTACCGCATGGGGACGCGGTACTACCGCGGGAGCGGTACTACCGTGTCGGCAAGCGGTACTACCGTGTACCTGCGCGGTACTACCGCTTGGAAGAGCGGTACTACCGCATGCTTGGCAGATGATCAGTACAGAAGCCACAGAATTGCCTCAACGAAAGAAAACCGGTTGGACCTCCAGAGAAGCAAGGAAAGGAAGTGTGGGAGAAAAATGTGTACGTGTTGATTCTACCCAAACCTTTCCGACGGGGACCCCCTCTTAATAGTACGGCTTTCCTATTACTCAATGCCACCTACAGGGAGCAAAAAGAAAACACCGTCCTTCATAGAATCCGAGGGGCAAGCAATCGTCTTGTGCCATAAGGGAGATATACCTATATGAGCTTAGAGCACACGATCAGTCCGCAAGAGTATTGTCATCAATCACCAAAACTATTAGGGAGAAATATGCCCTTACAATCTCCCCCTTTTTGGTGTCTTGATGACAACACGAGATTTGCACAGAGAAGAAATAATAGAGTAAGCAATATAAGCCCTAGAGTATAGGTGAGCTCCCCCTGTATGTGCGCCTTCATATGATTGTGCTTTGGACTGCACTGCACACATACTAGGTATAGCGCTCCGCTATAATCTACACACGCGATACTCTATATAACATTTGACTGCATAGGATAAACATAAGGACATAATAATAAGTTTAACGATACCGGGGCATATGTCTTACACCATATGATTGTCTCACACAAACACGCACAATAAACCAAGTTCAACGAAAAGAACACACACACAAGCACAAGACGGCAAATGCAAACACTCTCCCCCTTTGTCATCGAGACACCACAAAGGGAAAAAGAGGAAACGAAGATGGGTGGCAGCCCGAGAGAAGCTCAGTCGTCATACTCGTCATCAAATCCCTGCTGCTGCTCCTCCTGATAGTCATCATCGGATCCCTGCTGCTCTGGCTGATACTCCTCATCAGAATCTGTCCACTGGTATCCCTGGCGAGCCATCCAGGTAGCCTCTGGAGTGATGATGTCCTCCGATCCATTTGAAACCTCTTCACCATACAAAGACAGAATCTTCTTGTCCCACTGACGCGTCTTCTTGTCAGTCACATGGGCACGGTATTGCCCCTGAGCCTGCATGCAGAAGAGAGCCTTCATCTTCTACTGGAGCTTCTTAGCCCACGAAGGCTTCTCCACGGTAGAGGAAGAAGAGGGGGCAAATCTGCCTGAGCGGACATCGGCAGTCTCCTCCACAGGCTCATCCTCAGTGCCCATCTGGGCAGCAGCAGCCTGAGCACGAGTAGTGGTGTTGGCCCAACGAGTCTTGACGCGAAGCTTGGTAGGATCATGGCGGTAGCAGTCGGCCTCCAACTCCTCCTCTGGATACAATTTCGCCCAAGTCTTGGAGATGAGCAGAAATAAGAAAGGACCATAGATAGGTACCTTGCGAGTGTAGATAGCAAACCGGAGCTCATTCCACATGATGTGGGAAATGTCAAGTGGAACAGCCTGGGCGGAGCGAGCCTCTTGACACATCAGAAGCATATCAACCAGATAGGCATGAACCTTGTCCTTGTCGCCAACACGAGGGAACAGCGTGTTGCGAAAAATCCGATACATGATGTCCAGGAAGGGATTCAGCACGTAAGTCGTTTTGCCACTAGCAAGGGTCTTTGCCTCATAGAATGGAAGAAGTTTGTCCTTGTTAGCTGCTTCAGGATTGGCGTGAGGCCGAAAACCAATAGGGTGATGGAGACCCTCATCGGGAAGCTAAAGAAGATCCATGAACTCCTTCCAAGTGGCGGTCATCTTGTGACCATGAGTCATCCAAGTCATGGGACGATCTTCCTTGGCCTGAAAGTTGACAGAGGCATAGAACTGTGCAATGAGCTCAGGGTCAAAATCGTTCTGGAAAGTCATGATATGCTCCAGACCCAGCTGCTCGATCAAGTCAAGGGCTTCTGCAAAATATGCCCTATTCTGATCCTTCCTCATGTGCTCCACATCGATCCAGTGAGCATCCACATACATATTGGCCTTGGTCTTGAGCACCTCATGATAGATGCGATACTGTTGCTTGGTCCAGAAGACATCATCACCAGGAAAGTGCTCACGGGGTTCCCCATATGGGTTGATCTTCCGTCGAGCCATGAACTCACCAGCAGGCATTTCCTCCATAGACATGGATGATTCCTTGCGCTTGTTGGCTGAGGTCTTGTACCGGCGCTGGGGATTGGAGCCCTCTAGCGCATCACTTGGGGTACGCAGGCGCTTGGAACCGGTGTCACGAGCTGGGTTGGTACGACGACCCTCAAAGCCTGAGCCACCACCTAAGAACACAAACACAAGACCACAACAACACAAAGACAAGAAGAATCAATGCCAAAGCCTCGAAAGACACAAGAAACCAAGGGAAATAGAAAAGAGAACATGCTACGAAGCTAGTGTGAGCCAAGCGGTAGTACTGCTGACCCTTGCGGAAGTAAAAAATTAGTACCGTAGGGTAAGCGGTAGTACCGCATGTCACATGCGGTAGTACCGCATACCCTACGGTAGTAAAAATTTACTACCGCAAGAAGAGGCGGAACTAAAGTATTAGTACTGCATGCGGAGCGGTAGTACCGCATCGGGACGCGGTAGTACCGCTCGGCAAGCAGTACTAAAATTTTACTTCCGCCCGAGGGGGCGGAACTAAAATATTAGTACTACATGCGGAGTGGTAGTACCGCATCGGGACGCGGTAGTACCGCTCGGCAAGCAGTACTAAAATTTTACTTCCGCCCGAGGGGGCGGAACTAAAATATTAGTGCTGCATGCGGAGAGGTAGTACCGCATCGTGTCGCGGTAGTACCGCTCGGCAAGCAGTATTAAGATTTTACTTCCGCTCGAGCGGTAGTACCGCTGGGGACAGCGGTAGTACCGCTCAGGTCAGATCGGATCTGGATTACACCGTGCGGTAGTACCGCGGTACTCCAGCGGTAGTACCGCACGAAACAGATCTGAGAAGAAAAGATCTAGAAACTACCAACAAGATCTTCACACGGTACTACGGCTGATCAGTAACATCGTAGCAACAACTCTAAGCATATTTTCGGATCACAAACACTCTCCCACAACCTAAGCATCCATGGATAAGATCACGAAGAACACAAGAAAGCACTAAGCATCTCCCCTAACCCTAAAAACTTAGGCAAGGCAAAAAGAAGAGGGGAAAAGGGGAGAAACCTGCATCCATGGCAAGAGGACGTGGTGGGGAACGATCCCACCGGTCGGAAAGTGAAACGAGTGGCCGAGGGAGGAGATCCGGCGAGGTCCTCCGGCGGCGTTCTTGAGAGAGAGAGAGACAGGGACGACGTGGGGGTTTGGAGTGAATGGGTATGGGGGAGATGGAACTCCCCCTGCCTGCTTATAACCCCCACACGTTCTGATATGTGCGGTAGTACCGCGGTCATCGCGGTAGTACCGCTTGCGCGGTAGTACCGCTCGCCAAGCGGTAGTACCGCTCTACCAGCGGCAGTAAAGAATTACTGCCGTGCCGGTCAAGCGGTAGTACCGTAACCCCTTTGCGGTAGTACCGTAACTAGCACGGTAGTACCGCTCCTCCAAGAACATGCACGTTGACAAGAGGCTTTAAGCAAAAGACGAGAGAAAAACAAACGCATGCACAAGCAAAGTGAACAACACAACTCCTCAGAGGAGGGCGGTGGCCGAGGCCACCTATGTTTGAGTTTATAGATATGGCACCGCGAAGAATTATCCTTGGGCCCATGATCAATACTCGACTTGAAGCATTTAAACCAACTATGTATGGAAAATGATAAAGACTTGGTCAGTTTATGCATAATGGGGGGAGTAACAGTTCATTGAGAGAACAATACTCCCCCTATGTCCATGCCTACATCTAGACAAGATAGCTATATTGAGTGTGAGGGGTGTGTGTGCACAGAGTCAAACCACATTGCTCAAATCGATGATATTAAGCTCATGCCTTAACTCGCGAAATCTTGCTTCATCCAGTGGCTTCGTGAAGATATCTGCAAGGTTATCATGAGTGTTAGCTCGATCTCTCCTTGCCTTATGTGATCCCGGATGAAGTGATACCGAATCTCAATATGCTTTGTCTTGAAGTGAAGCACCGGGTTGAGAGAAATCTTGATGGCACTTTCATTGTCACACCAAAGAGGCACTTTGTCACAAGTGACACTGTAATCCTTCAAAGTTTGCCTCATTCATAAGAGTTGAGCACAGCAACTGCCAGCGGCCACATATTCCGCTTCAGTGGACGAGAGAGATACACAACTTTGCTTCTTGGAAGACCAACTAACAAGAGAGCAACCAAGAAATTGGCACCCTCCCGAGGTGGACTTCCTATCCACTTTGTCTCCCGCCCAGTCAGAATCAGAGAAACCAACAAGGTTGAAATTTGCTCCTCTTGGGTACCATAAGCCAAAGTTTGGGGTATGAGCCAAATATCGAAAGATTCGCTTGACAGCCACGAAGTGACTTTCCTTAGGTGAGGTTTGAAACCGTGCACAAATTCCCACACTCAACATAATATCCGGTCTAGATGCACAAAGATAAAGCAAGAATCCGATCATAGAGCGATATACCTTTTGATCCACCGCTTTACCATTGGGATCAATGTCAAGTTGGCATTTGGTTGGCATTGGAGTAGTAGCCGGCTTGACATCACTAAGGTTGAACCTCTTGAGCATGTCTTGAGTATACTTGGATTGTTTGATGAAGATGCCTTCTCTTCGTTGTTTGATCTCAAATCCAAGGAAGTACTTCAACTCTCCCATCATGGACATCTCAAAATGTGTGGTCATGAGTGCGGCGAACTCTTCATTGAAAGCTTTGTTAGGGGAACCAAAGATAATATCATCCACATATAGTTAGCATACAAACAACTCCCCTTTGACCTTCTTAGTAAAAAGAGTGGGGTCGATTTTCCCAATTTCAAACCCACGATCTTGTAACAACTCGGTAAGGTGCTCATACCACGCTCGTGGGGCTTGTTTAAGGCCATAGAGTGACTTATCAAGTTGATACACATGATTGGGGAACTTAGGATCCTCGAACCCTGGGGGTTGTTTAACATACACCAACTCATTAATGGGACCATTAAGAAATGCACTTTTCACATCCATTTGTTGCAATTTAAAATTATGATGGGAAGCATAAGCAAGCAACAAACGAATGGATTCAAGATGAGCAACGGGGGCAAAGGTTTCACCGTAGTCGATACCCTCGACTTGGGAGTAGCCTTGAGCCACCAGACGTGCCTTGTTGCGGATGACAATGCCATGGGCATCTTGCTTGTTCTTAAAGATCCATTTGGTTCCAATGACATTATGGTTCTCCTTTGGTCTTGGCACCAGACGCCACACTTTGTTGCGCTCGAAGTTATTGAGTTCCTCATGCATGGCATTGAGCCAGTCAGGGTCTTCGAGCGCCTCATAGACCTTCTTAGGTTCAACAAAGGAGACAAAAGCTTGATGAGCACAATAGTTTGCTAATTGTCTACGAGTGCTTACCCCCCTTTTGATGCTTCCTAAAATGTTCTCGATGTGATGCTCGTTGGAAGCAAGCCTGGAGGCAACTTTTGCAGCACGACGCTCTAATTGCTCTTCAAGTGATAACTGAGGAGCATTGAGTTGATCATCTGGAGCGTCATCATGAGCAAGATCGTGATCTTGAGCTTCCTCTTGACATTGATCTTGCTCAGGAATTTGAACTTGGCCTTGTGCATCAATTGGTGGTTCTTCACCAACTTGAGGTTGATCTTGCACTTGGCCTTGTTCATCAGGTTGAGGGCCTTCACTTTGTTCTTCGGAAGCTTGTGGGTCTTGGGTTGGTGATGGTTCCACTTGAGTGGAACATTGTCCTTCTCCTTCGGCCACAAGGGGTTCCTCAACGGGTAGGATAAATCCAACACCCATTCTTCTTATGGCTTGAGGAGGAATTTCATCACCTGTATCACAAGTACCACTTTGCTCCACTTGGGAGCCGTTATTTTCATCAAACTCTACGTTACTCGTCTCCTCTATGAGTCCGGTGGACTTGTTGAGGACACAGTAAGCATGAGAGTTTGTAGCATAACCAACAAATATTCCCTCATGAGCTCTAGATTCAAATTTAGACAACCGAGCACCTTTCTTAAGAATGAAACACTTACACCCGAACACCCGGAAGTACTTGAGATTGGGCTTGTTACCGGTAAGAATCTCATACGGAGTTTTGTTCAAGCCTTTGCGAAGATAGAGATGATTTGATGCATGGCAAGCGGTGTTGATGGCTTCGGCCCAAAAGTTGTATGGAGAGTTGAATTCAACAATCATGGTTCTTGCAGCATCTATTAAGGTTCGGTTCTTTCTCTCCGCAACACCGTTTTGCTGAGGGGTATACGGGGCGGCATATTGATGTTTGATCCCCTCGTCACCAAGAAACTCATCCAAGGTGTAGTTCTTGAACTCGGTGCCATTGTCACTTCTGATCATCAAAATCTTTGCTTCATGTTGTCGTTGAGCTTCATTTGCAAAGTTGATGACGGTTTGTTGGGTCTCACTCTTCTTCTTGAAGAAGTATACCTAGGTATATCTTGAGTAATCATCCACAATCACCAAGAAATATTTCCTACCCCCAAGACTATCAAAAGTGGGAGGCCCAAAGAGATCCATGTGGAGGAGCTCTAGAGGTCTCTTTGAATAGATGATAGTCGTGGGAGGGTGAGCCTTCTCATGTAATTTTCCTTCAATGCACGCCCTGCAAGCACGATCTTTGGCAAAGCTAACATTTGTTAGTCCTCGGACATGGTCCCCCTTGAGAAGACTTTGCAAAGATCTCATATTGACGTGGGCCAAACGGCGATGCCAAAGCCATCCCACATCAACTTTAGCCATTAGGCATGTCGCGACCTTAGTGGGTTGCTTCGAGAAGTTAACCACATAAAGACCGTTCTCGACATGCCCAACGTAGGCTACTTTAAGAGTCTTGCTCCACAAGAGGGCCACAGAATCAATATCAAAGAATGTAGCAAAGCCCATGAGTGCAAGTTGGCGAACAGAAAGTAAATTGTATGCAAGGGACTCAACAAGCATGACTTTCTCGATCGTGAGATCATGAGAGACAACCACCTTGCCAAGTCCCAATACCTTAGAAGATGAAGCATCACCCCATTCGACGTTGGTGGCCATAGATGAACCGAGATGCACGTCCACCACCAAGTCTTTGCTTCCGGTCATATGATTTGTGGCTCCGCTATCGAGCAACCATGATCCCCCACCGGAAGCAAACCCCTACAATAGATCAATGCTTGGATTTAGGTACCCATTTGGTAATGGGTCCTTTGAGTTTAGTGACAAGGGTCTTAGGAACCCAAATGGACCATTCAATGTACTCATAAGAAGAACCAACAAATTTAGCAAACACATGGCCATCACTAGCACGTCATAAAACATATGACGGATTAAAATCGCCGGCCATGTTTGAGGGTGTGGTGGAGTTTTTCTTGACACCACCACTTTTCTTCTTGGTTGACGTGCCCTCTCCTTCTTTCACAAAGGATTGTCGGAGAGGGGGTGGTTGCTTTGTCTTGTCATTCTTCTTCTTGTTGGGCTTAGGAGCAAACCCAATTCCTTCCTTTGCCACAACTTCCTTTTGATTGCTCAAAAGGGCGTTGAGGTTCTTCTCACCTTGTATGCAAGTCACAAGGCCTTTCTCAAGTTGCTTCTTCAATTCGGCATTCTCTTCAACAAGATGCACATGCTCACAACATGGGTTAGTAGCATTTGCATTATCAATTAAAACCATGCGAGGAAAGATAGCCTTTTCCTTGGTTAGCGAAACTTGGAGTTGATCATGAGACTCCTTGAGAGTAGCATGCATTCCTTTCAAGGCCTTGTGAGCCTTGTCAAGTATGTCAAACTCCTCTTTGAGTTTAGCATGGTCAACCGCAAGTTTTGCCTTCTCAGAGTTAAGGACACGAGAGACAACTAGAGCATGATCAAGATCTTTCTTTAATTTAGCATGATCATCGTTGTGTGACTCCTCAAGAGCCAAACGAAGACCACGCTCCTCCTCTAGGGCATTAGAGAGATCCGATATCTCATCGGCATAGTCTCGACTATGCCCTTCCATTTTAGTGATGGTTTCCTCGTGAGCCTCAATAATGTCATTAGCCTCACCGAGTTGTTCCAAGAGAGCAACCACATGCTTCTTGGATTTGCCCTTGTGATTTTTTATGAACACATCAAATTCATTTTCTCCCTCCTTACTACCCTCACCCTCATCAATACAATTAGTTAATGAGGGGTTAGAAGAGATAGTAGAATTGATGATCGGGGTTACCTTGTTGGTGGCCTTGGCCATAAGACACTTGGCGGTGATGTTCTCGTTGGGTGAGTTGAAGAGAGATGAGTGCGGAGTGGTAGCAATTGCAATTGTGGCCATAGTGGTCACCTCATCCTCTTCATCATTGTCATCATCCTCCACATATTCTTCTTGAGCCACCAACACTTTCGGAGGAGTCTTCTTAATGAAGTTGTTCTTGTTGGGATAGGACTTTGACTTGTCCTTCCGAATAAGCTTGCCTCCAAAGTCTTCTCTCTTCTCATATGGGCAATCTGCAACGAAGTGGCTTACATTTCCACAGTTGAAGCATGTCCTTACTCGTTGCTTCCCTTTGTTCCCACTGGAGTTGTTCCTGTTGAAGTTGGACCTTGAGTTCTTCTTGCCCCAGAATTGCCTAGAAGCAAGAGCCATGTGCTCGTGATAGGCATATTTGGTGCCCTCGGGGCAACACTCATCATCATCTTCAACTTCCTCCTCTTCCACACAAGCCTTGGCCTTCAGAGCAAGATTAGGCTTCTTGGATCGTTGAGCTCTTAGGACCGCATTGTCAGCGGTAACGTCAAGGATCCTCATGGCAACAAATTCATCCAACACTTCGTTTGAGGATAAAGTGTGGAAGTCCGGTCTCTGACGAATCACAGAGGACATGGCCATGTGATAGGGCATCATGGCCTTGAGGAACTTGCACTTGATCCAATTGTCATCCGTATCCTTACTGCCATGATCTCGAAGAGACACTGCAAGAATAGTTAATCTTCGATAAAGTTCACGAGGATCTTCATCCTCGATCATTGCACACTCATCAGCTTCATCTTGCACCACTTCATAGTTGGAGCGTTGAATGCTTGTGCTTCCCTTGTACATTGTGCCAACATGCTCCCATGCTTCCTTGGCCACAGTGAATGGACGAAGATGAGCAATGTCTTCAGGAGGGATTGAGTCTTGAAGAATGCAAAGTGCGAACTCGTTGAACTGATGATCGGCAGTTTCTCTTGGAGTAATGTTGTCGGGATCATACGGATAAAAACCTTGCTCAATGATTCTCCAGAGGTTAGTGGAACAATGATTAATATGATGTTTGAAACGAAACACCCAAGTAGCAAAATCAGTATTTTTAACAAACTTCGGAGGGGGCCCGACGGAATTTAAATGCGGTGTGGGGACGGGTCCTCCATAGTGAGTAGGCGGAGGAGATTGGGCAAATTTCCCACTACCATGCTTAGTGACCGGGGCTTGCTCACTACTAGCTTCTCCCTTGTCGGGATTAGCCTCTGACACGTTGGTGGCGGGACGACCCACTTCCAACGGTGAGGTGGATAATTTAAGCCCCTCAAACATTTCTTTAAACATGCCCTTGACCTCGCTCGCTAGTGATTCTTTCAATGTGGTCAAGGCCACATTTAACTCCTCACGAGTGACCGAGGCTCCCCCATCTACCGTAGGCAAGGACGGATTTCCATCGGAATGGTCCTCCGTCTCGACTACGTTGTCAACCATACTCTTCGGACGGTAAAGTCCTTAAAAAGAGACGAGGCTCTGATACCAATTGAAAGGATCGATATGGTTGACTAGAGGGGGGGGGTGAATAGGCAACTAACAATTTTTAGCTTTTCTTAACCACTTAAAATTAGGCGACAAAATAAGTTGTCTAGATAAACTACTAAGAAGACAACTAATGTAAATAAGCACAACAACTACACAAGCATGCTATAGGAATTAAACAAGTAAAGCATGCAAGAGTAAAGGTAAGAAATAACCACAAGTAGAACCGAAGGAGACGAGGATGTGTTTCCGAAGTTCCTTCCCTTTGAGGGGAAGTACGTCTCCGTTGGAGTGGTGTGGAGGCACAATGCTCCCCAAGAAGCCACTAGGGCCACCGTATTCTCCTCACGCCCTCACACGATGCAAGGTGCCGTGATTCCACTAGTGGTGCCCTTGAAGGCGGCAACCGAACCTTTACAAACAAGGTTGGGGCAATCTCCACAACTTGGAGGCTCCCAACAAACCACGAAGCTTCACCACAATGGAATATGGCTTCGAGGTGACCTCAACCGTCTAGGGTGCTCAAACACCCAAGAGTAACAAGATCCGCAAGGGATTAGTGGGGAGAATCAAATATCTCTTGGTGGAAGTGTAGATCGATGCCTCCTTAAGCAATCCCGAGCAAATCAACAAGTTTGATTGGCTAGGGAGAGAGATCGGGCGGAAATGGAGCTTTAGGAGCAACAATGGAGTAGTGGGGGAAGAGGTAAGTCTTCTTGGAGAAGAAGACCCCCTATATATAGTGGGGGGACAAATCCAACCGTTATTTGAGGTTTCAGCCCGCAGAGAGCGGTAGTACCGCAACTCATGCACGGTACTACCGCTAGCTGAGCGGTACTACCGCTTGGGAAGCGGTACTACCGCAAAGGCAAAAGTTTGAGACCTGATACAGCCACGGATGAAATAAATTACATCCGTGGCTACATCCGCAGGGGAAAACGGAAGTAGCAAAACGCGACACGGTACTACCGCTTAAGCTAAGCGGTACTACCGCGTGGTATGCGGAAGTAAAAAATTACTTCCGCATCCACTTCTTATACTTAGACTCAGCGCCTGGGCCAGATACACGGTACTACCGCATGGGGACGCGGTACTACCGCGGGAGCGGTACTACCGTGTCGGCAAGCGGTACTACCGTGTACCTGCGCGGTACTACCGCTTGGCAGAGCGGTACTACCGCATGCTTGGCAGATGATCAGTACAGAAGCCACAGAATTGCCTCAACGAAAGAAAACCGGTTGGACCTCCAGAGAAGCAAGGAAAGGAAGTGTGGGAGAAAAATGTGTACGTGTTGATTCTACCCAAACCTTTCCGACGCGGACCCCCTCTTAATAGTACGGCTTTCCTATTACTCAATGCGACCTACAGGGAGCAAAAAGAAAACACCGTCCTTCATAGAATCCGAGGGGCAAGCAATCGTCTTGTGCCATAAGGGAGATATACCTGTATGAGCTTAGAGCACACGATCAGTCCGCAAGAGTATTGTCATCAATCACCAAAACTATTAGGGAGAAATATGCCCTTACAATGGTACATGTTAACTTGCTGTTTAAGAACTTTAACATAAGGTTTGTTCAGATCTGGACTAATTTCGAAATTTGCATATGAGGACTTACCGGAATTGTTATATGTTGTTTTCGGCCTCATTTAAACTTGTTTGGTTGTGTTGTTCTTGTGTGCATCATCTCTTGCCATGTGTTGCATCATGTAGCCTTGTTATGCATCATTCTTGGTTGAGCATCTTGTCTTGTTTATGTGTGGTGTGCTTACCATATTGTTTGCTTCTTCTCGTTAGTTCCTGTTTCGTTGCAATCGTGAGGATTCGTTGGACTACACTTAGTTCATCTTCGTGGCTTCATCTTCTTCATGGACTCGTTCTTCTTCCTAGCGGGATCACAGGCAAGATGACCTTCACCTTGGATCTCATTACTATCATTGCTCTGCTAGTTGTCTCGATGCTATCGCTATATGTCGCGCTACCCACCATTTGTTTGTCAGCCTCTCCTTGTTGCCATGAAACCTCTAACCTTTGACACCATCCCAGCAAACCGTTGTGTGGCTATGTTACCGCTTGCTCAGCCCCTCTTATAGCGTTGTTAGATGCAGGTGAAGATGAAGATTGCTCCATGTCGGAACTTGGATGTTGGGAATATCAAAATATCTCTTTATTAAATTAACACATATATACTTGTCAATGGGTGGAAGGCTTGGCCTTTTGCTCGGTGTTTTGTTCCACTAATGCCGCCTTAAGAACCGATAAACCGGTGTTATGTTCCTTGATTTTGCGTTCCTAACGCGGTTGGGTTTATGGGAACCCCTTGACAATTCGCTTTGAATAAAACTCCTCCAGCAAGGCCCAACATTGGGTTTTCCATTTGCCTAATAACAACTAAAACTTCCATAGGGAGTTAATTTACAAACCGGGCCAGTGCTCCTCATGAGTGTTGGTCCAAACTAGAGCACCTTGCGGCGCCGCCCCTTGGCAACTTGGGGTATTTGGTCGCTGTACGCTTAGCTCATCCGGACGTGGCCTGAGACGAGATACGCGCGGCTACTATCAGGGTGTCGGCACGCCGGGAGGTCTTGCTGTACTTGTTTTACCATTGTCAAAATGTCTTGTGCACCGGGATTCCGAGTCTGATCGGGTTGTCCCTAAGATAAGGGGTTTTTACCTCTGCTGATTGTGAGAGCTTGTGATGGGCTAAGTTGGGACACCCCTGCAGGGTTATGATCTTTCGAAAGCCCTGCCCGCGGTTATGTGGCAGATTGGAATTTGTTAATGTCTCGTTGTAGAAAACTTGATAGAGGACGTGAAATAAAATACACCAATCGCGTGTGTAACCTTGACCGTCTCTTTTCATTTTGAGAAGAGAACACGGTTTGGTTATGTTTGACTCGTAGGTAGCTCAGGATCACTTAGCGATCATTGCTAGATTGCGACCATTTGCGTAGATGCTCTTCTTATTCGTGTACTCGTAAGATAGCCACCATATTATGCTTAGCCGCTGCTGCAACCTCACCACTTAATCTCTCCATACCCATTAAGCTTTGCTAGTCTAGATACCCATAGTTATGGGATTGCTAAGTCCTCGTGGCTCACAAATACTACAACAACAGTTGCAGGTGCAGGTTTCTGATGTCTTGATGTGAGAGAGATGTTATTTGTGTTGGAGTTCTTTCTTCTTCTTGTTCGTCAGTCTTGGGATAGGTTCCTGGTCGGCAGCCTAGAATAGCAGGATGGATATCGTTGTCCTTTTCATGTTTTCATCCGTAGTCGGATGTCTTGTGTATGATGTTCATGTATTCATGTGGCAATTGTATGACTTGTATGTATCCCCATCTATTTATGTAATGATTCGATGCAATGATATCCTACTTGCTAAGCGCCTGAAATGCGGTTGTGCCCCAATCACGAGGTTATAACGTGATCGGGATAGAATCGCATCTTGGGCGTGAAAGTTGTCCCCTGACCGTTATGTTGAGCTCGTGATCAAGTTGGTTTTTCATATAAACCACCCCTTCCCCAAGAATATGTGTTGGATACCCAGAGCTAGTTGGTTAAGCTAAACAACAACTTGGAGAGTTGGGATATAAAAGCTTTGCCTAATTTAGTTCATCCTAAAGGGATATCTCGTTGGTGTGTGTGTTGAAGAAAGATGATATCCTCTTCGATCGATCCTCGTGATCGACTGCTGGAACTATCATATTATCCAAACTTTGATTTGAGTGTGGGCTATCAGCAAGTCAAATCAGAACCAACGATGTTAGTAATGTTGTCTTACTCGTGGTTGATCCCTCGAGCATACACCTTTACATCCTTTGGTGTGACTAATGCTATCACCGTATTCACGTAATTGTGGAATTCCAGCTATTTGGAAGCCTCGATGAATTGTTGAAAAGCCCATCAGCAACATGTTTATCTTCTCCACGATTCATGTTGAACATTAAAGCTAGCATTGGAAACTTTTGTAAGCATAATCTTTATGTTAGCGCATGAAGTAGATGTTTTGATGTAACAAGTGACTTCCCCTAATTCATGTGCAATAAATGTAAGTTGCCGCCGTGAATTCGATCAAGATTGTTTTGTTTCCTCTGGAATCATCCCAACTTAGTCACGCATGTGCGAAGTATTCTACGGTTTGATAGGCTCGCTACCTCCATTCCATATGTAATCCCTAGCACACCAAGCCACTGATTAATTTGTTCAAGAAAAATGAGTTTGTTGTGCTAATCCTAGGTCATACACATGACTTCTCTATCTTCAATGATGGTTCCCAACCTGAACTCGGTAGTGCTTTATTATAAGACTACTACGTGGTCACGCTTGTCTGGGACAATGTGTTCACATGTGTGTAGTAGAACCAGCTCATGTTTTAGAGCTTGCTATCGTAGTTATTTCCCGAGAATCTCGCAACGTCATCTCATCAGTTTGTGTTGCAAACTTTCTTTTCCAGACACGACGTCTGAAATATCCTGTTACCAACCAGATCTGAATCTCAGGCAGATATGATGGTTGAAAAATTCCCAATATTTGCATTTCGTTCCCAGCTTGCACCGCCATTGTGCCATTCTACCATGGGCTGTCCTCTCGGTAATTACTGCTCAGGATTACCTTCAAAAGTGGGCTTACCATGGGTCCCATCCATTTGCAGATGATTAGCAAAAATCACTCATAGCGTTGTCTTCAACAAGGTACTCCACATCATCCTTTTTAGTTGGAGTATGTCGTTTTCTCAAACTCCGTCAAACGATCATTTGTGATTGCCTCAGGCTGGTATAGAGAGTTTCGTTGATCTCTATATCAAAAGTAATTATGTTTTCCACTTAAGGGAATACTTCTACGAGTCACCTTCCCTTGCTGCGCCGTTATGGAATCATGTCAATTAACTCCCCGCTACTTTGAAATCCATGCACCATCTTATTCAAGTGTGGAAATATTGCCTACCAAATTGAACCTGCGCCATCAATTATTTTCCATCCCTCCTGATGTATGCTCGCGTCTCAGCTCAAGAGATGTTCTTGTATCTCACTCCATGAGTTGATCCTGAGTTGCTCGATCTTCGAGAAGATTGATTCTTCTAGAGTTTTCCTTTCTTCTTCTTGCCATGTTGGATGGAGTTCTCAGATCAAGACGTCGAGACAAAGATGATGATTGAATCAACATTCTTATGAGGTGAAATTTGGAACATGGAGTTGTGTGGGCTTTGTGTCCCCTATGTTTTCTTACCTCACGTCTTGAATCTTGGGACGAGATTGTTTAGTGGGGGTGATTTGTCACAGCCCTAGATTAGCCTTTGTTTGTCTTTGCATGATCATCATGTCATCATGTATAGAATTCAAAAGAAACTTGAATTGGGTTGATCAAACCCTAGCACTTTGAATTCAAATAGGTTCAACCCAAAATATTCTCAATGATCCCAAAATGCCCTTCCAAAATGTTCATGATTTATGGGAAAGGGTGAAAACCTTAACCAGAGGTGATCCACATTTTTCCAGGACATTTTTGGTCTTTGAATTAAATCAATACTTATTTGAATTGGAGATATAAATTCATATAAATCACTTTTATAACCCCAATAATTCCGAAAACTTGTGAGTGGCTCTAAAATATTTTGTATCAGGTGACATAATAATTTCAGAAGCTATAAAAATGATTTGGTTTAGGAACTAAATCAAAACAGAAAGAAATAAATAGAAAACAAAACAGAAAATAAAATAGAGAGAGAAACCTCACCTCGGCGGCCAACTAGCCCACAGTGCCAGTCACCACTAACCTCGCGCCAGAAGGACTCCGCGCGCGTGGTCGCCCCGCGCCGGCACGCGCCCGAGCCACCTCCTGCTTCTGCCGACACTGGAGGCTGGCTGGAGATGCCACACACGCCCCTGGACCCCCTCACTCTCTCCCTCGTCCTCATCTCTTTTCCCTTCTCTCTCCCTCACATGCGCCCGAGCGCACCTATCGCCGCCGCTCGCCGTAGCCATGTCTGCTGGCCACCCTCGCCCAACCAGTGAGACCACGAGGTCTGCCACTAGGCCGTGGAGCTACATGCCGATGCACGCGACCGCGGGAGCCCTGCAGCGTCGTCCCCGACCTCATCTTCAACCTCCGACCGCCGGCGATCTTGCTGTCGATTCGCGACGTCTGGTGCCTCCCCGAGCCTTCTGAGACCTCCGTCGACCCCATCGTGAGCTCCTACGCCGTTCCCCCATAATTTTGCACTTGTTTCCTTGCCCAAGCCATGTTTCCCCCAAAGCCGTGAGCTTCTCACCCTGGTGATGACGCAGTCGTGTCCACGGTCACTGCAGCCCATGTCCGAGCACACCGGCGTACCCAGGACGTCTCTACTAAGCTGTAGACACCACCAGCTCCCCCTCCTGTACTCCCTAGTGCTACGCCCGCACCTGTCCGAACTTCAGCTACTCGTTAGTGTCGTCGATTCCGGCCACCCCAGCACCTCCCACTGCCACTACCCGAGGCGCCGTTGTGCGCTGGTTCCGTAGAGCCCCTCTGCCGCCCTTTTGGTCGCCAGAGGACGAAACCCGAAGCCCTCCGCCATCTCTGGCCTCACCAACGACGAGCAGCGGGTCAACTTCGACGAGTTTGACCTGGGTGGACTAGGTTTGACTCTCCTCTGGGTCACTGGCGTGTTGGCCCGGGCCTCTAACGAAATTAGGTTTAGTGTTAACCTAGTGCTAATTAACCACGCTAATTAGATGTGAGGCTGACGTGTGGGACCAAGCCATCAGGTATGATCTCGGCCGGCGTTGTTGACCTGCTGACATCACGATGTCGTCAGGCTCATGCAATAAACCATTTCTGACTTATTTCTATTTTGAAATAATCTGGAAATTCCAGAAAATGGTTTAAACTTCTAAAAATCATAGAAATTCAACCGTAGCTCAGAATGTAATAATTTATATATGAAATATTATCAGAAAAATATGAGGAAACTGTTTATGGCATTGTAATGCATGTTTGAACAACTGAAAGTTTCTGTGTATGGCAATTTGAATAAATGGTAATTGAAATGTCTTGTATGGAGTTTGAATTTGAACCTAGGGTTCAAACCAACTTCATTTAAATTGTTGCTAGTTACATTAGCTCAATCAACAGCATATTGCCATGTCACATTCATGCATCATATTGTTGCATTGCATTGATTGTGTTCCTTCTCAGTTGCCGGTGTTGTTCCCCCTCAGTAGACGTTGTTTCGACGATGAGTTCGATGACACGGATGAAGAGCTTTACTATCTTCAGAAGTGTCAGGCAAGCAAAACCCCCTTGTTCATTTTGATACAATCCCACTCTCTCGCTTCTGCTCTCTTTTACTGCATTAGGAGAACAGCGATTCAACTGTTACATGCTGGGGTACTTGAACCCCTTCCCTTTGCATGACCTGTCATTGCCACAGTAAATAGATGAAACCCACTAGCATGAGTAGGAGTTGTTTGAGCCTTGATGTGCCCACTCATTCATGCTTGTTGTCATGCCTGCTACTGCTTAGAGTTGTGTCAGGTCTGATTCATCCGGGATGAATTAGAATGTGGTGAACATGTCTTACTGTTGAGAACTAAGTGTCTGAACATGATTTGGTAAAGGTAGCGGTGAGAGGCCATGCAGGAGTACATGGTGGGTTGTCTCGTTGAAACCGTCCACAGGAACTGAGTTCTGTGTTTATGATCCATGAACAACTACTACCACACGTTGGGCCCTGAAATATGACCCCGCTCGACTTATTAAACCCCTTGTCCTCTGTCCAGGAGTTGCAACTATTTTCTGGTGTTTGTAGGACATGTGTTGGTGGCCATGCGTAGCGCTGACCCTAGGGGTGGGCTTTGATGCGGTAGATACACCGTGGCCCGGTGTACCGAGTCGCCCGTTTGGTGTCTCGGGAACACTGCACACATTGTTTGGGGCCATGAGCGAAATCTTGGCCGGACTTACTCGCGGATGGAACTCAAATAGGCAATAAACTTGGACTAGAGACTTGTGTGGTTAGTCAGGTCGTGGTCTACACCCACGTCGGCTTTCACTTGAAGTCCGCCGAGCATATGTCGTGTGCAGACACTAAGTAGTGGAAACATGTGTGAAGAAGTACACCCCTGCAGTGTTATAAATGATCTATTCGAATAGCCGCATCCACGGTAATGGACTACTGGGTTGCCTATACAGTTCATAGATAAGTGAAAGTGGATACCCTAAAATGCGCAAGATATGCATGAGTTCTATGGATGGCCTTCTCATAGGGATACGGGAGCGGATCCACAGTGGTGTATTGATATGGTGAATATGTGGGCCCGTGTGCGCCACCCCAGAAGAGTTACCAACAGTTGTAGTACAGGATAGCCACAGAGTCAAAGTTGGCATGCTGCAGTTAAACCCACAACCCCCTTTGTTGATACTGATGCATATGTAGCTAGTTCTGATGTAAGCCTTGCTGAGTACATTTGTACTCACGTTTGCTTAATTTATGTTTTTGCAGAGACACTTCAGTCTCACAAGTGGTTCCGCGTGGATTTCGACATTTAGCTTATTACCTCAGCTACGATCTTGTACCCTTGGGAGGGTCTTGTAGATAGTCAGGCTTCACAACCTTTTTCATTCGTAGTTGTCTCTACCCAGACATGTTATGCTTCTGTTACTTGTATGCTCTGTATGTTGGGTCATGAGACCCATGTTTGTAATATCCGGCTCCTCGGAGCCTAATGAATAAATACTTTGATTCATAGAGTTTTGTTGTGATGCCATGTTATATTTGCACATATCGAGCATATTGTGTGTATGTTATTGAAATTCTTGGTATGTGTGGGATCCGACACCTCGTTGTTACCCTTGGTAGCCTATCTTATCGGGAAATGCCTCCTAGTGTTTCCACTGAGCCTTGGTAGCTTGCGACTGCTCCGGAACACATGGATTGACCGGCATGTGTCCTTCCTTGATCCTGTGTGTGTCCCCTCTGGGGAAATGTCGCGTGGTGTATACCAGAGTCATGTTAGCTTGCTACAGCCCGACAACACTCGTTGCTGACCGACACGTGCATTGTTGGGTCATGTATGCATGTCCCTGTAATTTAGCACCACTTTTGGTTTATAACTAGTCATGTCGGTATGGGTTCTCTGTCATATGGATGCTAGCGACACTATCATATACGTGAGCCAAAATGCACATACGGTCCCGGGCAAGGTAAGGTCGCACCCCTGGGGATACAGTGCGTGAGGACGCAAAGTGATATGATGTGTTACATGCTAGACCGGTGTGACTTAGGATCGGGGTCCCGACAGATGTACATACCTACGGAAAAAAATCTGGGATTCACCGTGTGGGACGTGCATACCTATGGAAATGATTGGGTTTCGATGCCTCGCCCGATCGCACACGAGGCCTATCCCCGACGATTTCTGGGTCATGTGGGACGGACCCCCCTATCGCCCACACTCACTTGGTGATGGTTCCAAATGCCGTCGCGGAAAGGGGTTATAAACCGTTTGTATAGCACCGACACATACTAGTGATTGAAAGTGGGTTAGGCTTAAATGTGCTAGTCATATGCTTCATAATGCCATCTTTGTGTTTCAGTTCGTATCTTTTATGTGAGAATCATTGAAATCATCATGCCTAGCTAAAAGGAATTAAAGAAAAGCGCTTGTTGGGAGACCATCCAATATTTTTACCTACTACTTTCATGTGTCCACATGGTTAGATACTTTGGTAATCATATTGTATAGCTTTCATTTCAATAAAGTGCCAAGTAAAGCCTTTGGGATAGTGTGGATTAGAGTTTATTTGATTCTGTACAAAAACAGAAAGTTTTGTGTCCAGGGCAGAAAATTCTATAAATGACAGGGACATGATAATTTTCTGAATTTTTTACAGAAGATTGATATACATATTGCCTATTTTTTATGTATTTTTCAGAATTTTTGGGTTTGCAAAAGTATGGTCATTGTCCAGATCATAATAAACTGTTCTGTTTTTGACAGATTGTGTTTTCAATGCATAGTTTGCCTATTTTAGTGTTTCTGTAGCTTATATTAAGTGGTATAAATTGTGAAAATAATCTGGTACAGTAGGCATTGTATGAGAACAATTATGAATCTTATCTTTGACAGTAAGAAAGTGAAAGATTTCCATTATTATACTAACATATCTCACAAAGTTCCGTTAAGTTTTGTGCGATTGAAGTTTTCAAGTTTTGGGGAAGATATCGATATGAGGAGAATAAGGAGTGGCTAGACCCCAATCTTGTGGATTCCCTAGGAACCCCAAGGTGATATTCAAGGAAGACCCAAGCAACTAAGCTTGGGGATGCCCCGAAAGGCATCCCTTCTTTCGTCTTCTACATTATCAGTAACCTCACTTGGAGCTATATATTTATTCGTCACATGATATGTGTTTTGCTTGGAGCATCATTTTTTGAGTTGTATTTGCTTGCTTTTATTTAGAATAATGTTTTGTATATTTCATTCCAATAAAAGTGTCAAGGATAGCCTTAACCATGCTTAGTTTGCAAGTACATGAGTTCTTATTTCAAAACAGAAAGTTTATCGATGTTGCAAAAATTCCTAAGAAAAGTCAGAATGTGATAAAATGTTGAATTTTCAACACAATAAGCTATGTTAAATTTTATATGGTTTGGTATGTTTTCAGAATTTTTTTGAGTTAAATAAGTATGAATCTTCTAGCATTCTTTACAGATTGTCCTGTTTAGACGGATTGTTGTTATGTTTGCATATGTTTGCTTGTTTAATGATTCTTTTTGAGGATTGGAGTATAGCAAAGGAATTTAGTATATGCAATGTTAAATTATAATTTTAGTCATTTGTTATAGTAGGGAATGATAAGGGTTTGCTTTTATTTATACTTACTGATGTATCTTACGAGTTCTTGTTGAGTTTTGTCTGGATGAAGTTTTTAAGAATTTGGGTAACCGTGTTATGAGAGGAATGAAGAAGACACAAGAGCTCAAGCTTGGGGAAAACCAATGCACCCCAATATAATATTTCAAGAAATCTCATGTATCGAAGCTTGGGGATGCCCCGGTAGGAATCCCACCTTTCTTCATCAACAATTATTGGTTAGTATCGGTTGAGCCTAAGTTTTAGCTTCTTCACATGAAGTGTGTCATTGTTGGAATGTCGTTTTATTTTATTTTAAGAAAATACTTAGATCTGAAGGTCTTTAAATGAGAGGGAGTCTTCAAATAGCTACCCATTTACTTAACTACTTGCTTGATCTTCCCATATATCTTTTTGGAGTAGTTTGTCGAACGCTCTCGTGCTTCAGTTATATAATTTTGAGAGTTGATAATAGTAGTGAAAATTTGCACAAGCTATGAAATTGGTCCTAATATGATGGATCTCCAAGAAGTATATAATAAAAACTTTCATGTAGATCATTGGATATGGTAAGTTTGATTCCTTGCAATTGTTTTGCGATATGGAAATGATAATATGTGAGTCATGTTAGTGAGTAATTGTGGTTTAGTAAGAATATTGGTGTTAATGTTTGTCATTCCCTATGCATGCACATAAAGTCAATGTTATGCAACAAAGTTACATCCTACTTATGGTGCATTATTCAGTGTTAGTTATGTTCAATGCATGTTTGTGAGCGTTTTCGCTTTTTCGTTGGTCGCTTCTCAATCTATTTGCTAGCCTTCATTTGCACTGAGCGGGAATGCTGCTTGTGCATCCAACTCCTTAAACACAAAGTTGCGCCAAATGAGTCCACCATACCTACCTATAAGCGGTATATCCATGTTGTTCCAAGTAAATTTGCATGTGCCAACTCTAATTTTTCAGAAGAAAATTTCCGTTTTGTGTGTCTATACCGCTCATGAAGCGGCAGGGGGTGGCCAATATTTTCCATGCTGGGTATTTCATTCTCACGATGAGTTTTTATTCACTTGTCATTTCATGAGAGTGTGGCAGGTAATAGGAATGGCCATTCCTGAAATGAAAATAATAATAATATGATAATAAAATCCTTGGGAAGTTTTGGTATGGAAGGCACCCATGGATACGACTAGCCATGGATTGTGTAAGAATGGTGGAAAGGAAATAAACTTTACTTTCTATTTGGGAACCACATATAATTTGTCTAGCATGGAAGATATTGGGAATGCTCGGTCATTTTCGTTGAGAGTAAAAGCATGCCTATCTAGAAATAATTTTATCTCTAATTTAAGCCTTGAGCTCTGGCATCTCTCCAAATATCTGCTTCCCTCTATGAAGGGCCTATCTATGTACTTTTGTGCAAATTTTTTTAGTCTCCATCTTCTTTTATAAAGCACCAACTAGAGAGCACTATTGTCATACTTTGCATTGGATGTAGCTAATGTTGAGTGTGTTTCGTGAATGGGTCAATGATTGAGCATCATGGGCTAGGGATAACTTTCTTTACCATTGATATTCAGAAAGACATGGTTTCTTGTTAGTATGCTTGAATATTGATGTCATCGTGTCAAATTATAGACTATTGTTTGAATCATTCAATTCCAAATGTCCATGCTACAAAAGAATGAGTACATGATGAATATGATAATGATGAATATGATAGGTAGCATTTCACATAAAAATTTGTTTTTAATTGCTACTTCATCATGATGAGTTTTATGAGAAAGAGTTGTTGCTATTATGCTAAGAAAAGTGATTGAAATATCATTGATCAAACTTAAGCACTATGCTAGCATTCACACTTCATAAATTATTTCTTTTATCATTTACCTACTCGTGGACGAGCTGGAATTAAGCTTGGGGATGTTGATATGTCTCCAATGTATCTATAATTTATGAAGTATTCATGATATTCTTACAACAATTCTATATGGTTTTGGTATGATTTGAATGCACTAACTCGGACTGACGCTGTTTTCAGCAGAACTACCATGGTGTTGTCTTTTGTGTAGAAATGAAAGTTCTCCAAATAAGCTGAAACTTTTTGACAATTTCTTTTGGAACAAAAGAGTCACTGGAATCTTGGTCGAAGGACTAGAAGGTTGGGGAGGTGGCCACTAAGCACCAGGGCGGGCCACCTCCCCAAGCACGCCCTGGTGGTTAGTGGGCCCGTGTGGCCTATCTTCGTGTGAACCCAACACTGAAAATCCTATATATACAAAAACCCCTAGAAATAACTATAGATGAGAAGTACCTCCATCGCAAGCTTTTGTAGCCACGAATAACCAATCTAGACCCTATTCTGGCACCCTGCTAGAGGGGGAAATCAACACCCCTGGCCATCTTCATCATCCTGGCGATCTCCATGATGAGGAGGGAGTATTCCAACCTCAGGGTTGAGGGTTTGTACCAGTAGCTATGTGTTTAATCTATCTATCTCACTACTGGAAACAGGAGATTTGCCATCAGCCAGCTCTTTGCCGTCCGCTAGCGGACGACAAAGAGGTCCTTTGTCGTCCGATTCAAAAAAACAGACAACAAAGAATCAGCAGATGGCAAAGAGGTCCTTTGCCATCAGCTAGTTCTTTGCCGTCAGCT
Organism: Secale cereale; assembly: GCA_902687465.1. NCBI lineage: Eukaryota > Viridiplantae > Streptophyta > Magnoliopsida > Poales > Poaceae > Secale > Secale cereale. The sequence continues at coordinate 284,594,425 of LR738710.1, forward strand.
TGAGGATGGCAAAGAGGTGGGTGGGGTCCAGTGGATGTCTAAACCGTAATGCCCCACCGGCCCCACCTCTTTGCCGTCTGCCAGCGGACGGCAAAGAGATGGGTACGTAAACGGCCGTCCCGCCCCCGC
>LR738710.1:284594811-284674252 GCA_902687465.1 Secale cereale
CCGCAGCTGTCCCGCCGGCCCGCTCCCTCCCATGCGTTGCCGCCCCCACCTCGTCTCGCCGCGGCCGTCCAGCCTCACTCTCCACCGAGCCGCCGCCTCCTCCAGCGGCCGCCCCCATCCACCAGCCGCCCTGCGCCTCCTCCACCGGCGATCCCCTGCAGGTGAGCTCCTCCCCCTTTTTTTAGTTTAGCTTCTTTTAGTTTCGTTTAGTTCAGTTTCTTTTAGTTTACTTTCTGTTTTAGTTATAGCTTTAGTTTTAGTTTAGTTTAATTTTTAGTTTAGTTTTAGTTTTAGTTTTGTCGTCCGCCAACCGTGCCTTTGCCGCCTGCCATGGAGGATGGCAAAGAAGCCACATGGCAGCCACCTGTGCTTCCTGGGAGATGACCCATCTGGTCAGTTTGCCTATAGTGGCAGACGGCAAAGCCTTTGCCTAGAGTGGCGGACGGCAAAGCCTTGGTGGGCAGTGACGTGCAGCTGACGTCGTTTGGTGGACGGCAAAGGCCTGGTGCTCTTTGCAGTGAGCTGGCAGACGACAAAGACTGCCGTTAGCCACCTAACGGACTAACAACGAATTTGTTGCCGTCCAATTTCTTTGCCATCAGCCAATTATGTCAAAGGCCTCTCAGTCGTCCGCTGCAAAGTAGACGACAAAGAAGTTCTTTGCCGATCATACCTTTGCCAATGTCGTTTGCCGTCCGTGACGTACGACAAAGGCCTTTGTCGTCCACCAACCGTGCCTTTGCCGTCTGCCATGGCGGACGGCAAAGTAGCTGATTCCTGTAGTGTCTCGTGTTCTTGTTTTGGCATGATTTTGATGTACCGCAAGGTTTGTTAATATAGTTGGAAGACATGTTGTTTCTCCCTCTCTATCTTGTTGTGATGAATTGAGTATTACCTTTGAGATTTAATTATTATTGGATTGAATACTTTTATGGATTTTGGGACACTTGATGTATGTTTTGGCACTCAACTAGCGGATTCCCGGGGTGACATCGGGGTAATCTATGGATAGGGGTTGATGCATGTTTTCATCCTTGTTTCTCCGGGAGAAATCTTGGGCACTCTTTGAGGTTCTTTGTGTTTGATTGAGTATAATGAATCTAAAGTTGTTTGATGCATATTGTATAATCAACTCATGGATACTTGTGGTGACATTAAAGTATTTAGGTGACTTTAGAATTGGTTGATATGTATCATTTGGTGTTATTTTAGTATGAACTCTAGGGCAATTTCCGACACTTACAGGAATAACTCAAAAGATCGATTGGAAAGAATAACTTTGAGGTGGTTTCGTACACTACAAACAATTTCCTCTTATATTCTCCACTAGATAAGGACTTTGGAGAGATTCTTTATCGCATGCTGAGGGATTGCTATATCATATAACTATGTTAGCAATGTTGAGAGGTTGCACTAGCGAAACTATGAACCCTAGGACTTGTTTCTAAGCATTGCAATAATGTTTGTGCTCACTTTTGTTACTTGCTATCTTGCTGTTTTTATTGTTACTATTACAAAAATCAATGTGTACTATCATTAATACACTTATATCACCATCTCTTCGCCGAACTAGTGCACCTATACAATTTACCATTGTATTCAGTGTGTTGGGGACACAAGAGACTCTCTGTTATTTGGTTGCAGGGTTGTTTCAGAGAGACCATCTTCATCCTACGCCTCCCACGGATTGATAAACCTTATGTCATCCACTTGAGGGAAAATTGCTACTATCCTACAAAACTCTCCGCTTGGAGGCCCAACACGAGTCTTCAAGAATAAAGTTGCATAGTAGACATCATGGTTGAATATAAAAGATTTCTAGACGCAAAATTTAATCCAGCATAAAAACTTATATGATCATTCCATAAACTTAATTAATCCATGATTAGGGCAATTTCTCATCATTAATTTCATCCTCTCTCATGATTGTGCAACATGTCCATGATCAAGTTTCTTAAAAATTCATTATGTCTTTCCTAAGAGAGATGATATTAGAAGGAGGAAACTACTTGGAAATAACAACATCCTTACACTTATTTCATGAATCAATACTATGTTTAGTCAAGGATGAAAATCGAGTTTTAGCACGATCTCATAGTGAGAACGGAAGTAGCTTCAATTTAATAATATCATTATCCACACATTTTTATTTTGCATATCACACAATTCAACAAAAGTATTAAGATGGGATTCAACATCTTCATCAGGACTATCAGAAATTTGTTCTTTCTTAATAAGATTCAACAAAGCGGCATTAATTTCATAAGATTCTGTACTAGTGGTGGGAGAAATCGGAGTACTTATAAAATCATCATTATTAGTCTTGGAAAATCACACAACTTAGTGATTTGTAGAGACATCATGACAAAGCAAGCAATCTAGCACACAAACAAACAAAAAGTGAATGAAAAGACCAACGAAAAGAGGGCAAATAAAAACTCAAATATTTTTGCTATTTTTTGAAAACGTTTTAGAAGTGGGGGAGAGGAAAACGAGAGGCGAATGGAAAATAAAGTAGTTGCAAGAGATGAGATTTTATAATAGGTACTTGGTAGGCTTGATGTAGATCCACCCCGAAAACTACGCCAGAAATTCTTCCTCCTACTTCTTGAGCTTGCGTTGGTTTTTCCCTTGAAAAGGAAAGGGTGATGCAGGAAAGTAGAGATAAGTATTTCCTTCAGTTAAGAACCAAGGTATCAATCCAGTAGGAGGAACACACAAGTCTCCAATTATTTCACCTCCACACATAAACAAATACTTGCACCCAACGCAATAAAGGGGTTGTCAATCCCTTCATGGTTATTTGCCAGGATGAGATCTGATAATGATAGGTATAAAAGATAAGTAAAAGTGCAAAATAAAGTAACGGTAAATAAATTGCAGCAAGGTATTTTTTATTTTTTATTTCATAGATCTGAAAATAATATGATAAAAGATAGACCCGGGGGCCATAGTTTTCACTAGAGGCTTCACTCTCGAAGAAATCATACGATGGGTAAACAAATTTCTGCTGAGCAATTGATAGAAAAGCACGTAGTTATCACAATATCCAAGGCAATGATCATGTATATAGGCATCACGTCTGAGATAAGTTGACCGACTCCTGCCTATATCTACTACTATTACTCCACACATCGACCACTATCCAGCATCATCTAGTGTATTTAGTTAACAAGAACGGAGGAATGCCTTAAGCAATATGACATGATTTAATGTTATAGATCACAATATGAATAAACACCATATTTTTGTACTCAATGGCAACAACACAAATATGTCTCATGTCTCTTTATTTTACTGTGTTTGAGCACCGCAAGTTTGAAGCCATTACAAATCACCTCTCCCATTGCAAGAAAACTCAATCTAGTTGGCCAAACCAAATAAATAGATCGGAGAGAAATACAAAGCTATATAAATCATACATAAAAGAGTTCAGAGAATACTCAAATAATACTCATAGATAATCGGATCATAAACCCACAATTCATCGAATCTCAACAAACACACCGCAAAAGAATATTACATCGAATAGATCTCCAAGAACATCGAGGAGAACATTGTATTGAAGATCGAAGAGAGAGAAGAACCATCTGGATACAAGCTATGGATATGTAGCTCTATGGTACAGTACTCACACATCATCGGAAGGGAAGCATGGTTGATGTAGATGCCCTCCGTGATTGAATCCCCCTCCGGTAGAGTACCGGAAAAGGTCCCCAGATGGGATCTCGCGAAGACAGAAAATTATGGTCGAGGAAAATTATTTTTGGTGTGCCCTCTAGTCTTCAAGGAATATTTGGGAATTTTTTGAAGAATCATTAGGGTTGGAGGACTCCCATGGGGCCCACAACCATGGAGGGCACCCCCCTGGGCGCGCCCTATGAGCTTTTGGCCACCCCGTGGCCCTCTAGGTCTCCACCTGAAGCTTCCTCGGTGTCTTGTGGTCCTAGAAAAATCGTCAAAAAAGTTTCATTCGATTTGGTCTTTTTTTGGTATTGATTTTCCGTGAAGAAAAAAACAAGGGGAAATCATCAACTGCCACTTGGCGCTAGGATAGTCCTAGAAATGATATGAACTAGCATAATAATGCATATAAAACATCCAAGAATGATAATATAATAACATGGAACAATAAAAAATTATAGATACGTTGGATACGTATCATGCAACCGCCTGACGACAATCCTAGGGACTCACCCCTAGGGTGGTGGTTGTGCCGAAAGTACAGGTCCAGCGAACAACCGCTTGTGCAAGTGGTACAACCGCCAGAGGAGGAAAAAACAGAATTGCCACAACTTTTGCAAATGAGCTGTGAATAGAGCAAACTCAGGCTTGTTGGATAGAAGACAACAAATACTATCCAAAAGTTTATAGAAAGAAGAGGAACTAGAAAAATGCCAATGATATAAAAATATGAAACCTCTATGAATGAAGAGCCGGCAAAAACTCCAACATCAAGAACATCATAGAAGATGCATATGCACTCTGTTATCGATGAACTCGAGCTTTTCGTGAAGATGACCATAAGCTCTAAAACCCACAAAGAGAAACACCAAATAGTAACCAAGAAAGAAGATTGAAAGATGAAATGGTTTGAGCTCTCTACAAACGATATGATCAAGCTACTCACTTGAGAGCCCCCCTTGATAGTACGGCAATTGATCCTAAAACCGAGTCTCCCAACTAACACCATGAGACTAGGAAAACAGAAAACCAATCAAGAGCAAACCTTTGTTGCACATAGTCCACTTGAGCTAGATGATGATGATCTTGACTTCCTCAAGTGGGACCACCTTTCTTGATTGCATTGCACATAGTACACTTGAGATCAGTAAAATAGAATGCCTATTGAGGGCAAATCATTTCCTTGCACATAGTTCACTTGAGCTAGACGATGACAATCTTGACTTCCTCAAGTTGGACCACCTTTATTGATTCTGTTGGCTCGATGAAGACTAGTTGACTACTCCCACATACTCCACTATGGGTGAGCCACTCTTCGATACATCTAGCTTCAAGCATGTGATGTATTCATGTTGATCCACTTGGACTTGCACACCGCGACCTTGATGACGATCAGCACTTGATGACATCCTCCATGGGTTATATGATATCTTGCATTTCATGCATGCCCATGGAAACATACCTAGCCCCACAAGGAACTCTCACATAGACCATGGGTTAGTGCACAAAGCATAATGGACAATGAGTACCATACCACTAGATCACTTGATCCCTTTCGGTACATCATCTATGCTTTGCATGTTGATCAACTTGATTCACACTTTGACTTACTCTTGATCAACCTTGTATCGTTTCTTCTCTATGACCAATCTTTTGATATTTCCTTGAATAGCACCTTGGTCAACACATAAACTCATTGAAACCTACACATGGACTTCAAGAAATTACTATGGACAAACCCTTCAAATATAACTCAAGCAAAACATTAGTCCATAGATATTGTCATCAATTAACAAAACCAAACATGGGGGCACCGCATGTTCTTCCAGACTTCCTCATCAATTTCACCATTGAGCAAAGACTCTTCACAACCATTTGATACAACAAGATGTCATTGAAATTTGCATATGGAAGAAGGATGCGAATGGCCCCAAGACGGGTAACAGGAGCGAGCATATGTTTCACCAAAATCTATACCTTCTACCTTTGTATACACTTGAGCAACCAATCATGCATTGTTTCTTACCACAATGCCATCTCCATCTTTCTTTTTTCAGAAGATCCATTTGGTACCGATGATATTGTGTTTCTTAGGATTCGCTCAATCAACCAGTACACACACATCATTGAGCTTGAATTGCACCAACTCTTCGTGCATAGCATTCATCCAATCAGGATCATTCATGGCCTCTTCATACTTGGTAGGTTCCGCTAATGAGAAAAAAGAGAAACTTCCAGAGTAGTTAGCCAAACGAGTGCGTGAATGAGTTGTTGGTCTATAACCTGGATTCTTAAGATCTCCGCGAATGAATGTAGGATCACCTCGATTTGCAACCTAGGGATGAGGATTTCCTTCTAAATGGTCATTTACATTAGTATCAGCATCTGGTTTTGCATTCTCATTGGCATTTCCTTTAGGATTGACATTCTACTCAGCATTAGTATTTGGATAGTCGTTTGGGTTCGGAGCAACATTATCTTCGGTAGTAGCCTGTCGTGTTCTTCTTCGAACTGTATCATTATCATCATCTGAGGTGTCCAGAGTATTTCCTTCTCAGATGGCCATTTACTGGAATCATTTCGAAATAAGAGGTTCATCTATCACATGTGGCAAGTGCTCCTTTTGAGAGTCATTAGGTTCATCGAACAACATATTTACTATTTCCATAAAATTTCCCGTGATGAGAGTTATAGACCTGATAAGTATGCGAGTTCAAGCCATAACCAAGAAGAAAACTTTCATGTCCTTTTGGTGCAAACTTAGAATTATGATTCATGTTGTGAATGTAGCAAGGTACGCAAGAAACACATAGATAAGAAACATTTGGTTTCTTGCCGTTGATAAGTTCATATTAAGTTTTGTTAAGGAACTTATGAAGATAACAACTGTGACGAAAACACCTTGGATCTCAACTCCCCGGGACACTGCCAAAACCCCAAAATGTCAGGAAGCACCAACTGTGACAAAAACACCTTGGAGCTCAACTCCCCGGGACACTGCCAAACCCCCAAAATGTCACGAAGCACCAACAACAGAATTCCCGTCACATCAATATCATAACGATCGCAATAATACCCGTGTGTTCCTAAAAAAATTGAGTGAGAAGAATAGTAGCATCAAAATACCTACGTCACAATTCCTTACCAGAGCGGTGATGGGGATAAGGAGTAAAAAAGAATCCATACTCTCCGATATATATAACTAGACTAAAAATAGTTTTTTTCTAGACTCGATAACGGCAATGGCTCGATCAATTAAGGGGACTCATGCAGTCGGTAAGGCTCTGATACCAATTTATAACGCCCAAGATGTACCTCTATCCCGATCACGTGATGAATTCATGATTGGGGTAGAATCACATTTTGAGCGGATAGCATGGTGAATATCATTACAACATACCAAGTACTGAATGGATGGGAATACCATATAAAGGCTTACACTCGCCACAAGATAGAAAATAAATATAATAGTACATCAATATATGGCAATCATCATACAGAAGAGCAAGATCCGACTACGGAAGAAATCAAACGAAACAGAAGAACGACATCCACCCTGCTAATCCCAGGCTCCGAACCCAGAACATATCCCTTGATCAAAGAAGAAGAAGAAGAAGAAGAAGAAGAAGAAGAAGCAAAAGAAGAACTCCAAACAAGCAAGTATCACTCTCTAAGCAGATCATCGCATTACCTGTACCTGCACTTGATACCGGAGTTGGAGAGAGATGGGATAGGAACTGCACTAGGGACCTCACGGTCTAGGGTGAAGAAGGAGCAGCCAGGAAGACCAAGGCCATAGTGAACAAAGCCAGGGGGTTTGGAGCGGTTCTGGCAATCAACCATGAGGTGACCATCGTCTCTATAGATAAGGCAAAAGGGGGGTTTTGGCAGCGAGATTGGAAATGCCCAAGGCGATGAAAAGCGAAGCAGGTGGGATTTGGGTTAGCAACATGAGACTCGGGCGGAATGCGAGCAGGGCCATGAGGAGGAGGGGGAAGGATGCCATCACCAGCAGCAGACCAAGGCGCGGATCCGACACCCCGGCCAGCAGCAGCGCCAGCGGGACGACGGACCGGCGCACCCGAGGACCCACGAGGCACGAACCGCGCCGCCCCCCAGGAGCCGCCGGAGCATGCAGCAGGCCAATCCCCAGGGGTGCATCACCATGCAGAGGAGGCGACAGATGCGGGCCAGTAGATCAAGCCCTACTGGCCGCCGCCGCCACATCCCAAGGGTCAGTAGAGACCGTCGCAGGACCAGCCAAAGGCATCGAGGGACCGGCCGCCACCGACCCAGATCCGAGCGAGGCGGCGCCGCCCTTCGCCGATGCCGCTCCCGCAGCTGGAGCACGCGCCGCCAGGAGCCGGGAGCGCAGCGCAGCCTCGAACTCAAGATCCGCCTCATCACTACCCGAGCCCTCCCTCCTCCGCTTCTGGCCGGAGACGGCCTCGCTGGAGGACCCGCGCAAGCGGTCCATCAAAACCATCGCCGCAAACGAGAGAGACAGGGGGAGGAGGAGTGGATCTAGAGAAAACCCTAATGGGAGAGCGGCAATGGCGCATGTGAGAGAAGGAAGCAGGAAACCCTAAGAATGGGGGGGCCGAACCCCTCCGCACCCATAAATATCCGGACTGCGCCAGGCCAGTGCCAACAGGCTGGGCTGAGGGTGGGGCGAGGGAGTGGGCCTGGGCCACCCGCGGCCCAGGCACCAGAGGAAGGAGAGGGGGAAAACCTGCCACACAGTCAATGGGGGAAAGGCCCAGGCCAAACAGGCCCACCAGGCGGCCCGATGGCCTGCGGCCCAGTAGCAGGAGCCACCATCGCCACCAGCCCCAGATCTAGGGTTGACGATGCCGCCGCCGCCGTCGACGAAGACAACAACGAACCACCAGATGGAGCACAAGCAGGCGAGGCCGCCGGAGGAGAGGATGGAGAAGGCGGGTCCGGCACCAATGCGCCGCCCCCACCATGGCCCAGGAGACCCCGAGCCAGAGACGGAGCAGGGGCCCGGCGACGCCCAAGGGACACGCGCCGCCAGCCGCCCTCCTCCACTACGACGGAGGCAGGCCGTCCGCGCCCACCAGACGCAAATTTCCGACAACGACCCGGGGACGCGACGACGGGGAGACCGCATGAAGGTGTCGGACGAGGAGGGGAAAGGGGGAGCTCAGAGTCTGAGCGTGACTCCTCGGAATTGAGCGCCCAAAATCTGTTGGACGGTGGTGGGGCGGGGAGAACAGAGCGAGGCGAGACCGGCGAGGCGGGGGAGAGAGCGGGGGACGAAGCCACATGACAGCGGAGGGGGGGAGGGGGCCCCGCCGTCATAGCCGCCAGGGGAAGGAGGGGAGAGGAGAGAGCCATCGACCGTGTTGTTGTTTCAGCGTCTTTGGATCTAGCCTTGCTCGAGTGCGTTCTCGGCTTTGAATGACTCGGGGCCGCTGGTTAGCCTCGATCTCGACGAGATGGTGCAAGGATGTGTCTTGAATGTATCGAAGATGAGTGGTGGTCCACTCGATGGGGAAATTGAGGAGACCAGTAACAGGCGGCGGTGAAGGGATGGGACAAGTCCCTATAAGTTAGAGTTTGTCCAGATTTTGTAGACTAGGGAGTATATATATTAAGAAAGGGGAGCTTAGGCTAAATTTGGACACTTTGATTGTAATCAGACGGTCGAGAATAAATAGGCTAGGGCAGTTTGAGAAACTGAAGATGTTTGGGGATGTTCGGGAATGATCCCAACCCATCGGTCATGACCAAGCAGTTTGAGGTCGGGAAATTTTGGGACACGCACGTGAGGGGTTTTATGCGCTGCGTAGAGGGATAGATGGTCGTGTGCAAGTGTGTGGTTGGAATTAGAATGGTCAACCAAGATAAGGAGTCTGACAACATGCCACAGACACAAGGAGCGAAGCGGCAACTACGAACGGCAACGAGTTATATAAAAACACTCGAATGCAATGCGAATGGTGCCATGATAAATGCAACAAACAAACAATACACACGATGACTATGAAATAACTGGAATGCATATGGAGCGTCGGTCTCGGGTTATCACAAGGGATTCTGTTAAGTAGATCTTGACGAAGACTTGGAGGAGTTGGCCTTCTTCTTGAAGAACTTCTTGGATTTCTTCTCATCACCTAAATCGTAGTTCTTGCTCTTCACATTACCATGGTTGTTGTTTCCTGAATCAAAGCTTCCATTGGATCATATCTCAGCTTCCCAAAGAGGACGGTCTGAGATGAAATGTTCTAGTTTCTTGGAGTTAAAACAAGTGTACTCTCATGTGGGCTTTGGTGAGGATTTTAACATGCCATAAGAGTTTGATCCTTTTCCCTGAAACTAAATTTTCTTTCGGAAGCACTGGAATCTTTTAGTGATCAGTGCAAGATCTTTGGTAATACTTTCAGGGTCATTGGAATCTTCTTTGGTGTTTTCTTCTAAAGAGGAATCGGATACATGCTTGAGAGCATGATTCTTTCGGTCACTGTAGCCATAGAGATCTATTTTTTCTTCTTCTTATTCCTCATGGGTGTACATCCTTTCCATGATATCAGCAGAGTCAAGAGTCTTGAAGTCACCTTGTTTATGAATCTTCGGAACAACGGTATCGAAGACACTACCAAGATACCAAAGCAACTTCTTCACTACTTCATGGTCAGTGATGTCTTTGGCGTCGAGACCTTGCAGCTCATTCGCGATGTTACAGAGGTGATCCAAAGTTTGTTGATAGCTTTCATTGCCTATTCTCTTGAAGCGGTTGAATTTTTCTCAAAGGGTGTCGATGCCAGCTTCTTTTTGAGTTGAAACACTGCCATTGATTTTCTCGAGGATATCGCACAAATCCATCGCAGTTTCACATTGGCGATACCGATGGAACTAAGCATGCGAGAGATGATCGCCAATTTCATCTTTGGCCTGAGCATCCATCTACATGAGTTTCTTCTCGTGTTTGGGAGGGACTTGAGGTATTTCCATGGTGATACCATTTTGTACCACATTCTACATCTCATCATCGCTGGCACGGAGATAGTTCTTCATCCTCTCTTTCCAGAAGGAATAGACCGTCCCATTGAAGAAAGGAATCTTGAGGTGCAACTTGTAACTCAATGAAGACATACATAAACTTCAAGGTTGTTAGACCAAAATGAGCAGAGTCAATGAGTACCTTGCTTTTATACCAATTGTAGGAATGAAGTATGTCTACCAGAGGGGTGAATGGGAGTTTTAAAATTTATTTCGGAAACTCTAAAACTCATAGAACCCAACATCAGAATGAAAGATAACTGATATCAGTGAGTGAAAGTAAACTAACTAACTAAAACTAGATATAGTCAAGGATGAAAATCACATGGTTGTATTCAATCATGTTGTCATGGGAGAACATGATAACATATGGGACCATGAGCCCCTTTCTGGTTCAGCGAGGGGGGATCACCTTGCACAAAGGGCGGAGGCCACGAGGCAGCACAATGGCGATGGCATGGGTGATTTTTACCCAGGTTCAGGCCGCCATGAGGCGTAAAACCCTACTCCTGCTTTTTGTGGATTGGATGTGGGCAATGCAACAACACGCATAGCTCAAGCCCGGAAAGGTGGCCTCGAGGAGAGCAGCTACGCGCATACAAGTGGGCGAGAGTTCGAATCCCTTTCTAGGTTGCCATGGTCCTCCTTTTATAGCTCAAGGGGTTACCACAGTGGCAAAACAGTCTTTATCTAGCGATTAGATAGCTAACAGTGCTATCATACCTAACTCTGGTAGTTAGGACAAGGTGCATTAAATGCACTGCTAGGTGCCACGTTGAGGATGAAGACCAGCAAGCCTGCCGCGTCGCTTAATCATCTTCTGCTTATATGGTTGATACGCCTGTGGACATGTGTCAAATGGGTGTAATCTGTCTTCCGACGGGCTGCCACGTGCTTAGTGGAGGCCTCTTAATCATCTGGAGGCTCGACACCGCACTGATAGGTGATTTGCGTTGCGATGCGGTGGAGCGGTGGTGCCTTGGCGAGAACTCTTGCTCTTGGCGGCCCCGGCAAGCCTGCTGGGGTGATCTTGGGCTCGTCCTTGGGGCGGTCTCGATATGGCCGGGCCATCTTGCCCGGCAAGGGAGGCCTTCCCAAGGTGTGCTCTGCTGTATCATACGTTGACTTGGTCTTCCTGATCCACTCCTTGATCTCGAAGAGTTGTTTCTTTGGATTGACCTTGTTTTACATGTTGGTGCTAGAAATGTGATGCGAGCGCGTCTGTGTATGAGTTCGGGCAGCAAATGTGAATGTTTGTTGCACTGACAGGATCCCCTGGGCCTGGCCTATATATATCACTGGGTATCGTTGGGGTAGGCCCCAACAATACACAGGCGAGCACCTGAGCCAAGCCGCTACGGGATTTATGTCCCTCTTGATATCTTCCTTGGTTCTTCATTAACCTGTGATGGAATCGTTTTCCGATTTTCCCATGAGTCGTTCTAAACGAAGTGGGCTAATCCACGTAGTGGCCCTCAGACCGCCCACCTTCATGGGAAGGTAACTGCCATTTTACTCATCACACTACTCCTACAGTTTCCGCCATGTATGTTGCATGCATTGCAGAGGGTTGCTAGCAGCTGTGCAGGGCGCGGGAATGAGGACCATGGCAGAAAACCTAGCGCAGGAGGGCAGTCACCGATTCTGGACGACATCAGTGATGTAGAGGGACTCGATTGGTGGAGTGGCGTGGTTGCCCTCTGGGTGGTGAGGAGCCAGCCCCCGGCCACACTCCCTTATAAAAGGAGGCGCGGGCGAGGCGCTCACCCACACACATCTCCTCCTTCTTCTTTCGTTGTCCGACTGGCCCTTTCCTCTTGATGGCCAGGGGAAGGGTCAGGTGAACGTGCATGTCACCATAGGGTCTTCTTTTTGTGCCCGCGCTCAGCCTCCGGCGTGGGCCGATGGTTTTGCGCCGAGCGCCAGCGGGAGAAGTCTTGGAAGGAGGAGCAAGACGCGCGATGGCCGCTCTAGGGGCTGCAGTAGCGGCGCTCCGATTATCGCATCGCCCGCTGCTTGAATCTTGGTGGAACGTTGCACAGATGACAATGCAATGGGGTCCATAGCAGAAACGCCACGCTGTGGTCGATCGCGGTCCCTGCACTCCTTCTTCACGATGATGGAGCAAGATCACCCGGTCACCCGTTGACTGCGTGCAATCGATCGCGGTAGCGGTTCATCAGGAGTTGCGACAGAGTTCCCAACCCATCATGACATGTATCATGCGCACGAGTGGGAGCCTCTTGCCTACGCATACTTCTTGGAGGTAAGGAGTCTTCCCCGCCTCAGATCGGCGGGGATGACCATGCTCTATGTGAGGCTCTTAGGGAAGCTTTGTGCTCGCCTCGGCTGTCGTGTCGAGGTTCCAGACGACGGCAGAGGTGCCTCCTTGAGCAGTGGTGATGAGGAAGATAATAGCGGCGGTGATCCATGATGCTTCAAGAGCGTGGACGACAGCTCCGACGCATCGTGATTGCCGGTAGCACCATCATCACCGGCTGCGCTTTGGCATCACCACCATCTGCACCTATCCCCTGTCTTCTTCCTCTCTGCCGGCCTCGTTCGCCCTGCCTGGGGGCATGGTCCCTCTGATCCTCCAGGGGATGCGTCCTGCTAGCCCTGGCTGGGAGGTGCCGAATCTCAGCCAGGTGCTTCTTTTGCCCTCTCTTTCCTCCCCATAAATCCCTAAGAGGAGAGGGACAAAAAAGGCATTATGGGGCACATATCTTTTTTCAATCAAAAAACGTAGGTATCTGCCAAATTTTAGTTCAAATTATGTAATCTCCAATCTATGTTTGTACTTTGTAAGGTTTTGTACTTGTTTATCTTTGTAATATTGAAAAAAGGTATGCTTGTCGGGCACTTGTGCATGTATCATGTCCATGCAGAGGAATGACTCCTCTATACTTTCAAGTAAACATGACTTTCCGGTAAGACATCCTGCCGGTCCCTTCCATTGCTGTTGTGGGGCTCGGTCTGGCGGGTTAAGAGCATGGAAGGGAACTGGCCCCTTGACAACCTTTTTCCAAATGCCACTACGACCATCCTGATCAAACAAATCTTTGAATCAAAAGATGGTAGCACAAATGTTGGAGGGTGACAAGGTTTTTCTACGAACAAGCGTACCACACAAAGGTACATTATGGATGACTAAAAGAGGACTTATCTGCTTTTGTGTTTTCGGGGAAGGCCGATATGCAAGATTTTTCTCACTTGTTCTCCTTGGGATTTTATCCACGGTAGGGGCACTTTAGTTGGCATAGGGTGGAAAGCAGTAGTATGTGACCTCTTCTTGAAAGATCATGGTAGAATTACGCTAAAATAAGCATGCATACAAGTTTTTTGGCGTCGACGCTTCACTTTATTATCTTTGTACAGGGTTTGCGCCTGGCTTTGTACAAAGGGTTACATGCACATCAGCAAGCCTTGTACAAAAGGTGGCTACCAGGGCTGAGCCTAGTAGCCGCGCCTTACGGGTAGAACTTGCGAAGATGCTCAATATTCCATGAGTTTTGCATTTTAATGCCATCTTCGGTCTCTAGACGGACCGCGCGAGGTCTGGTAACTCGTACTACCCGGTAAGGGCCTTCACACTTTGACGTCAACTTGTTGGAACCCTTGGTGGACTGAACATGCTTAAGGACAAGGTCACCTTTCTCAAGGCTCCGGGTGTGAACCCTACGGCTATGATAGCGGCGTAGGGCTTGCTGGTAGCGTGCAGCACGCATAGCGGCCCGGAGATGATCTTCCTCGAGGAGCACGGCCTCGACATGCCAGAGCTGCTCTTGCGCTACTTCATCATAGGCAAGTACTCAAGGTGGCCCGTATATGAGTTTCGAGGGGAGCACTTCTTTTGCCCCATATAGTTAAGAGAAGGGAGTCTGGCCAGTGGCTCGATTTGGTGTCATACGGAGGGACCAAAGAACCATCGACAACTCATCAATCCAGCGTCTGCCGCATTTCTGCAACTTTTCAAAGGTTCTCCTCTTGAGTCCATGCAGCACTTTAGTGTTCATCCTCCCAGGTTGTACATTGCTCTGGGGATGAGGAAAAGAGGCAAAGGAGGCCTTGCTTCCAAGGTTTTGGATGTACTACATGAAGGTGCAGCTCGTGAATTGGGTGCCGTTATTGGTGATCACTCTGGCGGGTACTCCAAAAAAGCACACCAATCCTTTCAAGAACTTCACAGCTGATTGTGCGGTCACCTTTCCCACTAGATCTACTTCAGGCCACTTTGTAAACTTGTCAATGGCGACGCACAACAATTTAATGCCCCCGGTAGCTCAGGGGAAGGGGCCCAAGATGTCGAGCCCCTAGACCGGAAATGGCTAAGATAAAGAGAACGTCTGCAGAGCTTGAGCTGGCTAATGGATGTTCTTGGAGTGGAACTGGCAGGCTTCACACTTGGTGAATAGCTCAGTTTCATCTTGAAGGGCAGTAGGCCAATAGAAACCATGTTGGAAAGCTTTTCCAACTAGGGCTCTTGATCCAATGTGAGAGCAACACATACCCTCATGTATCTCTACAAACAGCTTTAGTCCATCTTCCCGGTAGTTGCACTTCAATTTCACCCCGTTTAACCTCCTTCTTTATAGAGTGTCATCGACAAACTGATACATACTGGACTGTCAGGCTACTCTCTCACTTCTTCTTGCTCTTTGGGAATGTCTCCTATTTGAAGGAAGCGGACTATGTGTTGCGCCCAAGTTGGAGCTTGTGGCTCTACAACAAGGACTGAAGGCACCTCTTCATTCGTGGGAGCGCTTACCTCGACCGCAAGAACCTGGGGTTCCATGGGAGGAGGCTGCTCACCAACCAGAGTAGATTTGTTCCCGGCAGCCTCTCTACTAGTGGCTTCAGGAAGCCCAGAGATACTTGCCAAAGTCTAACTTTCCCCTTTTTCTGGCCATCATTGAGGGGGATACTAATGGTTGAGTTAGGTGGAGGACAAAAGTTCCTGGTTCCAAAGGAAGCTTTTGTGCAGTGCTCTTTGACAGGTGATCAGCAATGTTTTTCTCCGCACGTGGCACGTGATCTTCTTGTAACCCATCAAAGTGTTCTTCTAGCTTTCTCACCTCCTCTACGTATGCCTCCATCAATGGACTCTGATAATCCTTATTTACTTGTCTCACCACGAGTTGTGAGTCTCCATGGATGATCAATTTCTTGATTCCCAACTTCACCACAATTCTGAGTCCGGCAAGGAGCACCTCATACTCAGCATTGTTGTTGGTGGCCATCTCTTGGGGAACATGCATTTGAACCACATACTTGAGGAGCTCTCCGGTGGGCACAACAAGAAGCATGTCATCTCCGGCGCCTTGTGTTGGGGTACACAAACAGGGGTCTATGTTTCCCCCTGACTTGTGCATGGAGAGACCAGCCTTCGGCATGGCATCAAGTATATATGCGGCAATGGCAATGGCAAGGCAAGACTAGGATGAAGATATAACTCTATGAGAAATCAAAGGGATGATATGGAAGACCAAGACAAGGCACAAGGGCAAGATATCACTAAGGAAAAACCTCCCTAGCCGGCCAGGAGACCCTGGCCAGGTCGAGGCTGCACCAAGACAAATCTCAAGACTCCCCCGGCAGGCTTGCCGGGGACGCCAAGGGCGGGTCATCCCGCAAAGGCACCACCGCTCCACCGCACAATGACTCGGGTCACTTATTAGTGTGTTATCGAGCCCTCAGATGGTTAAGTGGCATCCACCTAGCAGGTGGTGGCTATCCAGAAGGCATTTCGCCTCTAAATGGCACCGTCCAGTGGCGTGTCAGGTGGATAGGGCGAGAGACAGATAAGGGAGCGTGGCAAGGTTTGGTGGACTACTCCATGACGTGACGCTAAGAGATGCATTCAATGCACCATGTCCTGTCTGCAGAGTTAGGTATGTGTAATGCCCCAGATGTAATACTTTCCTTTTTGGGCAATATATGTATCTCTGGCTTCATCAATTCCATTCCGGGTTCTTTGTCTTTTCGGGTTTTTCGTCAATTTGTCGTGTTGCGTGTGTGCATTCATCCATATCATGTAGTCATGCGCATTGCATTGCAATTGTGTTGGCGTTTGCATCCGGTCCCACTCGTTTCTTTCCGTTGTCCGTTTCGAGTTCCGGAGCTCTCTCACGTGTCCGTGGCATCCCCGAGGCCTACTTTGGTGTTTGGCCGTGTAACGTTTCCGGTTTGGCGTGAGACTTGTCATGAGATGTTGTTTTGGTGTGTGTAACCCGCCTGTCAAATCTCGTCGCGTTTGGAGTTCCTTTGATGCTCCAACAGTTATTCTCGTGGTCTGAAAGAACCCCCTCTTTGAGGCCCAAGACACCCCTCCAACAGCCCACCAAACCAACCCAAACCAGTCCCTTCATCTAGGCCATCTAATTGTGATCATGTGGCTGAAAACCTCACCTCATTTGGACAACCCTAGCTCCTTGTGCCTATATAAACGTCCATCTCCCCCAATTTTCGCGTCTGAAACCCTAATACTTCCACAGTTCACCGCCGGTGCTTCCACCGTTGATCCGCGGTGCTTCCACCATTGAAAATCCGTGCTTCCGACGTCCCAGGAAACCATGCTTCCGAGAGTCGTCGCCGTGCTTCCGTAGTCCCGTCGCCGCGCTTCAACCCGACGCGCGGGCCCCGCGGGCCCGAGGTTGTCTTCTCCGCCGCCGGCCTTCGCCACCGCCGCCGGATCTTCCCCGCCGCCGCGCTCCGGTCAACCTCGCCGCGCCGCCTTCCCGCCGGAGCTCCGCTGCCCTCCTCCACGCCGGCGCCGCCGCCTCCCGCCGGCCGGGCACCGCCGCCGCCCCGGCATCCCCCTCGCCGCCGCCGCTCGGGGCCGGGCCCTCCTCCCCGCCGGGCCCCCAGGCCGCCCTCCTCCCGCCGCGAGCTCGGGGAGCCGCCGCCACTTGGGATCGAGGGGAGCCAGGGAGCTCCCCGATCCGATCGCCGCCGCCCCGCCTGGGCCAGATCCGGCCGGGTGGGCCGAGATCCCTGGCGGGCCGAGTCCGCTAACCCTAGGGCCCAGCCGATCCGCTCCGGGCCGCCAGGTCAACCGGGCCGGATCCGCCCGTTGACCGGCCCGATCCGCCTCCGCCAGATCCGTTGACCCGCGTTGACCCGAGGTGTTTTTTTCACTAAGTCTGTAGAATTTTAGTTGTCTGATGCTATTTCGCTATGGTGATAACTTTTTGTGTGGTGGTTCGATTTGAGCAAATGATATGTCAAAATGATCGTGGAGACCAGTACTACGTTTTGTTCCATTGTGCCTTGCATGTTTGAGGTCATCTAGATGTCTTAATCTTCATGAGAAGAGTGCTACTTGTTATAAACTGCTGTTAGTTGTTGTTTCCATGCCATCTTTGCAATGTGATAACTTGGTGCATGTTTATCCAAATGATGCAAATGATATGTCCACGTGTTCGTCATGTTATGCTCTACATGTTGGGTGCTTTAGCTTGCATGATAGATTTCATCTTGCCATGTTTATGTCCTTCGCAAAGTGCTATGTGGCTGTTATGTCGTTAAACTTGTTACGAGATGCCTCGTAGAGGAACTCGTTGCTATCGTTGTGTTTGTCCCCTTGATGCAAGCTTAGATGTTTTGGATTCACCATAATGAGTACTTTGCTGTGGTGCTTACCACTTTCCATGTTTAGCTTTGAGGTGACTTAAACTTGCTCTCAAAGATGCCATGATGAAACTGCTGTTTAACACTTAGTGAAATTTCACTAAGTCTGGAATCTGTAATCTCCAGATGCCATGTTTGCTTGTTGTTCTAGGCCAATCCATGATAGTTTTGGGGTGACTCTTGATGATTCCTTATTGTATATATTGTTGGCTATCCATTCATGCTCTCACAGGCTTATTTGAGTGGCTGTAGCATATTTAACTCTTGCTCCCAAGTTGCAACAAATTACTGCTGTCAGGATTTTGTTGTCAAGTTCAATATGTCATAGCTTGTTGCTATTGATCCATGGCTCCTTTGGGGATGCTCCAATGGATTTGTTTGCTGTAGGATATGTCTAGTTCATGTCCATGCTCCTTGCCATGATGTTTGAGTGCTGTAGACCATTTATCTATTGCCCCAAAGTTGCTATGTGGCTGTTATTTTTAGCTTGTGCATGTTTATTGTTTCGGGTGTAACTTTTAGCCCGTTGCTCCGTTTTGAGAAAGTCCTATATGTAACTTGTGTGATTTTGCATGTAGATTCATATTATCCTCTTGTTATCATGTTTTGAAGCATTTTGCTTGATGCATATTGTTGTGCTGTAACACTGTGCTTCCTAAGTAGACTTTCTGTGCTTCCATAGTGCATCTGTTTTGCTTCCATAGTGCATCAGTCATGCATCCAGTAATTTTTCTGCGCATTGCATCTTGTTTGATTCGTTCCCTTGTGTTCTTGTGTTTGAGTAGAGCCGGAAGCTGAGACCGAGTACGAGTACGAGCACGAGGTCACTACCGAGGTTGAGAACGAGGACCCCTCTTACGATCCCATCGACAACTCTTCAGGCAAGATGACCGAACCCTGATAACATTACTATCTTTGCCATTGCTAGAAGTCTCGATCTATAGTTTTGCCTCGATGCCCATGTTTTTCCTGTCAGCCTCCTATTGGAACCATGAACCTGTTTAACCACCCTACCTATGCAAACCTTTGATTGGCTATACGTAGGCTTCGCTCAGCCCCTCTTATAGCATTGCTAGTTGCAGGTGAAGATTGAAGATTCTTGCTTCTTGTTGAAGCTTGTTGGGATATCACACTATATTAATTATTAAATGAAATCATCTATATATTGGTAATGGGTGGAAGGCTAAGCCTTTTGCTTGGTGATTTGTTCCACTCATGCCGCTAGGAACCGTATAAACCGGTGTTATGTTCCTTGATTATGCGTTCCTCACACGGTTGGGGTTATGGGACCCCCTCGATAAACCGCTAAGTGCTAAGTCTTTTCCAGCAAGTCCCAACATTGGTACTATTCGCCTAATAACTACAAACTTGCATAGGGTCTTGCAAACCCGAGTTCTTAATCAACAACCCCCGGGCCAGTGCTCCTCATGAGTGTTGGTCCGAACTGAGCGTACTGCGGGGCCACCACGAGGAAACTCGAGGATTGGTATACACCTGTAGGATGTCTCATCCGGTCGTGGCCTGAGACTAGATACGCGCGGCTATTGTCAGGGTGTCGGCACGCCGGGAGGATTTGCTGGATTAGCCTTACCTTAGTCGGATTATCTTGAGCACGGGATTCTGAGAATACTCGGGTCTTCCCACCTTGGAGTTGCGACTCCACGGATCGTGGGCTTGTCATGGGCCAAGTTGGAACACCCCTGCAGGGTTATGAACTTTCGAAAGCCGTGCCCGCGGTTATGTGGCAGATGGGAGCTTGTTAATATCCGGTTGTAGAAAACTTGACACCATGTTCCAATACACTACCAGCGTGAGTACCGTGACGGTCATTTTCCGAAAGGGATTCGGGAGATGAACACGGTGGGGTTATGTTTGAATTGCTTTAGCTAGGATCACTTCGTGATCATCTCTCGACCGAGGCACCTTCTCTTCTCGCTCTCTTTTATGTAAGCTAGGCTAGTGCTGCTGCAACCTCTTGTTCTTTCTTCAGCCTTGTTCCACACCCAAGGCTTGAATAGTCGTGTTACCCGGGAACGGGATTGCTGAGTCCTCTGTGGCTCACAGTTACTTCACCACACCAGATGCAGGTACGATGGTGAGCTACACAGGCGATGGCACTGAGCTAGACTGGGAGTACGATGAGGAGCGTAGCCGTTACTATGTGAACTATCCGGTTGATCATTAGAGCTTCTACTAGGATTCACTAGACCTGTGGTTTAATGTTATGTTTGGTATCTTGTCATTCCCTTAGATGGGCTGTGATGTTTATCTGAATGATGTTTGAACATGTAATGAATTTGTGTGACGTGGCGAGTGTAAGCCAACTATCTTTTCAGTTTTCCATCCCTATTTTTACATGAGATGTGCAACGGTACCAAACTTGCGATCATTCCAGAGTGGGCTTATATCTTTAAGTCGTGCCTCGACACGTAGGAGATATAGTCCCATCCTGGGCATTACAGTATGATAGCACTATTGGCTATCTAATCAACCAACAATGACCATGTCGCCACTTGGGATTCCCCTTGAACAATAAAAGGAGGACCGAGGCGAGCTTAGAAAGGATTCGCATCCTTGTACACTCATATGCGCATAGTTGCTCTCCCAGAGGCCACCTTGCCGAGATTGAGTGCTATGTGCTCCTCGCAATCCCTCATCGAATCCACAAAAGCAGGAGTAGGTTTTACGCTTCACGGAGGCCCGAACATGGGTATAAACCACCGTGTCACCATTTCCATGTTGCCTCTATGGTCTCCGCTCTTTGTGCAACATGCCCTTCCCCATTGCCAAACCACAAAGGGGCCAATGGCCCCATAGGTAATCGTGTTTTCCCATGACATCTTTGGCATGCCAGGTAGGGGGGAGCGTTTGCACGAATCCGAGGTTGTAAGCAGCACGTCAATCTTCATCATCAACTCCTCCATCGACGGCTTCATCATCCATGTCTACCAAGAAAAAGTGCGGCATAATAGTTCGAGAAGGGAGCAACATCGACCCTTCATCCATTATGCCTGGTTGTTCATATCCACCGCGGCTGCAGTAGCGGTGGGAGCAGGGAATGATGGTGGCGTGGCGATCTCGAGCAGCTCAAGCGGTGTGGCCGCTATGCGACCCCACTCGGGAAAGAGGGTGAGGTGTTAAGGTACCTGGTTTACTCCTCCACAACTTTCACGTGACAAACAGTCGAGCCATACCGGGTTTAGCGTCACCAGCGTTGATGAGCCCGCACAAAACTCGGTCTAAGAATTCGCCCTACTATGGGAGAATCCTGAGTAAAGCGTCGGTGCGAATCCATTGGTTTACGCCCCGACAAGCATGCTCCGGCAAGGCCATCTGCATTGGCATGACTTTTGTGCTAGCTGCCGTAAGATCGTTTAAAGTGTATGGGGAAGGAGAGAGAAATCACTCTTATCTTGCACCGTATCATGTCGCCCACAAGAAATCTTTGATCATTTATGACCCTTGCCGGGGATCCAAAAGCAACTCGCGAAGCGCCATCCTCCCAGTGCACGCGGATGTAATGAACGACCGCGACTTGAGTAGGAGGAGAGAAGCGTGAAAAAAAGCTAAGTCGACATGCTCACTTGCTTTTCTTTAGGGCTTATGTTGTTTAGCCCTCGAGCGACCTAGATTTTCATATGACAAGTCTTTCGTACGACGGTAACTTTCTATATTTCTTCTGCACCCCCATTTTTGTTTCGAGCATGCTCAACAAAATGGGGCCTGCTTCAAAAAATACTAAGGAAAAACCTGCCGGGACGTGTCTTTGCCAAGATGATGTTAAGGCCCCATTCCTTATGACAATCGCGACAACATGATACCGACAGGCAACCGGGATACGCAAAGAAGCCAATCATATGAGTATCAACGAGAAAACGCAAGGGGGATAAACATACATTTTAAGGCTAAGCAAACATCAGTTCCATGTGAGCATAAGCAATACTAGGCCTAAACACAAGACATGCATAATGATTTTGTAGCAGGACATCTAAAATGAAAAGAATTATTCAAGGTCGTGCCTGGTAGCCTCATGGTGCCCTAGGAACGGCAAGGACCTTGTCGGCAAAGGGGGCAGCCTTCTCTTCGGCTGCCGAAACATCCGTGTCTTCCGGCAGCCTCCTAAAGCCATCAGCGAGGTTGAGTTTCGGGTGGTGATAGGAGATATTGCTCAGGACCATGAAGAGGGCATTGCTAGCAAGCCTCCAAGACTCACTTGCGAACCGATTAGCCCTTCCTTTTGCATGCGTCTTCAGCCTATTAATCAGCTCTGTCGGATTCAGGGCTCCACAAAACCCGTTAAGTTTGAACACAGGGGCGTGAACAAAGATCTCTCCCACTCTCGTCTACCTAGCGCCTCACTCTCATCGCGGTGGAAGGATTCGAGCAAGCAATAAACAAAGCACACAAGAGTTTATCTAGGTTCAGGCCATCGCGTGGTGTAATACCCTACTTCCTGCTTTGGTGGATTAGCTTCGGGTGAACCGGGATACAAGCTGGTACAGAGGTTCCTGGGCTCAGGGGGCACCTCACGAGGGTCAGGAGGCTAATGTTCTTGCTCCTTGTATGATGGAAAAATGTCCGTCCACTTTGCAGTGGGGGCTCTAGCTACTTATATAGGTGGCCACGGTCCTCTTCAACCGCAATGTTTAGGCGGGAAGGGATCGCACAATGGCCATTTTTGAGCGGGAACACAAGGACGTCACTGCCCTGACAAAAGCAGTCTTCTCCTGCAAAAGGATCAGGCGATGATGTGGTGGTGGGCTCAATGATGACATCCTCCTGGCCGTCCTTGCGGTCTTCGGTCTTGTTGCACCAATGAGGAAACCTTTGCCCCGCTCCTCGGGAACCAGCGGCTGCGCTGTACCCCTTGCACCGAAATGGTAACTGCGTCGCTAGTGCAAGCTGGCACCCGCTGGCGCGAAGCATCACTGCTGATATCACTGCCTCCTCCTGAGGAAGACTTGGCCTTGGGTTCTCCGCCCCTCCGGAGCACCTTGTCGAGGCTGCTCCTGAGGAGGTCTTGACGTTGTTCTCCTCGCGAGGCTTGGTCCCCTCGCG
Organism: Secale cereale; assembly: GCA_902687465.1. NCBI lineage: Eukaryota > Viridiplantae > Streptophyta > Magnoliopsida > Poales > Poaceae > Secale > Secale cereale. The sequence continues at coordinate 284,618,209 of LR738710.1, forward strand.
GGGGTCTTGGGCAACTGGTTGATCAACTGGGCCGTATCAGGCCGTGGTAGGAGCGCGTCGTGCCCCGCAGACAGGCAAGTCTGGGTACCCTGGTTCCCAGTACGCCGACAGTAGCCCCCGGGCCCAAGGCGTGCGCGGAGTTGGCTTCGGGGCAAAGCCATAGTCGAGGACGAAGCGCCGCGGGCCCCAAAGGCTGCAGGCCAGACTGGCGTGCGGCGGTTGGATGGGACGTGGGCGGCCCTGCCTCCCATGTAGTCTTGGTATTGTGCGCCTTGCTAATCGCACTACTGGTAGCGCTTCTTGCTGCCGCCTCTGCTTCCAGCCTCCCAATCGCCCCTCTTCTCTGCTTGCCTCCTCTACCCCCTCCTGCTTGCCGCCATGCTGCGCGGGGCGAAGAAGAGGGGGGACGGCGAGCCTGCCGCATTGCCGCTGGTGCTCGCACCGGCGCTTGGTTGCTCCGCCATAGTGAACCAGGAGGGTCTGGACAAGGTGTCGCGCCTTGGCCGATGCAACTAACTAGTGGGGACCAACCCGGGTCTGGCTTTCTTCCCGGCCGGTGAGGGAGCTTGGTGCTAACGACATCCAGCTTCATCTCCATTCTATCTTCGGGGGTCTCGTTCCCCCTTTCTCCGCCTTCTTCTACGCAGTGCTCACGCATTACCAGATTCGGGCGTTACACCTGGACCCTGGGTCCATCATCCTTCTTTCCGGCTTCGCGTTCCTGTGTGAGGCTTTCGTTGGCGTTTCCCCTTCCGTGGCCTTGCTCCGCCACTTCTTCGCTCTCTCCTTGGTTGACGGGGGGCAGCGCTCGAGGTGTGTGTCGTTGCGCGCGGTGGAAGTGACTGCTGCCTCCGGAATTGACTTCTCGCTTCATCCTAGCACAGAAGGGTTTCGCCGACAATGGGTGTTCGTTGACACCGTCACGTACAGCCCCCAATTTCATCTTCCTGATGCGCAGGCGGTGCCGAACTCTGGCTGGAGGCATGAAGCCCTTTCGGATCCATAGGCGGAGCCTGTGATGCGCCGACTGACCAACTTGAGGAAGAGCGGGTTGACTCTGGTGATGGTGGTGAGGGACTTCCTTGTCCTCCGTGTCGCCCCACTCCAGCGCCATTCCAACCCGATGTGGGTTCTTGATGATCACGCGCGTCTTCAGCGGAAGTAGCTCCCTCCTGACAAGATCCAGGGGCTGACGTGGCTGCTCGTTGGTGGAGTGCCTGAAGCTCGCCCTGGTTTTGTGGTTCCCTTGTACTTGGCTCCAAAAGCCGGAAGGGGCCTTGCTAAAAGGATGCCCTGCTTCGATGCGAGGGGGCTGATCCCGGGAGGCACCCCCGATCCTCGCGACGGTTCCTCGGTGATATCCGGGCTCGCGAGCCCGTCCTTCCCTTCCGGGGCGGACGCACCTGGTGGAGCCCCTGGCCTGGGGTCGACCCCATCCCTGGAGAGAGTGGACGAAGCTCCCGTACCGGTGTTGGTGGAGGTGGAGGAAAGCACTGAGGCGCCGCTGGCTCATGAAGCAGTCGAGGGGGAGGCGCAGCGGCCTCCGGTCGAGGCGAGTCCGGGAAGCACCACCTCAGGGAGCGAGGCACCGGCTGCGGGCGCCTGCTCTGGCCTTGCTCCGGGACTAGGCATATCTGCCTCAAGCGTCCTCCTGTTGTCCTTCGCGATGCTAGGCAAGAGGCGGAGGCTGAGGAGCGTCTTCGGTCCTGCTCCGAGGGCCCTGAAGAGGATGAAGCTGACTGTGCCAAGGAGGTGTGTGTCCTTCGGTTCTCCCCATCCTTCTCAATGCGGTTCTGCTGACTTCTTGCCCCGTAGGGTCTCTCCCGCTTCGTCCGCGAGTCATCCAACGAGACCCGTAGGAGCTTCCGCTTGCATTCCTTCTCCAGACCATGCCGGGCCTACAGGATGCCTCGCGCGGTCTCTGGAAATTGTGCCCGGGTCTAATTGCACAAGTCGTGCCCCGAGCCCCCATGCGTTCTTGGGGCAAGGCAGCTCTTGGTACATCGGGAGCCCGCGCCGTGTCCCAGGTCTTGCCTTCACCATGGGTCGGCAAGCTCTTGGGGCAGCTCGAGCAACTGTCCGCCCGTCAGGACCACGCCTGCTCCCTGTGCCGGAGCATCGCGCACACGGGGCTAGCCCCGAGGCACACGCAGAACATGAGGGAGAGGGGGAGCCCCCTTTGGGCGACGCGGGTGCCGGGGACGAGCCCGGTCGTCTTCTGGAATTTGCAATGCGCCGGAGCATGGTCTGCCATGACCTTGTGCAGGAGGCGTCGGATGCCCTGAAGCGTCTTGAGGTCGAGGGTTCTGAAGTAGATGAGCGCGTTGAGGCCGAGGGTCTGCTTCTGGCGAGGGGTTGGCGCCAACTGAGGGCCACCGTCAACCTGAGCTAGTTGCAGCACGAAACCGCCCTGAGGAAGGTGGAAGCGTCGGCCGCCGCGGCTGAGGAGGCTTGCGACCGTGCCCTGAAGGAGGCCCGAGACGCTGAGCGCCGCTGCGCGGCCGCGGAGGAGCATGAGCGCGAGCTCGAAGCCTCAAACGCCGCGCTTGAGCGCCAGGTTCGTCCCCGAAGGGTTGCCCTTGCTCCACCTATGGCTGATGATGATAGTCCAGCTGGCCTCTCGGCACGGGAGGAGGCGCTGACACTTTAGGCAATGGAGCTGAGCATGGAGCGCGAGCGCCTAGAGATGATGGAGCGCCAGCAAGCCGAGGTCGAGGGCAACCTTGATGACCGTCAGGTCATGGCGAAGAAGGCTGCCAGGGAGGCGGAGCGCCTCCGGAAGGATTACCGCGAGAAGCTGGGGCTTCACGAGACTCACTTTGCTGACAAGCGCAAGGAGCTCCAGAAGGAGATCACGGCACTTAAGAGCAACCTGGCGGATGCTGAGTGTCGCCTGCAGGTGTCGGAGAAGGCTCACATTGCAGCCGAGCGTCGTGAACGGGTGTCGAAGAAGGCTTGTGGCGAGGCGGAACGCCACGAGCGAGCGTCGGAGAAGGCTCGCGCCGCCGCCAGGGAGGAATTGTCCTGCCTTCACCAGCAAGTGGAGGACATTTCCACCGTCGCGGCTCAAACTTCTGAAGAGGCCACACAAGTCCGCGGAATGCAGCACACCCGCTCGGAGATGTTTGAGGCCCTGCGCCCTAGGAGAACTTCTTGGCTCGGCGGTCGCCGGTCCCCTGGTTAATGATGACGCCGGGTATCTTAGGTTCCTTACCAGGGTGGTGGAGTGTCTTGAAGGCGAGGTCAGGAAGGCTCGGCAGTGCGTCGAGGAGCAAAGCTGCGACGTCCTGAGGAGCGCGGTTTCCCGCATCTTCGGCAACTTGCACCGTCTTGACCACCATGCGGACTTCAAGGCCCTACTGTAGCCTGTGCCTGAGGCGGTCACCGGCCCCTCGGAGAATTGGGTGAGCGACCATGTGGATGCGTTGGTGACGAAGCTCGTTCCAGCTATCGAGGACGCGTCGGTGCCTGAGGGGGGCGACACCGACAGTTCTGGCGAAGGCGTCGATGTTTAATCCAGTTCTTGCTGTAAATTTGCTTTTTGGTTGTGGCTCCAAAGCCAGGTGAGATGGGTGTCATAAGGTTTAAACTTTTGATGATGTAATTGAACACTGTAAGGATGGGTTTTTAAGCACTCCCCTGCTTGTTCCTGAGGCCGTCGTCTTAAGCCCTTGTCGCGTGTCAGGACGGAGCGCCCGCCGACCTCGCCCGGGCGCTCCTCGTGAGTACCTGCTGTGAGCAAAAGAGTGGTTGGCGGTCCGGCTGCGGACCAGGAAGAACGTGTGCCGACGCCCCGGCTCCTGCTCGCGAGGCGTGACAGGGCGGGGTTGCGGACGTAGCCTGGCTCGGCCGAGCAAGACGAAAAGATCGACTGGCAAGGAAACGCGGTGAAAATTGCAAAACATAGACAAATATTCTCCCTTTATTCAAGAAATGTGTCGCACGACGGCGAGATCGGCTTGAGAAAGCAGATACAAAGGGAGCAAATGCGAATAGCCAAAGGAGGGGCCACGTCCAGCCCCTGAGCAGGTCTTCATTCTTATCCCCAGCGCGGAGCGTAGGGCTACCACCGGCGGATGTGGGCATAGCCATTGGGGGGCAGTGACGACGGCCAGCGCGGAGCATGGTGGTTCCACTCGGCATGGGAGGGAGCCCCCGAGGTCCTAGGGCGACGCTCCGGAGACTCCGGGGCGTGTACAGCCCCACTCATTATTACGTGAGAGTGTCACAAGTGGAGATCTTCTGACGTGCCCGCCCCTTCGCTTTGAGGGCCCCGCCCCGCGCTAGTGCGCTCCCTGATAACTCACCCAAAGGCGGCATCCATGAAGTTGGACACTGCGCATGATGGGGGGATGGGACCTTGGCCATAGGCCCCCCTCCGAGCACCAGGTGCGCCGCTTACGCGATCTCCGAGCGCGCTTCGCCCCTGAGGGCTAACCTCGCTCAGAGACGCGGTGTCCTGAGGTGCGAGGGGAACCCCGCCCTACCCACGCTCCTAATGGCCCCTGAGCCCTTCCTGATCAGGGTCGGGCCCAGTGGGTACGGGATTTCATGAGCAGGGGTACGGAGCCGCAGTCTTGGGCCCTCCTAGTGCGCGTAGGACGGGCTACCGTACCGCCTCCAGACGGACCCTTCGTAGCCCGGGGGATGGTACGCCAGAGGCCCGGGGGATGGTACGCCAGGAGGCCCCTCCCAGCGTGCATCGTACCCGCCGCCGATGAGCCCCTGGTGAATTCCAGGGCGGGCTCATGCACGACGAGTCATGTGCGGGGGGACGAGGGCCTGACCCGGGCCTTCCCTTCCCTTTCTGTCTTGACGTGGCAACCAGAGTAGCCCCCTGGCCTGCCGAGGCCTAGGCCATAGAAATTGTTGGCCCGAGGCCTACGGTCGGTGCCGCGGGGCCGGCCCCCGTAGGCACCTGCGCGCGTCTTATCCGCGCTCCATGGCCGTGCACGATGATGGTGAAGGATTGAGGGCCATGAGCGGGGGATCCGCCTCCTGATCTCCCGCTCCTGAGCCCCCTTGTGCCGGCGCCTGGTTGCATCTAGCGTTCGGCATAGCCCTGAGGTCGCTCTCTGGTGGCTCCTCGAAGGGGGCGGTTCCTGAATACAAAGGGCTTCGAGGCAGAGTGGTGGCATCATATGCAGGGTTCAGCAGATCATACCCCATGTCGCCTTCGTAGGTCGCCGCGGGTCTTGACCATACGGGCGACCGGGTGTGGCTGGGGCGGCACCCGGTCCCCAACGTTGTCATGTGGACGCAGAATGGCTCAGCTCCGGTGCTGGCGGCGTCGAGGAGCTCGACCACCCTAAGGAGTAACGCGTCGTGGCCGCTGTCGAGCAGCCGGCACCTTAGCAGTTCCCTCGCCACCAGTATCGCGGCCCTCATGTTCGCCATTTCGCGCCGGTCCCGCGAGCTTACCATCGCGTGTTCGGCGGCCCGTGTCACCGCGTGGCCTTGACGTCGAGTGGGCAGAGGATGTTGCCGGTCCTCTGGCGGCGGGTTGGCCGTGCTCATCATGCCGTCGGCCCTGATCAAGGACGGGTGGCGGCGTGTTCCACGGCCGAAGGGTGATGCCTGGGCGGCGCGGACGCCACGGGCCTCCGCACGCATCTGGTGCGCCTCCGCCATCGTGGTCGCGGATTGTTGGAGCTGGGCGACACGGGGTTGGTGGACGAGATCGGACGAGGTCGTCGGAGAGGCGAGATTTTGACACGCCCCCTACCTAGCGCGCCAAATGTCGGATTCAGGGCTCCGCATAACCCGTTAAGTTCGAACACAGGGGCGTGAACGAAGATCTCTCCCACTCTCGTCTACCTAGCGCCTCACACTCGTCGCGATGGAAGGATTCAAGCAAGCAACAAGAGTTTATCCAGGTTCGGGCCACCGTGTGGTGTAAGACCCTACTTCCTGCTTTGGTGGATTAGCTTCGGGCGAGCCGGGATACAAGCAGGTACAGAGGTTCCTGGGCTTATGAGGCGAGCTCAAGAGGGTCAGGAGGCTAATGTTCTTGCTCGTTGTATGATGGCAGAATGCCCGTCCTCTTCGCAGTGGGGGATCTAGCTACTTATATAGGCGGCCACAGTCCTCTTCCCCCGAAATGTTTAGGCGGGAAGGGATCCCACAACGGCCATTTTTTAGCGGGAACACAAGGACGTCCCTGCCCTGACAAAAGCAGTCTTCGCCTGCAAAAGGATCAGGCGATGACGCGATGGTGGGCTCGACGATGACATCCTCCTGGCCGTCCTTGCGGTCTTCGGTCTTGTTGCACCAATGAGGAAACCTTTGCCCCGCTCCTCGGGAACCTGCGGCTGCGCTGTCCCCCTTGCACCAAAATGGTAACTGCTCCGCTGGCGCACGCTCGCACCCGCTAGTGCGATGCGTCACTACTGATATCACTGCCTCCTCCTGAGGCAGACTTGGCCTTGGGTTCTCCGCCCCTCCGGAGCACCTTGTCGAGGCTGCTCCTGAGGAGGTCTTGACGTTGTTCTCCTCGTGAGGCTTGGTCCCCTCGCGAGGGTCTTGGGCAACTGGTTGATCAACGGGCTGCATCAGGCCGTGGTAGGAGCATGTCGCGGCTCGTAGACATGAAAGTCTGGGTACCCTGGTTCCCAGTATGCCGACAATCTCATTGAAGAAGAGCCATAGTTTGGCATTGGGGACCTTGTGCTCACCGATTGAGAAGACTGGTCCCTCCATGCCCATCGCTGCAATCTGGGTAGTGAGCCGTTCAGCAACATCAACCAGGCTCTTGATCTAAAGGCTGACCTGCTCAGAATAGTTGGCCAGCCTGTCCTCAGCATCCTTTTGGGAGACACTCGCATCGTCCAAATCCTTCATCAGCTACTTCTCACGAACCCCGCTGGACTCGGTCAATTTCTCCAGCGTGCCCATCCTCGCCCTCATATCAGTGATGGTGTCGTTGGCGGTTTCGAGATCTTGGCCCTTGGAGGAGATCTGCAATTGCACCTTCTTCAGGAGATCATCCGCTTTCTGCACCTCCTCCTTGAGGGCCGCAATCTCATTAACACTCCTTGCGAGATCCTCTGTCAGCTTGGCCACCTGTTGATCGAGATCAGTTTTGGCAGTAGATGCAGCAGCAAGGTCATCAGCAACCTTCTTTAGCTGAGCGGCAGAATCCCTAGAGATCGCGTCGAGGGCTGCCTTGTGCTTTTCCTCCAGCTCCTTGGTGCAATGCCAGACAAGGCCCTCCAGTCTTCATCCATACCACGGAGGGTGGCCTTGAGGTTCTCTTCCTGGAAGGGTTGTCCTTCTCCCTGGCATTCAAGTGCATTGTGTGCTGCACCAAACGGGCCTCCCGGGCAGCGATATCCTCCTTGGCCATGGTGATCGTCTCCCATTGTCGCATGAGACTTTGGAACTGCTTGTCGTGCCACTCGTGTAGCTCGCTGCCCTTGCCCCTCAGCTTATGGTCCACACGGTTGGCGGAGTTGCGCTGCTCCTTGAGCGCCTCCCACTTCTGGCCGTGCGGGTTCTAGATCTCCTTGATGCCTGCCGCCACGGACTCCAGGAAGTACAAGTCCATGGCAACGGCGGCAGAGTCGTTCACCTCTTCGGTACCTTGATACGATGGCGCCAAGAGACGGCGGTAGAGCCGGGCTTGAAGTGCTAAATTGGGGGGGGGGAGAACCCATGGTTTGGAGAGGAAGTTCCTCTTTGACCATTACCTGCAATCTTGACACACTCCCGGGGATCATCTCTTCTTCCTGTGGAGCCTTGAGAATATCCCCGGCAGTGTGTTCCTGTCCCTCTGTGGCAGCGATTTTGGCGGCTTCTTCAGTGTCGTCCATTCCAATGCTGGCCAATTCCTCCAGCAGCTCTGGCTCTTCAGCCGGCGGATCTGCAGACAAGGTCAGAGAACATTAATGAGGAGATGGTACATATTTGCGAGTCAGAGATCTGGGTCAGAACAATGCAAGTGAGGAAACCAACAAGTTACCAGGAGTTGTTTGTTGCAGAGGTTCTTCAGTTTCTTAGGTAACAACGGTTGTCGGGACATGGATGCCACCTCCTTCCCCGGTAACCATGATGTTGGCCTGAGCAGACCCTTCCGTGGAAGCCCTCTCCGGGGATCCCTCAACTTGACCAGCGAGCAAAGTGGGCCCCTCCTGGAGGGCCCCACTTTGAGTGGTTTCCCCCTCTCCTCTAGATGGATATACAGGGTTCGCTCCTACATCGCTCTAGGTGGGGGAAACCAGGCTGACGCTTCTGTGCCGGGGACTGCACTAGGGGCTTGGTGCTGGTACATTTGCCCTGCTCCCCCCCAAGCCTGCGCCCTCCATGGACTTCGGAGGATCCGCATGCTTGAGCCTTTTTATCCGATGGATGAGGGTCTCCTCCTCCTGCCTAACAAAAGCAACAAACAAGATTGATCAGCAAACTGGCGAGCACACAGAAACTCTAGCAAGGCAAGAAGGGTGTTATTCCTTACTCATCATCAATAAGCATGGAGCTCAGCGTGAACTCCATGGGCGGTGAAGGTGCTCTGCTCCTCAGGGTCGGGGGAATAGAGCTTCCCAGCAACTTCAAGCCTTGCTGAGGTGCAGGGGGCTCCGGCGAGGATGAGCCACGCGAAAAGCTCGAGTCAAATTGGGACCTAGAGTCGACTCCCGTGGCTTCCAATCGCTTGGCGGGAGGGGTTTTCACCATGGAGAGGAGAGAAGATTGACGGTGCACTATGTCCGACTTGATTCCCTTCGAGGTGGTCTTCATTACCTTCTTGGCAACGGGTGTAGGAGCAGGAGCCACTGCGCCCCGGCAAGCCGCCCACCTACGAGGGCGCCGATCCAAGACTAGCTCGGGGGCTTGTGGGCCTGCTGCGAGCCACTCCTCCCCGGGCTGCTCCGCCTCCTCGGCTCCATCCTCTTCCCGGGCCTCTGCTGCCACGGCATACAAGGCTTCGATTCCAGCAGGCTCATCCCCAGCAGTGTCGGCCACGGCAGGGTCGGCCCTGGCAGGATCATCCCCAGCAACCCCCTTTGCAGCATGCACCTTACTTCTGCCATGGCAGGAGCCTTCATCCTCGGCCTCCTTTTCCTCCTCCACCTTTCCGGACATCGCCTTTTCGGTGGCTCGGAATGTCTTGTCCTTCCCGATCAACCCCTTGATGAACTCCTCCTCTGCCTTGGAGGTGTGCTTGAACATATTGTTGTCTGGCTAGTTGCCCTTTCCACCAATCTGGAAGTCCATTCGAACTCCGCATCCAAATCAGGTTGTTGCCAATCGCCTGCAACCCCATGGGCATTGCAATCGGGCATCCACTTCAATATATGGTCCTGGGAGGAGTTGACATTCAGCAGAACGATCCCTGCCGGCAACTTGAATGGTCCAAGGCTACCAAACAGCTGTTCGCACAGCCTGGCATGGCCGTAGACCGACAGGTTGTTGGTCAAGCCTGGGTACAATCGCATCATGTCCGCAACATCTCCGTACTGCCATGCAAACCTATCTCTCTTCTACAGCACAATACGACGTCGAAGGAAATCGGCCCCCACATGCTAGATGGTTAGCCCGGCAGCCTTTAAATGGGTTTCTTGTTTATTGCCGGGCAAAGCCAATCGTTAGTGAGGCCGAACTCCCTCCAGTCAATGCTGCACACAAGGCACTCCGTTAGCGCCTGACAGAACTCTAGAGCTTCCTCATCCTGGATCCAGTACCAGTCTGCCCTCCACTCCTCCCATCTGACGCGCTACTGACCAGGGATGTAATCCCAATTTTCCTTCCCCACTCAAGGAATCCAGCTTATATTCCCGGGACAATGGGTCTTGTTTTCCACTCGCGGGACAAAAAAGTGCGTGAATAGATCCACATTGTGGGCAACTCCAATGAAGTTCTCGCACAAGTGGTCGAAAATTGTCAGCGTTCTGGGAAACAGGGTACCCAGACTTGCCTTCCTATGACCCATGACGTGGCTCCTTCACCATCCTGGTACGGCCCATCTTCAACATCAACACTCAAGACCTTCATGAGGGGCCAAGCCTTGCAAGGCGGACGACACCAAGACCTCCGAAAGGAGCAATCTCACTAGGCTGGCTCTCGAGGAGCGGAGATCTCTATCCAGGCCCCCGCCTCATGAGGTTCAGATGATGCAAGCCATGACGACCAAGGTTAGGCGGGCGCCAGCGGCCGTAGGACAGCATGTTTCCTCTTTGGTGCTAAAGAGGCAAGCACAGGCGCGGAGTCCCGAGGAATCAGCCAAAGCTTTCCATTTCGATGCAACGAGACTAGGATCACCAGGATGGCAGGACGGAGGTCATCATCGATCCCACCATGGCGTTAGGATTAGAAGCTTTGCAGGCGAAGACCACCTTTCATCAGGATAAGATGTACTAGTTGTCTCCCTTCAAATTTGGCCATTGTGGGATCCCTTGCCGCCTACATTTTTGGGGGGAAGAGGACCAAGGCCACTATAGGTATAGCTTAGCCACCACCACAGAAGGGGGACGGATCAATCTAATCAACCAGCACCCTCACACCCAAGAAGACACCTCCTAAGGTTGTTCCACCACTATACTAGTTCTTCCTCAACCCACCTCGAGGCAATCCACCACAAAGCAGGAGTAGGGTATTACACCGCGAGGTGGCCCGAACCTGGGTAAGCTGCTTTGTGTCATTGCCTCCCTGTTCATCGAGCTAGATGGTGGAGACGGTGAGTAGGCAGATAGGGGAAATTGAGTTCTTTGCACGCACCCCAGTGTTTGAATCTTACAAGGGTGTTGCAGAGCCCTAAATCCGACATTTGGCGCGCCAGCTAGGGGTGCGTATCGAGGAACCACCTTCCCCATCGTCGCGCTCTATCCTCTCCACTCAGCCTCCGTCCATGGCAGGCGTCGCACCACCCGCCGGGCCGCGGGCCGAGCTCGGAGGTGGCACGGGCCCCCTAGCCCTTTTCCTTGCTCTGTGACTAGTGCGCTGGCAGCTGAGGTTCAGGCCGGCGCTGCCACCATGGTACAACAGCGCGGCCGACCCCGTGGAGTTTCTCTAGGCCTATGCAAATGCCATCTGGGCAGCTCGCAGCAATGACAAGGTCATGGCGAACTGGCTCCCCGTGGACCTCATAGGGTAGCCGCGTGCCTGGTTTATCAGCTTGCCGGATTCTTCCGTGGCCTCCTGGGAAGAGCTGCGCGACTTGTTCGTCACGCGCTTTGCGGCGCCGGTACCCAACACGACCGCGACTCTCCTGGGTGGTTCGTGGGTGCCGACATCAGGGTGCCACATCAAGCAATTCATTCGACAGACGGGGGTCACGTAGTCGCCCCCGGGCTCGGTGGCCCCCGAGTCGACCTCACCTTCGACTCAAATGACCACCCTGTGTCCACGGCGGGCGTGTGTGCGCTCCCCATGCTCTGCACCCCCACCATATGCAACATGGCCATGACCAAGACCCTCATCGATGGTGGTGCCGGCCTGAACGTCCTCTCCGTTGAGGCGTTCGGCCTCCTCCATGTGCCCTACAGCCGGTTCCTCCCCACCAAGCCCTTCTCCGGGGTCATCGACGGCTCCACCTGCCCCCTGGGGCAGATCCGCCTCCCAGTCACCTTCGATACGTGCTACAACTACCGCACCAAGCTCATCGACTTCGACATCGCCCCCATCAACTTATTGTACAATTCCATCATCGGCTACCCGTCATTGGCAAAATTCATGGCGGTTACTCACCCTGCCTATAACTTCATGAAGATGCCGGGGAGCAGCGACATCCTCACCATGGTAGGCAATACGAAGGAAGCGCTTTTCGCCCTCAAGCTAGCTATCATATCTGCGGCAGCCGCGCAACCGAGCAAGGAAGGAGCTCCGGAGGCCCCGGGGGCTGCGCCGACGAAGAAGCAGTTGTTGTCTCAAGATCGGGCGGAAATGAAGCATGTGCTAATGGACGAAGATGGTAGGTCGGGCTCCACCTTCACCATAGGCATTGGCCTCCCCCTGACCAAGAAGAGGCCCTGGTCCACTTCTTGCGCGCGAACAAGGAGGTGTACGCATGGGAAGCGGCAGACTTGATTGGTGTTCCGCGAGGGGTAATCGAGCATCACTTGATGGTGTGCCTGAACGCACGTCCAGTAAAGCAGAAGGCACGGCGGCAAGATCAAGAGAAGCAGTCGTTCATCACCCAGGAGACCCGCAAATTACTAGAGGCGGGCTTTATTCAAGAAGTGTGGCACCCGGAATGGCTCGCGAACCCTGTCATTGTCCCCATGAAAGGCGGGAAAGAGTGCTTCCTCGCTACTTCCCAAGTTTGCGTCAGTATTTCCCTTGAAGAAGAAAGGGAGATGCAGCAAAGTGAAGTAAGTATTTCACGCAATTTTGAGAACCAAGGTATCAATCCGGTAGGAGATTACACAAAAGTCGCCAAATACCTGCACAAACAATCAAACAACTTGCACCCAATGCCATAAAGGGGTTGTCAATCCCATCTAGGTTATTTGCAAAAGTGAGATCTGATAGAGATAGATGAACAACTAAAATAAATATTGTTGGATTTTTGGTTTATAGATTGGGAAGTAAAAGATTGCAAAATAGTAGATCTAAAACTTATAAGATGTAAAATAGACCCGGGGCCATAGGTTTCACTAGAGGCTTCTCTCATGATAGCAAATATTATGGTGAGTGAACAAATTACTGCCAAGCAATTGATAGAAAAGCGAATAAGTATGAAGACATCTAAAGAAATGATCATGAATATAGGCATCACGTCCGAGACAAGTAGACCGACTCCTACCTGCATCTACTACTATTATTCCACACATCGACCGAAATGATTCTGCATCTAGAGTATTAAGTTGATAAGAACAGAGTAACGCCTTAAGCAAGATGACATGATGCAGAGGAATTAACTCATGAAATATGATGAAAACCCCATCTTTTTATCCTCGATGGCAACAATACAATACAATACATGTCATGTCCCCTATGTCACTGGGATTGAGCACTGCAAGATTGAACCGAAATCAAAGCACTTCTCCCATTGCAAGAAATATCAATCTAGTTGGCCAAACAAAACCAGATAGTTTGAAGAGAATTACTAAGATATTATGTCATGCATATAAGAATTCAGGAAAGACTCAAATAATATTCATAGATAATCTGATCATAAACCCACAATTAATCGAATCTTGGCAAACACACCGCAAAAGAATATTACATTGGGTAGATCTCCAAGAACAATGAGGAGAACATGGTATTGATGATCCAAGAGAGAAGAAGCCATCTAGCTACTTGCTATGGACCCGTAGGTCTGTGGTAAACTACTCACACTTCATCCAAAGGGCAATAGGGTTGATGTAGATGCCCTCCGTGGTTGATTCCCCCTCCGGCAGAGTACCGGAAAAGGCCTCCAGATGGGATCTTGTGGGAACAGAAGGTTACGGCGGCGGAAAAGTGGTTTCGATGGATGTTCTGATGTTTTTAAAATATATGAGAATATGTAGGCTGAAGAAATAGGTCGGTGGATGCTCGAGGGCCCCACAATGCTGGCCGGCGCGCCCTCCGTCCATGTGGCCACCTCGCAGCTCCCCTGACGTGCACTCCAAGTCCATATGGTGTCTTCTGGTCCAATAAAATCTCCGTGAATTTTTTTCCGTTTGGACTCCGTTTGATATTCCTTTTCGGCGAAACTCAGAAACAAGGAAAAACAGAAACTGGCACTGGGCTCTGGGTTAATAGGTTAGTCAAAAATCATATCAAATAGCATATAAATGCATAAAAACATCTAATATAGATAATATAATAGCATGGAACAATCAAAAATTATAGATACGTTGGAGACGTATCAAGCATCCCCAAGCTTAATGCCTGCTCAGCCTCGAGTAGGTAAATGATAAAAACAAATTTTTTGATGTCGAATGCTACCCAACATATTTATTAATGCAATATTCTTTATTGTGGCATGAATGTTCAGATCCATAAGACTCCAAATAAAAGTTTATCAATATCAAAATAATAATACGTTAATCATACTAAAAGCAATCTATAAAGCTTCAAAAATAACATGGCTAAAGAACGTTATCCTTTAAAAATCATATAGTCCTTATGATCCCTTTTCTTAACAGAAAACACCCCTCATGCCCGTCCCGGAGTCAGCCAAGCAATTGCTTTCATACTCTACTTTTTCAAGCCTTTTTTTAACTCTTCATGCAATATATGAGCACGAGCCATGGACATAGCACTATGAGTGGAATGGAGGTGTTAATAGACAAAAGGTGGGAGAAGGTCTCACATCAACTATGGAAATCAATGGACTATGAATATGTCCATCAATCGATATCAATGTGAGTGAGTAGGGATTGCCATGTACCGGATGCACTAGAGCTATAAGTGTATGAAAGCTCAAAAAGACAACTAGTGGGTGTACATCAACTTGCTTTCTCATGAAGACCTAGGGAATGTGAGGAACACCATCGTTGGAATATACAAACCAAGTTCTATAATGAAAAATTCCCACTAGTGATACATGAAAGTGACAACATAGGAGACTCTCTTTCATGAAGAACATGGTGCTACTTTGAAGCTCAAGTGTGGAAAAAGATAGTAATATTGTCCCTTCTCTCTTTGTCACTCATTTTGTTTTGGTGGGCTTCTTTGGCCTCTTTTGTTTATTTGGGCTTCATTGGCCTCTTTTATTTTTGATAACCTCACACGGGACAATGTTCTAATAATGATGATCATCACACTTTTATTTCATTACAACTCGATATTACAACTCGATGCTTAGAACAAGGATATGACTCTATATGAATGCCTTTGGCGGTGTACTGGGATGTGCAATAACCAAGAGTGACATGTATGAAAAATATGAACGGTGGCTTTGCCACATATACCATGTCAACTAAATGATCATGCAAAGCAATATGACAATGATGAAGCGTGTCATAATAAACGGAACGGTGGAGTTACATGGCAATATATATCGAAATGGCTATGGAAATGCCATAATAGGTGGATATGGTGGCTGTTTTGAGGAAGGTATAAGGAGGGTTTTATGCACCGGCGAAAGTTGCGCGGCACTAGAGTGGCTAGCAAGGTGGAAGGGTGAGAGTGCGTATAATCCATGGACTCACTTTAGTCATAAAGAACTCACATACTTATTGCGAAAAATCTACTTAGACCTCAAAGCAAAGCACTACGACACATGCCCCTAGGGGGGGGGGGGTTGGTAGGAGTTAACCATCGCGCGCCCCCGACCTTGACACAAATAGGAAACAATCAAGATACAGTGCGCGCCAATTTGGTTACATATGCCATATGTGCATGCTTCGGGAATCACAAACCTTAACACAATTATTTCTTTAACCTCACAAACTACCTCTAGCATGACTCTAATATTACCATCTTAAAATCTCAAAATTATTACAAGGAGTCAAACTTCACATAATTTTTAATGCTCTATATATGAAAGTTTTTATTATATCTCCTTTGGATGTGTATCATATTAAGACTAATTTCATAACCCAAGAAAATTACCATGCTGTTCTTTAAGACTCTCAAAATAATATAAGTGAAGCAAGAGAGTTCAACAATTTCTATAAAATAAAACCACCACCATGCTCTAAAAAGATATAAGTGAAGCACTAGAGCAAAATTGCGTAGCTCAAAAGATATAAGTGAAGCACATAGACTATTCTAAAAAATCACGATTGAAGCGTGTCCCTCTCAAAAGGCGTGTACAGAAAGGATGACTGTGACAAACTAAAAAGCAAAGGCTTATATCATACAAGACGCTCCAAGCAAAACACATATCATGTAGTGAATAAAAATATAGCCTCAAGTAAAGTTACCGATGGATGAAGACGAAAGAGGGGATGCCTTCCCGGGGCATCCCCAAGCTTAGGCTCTTGGCCGTCCTTGAATTTTTACCTCGGGTGCCTTGGGAATCTCCAAGCTTAGGCTTGTTCCACTCTTTATTCCATAGTCCATCAAATCCTTACCCAAAACTTGAAAACTTCATAACACAAAACTTAACAGAAAATCTTGTGAGCTCCGTTAGTAAAACAAAGCAAATAACCACTCAAGGTACTGTTGTGATCTTACTCCAATTTTATGTTTGTGTATTATCTACTATATTCCAACTTCTCCATGGTTCATACCCTCAATCCTAGCCATAGATGCATCAAAATAAGCAAACAACACATAGAAAATAGAATCTGTCAAAAGCAGAATAGTCCGTAGCAATCAGAAAACTTCGCATACTTATGTAACTCTAAAAATTCTGAAAAATTAGGAAGACATGGGTAATTTGTATATCAATTTTGTGTAAAAATTTGAGAAGTTTTCTATGTTCTAATGAATTATTGAATTTTCTGCACTGGGCGCAAAAGTTTCTGGTTTTCAGCAAAATCAAGTCAACGATCACCATAAGCCATTCCAAAGGTCTTACTTGGCTGAAACACTAAATTAAACACCAGAAGACAATTACTACAGAAGTAATAATGTGTAAAACTTGAAAAACAGAAGCAATAAGTAAAAAGGCAAAAATAAAATTGGGTTGCCTCCCAACAAGCTCTTTGGTTATAGCCATTAAGATCGTCTTGAGATTTCAATGATGCTCACATGAAAGATAAGAATTGAAGCACAAAGAGAGCATCATAAAACACATGGGAAACACATCTAAGTCTAACATACTTCCTATTCATAGGCATTTTATAGGAAAATAAATCAAGACAAGAAATATCTAGCATATGCAAGGAAGAAAAAGAAAACAAGATCAATCTCAACATGAAGAGAGGTAATTTACTAACATGAAGATTTCTACAACCATATTTTCCTCTATACTAATAATTGCATGTAGTATCATAAGCAAATTCAACAATATAGCTATCACAAACATATTCTCAACACAATCCACATGCATGCGAAGTTGATACTCTTCCAAAATAGTGGGATCAACATTAACTAAAGTCATGACCTCTCCAAACCCACTTTTATCAAAAAATTCATAAGATTGAACACTCTCCAAATATGTGGGATCTAAAGTTGACACTCTTCCAAACCCACTTTCAATATTATTGCAAACATTATTATCAATCTAACATTCATCATGGGGATTAAATAAATTTTTAAGATCATAAGAAGAATCACCCCAATCATGATCATTGCAACAAGTAGTGGACATAGCAAACCTAGCATCCCAAGCTTAGGGTCTTGTATATAATTAACACAATTGACACTAATAGAATTTATAATATCATCATTGCAATAATGCATTTCAATCAAGCAGCTATCTTGAATCACTTCACAAATTTCTTCTTTCGAAACTTCATCACAATTTCCAGATTCATGAATTCAAGCAAAACCTCATAAAGATAATCTAGTGGACTAAACTCACTAACAATTGGTTCATCATAGTTGGATCTCTTAAAAATATTAGCAAGTGGATGAGGATCCATAAATAAATTTCTAGCAAGTAAAGATGCAAGCAAATAGAAGGCACATGACAACACAAGCAAACATAAGATCGAACGAGAAAAAGGCAAACGAAAAGAAGGCAAATATTTTTGTGTTTTCTTAAAAATGTTTTAGAAGTGGGGCAGAGGAAAATGAGAGGCGAATGGCAAATAATGTAAATGCAAGAGATGAGAGTTTAATGAAGGGTACTTGGTAGGTCTTGACTTGGCATAGATCTCAACGGCACTAGAGATTGGCGAATTGAAAGAAGACAAATCTTGACTTGACTTTGCGTAGATCTCCTCTGCAATGACGCCAGAAATCTTGCTTCCTCGCTACTTCTCGAGTTTGAGTTGGTGTTTCCCTTGAAGAGGAAAGGGAGATGCAGCAAAGTGAAGTAAGTATTTCCCTCAGTTCTGAGAACCAAGGTATCAATCCAGGTGGAGATTACACACAAGTCGCCAAATACCTGCACAAACAATCATACAACTTGCACCCAACGCTATAAAGAGGTTGTCAATCCCTTCTAGGTTATTTGCAACAGTGAGATCTGATAGAGCTAGATGAATAAGTAAAGTAAATATTTTTAGGTTTTTGGTTTATAGATTGAGAATAAAACATTGTGAAATAGTAGATCTGAAACTTATAAGATATAAAATAGACTAGGGGGGCATAGATTTCACTAGAGGCTTCTCTCATGATAGCAAATATTACGGTGGGTGAACCAATTACTGCCAAGCAATTGATAGGAAAGAGAATAATTATGAAGACATCTAAGGCAGTGATCATGAATATAGGCATCACATCCGAGACAAGTAGACCGACTCTAGCCTGCATCTACTACTATTACTCCACACATCGACCGAAATGATTCTACATCTAGTGTATTAAGTTCATAAGAACAAAATAACGCCTTAAGCAAGATGACATGATGCAGAGGAATTAATTCATGATATATTATGAAAAACCCATCTTTTTATCCTCGATGGCAACAATACAATACAATACGTGTCATGTCCCCTACTGTCACTGGGATTGAGCACCGCAAGATTGAACCCAAAGCAAAGCAATTCTCCCATTGCAAGAAATATCAATGTAGTTGGCCAAACAAAACCGATAGTTTTAAGAGAATTACTAAGATATTAGATCATGCATATAAGAATTCAGAAAAGACTCAAACAATATTCATAGATAATCTGATCATAAACCCACAGTTCATTGGATCTTGGCAAACACACCGCAAAAGAATATTACATCGGATAGATATCCAAGAACAATGAGGAGAACATGGTATTAAGGATCCAAGAAAGAGAAGAAGCCATCTAGCTACTAGCTATGGACCTGTAGGTCTATGGTAAACTACTCACACTTCATCGGAAGGGCAATAGGGTTGATGTAGATGCCCTCCATGGTTGATTCCCCCTCTGGCAGAGTACTGGATAAGGCCTCAAGATGTGATCTTGCAGGAATAGAAGGTTACGGCAGCGGAAAAGTTGTTTTGATGGATGCTCTGATGTTTCTGGAATATATGAGAATATATAGGCTGAAGAAATAGGTCGGTGGACACTCGAGGGGCCCACAAGGGTGGGGGCGCGCCCTACCCCCCAGGGCGCGCCCTCCGTACTTGTAGCCGCCTCGTAGCTCCCCTGACATGCACTCCAAGTCAATCTGGTGTCTTCTGGTCGAAGAAAAATCTCCGTGAAGTTTCGTTCCGTTTGGACTATGTTTGATATTCCTTTTCTGCCAAACTCAAAAACAAGGAAAAAAAAGAGAAACTGGCACTGGGATCTGGGTTAATAGGTTAGTCAAAAATTATATAAAATAGCATAGTGATGCATATTAAGCATCCAAGATAGATAATATAATAGCATGGAACAATCAAAAATTATAGATACGTTGGAGACGTATCAAAGAGCGCATGTGTGTCGACTTCACCAACCTCAACAAGGCCTACCCTCAGGACCGTTTCCCTCTCCTGCGCATCGACCAGATCGTCGACTCCACCATCGAGTGCGATCTGCTGTGTTTCCTGGACGCCTTCTCGGGCTATCATCAAATCAAGATGGAGGTACAAGATGTTGAGAAGACGGCCTTCCTGGCCCCGTGCGGGGTATACTGGTACATTTGTATGCCTTTCGTGTCGTGAAATGTGGTTGCAACTTTCTAGCGGTTGATGCACATCACCCTAGGGGAGTAGCTCGGGAGGAACGCAGAAGCTTACGTCGATGACATACTGGTGAAATCTCGAGAGGCAAGAACTCTCATTGATGACTTGGATGAGATCTTTGCTAGCCTGCATAAAGTGGACTTGCGGCTCAACTTGGAAAACGTGTGTTCGGCGTCCCATCAGGCAAGCTACTAGGTTTCCTGGTGTCACACAGATGGATCGAAGCTAACCCTGAGAAGGTCAAGGCAATAGAAAAAATAGGTCTGCCGAAGACCCTCAAGGAGATGCAGAAGTTAGCAGGCTGCATGACGTCGCTCGGGTGTTTCATCTCCAAGCTAGGGGAACGCGCCCTCCCTTTCTTCAAGCTGGTGAAAAGGAAAGGCCCGTTTGAGTGGATTCCAGAGGCTGACGCAGCTTTCGAAGACCTCAAGAGATACCTCGCCAGCCCTCCGATGATGGTAGCGCCGCGCCTCCGTGAACCCTTGATGCTCTATTTGGCTGCCACGCCGCACTCTGCCAGTGCAGCACAGGTGGCGGTACGGGAGGAGTGCTTGACCAAGGGCCCACAGAAATGAAGCACCTCGCGCCCGGCTGGGGCATCATGAGCTCAGGGCGATGCCCCTGAGGCCACGACCCCCCACGAACCAACGACGCTCCTGGGACCCTGGCCGACCTTCAAGACAGCAAGGCTCCTTAGGTCTCAGCCACCTTGGCGGACGACAAGGCTCCCGAGGACCCTCTGCCTCAGGAACTGCAGTACTCCGCCAGCACCTCCGCCGTCATCAAGCACCCGTTGTACTTCGTCAGCACAATACTGCGTGATGCACGAGCACGCTACCCCCATACCACAAAAGCTCCTGCTAGTGCTCCTCGTCGCCTCTCAGAAGCTGCACCACTACTTCAAAGGTCACCCAATCAAGGTCGTCTCAGCTTACCCTTTGGAAAGGGTACTCCAGAGCCCTAATGCAATGGGAAGAGTTGCCGAACGAAACATTGAGCTACAAGCATTCAAGTTGGAGTTCAGCATGACCCGGATCATCGAGGGAGCGACCCTCGCCGATTTCGTGGCAGAATGGACTAAAGCCCCCGACCAAGAAGTGGGCGAGGATCGCCCTCTCGCCCCTGGAGATGAAGCACCGGATGGCTGGATCATGTACTTAAATGGTACCTTCGCGCGCAAGGGCGCGGGAGCTAGAGCAGTGATTATTTCTGTAATGTCTAGTATGAGATTATACCTCCCACATGTCGAGGCACGACTTAAAGGCATAATATCATATTGGAATGATCTCAAGAATGGTATCTTTGCACAACTCATGTAAAAGAGGGATGAAATAGCAAAAGAGTAGTTGGATTACACTCGCCACGTCACATAATGCATTACATAAACATTCATCATCCAAATAACATCAGAGTCTGACTACGGACGAATATCCAAATGAAAGATACCATAAATAAACAACACAAGGTCCGATCGCCCCTAGTAGAAGCCACTACTGATCGTCGGGATAAGACACATAGTATCGCCCACGCTCTTCATCGGACTCCCAATACAACTTTGTGCCATCTCATGTGTAGTTCTCATCGGTACCTGCATCTAGTGTTGTGTAGAATCTGTGAGCCACGAAGGACTCGGCAATCCCGTTCCCGGGTAGCAAAACTATCTAAGCCTTCGGTGTGGAACAAGGCTGAAGAACAAGGTTGCAGCTGCACTAGCACTAGCTTACGTGTTTAGAGCGAGAAGAGAAGTGCCACGAGCGTCAAAGTGATCCTATCTAGGCATGTCAAACATAACCCCGCCGTGTTCACTTCCCGAACCCCTTCGGAAAGCGACCGTCACGGTTACTCACGCTGGTTGTGTATTATGAACATAGTGTCAAGTTTTCTACAACCGGATATTAACAAATTCCCATCTGCCACATAACCGCGGGCACGGTTTTCTAAAGATCAAAACCCTGCAGCGGTGTCCCAACTTAGCCCATCACAAGCTCACGATCTGCGGAGTCGCAACTCCAAGGTGGGAATACCCGAGTATTTTTGGAATCCCGTGCTCAAGATATTCTGACATAGGTAAAACTAATCCAGCAAGACCTCCCGACATGCCCACACCCTGATAGTAGTCGCGCGTATCTTGTCTCAGGCCACGACCGGATAGGTCAAGCTACGGGAGCCAGAACCTCGAGTTGCCTCAAGTCGGCCCCGCAGGCTGCCCAGTTTGGACCAACACTCATGGCAAACTAAGTCCTCGGGGTCCGGAAAGTCCCTATGCAAGTTATTTACTTATGGCAAATGTAAAACCAATGTCGGGCCTTGCTGGAAAAGCTTTAGCACTAAGCGGGTTATCAAGGGGGGCCCATAAACCCCAACCTTGTTAGGTACGCAAAATCAAGGAACATAACACCGGTTTATACGGTTCCTAGGGTAGCATGAGTGTAACAAAACACCAAGCAAGAGGCTTAGCCTTCCACCCATTGCCAAGTATATAGATGATTTAGTTCAATAGATTATATATTTTGATATCCCAACAAAAACTTCAACATGAACCAAGAATCTTCGAATCTTCTCCTGCAACTAACAATGCTATAAGAGGGGCCGAGCAAAGCTTACGTAGCCAATCAAAGGTTTGCTAGGTTGGGTGTTTAGAGAGTTTCATGGCAACAATAGGAGGCTGACAAACAGACATAGGCATCGAGGCAATAAGCTAAAGAGCGAGACATCTAGCATAGGAAAAGATAGTAATGATATCTGGGTAAGGTCATCTTGCCTGTTGATTCCTCAGAGGGAACGTAACCTTGCTCCTCACACTCAACCTCGGTGGAAACCTCGTACTCCGAATCGGCTCCCAGCTCTACTCAACACAAGATCACAACACGGCACAATATCAAACAAGGTGCAATGCACAAACAACATGATGCAAGTATGATGCGCGTATGCATGTGGAAGCGCTTGCGCCTAAGGAGAAGATGATGGAGAAGGCCTCATCTTGGAAAACCAAGTAAGCCACTGGATAAAGGGGAAGATTTTGGTTGAAATCGATATAAAGATCACCGGAAACGGACGAACGGATTGCAAATGGCAAGCAAAACAATAATCACACAAAACTGCAATTTACAGCCACATGGCATCTTTGGAGCAAGAAATAATTATGTTACAATACTCAAACATGGTGACAAAGGGCATGGATGTGAAGTAGACATGATACTTAACAAGCATGAACTTAGAACACACCCAAAAACCTATTGGAACACAATTAACCAAGCATGGAAAGTTGCAATAAATTTATCCAGACTTAGTCAAAATCTGGGAAGGCAAAAACATCATCACGATGCTTCCTTCGGAGGCACAAAAAGACATGCATATCAACTCCACTAAGTATATAAATTTTATGGACATGTAATAGACATATCAAACATCAAACAATTACATTGGAGCAACTCCATAGGAGGCAATAACAACAAGCTTCACCAAATTGATCAAGCTGATAAAAATCTGACAGGTAAAATTTATAGTAACTTGAGAGCAAGAAATAAATAAGCTACAGCAGGCCATATACGCAAATAAGGGCATCGATGGATAGAGCATAACATGGACAACAAGGAATGGTCATTTGACATACTAAAACATGCATGGATTTGAGTGAGGCATCAAGCAAACATGGCATCAGGTTAACAGATTCTAGACTTAGCAGTTTTTTCACTAAGTATAAAAACAGCAGCATTGGCATGGCATGTTTACAAGCTTGTTTAAGTCACCTCAAGGAATATCATAGAAAGTGGATTGCACCACAGCAAAGACCATATGATGGTGCTTCTAAAACATATTGACATGTGACATGAAGACAAACACATCAATAGCAATGAGCAAGTCAAAACAACATCTCACAACAAGTTTCAGCACTTACCAGCCACATGCACTTTTGCAACAGAGATTAACATGGCAAAATGACACCTAACAATAAAGCTACAACAACCATCATGTAGAGCACTTCACAATGAACATTTTGACATATCATATGCTCCATTTGGACCAACATGCACAAAGTTATCACATCTCAAACATGGCAACAAAATTACGGATAACAACAGTTTTAAACAAATAGCCCTCTTGCAAAGATGATTAGGTCATAAAGATGAACTCAAACAAGCATGCCACAGAGGAACAAAATGAAGAGCACCTCTCAACGAACATTTTGATATATTACACGCCCAAAACGGATCTACGAGCACGAAGTTATTGCATGAAGAAGGAGGCAAGAAAATTACGGAATCTGAGGACTTAGTGGAATTTTCACCTCTTGAAAGTCAAACGTGGACAGAGGCGTGCGGGACGAGGAGATCCAGGACGGAGCGGGGCGTTTGGTTGGTGAAGTGGTCGATCTCGTCCAATCTTCCAGATCCGGCCGGACCCTCGCCGGAGACGGAGGAGATGGCCCGAGGAGCTCCGGGAGATGGCGGTGAGGAGGCGCGGCGCGGCCGGCGTGTGGCGGGGCGGCGCCGGCGATCGCGGAGGAGGCCAACCGGTGGTGGAGAGGCGGCGGCCGGCCGGAGTTCCGACGACGGTGGCGGGTGCCGCGGCGGCGGCCGGTGGCGGTGTAGCACAGCAGCGCGGCGGCGGTGTAGCGCAACGGCGCGGAGGCGCTTTGGGCGGCGGCTGGTGGCGGCCGGCGGGCGGGACGGCGGCGAGGCGCGGCGGGCACCGGCGTCGGGGAAGACGGAGGCGGGAGGGCGCGAGGGGTGGCGGAGCGACCCGGGCCGCGGGGTCGGAACTGGCATGGCGGGCCCGTGCGGTGGGCGGCGGCAGCGGGAGTCTGGGCTGCCACGTGGCGCGACTGGAGGGGCTGGGCGCGCGGCGGCAGACGTGTCCAGCTACGGACGGACGCGTCCGGCGGCGCGGGGAACTCGGGCTAGGGTTTTTCGCCCGAAAATGGACGTGGGAGGCTGTTTTTATAGGCATAGGGAGCTAGGAAACTCCAAATGTGGAGCGGTTTTCGCCTACACGTTCGCGATCCGACGACCGAGATGATGGGAGTGGTTGTGCTGGGTTAGTGGGCTGTTGGGGAGGGTGTCTTGGGCCAAAAGGAAGAGGGGCTTTTAGACCACTAGGTTAACCGTTGGAGTACCAAACGAACTCCAAACGCGATGAAACTTGACAGGCGGCCTACACGTACCAAAACAACAACGCACGACAAGGCTCACCTCATTCCGGGAACGTTACATGGTCACACACGAAAGAAGGACTCAGGGGTGCCACGGGCATGTGTGAGAGTGTCGGAACTCGAAATGGACAACGGGAAGAGGCGAGTGGGACCGGGTGCAAGTGACAACACGAATGCAATGCAATGCACATGATAATATGACATGGATGAAATGCAGACATGCACACGCAAAACGAAGAAACCCGAAACAAAAGAAGAGCCCAGAATGGAATTGATGAAGTCAAAGTTTCATATATTTCCATAAATGGAAGGTGTTACATTTGGGGTGTTACAATTTCGCCCACCAAGGAGAAGCTCTACTGCACCGTGCAACTATGCTTCTAGAATGGTGGAAAGGTCTCCAACGACATTGCCGAGTATGAGGGCCTGATTGCTGGCCTCAAGGTCGCGGCGGCACTGGGGGTGAGGCGCCTTACCATCAAGGGCGACTCCCAGCTCCTCGTCAACTTCTCCAACAAGGCGTACACATCGAAGGACGAGCACATGGAGGCATACATCGAGGAGGTACGTAAAATCTAGAAGCGATTCTTGGGCTTGGAATTGTAGCACATACCGCGTGGCACGAACATGGAGGCGGACGACGCCGCCAATAGGGCTTCTCGGCGCTTGCCTCAGGAGCCTGGCGTCTTTGAACAATGGATTTTCAGGCCATCGACAGCCGCTCCCGCTGTCAGGCCGGCGCCGCCTCAGGAAGAGCTTCACCCAGCACCCACCTTAGGTGCCCTGGCTTGCGGCCCGACCTCGGGGGCTCGCCTACTCCTCGCACTAGAGCCTCATGAGGGGTGCTAGACTGAGGAGTTCAAGGCGTACCTGCTCCAAGGAACCCTACCGGAGAAAGAAGAAGACATAGAGCGTGTGGTCCGACAGGCCACCGCGTACTGCATTCAGGATGGTGAGCTCTACCAAACACGGCCAAACGATGTCTCTCTGTGATGCATCTCCAAGGAGTAGGGTGGCGAGCTATTGGCCGACATACATGGCAGGGACTGCGGGCATCACTCCTCCTCATGCACCCTCGTGAGCAAGGCGTCCCGTAGCGGATTCTACTGGCCCACAGCACTCAATGATGCCATCGAACTGGTAAGGTCCTATGAAGCCTGTCAATTCCATGCAAAGCAGATCCACCAGCCCGCACAGGGCCTCCAGACCATCCTGCTATCCTGGCCATCTGCGGTCTGGGGGCTGGACATCCTGGGCCCGTTCCCCCGAGCACCTGGGGGCTACCGCTACCTCTACGTCGCCATTGACAAATTCACCAAGTGGGCGGAGGTAAAGGCAGTCCGCACCATCCCAGCCGGCTTGGCAGTCCAGTTCATCAAGGACCTCGTCAGCCGTTTCGGGGTTCTGAGTCGCATCATCACTGACAATGGCTCGCAGTTCATCAGTAATCTCTTTAAAACATATTGTGCTAACCTTGGAACTGCGATATGCTACGCTTTGGTGGCACACCAACAGAGCAATGGCCAGGCTGAGCGCACCAATGCAGAGGTGCTGAGAGGCCTCAAGGCAAGGACCTTCAAGAAGAAGCTCTAGGCTTGTGGCCGGGGCTCGCTGGATGAGCTCCATTCCGTGCTGTTGTCCATCCGCACCACAGCAACCAAGCCGACGGGCAAGACTCCATTCTTCCTTGTCTACGGAGGTGAAGCGGTTCTCCCCCATGAGGTCAGGCATCACTCCGCGCGTGTCTTGGCGTTCGATGAGGCACACCAGGACGGCTCGCGGGGGATGGACCTTGTGCAGGGGAGGAGCGCCGCCGCCAAGCCTCGCTCCGAGCAGCGAGGAACCAGCCGGCGCTGCGGCGGTACCACTACCAGAGCATCCGCTCCAGGACGCTCGAGGTGGGCGATCTCGTCCACAGGCGGGTGCTCTCTAGGGAAGGGCTGCATAAGCTCTCACCCATGTGGGAGGGCCCATTCAGGATTTCCCATGTCTCCACGCCAGGCGCCGCGCGCCTGGAGACGTAGGACGGGATCCCCATCCAGAATGTGTGGAACATCCAGCACCTCCCAAAGTTCTAACCATGAAGCAAGGCCCCGTGCCTGTTGTCACACCCTGATTTTCATGCCACAACAGTTAAGCTAATAATCATGCGAAAATATGGTTTGGCAAAACCTTTTGAGTGTTTTTGACCTTGCTTGATTGGTTTTCTATTTGCTCTTTGCAAGTGCTCTAAAAATCAAATAAATCATCCAACTCTTATACTTCATCTCCTTGATCCAAAACCTTTTCCCAATGATCATGCCATGTGTATACAACAGTATAGTATTTTCTTATAATAATAATGGCCAGATATTATTTTCTAAAATTAGTTTTCCAAGAACCCCTGAATTGAGGTTTGTACTGCAAGTAACTTATTTGGGGTGTGAAAAATCTTTCAAAAAGTATATTTTAATCCTATTAGGTATAGGACTTCCATAAACCACAAAATCATAATTTTAGAAGTTATTTTTATATTTTATTTAAAAGCTTTTTCTTTAGGCCAGAAATGGTCTTTAATAGGTTAAAATTATTTAACTATTTCAAAACTATTTTTCAAAATTCAGGGAAGCTCATAGGACATAAATTGTCCATATATAAGAGTTTCAACACATGGTCATGTTCAAAATATTAGACAAATCCTTCAAAAACCCTTTCTAGATATTTCAAGCTTTTCAGATATTTACAAAGGAAATATTCTCTAAAAATTCTAGGGAAATTCTATCTTGTCAAATATGACATATTTGATGATCTTACAAAGTCTCATGCCTTGAAGATCAAGAAAACATCATCAAATCCCCTCAAAACCATTTATGTCGTTTTTGAAGTTTGAGCAACTTTACATTGCCAAACTTTTCCAAATGCTCTCAAACTTGGTGCACATGCTAAAATGGTTTAATTATGCATCTAGACCAAATGGCACAAGTATTGGAGAAGCATAACTTGATCTAAGTTCCCCAAAACCCTTTCTGACCAGATCCAAATTTGAACAACTCTACATTGCCAACTTTTTACTTGTGACCTCAAAATTGTTGGGCATGATCACAACCCCAAATGATGACACTATACCAAGTGGTGCATCAAGGAGGGATGATTTGCATGGCTAAATCTTGGAAAAACCATTTCTGTTGATTTCTACGGTTCACCAAAGTTACATTGGCAAGTTTCTTCAAATGAGCTCAAACTTGGTGGAATACCCTATTTCTATATACCATTTGATTATGTTAAGTGTCATGTCAATTGGAAATCATTTGCTTGCCCAAAACCACATCAAACACCTTCTGGTAATGTTCCAAAACTGTCACTTTTACCTCTTTCCTTGTTCTCCATGAGCTTAACTTTTTACTAGGGCCTATCCTAGTCACCTTCTACCTCCAGTAACTCACCCATGCCTCAGCTCAATCATTCGAGGGGGTAAAACCCCCAATTACCTCTATGTTTTCACCATGGCAGCACCTTTCTACCCTCCTACCTTACCTTCTAAGCATCTCAGAGCATCCCCGTACCACCCCACAACCAGTACACAAGGAGGGACACAACCAGAGCGCGTGGGCATGCAGTGGCATACCAAATGGGCGCTCTGGAGCATGCTATAGTGTGCTCCCGCACTGTAGCTGGGTCCTGCCTGAGGCCTCCGACCACATAGGGCGTTGGGATCGTGTCTCCCGAGGTGGCCTCGACGTCCGGGAAACGCCTCGCTGTCGGGCCCCTCCTTATCCCCTCTTCTCACCTCTCTGTAGAGCTCGCCCGAGCATGGCCTGGACCGCACCCACGGTGCACCGCGACCACGCCCATTTAAGCCACCCCGACTCTCTCTCGTCTTAGTTAGAACCCCCTCTCTCCCATGAACCTCCCGGACAAGCCCCCTCTCCCCTGGTGCTCTCTTTCCCTCTCCATGGCCACCACTGTCGCCATCGGCCTCTGCCCACCAGAGCATGCCCTCGTCTTCTTTGACCACCAGGAGGAGTAACGCAGGACCGCGGAGCCCCCCACTTCTTCCTTCCCTTTCCCTAGCGCCCCTGGCGTCGCGTCCGTCTTCTCCCAAAACCGCCCGCCAGCGCCAAGGCCGCCGTCGCTCCCATTCCTCCCGGCCCGCTTGAAGACTCTGGATGGATGCGGCTCATTCCCCTGAATCCTTCGGTGCGCCGGACACCACCGGGGATGGCCGGAGTCGCAGGGGATCAGCGCCGGCCTGCGCTCTGCCTCGCCTCCTCGGATTCGAGCGGAGGAAGAAGAAGGTGCCGCGTCAGCAATGGGCCCGCCCGTCAATAACTCGACGCACGCCCGAGCCACTGACCGGTGGGCCGGCCCCGTTTAAATGGGCTTGGGTACATCTGGCGCCGCCTTCCGTGCAGGAAGGCGTATTAGTCGAATGTGCCTTCGGCGTCGCCCTCTGCCCGCGTGGTCGAGCCACTGGGCCGGCCCAGTAGCACTCCGACGCTACTCCTCGCTCAGTGCACGCCAGCACAGGGTTTAATCCAGCCCATCTAGGTAAATTCCTTTTCTTTTTCTTTTTCAGTAAGATTCTAAAATCCATAATCAATTCATTAGACCTCCAAATTTGATGATTCAAATTTCTAGTGAATCCATAAATCGTGATCTATCACATGGTGCTATTTGCACAGTTTTCCAAAAATATTTTCTTCACAAATATTTATGAAATCCCACCTTTCCATTTCTGTGATGAACTTTAGAAAATCACAGAGAGCCCATTTTTGATCCAAATGACATGATTCAAATTCCTAGATACTTATAATATCAAAACTTAGTTTTGGAACATTTATCCCAATACTTTCTGTACCACATCAAATATTGGTCTATTTATCCATGTATGGCCAACTTTGCAAAATCATAGGAAATTCATTTGAACTCAAAATCAAGTGAAACCAACTCCTAGCTGCTTCTAAAATCATTCCTTGTTAAATGGATGCCTCTGCTCAAATAATTCTTCTGTACACTTCTCACAGATCCATTAAACCCCTTGATTCCATCATATTGAAATGTTCAGAGATATCCATTGGTCTAATGCCTATGAAACCACCTTGGTCATTTTTCATATGACTAGAGGTATCCTAGAAAAGTCCAACTCCTATTTTTAGAGCACTTTTATTTTTGCCTTGTTGTGTTGCTTATTGTGATTTGTTTCTGGTGTTAGTTGACGAAGTAGACGGAGTACTTGGAGAAGGACTAGAGGATTTGAAGACCCCAAGCACTTGGTTAAGACACGCAAGCAACCCTTTGACCATGTTGAACCCTTTTATGTCATGAAAGCATTTTCATCATTTCATCGAGTGCATGATATATCTTGAGTGGCAACCTTGCCAGGATTGCCTCCATTGCATACCCCGTTGATACTTGCATTGTACATAGCTCTATTATATTTATAGTTGTGTTGGTTGGTTGAAGTTATATGCTATAGTAGTTGGCTACGCAAAATGGGTCAGGGTTATGCATGGAAAGAAACAAGTGTGGTTTGACATACTTGCAAATAACCCAGTGGGTGCCACTAATGCCCTTGGGAGATGATGAGGAACTAGGGCACTACTTGGTGGAGAAGTAGTGTACCGAGGCTTGATGAAGGTATTGTTTACAGAGATGGATTAGATTTAAGATTTGTCGACCGTCCCAACCAAACATGCGCAACCAATCTACCCTTATGAGGGAAAGTGCATTATTGATTACCTAGGTCGATACTAGCATGGTGCCCGCATTCCTAGTGATGGGGCTGACTTGAGGTCACTCTCGGGACGGGGTCGTGCTTGGATAGGCGGCCATGACTGTTTTCATAGGGCACCGAACACACCGTTGGTACCCCGTGCCAGTGGTATGTGATGAATATGGGAGCGAGGCTCCAAAACTTTTAAGATGTGAAATGTTGGGCACGGGGATTACTACCAATCGAGTGGACTCTATGTTAGTGTTGTCTAGGGAAAGATAGTGATCGGGTGCTTACCCCGGGTACTTGAGGTACCGCGGGTCGTGGATGACACGGAAGTTCCCCGGATCTTGTGGGTAAAGTGTGCAACCTCTGCATAGTGTAAAACTATTCGAATAGACGTGTCCACGGTCAAGGACATTTGGGTGGTGCTGCTTAGACTATGTCCTTAAGTTTCTGGAAAACGACACGGTTTGGTAAATCTGTTGACGTGATTGTGAGAAAGTCACGATGAGCTTGAGCAAGAGTTGTTCATAACTCTTTCTCGATGTTGATGTCTGTAACCTCCTGATACTTGTTGCAGACGCATGCATGCCCTTGTTATATGTTGATCATACTTGCATATGAAAAACTAGCTTTCCGCAATACTGCCAATTTAGCAGTAGAGCCTTGCATAATTATTCGATCATCACACTTGGGTTGCTTGCGAGTACATTCAAAGTACTCATTGGCTTGCCACTGGTTATTTTATTGGCCAGGCATGAAACAACAGGATATGATGAAGATTTCTTGGTGACGAACATGTGAGCTAGGACGCTTCCCAGTCAGAATGCCTGTAGGGTTAAGGCAGATGGTATGGGTCCAAGTTGTTATTGAAGATTTCCGCTGCAATGATATACTCAAGACTTGACCATAATGGTCACAATTTGTGTAATACGATATGTATGGATGTAAGACTCTTGTTATTCAGCTTCTGTGTGTTCAGTGAGCATTGATATCTGGGATCACTGTACACGTGCATTCGGTGATCACGACTTATGAGTCGGGGTCCCCACACCTATGAAGGTCTCCACTCGTGACACTCTCACGTAATAATGACTGGGGCTGTACATGACCCGGAGTCTCCTGAGTGCCGCTCTTGGGCCTCACAGGGGCTCCCACCCACGTCTCAGTGGCAGCACTTAGCTCCGCGCTAGTGAGAAGACGAAGACTAGTTTAGGTGCCGGACGCGGCTTTTCTTTTGCTCGCTTTCTGTAGCCGGTTTGTTTTTCTCGGAATGAAATTTGGAGGTTTTGTGCTTTTCGTTCTCAAAGGATTGACTTCCCCTTCATTTTTATTCGCTTTTTCACCCTCGCCCCTGAGAGAGCGGTAGTTGCACGTCACTCCTCCTCACGTGTCTAGCGTGCGGGGGCTAGGTAGCTGTGTACGCTTGGGCTAGCCGGCAACCACACCTCGCCCAGGGCCTCAACGTCCTTTGATCCTCGCGAAACACACTCAAATGAGCTCATGGGAATACACACTCTTTTTTAGTTCATGCCTCGGGGTATCGCGATGAGGTTCTCCAGCTCTGCAGCTACACAAAATCTCTGGAAACTCAACGGCTCTGGAGCCGTCAAGAGGGAAGCCTCGGGAGAGTATCCACTAGAGGCGTGCCCTCGCGACACATGAATCTACCATGA
This sequence comes from Secale cereale, assembly GCA_902687465.1. NCBI lineage: Eukaryota > Viridiplantae > Streptophyta > Magnoliopsida > Poales > Poaceae > Secale > Secale cereale. Next base: position 284,650,296 of record LR738710.1, read on the forward strand.
GCATGCCAAGCTAAGCTATCTTACCCGCACTTAGTAGCAACACAGATACCATGACATAATACGAATAACAAAGTATAGCATATTGGTGCGAGTGCCATAGTTCATTACACACCCCGGCGGGGTCTTCTACCTTCTTTTCAAAAATGTAGGGAAAAGCTAAAGCGGGACGAGCAGCCACAGTAGCTCCCGAGGCATGGCTCCGGCAGCATGGGGGCAAATTTGAGCCCCCCTCCTGCTTCACCGGGGTGCGACGGCAAGGCGCCTTGTCACCTTCTCTGATCCAGGCCCCGCGGCGGGGCGGCTCGTCATAACCGCTGCCACCGACGCTCTCCCCGGAGGAGCAGATGTCGCTGCTAGAAGAGTCGTAGACATCACCAAGGGCAAGCTCATCATCATCACTGTCGTCCTACAGGCAGCACCCCGCACGTCAGCTGTCTTCTCCAAACACCCTCACATAGAGGGTCGCAAGGCCATTGTACTTAAAGTGGAGGGTGCACCTCTCGCTCAGGCATCGTGCGTGGGCAAATGGCTGCCAACCACAGGTAAAGAGCACGCCCGCGCCCGCGCCGGTGACCTCGACCCCCACCCACGAGGCCTTGCTGCAGCAGCCGTCGGCTTGCAGCGAGAGGCCGTCAAGTCCCGATGGTATATCCCTCACGAAGAAGCGCGACAGTGGAAGCCAGGTGCCGGCGGGCCTCTCCGACCACACGAGGAACTCCAGGAAGGCATCTGCTAACTGAGAGTGCTGCCACGAAGGCCGAACAACCACGGCGCGCCTCTCCTCATCACAGGAGCCACCTCGCCCGTGGCGGCACCCACCACGCAAAGAAGTGTCCCCGCGGCTCCCAGAGGCGACGCCCACCCTCAAAGAAGCACGCCCGCGCCCCTGAGGAGTCACCACCGGGGTCGCGGCATGCTTACGGGGGCGTCCACGGGCTCTCTTGGTTGGTGGTGCAACCGACCCTCCCTTGGGAGTCTTCCCCTTATCTGCAGCGGAGGACTTCCTCGGTGGTGTCATGGATGCCTTAGCAAGAAAGAACAAGGAGCAAGGAGATGGAGATGAGCAGAGGGGGCTCCACCCCTCTGCATTTATAGCAAGAGGGAGGCAAACCGCCAGCCTCCACGATCGCAGGTAATGATGATCTTTCTCTGCATGCAACAGGATCCAGTCAAGTCGAACGGTTGCCGAGGCAGCATGGGGAAGTGGATACGCCCATGTCCCATCCAGGCGTCACTCGTCAATCAGGTCCGCTGGCAGTTGGGGCCCGCGGCGCTTTTCCCTTACCCTTTGGCATCGCCTCAAAGCCAAGTTCGAGCGCGCCTTGGGCCGGGGGGGCTACTTTTCGCTTTCTAGGAACCAGGGTACCTAGACTTGCCTGCGTGTGGCCCATGACGTGGCTCCTTCATCGGCCTGGTATAGCCCATCTTCAGCATCAACACTCAAGACCTTCGCGAGTGGCCAAGCCTCGTGAGGCGGACAACACCAAGACCTCCGGAAGGAGCAGTCTCACTAGGCTGGCTCCCGAGGAGCGGAGATCTCTATGCAGGCCCCCGCCTCATGAGGTTCAGATTACGCAAGCCATGACGACCAAGGCCAGGCGGGCGCCAGCGGTTGCAGGACAGCAGGTTTCCTCTTTGGTGCTAAAGAGTCAAGTGCAGGCGCGGAGTCCCGAGGAATCTGCCAAAGGTTTCCATTTCCATGCAACAACATCAGGATCGCTAGGACGGCAGGACGGAGGTCATCACCGAGCCCACCATGGCGTCAGGCTCAGAAGCATTGCAGGCGAAGACCACCTTTCGTCTGGACAAGATGTACTAGTTGTCTCCCTTCAAATTTGGTTGTTGTGGGATCCCTTCCCGCCTACATTTTGGGGGAAGAGGACAAAGGCCACTATAAATATAGTTTAGCCACCACAGAAGGGGGCGGATCAATCTGATCAACCGGCACCCTCACACCCAAGAAGACTCCTCCTGAGGTTGTTCCACCACTGTACTAGTTCTTCCTCAGCCCACCTCTAGGCAATCCACCACAAAGCAGGAGTAGAGAATTAGACCGCGAGGTGGCCCGAACTTGGGTAAATTGCTTTGTGTCATTGCCTCCCTATTCATCGAGCTAGATCATGGAGACGGCGAGTAGCCAGATAGGGGAAATTGAGTTCTTACCACGCACCCCAGTGTTCGAATCTTACTAGGGTTTTGCGGAGCCCTGAATCTGACAAAAATCGCCATGCATGCCATCGCGTTTGGTGTGAGGTCTAAGAAGTGGAACCTATACACCAACACATCGCCTCAAAAAAATCTGAGGAGGGGGACATAGGCCACAGAACAAGTATGCACAATAGAATCGGTATGAGTTCGGTGGATCTGTTTTCCCCTCCGACGAGACCTTGGGAGCACCATACCCCTTTGGGACTTCCCTCCTCCACATATATCCATACCTCGCAATCAGGGCATCATTGTCCAGATTCGATGGGAGGAAGACAAGATCTCCCCTCCGCCTCTTATCCAGCTTTGCTGCTCTTTTCTTGCTCCCCTCGACGGCCACCTCCTTCATGGCAGTCGCCCACTTCATCACTTGATCGGCGGTTTTCTTCCCCATCTTTGCGATCCGTGGGAGAGATGGAAGAATAGAAACTGGCTGGGAGATCAGAGGCGGATGTGGCCCCAAGGGCAGTCGCTTGGCTTGAGAAAGAAGATGATGAGGGGGGAACGGGTGCAAATGAGCAGTGCCCCTTCGCATTTTCCCCTTTATAGGGAACAGACATGGGAAGGGAGGCACGGCTCTTTGCTACTTCCTCTCAGATATTTACCGTTTTACATTAACTGCTACAGTCCTGCGGCCCCACGACCTGCGGTAATTACGCAAAGTGGACGTTGGATTGACTGGTCATCATGATGAATGGCTGCACACGCCACACCTCCTCGCCACGTGTCCGTGCACCACTTTGGGGCCTTACCCAACGTGACCGGCAACACATATGGCTCAGGCCCGGGGTCTTTTGTTGGGGTACACAAATAGGGTTGTATGTTTCCCCCTGACTTGTGCACAGACAGATCAGCCTTGGGCACGGCAACAAGAATATATGCGGCAACGGCAAGGCAAGACCAGGCTGAAGATATAGCTCTTTTCAAAAAACAAAGGGCGGATCATGAAGACCAAGAAGAGGCAAAGGATCAAGATATCACCAAGGAAAAATCTCCCTTGCCGGGTAGGCGAGCCTGGCTAGGTCGAGGCTGCACCAAGACAAGTCTCAAGACTCCCCTGGCAGGCTTGCCGGGGATGCCAAGGCGGGTATTCCCGCCAAGGCACCACCGCTCCACGGCACAATGACTCATGTCACTTATCAGTGCGGTGTCGAACCCTCAGATAGTTAAGTGGCATCCATCTAGCACGTGGCGGCCACCCAGAAGGCATTTCACCTCCAAATGACACCAGTCCAGCGGCGTGTTTGGCAAACAGGGTGAGAGACAGATAAAGCAGTGCGGCAAGGCTTACCGGGCTACTCCATGACATGACACTAAGCGGTGCATTTAATGCATGTATTCTCTGCAGAGTTAGGTATGAGAGCACTGTTGGCTATCTAATCAACCAACAGTGATCATGTCGCCACTTTGGATTCCCCTTGATCTCTAAAAGGAGGATCGAGGTGAGCTTAGAAATGATCCGGTCCCTTGTACACTCATACGCGCATAGTTGCTCCCCCCGAGGCCACCTTGTCGGGCTTGAGTGCTACGTGCTCCTTGCACTCCCTCATCGAATCCACCAAAGCAGGAGTAGGGTTTTACGCTTCACAGTGGCCCGAACCTGGGTAAAAACCATCGTGTCACCATTGTCATGTTGCCTCTACGGTCTCCGCTCTTTGTGCAAAGTGCCCTTCCCCCTTGCCAAACCAAAAAGGGGCTAATGGACCCATAGGTGATCATGTTTTCCCACGACACCTTGTAACGAGAAAGCACCATCAAAATACATGATCCACTCTTGAGGCGCCTCCTTGCCGGGGATGATCGTCTCTGGTATTTCTTCATCTGGAGTGGGCGTCCATTCTGCAATGAACTCCGCCAACATTCTGCTATAAATATTTGAAGTACTTTTGTATTTCAGGCAAAGCTTGACAGCTCTAGTGCCCATTCAACTATCCTGCCAGTGGCTTCATGGTTCCTCAATATGCGTTGTAGCGGGAAACGGGTGACAACTATGATCTCGTGGGCTTGGAAGTAGTAGCACAGCTTCGGTGAGGCCATGATGAGGATGAAGATCAACTTTTGCACTCCAGAGTACCTTTGTTGGTGTTCTAGGAACTAGGGAACCCAGACTTGCCTGCTTGCGGCCCATGACATGGCTCCTTCATTGGCCTGGTAGTGGTACCGCCCATCTTCAGCATGAACACTCAAGACATTCACGAGGGGCCAAGCCTTGCGAGGCGGACGACACCAAGACCTCCGGAAGGAAAAGTCTCACTAGGCTGAGATGAGATCTCTATGTAAGCCCCCACCTCGCGAGGTTCAGATGATGCAAGCCATGACGACCAAGGCAAGGCGGGCACCAGCAAGAGCAGGACAGCAGGTTTCCTCTTTGGTGCTAAAGAGGCATGTGCGGACGTGCAGTCCCGAGGAACGAGCCAAAGGTTTCCATTTCCATGCAATAAGACCAGGATTGACAGGATGGTGGGGCGGAGTTCATCACCGAGCCCACCATGGCATTAGGATCAGAAGTTGTGTAGGTGAAGACCACCTTTCGTCAGGATAAGATGTACTAGTTGTCTCCCATCAAATTTGGCCGTTGTGGAATCCCTTCCCGCCAACATTTTGGGGGAAGAGGACCAAGGCCTTTATAAATACAGCTTAGCCACCACCATAGGGATGGATCCGGATCCAGATCGAGGGATCGGATCGACTAGCACACACACCCAAGAACACACCTCCTAAGGTTGTTCAACCACTGTACTAGTTCTTCCTCGGCCCACCTCGAGGAAATCCACCACATTGCAGGAGTAGGGCCAGTCACTGCTAGATGGCCTGAACCTTGGTAAACTGCCCTATGTCATTTTCCTTCTTGTTCATCGAACTAGTCTGTAGAGACGGCGAGTAGGCAGATAGGGGAAGTTGAGTTCTTTGCATGCACCCTATTCTTCGAACTTAAGAAGGGTTTTGCGGAGCCCCGAATCCGACATTTGGCACACCAGGTAGGGGGCGTCGGAGTCTCTCTTCTTCCGATTGCTTTGCCATCGCCTCACGGTCTCCATGGCGGATACTCGTCGAGTTCGTGCTGAGCGCCGGGCCGCTCTTGCCGCCCGCGTCGCCCAGACAGCACCTTGAGGCAACGGCATCCCCCGTCGTTCTCCATCGCCAGAGGCAGACGCTGCCACTGGCGCCGCTACCCATGAGCAGCAAAATTCGTCGCTCCCGCTCTCCGCTTGGCGTGACGGCCGCACCGCAACCCCATCACTGACTCCAGTGGCGGCTTCATCCTCCCACGACCGTCATGGACCGGCGAACTCGCATGCCACGCTGCTCATGGCGCGTGAGCTCATATACTACGGCCCGACCGACGACCTCTACGAGGATTGGCTGGACCGCATCGCCGAGCTCGTCAGCGCCACGGGAGAAGTTCCAGCATTGTCCTGCTCACTGCCTCCTCCACCACCTCAAGCGGGCGACCTGGCCCATGGCACCCCCCTCCTCCTCTTCGGCGTGATGTCATCCCCGAGCCAGGGCATGAGGCTCCCTAGGGCGACCAACCTTGCAGGGCCCCCGCGCACGATGAAGAAAGCTGCCAGGTAGTGCAACGGCCCCAAGGCGAGGCATGTGCACTCCCAGCGCCGCCTCGTCAAGGTCGCGCGCCACCTCCCGCGGCGGCATGTGAACACCCTGATCAAGCTCCACCTCAACAGCGGGCACCTGAAGGCGCGGCGGGCTACCGGGTGTTCACCCCAGAGTTTCTCGCATTGTTTGGCCCGGCAAGTTTAAGCCATACCTGCCCCCACGCTATGATGGAACACCCGACCCCGCTGAGTTCCTGCAGCTTTACGAGATGAGCATCGAGGCGGCCAGTGGTGACGAGAAGGTTATGGCCAATTGGTCCCCCATGGCTCTCAAGGACGGTGTGCACTCGGGGCTCCTGAACATCCCTGCGGAGTCAATTTCCTCCAGGGAGGATCTGCGCGAGCCGTTCATCTCCAACTTTGAAGGCAGTCGTGACTGCGCCCCTGTGGGAGGCGACCTACGACGAATCAAGCAGCAGCTAGGAGAAACCTTGCGCAAGTACATCCAGCATTTCACCAACGTCCGCATCAAGATTCCCAAGGTGTCAGACAAGGCCATCATCTCTGCGTTCACTGACGGTGTCCGGGATATCAGGATGACGGAGGAGCTTGCCATTCACGAGGACCTGTGCTCAGCTTTGGAGATGTTCAACATGGCAGTCAAGTGTGCAAGGGCAGAAGAGGGTCGCCTTTTGTCGGCGTACTGGGAACCAGGGTGCCCAGACATGCCTGTGTGCGGGCCGCGACGCGCTCCTACTACGGCATGGTACAGCCCAGCTGATCGACCAGCTGCCCAAGACACTCGCGAGGGGATTAAGCCTCGCGAGGGGGCTGACGCCAAGACCCCCTTAGGACTGGCCTCAGCCAGGTGCTCCGGAGGGGCGGAGAATCCAAGGCCAAGCCTGCCTCAAGAGGAGGCAGTGATATCAGCAGTTTTGCATTGCGCCAGCGGGTGCCAGCGCGCGCCAGCGGTGTAGTTACCATTTCGATGCAAGGGGGAGAGCGCAGCCGTAAGTTCCCGAGGATCGGGGCAAAGGTTTCCTCATTGGTGCAACTAGACCGAAGACCGCAAGGACAGCAACGAGGATGTCATCACCAACCCCACCACCGCTTCATCACCTGATCCTTTTGCAGGCGAAGACTGCTTTTGTTAGGGCAGGAACGTCCTTGTGTTCCCGCTCAAATATGGCCGTTGTGGGATCCCTTCCCGCCTAAACATTTAGGGGGGGAGAGGACCGTGGCCGCCTATATAAGTAGCTAGAACCCCCACTACAAAGGGGACGGATATGTCGGCCACCATACAAGGAGCAAGAACATTAGCCTCCCGACCCTCCTGAGCTCGCCTCCTGAGCCCAGGAACCTCTGTACTAGCTTGTATCCCGGCTCGCCCGAGGCTAATCCACCAAAGCAGGAAGTAGGGACTTACACCACGCGGTGGCCCGAACCTGGATAAACTCTTGTGTGCTTTGTTCATTGTTTGCTTGAATCCTTCCACCGCGACGAGAGCGAGGAGCTAGGTAGACGAGAGTGGGAGAGATCTTCGTTCACTCTTGTGTTCGAACTTAACGGGTTTTGCGGAGCCCTGAATCCGACATTTGGCGCGCCAGGTAGGGAGCGTGTCGAAATCTTGCCTCTTCGACGACCTCGCGCGGTCTCGTCCACCAACCCCGCGTCGCCCAGCTCCAACAAACAGCGACCACGATGGCGGAGGCACACCAGACGCGTGCGGAAGCCCGTGGCGTCCGCGCCGCTCAGGCATCGCCCTTCGGCCGCAGAACTCGTCGCAACCCGTCCTTGATCGGGGCCGACGGCACGATGAGCATCATCAACCCGCGCCAGAGGACCGACAACATCCTTTGCCCACTCGACGTCAAGGCCGTGCGGCGACACGGGCCGCCGAGAACGCGGCGGTAAGCTCGCGGGACCGGTGCGAAATGGCGAACATGAGGGCCGCGATACTGGTGGCGAGAAAACTGCTAAGGTGCCGGCTGCTCGACAACGGCCACGACGCGTTACTCCTCAGGGTGGCCGAGCTCCTCGACGCCGCCGGCACCGGAGCTGAGCCATTCTGCGTGCACATGACAACGTTGGGGACCGGGTGCCGCCCCAGCCACACCCGGTCGCCCGTACGGTCAAAACCCGCGGCGACCTACGAAGGCGACATGGGGTATGATCCGTTGAACCCTGCATATGACGCCGCCACTCTGCCTCGAAGCCCTTTGTATTCAGGAACCGCCCCCATCGAGGAGCCACCGGAGAGCAACCTCAGGGCTATGCCGAACGCCAGATGCAACCAGGCGCTGGCACAAGGGGGCTCAGGAGCGGGAGGTCAGGAGGCGGATCCCCCGCTCATGGCCCTCAATCCTTCACCATCATCGCCCACGGCCATGGAGCGCGGATAATACGCGTGCAGGTGCCTCCGGGGGCCGGCCCCTGGCACCGGCCGTACGCCTCGGGCCAACAATGTCTCTGGCCCAGGCCTTGGTAGGCCAGGGGGCTACTCTGGTTGCCACATCAAGACAGAAAGGGAAGGGAAGGCCCGCGGTCAGGCCCTCATCCCCCCGTGCGTGACCCGTCTCGCATGAGCCCGCCCTGGATTTCACCAGGGGCTCACCGGCGGCGGGTACAATGCGCGCGGGGACGGGCCTTCTCCCCCCTCCGTTCAACCTCAAGACGCTGCGCCTCCTGGTGTACCATCCCCCGGGCTGCGGAGGGTGCGTCTGGAGGTGGTACGGCAGCCCGTCCTACGCGCACTAGGAGGGCCCAATACCGCGGCTCCGTCCCCCTGCTCACGATATCCCATACCCGCTGGGCCCGACCCTGATGAGGAAGGGCTCAGGGGCCATTAGGAGCGTGGGTATGGCGGGGTCCCCCTCGCACCTCAGGACGCCGCGTCTTCGAGCGACGTTAGCCTTCAGGGGCGAAGCGCGCTCGGAGATCGCGTAAGCGGCACGCCTGGTGCTCGAATGGGGGGCTATGGCCAAGGTCCCATCCCCCCGTAATGCGCAGTGTCCCACTTCATGGATGCTGCCTTCGGATGAGTTCATGAGGGAGCGGACTATTGCGGGGCGGGGCCCTCAAAGCGAAGGGGCGGGCACGTCAGAAGATATCCGCTCGTGACAGACACGTAATAATGAGTGCGGCTGTACACGCCCCGGAGTCTCCGGAGCATCGCCCTAGGACCTCTGGGGCTCCCTCCCACGCGGAGTGGAAGCACCATGCTCCGTGCTGGCCGTCGACATTGCCCCCCAATGGCTATGCCCACATCCGCAGGTGGTAGCCCTACGCTCCGCTCTGGGGAGAAGACTGAAGACCTGCTCAGGGGCTGGACGCCGCCCCTCCTTTTGCTATTCGCATTTGCTCCCTTTGTATCTGCTTTCTCAAGCCGATCTCGCCGCCGCGCGACACGTTTCTTGAATAAAGGGAGAATTTTTGTCTGTGTTTTGCGATTTTCGCGAGGTGTCACCCCTCCCGGGAAACCCCGCCCTGTCACCCCTCCCGAGCTTGGGCCGAGGCGTGGGCACACGTTCTGCCTGGTCCGCAGCCGGACCGCCAACTACTCATGGGCTCACATCAGGTACTCGCGAGGAGCGCCCGGGTGAGGTCGGCGGGCGCTCCGTCCTGACACGCGACAAGGGCTTAAGGCCACGGCCTCAGGAACAAGTAGGGGAGTGCTTAAAAACCCATCCTTACAGTGTTCAATTACATCATCAAAAGTTCAAACCTTGTGACACCCATCTCACCCGGCTTTGGAGCCACAACTAAAAAGCAAATTCACAGCAGGAACTGGATTAAACATCGAAGCCTTCGCCGGAACTGTCGGTGTCGCCCCCTCAGGCACCGGCGCGTCCTCGATAGCTGGAACGAGCTCTGTCACCAACGCGTCCACATGGTCGCTCACCCAATTATCCAAGGGGCCGGCGATTGCCTCAGGCGCAGGCTCCAGTAGGGCCTCGAAGTCCATATGGTGGTCAAGACGGTGCAAGTTGCCGAAGATGCAGGAAACCGCGCTCCTCAGGACATCGCAGCTTTGCTCCTCAATGCGCTGCTGAGCCTTCCTGACCCCGCCTTCAAGACACTCCGCCACCAAGGTAAAGAACCCAAGATACCCGGCGTCATTATTAACCAGGGGGCCCGCGACCCCCAAGCCAAGAAGTTCTCCTAGGGCCCGACCGGCCCAGTGCCGCACGGCCTCAAACATCTTCGAGCGGGTGTGCTGCATTCCGCGGACTCGTGTGGCCTCCTTAGAAGTTCGAGCCGCGAGGGTGGAAATGTCCTCCACTTTCTAGTGAAGTCAGGACAATTCCGCCCTGGCGGCGGCGCGAGCCTTCTCCGGCGCTCGCTCGCGGTGTTCCGCCTCGGCAAAAGCCTTCTTCGACGCCCGTTCGCGACGCTCGGCTGCAAAGCGAGCCTTATCCGACACCTGTAGGTGACACTCGGCATCCACCAGGTTGCTCTTAAGTGTCGTGATCTCCTTCTGGAGCTCCTTGCGCTTGTCAGCAAAGCGAGTCTCGTGAAGCCCCAGCTTCTCGCGGTAATCCTTCTGGAGGTGCTCCACCTCCCTGGCAGCCTTCTTCGCCACGACCACGCGGTCATTAAGGTTGCCCTCGGCCTTGGCTAGTTGGCGCTCCATCGTCTATAGGTGCTCGCACTCCATGCTCGGCTCCATTGCCTCAAGTGCAAGTGCCTCCTCCCGTGCCGAGAGGCCAGCTAGACTATCATCATCAGCCACAGGTGCAGCAAGGGCAACCCTTCAGGCACGAACCTGGCGCTCAAGCGTGGCATTTGAGGCTTCGAGCTCGCGCTCACGCTCCTCCGCGGCCGCGCAGCGGCGCTTGGCGTCTTGGGCCTCCTTCAGGGCACGGTCGCAAGCCTCCTGAGCAGCGGCGGCCGATACTTCCGCCTTCCTCAGGGCGGTTTCGTGCTGCAACTGGCTCAGGTTGACGGCGGCCCTCAGCTGGCGCCAACCCCTCGCCAGAAGCAGACCCTCGGCCTCGACTCGCTCATCTACTTCAGCAACCTCGACCTCGAGACGCTTCAAGGCGTCCGACGCCTCCCGCACAAGGTCAGGGTGGACCATGCTCCGGCGCATTGCAAGTTCCAGATGACGACCGGGCTCGTCCCCGGCACCCGCGTCGCCCAAAGGGGGCTCCCCCTCTCCCTCGTATTCAGCATGTGCCTCGAGGCTAGCCCCGGGGATGCGCGGCTCCACAGGGAGCAGGCGTGGTCCTGATGGGCGGATAGTTGCTCGAGCTGCCCCAAGAGCTTGCTGACCCATGGTGAAGGCAAGACCTAGGACACGGCATGGGCTCCCGATGTACCAAGAGCTTCCTTGCCCCAAGAACGCTTGGGGGCTCGAGGCACGACTTGTGCAATAGGACCCGGGCGCAATTTCAAGAGTCCACGTGAGGCCTCCTGAAGGCCCGGCACGGTCCGGAGAAGGAATGCAAGCGGAAGCTCCTGCGGGCCTCGTCGCGTGACTCGCGGACGAAGCGGGAGAGACCCTGCAGGGCAAGAAGTCGGCAGAACCGCATTGATAAGGATGGGGAGAACCGAAGGACACGCACCTGCTTGGCACAGTCAGCTTCATCCTCTTCAGGGCCCTCGGAGCAGGACCGAAGACGCTCCTCAGCCTCCGCCTCTTGCCTAGCATCGCGAAGGACGACAGGAGGCTGCTTGAGGTAGATATGCCTAGTCCCGGAGCAAGGCCGGAGCAGGTGCCCGCAGTCGGCACCTCGCTCCCTGAGGTGGCGCTTCCCGGACTCGCCTCGAATGGAGGCCGCTGCGCCTCCCCCTCGGCTGCTTCAGGAGCCAGCGGCGCCTCAACGCTTTCCGCCACCTCCACCAACACCGTCGCCGGAGCTACGTCCACTCGCTCCAAGGATGGGCCGACCCCAGGCCAGGGGCTCCGCTAGGTGCATCTGCCCTAGAAAGGAAGGACGGGCTTGCGGGCCCGGATACCACCAAGGAATTGTCGCGAGGATTGGGGGTGCCTCCCGGGATCAGCCCCCACGCATCGAAGCGGGGCATCCTTTCAGCAAGGGCCCTTCCGGGTTTTGGAGCCAAGTACAAGGGAACCGTGGAACCAGGGCGAGCTTCAGGCACTCCACCAATGAGCAGCCACATCAGCCCCTGGATCGTGTCAGGAGGGAGCTGCTTCCGCTGAAGACGCGTGCGATCATCAGGAACCCACATCGGGTTGGGATGGCGCTGGAGTGGGGCGACACGGAGGACAAGGAAGTCCCTCACCACCATCGCCAGGGTCAACTCGCTCTTCCTCAAGTTGGTCAGTCGGCGCATCACAGGCTCCGCCTGCGGATCCGAAAGGGCTTTATGCCTCCAGCCAGAGCTCGGCACCGCCGGTGCATCAGGAAGATGAAATTGGGGGTTGTACGTGACGGCGTCAATGAACACCCATTATCGGTGGAACCCTTCTGTGGTAGGATGAAGCGAGAAGTTGATTCCGGAGGCAGCAGTCACTTCCACCGCGCGCAACGACACACACCCTGAGCGCTGCCCCCTTCAACCAAGGAGAGAGCGAAGAAGTGGCGGAGCAAGGCCACGGAAGGGGAAACGCCAACGAAAGCCTCACACAGGAACGCGAAGACGGAAAGAAGGATGATGGACCCAGGGTCCAGGTGTAACGCCCGAATCTGGTAATGCGTGAGCACTGCATAGAAGAAGGCGGAGAAAGGGGGAACGAGACCCCCAAAGATAGCATGGAGACGAAGCTGGATGTCATTAGCACCAAGCTCCCTCACCGGCCGGGAAGCAAGCCAGACCCAGGTTGGTCCCCATTCGTTAGTTGCGTTGGCCAAGGCGCGACGCACCTTGTCCAGACCCTCCTGGTTCACTATGGCGGAGCGACCAAGCGTCGGTTCGAGCACCGGCGGCGACACGGCAAGCTCGCCGTCCCCCCTCTTCTTCGCCCCGCGCAGCATGGCGGCAAGCAGGAGGGGGCAGAGAAGGCAAGCAGAGAAGAGGGGCGATTGGGAGGCAGGAAGCGGAGGTGGCGGCAAGAAGCCCTACCAGTCGTGCGATTAACAAGGCGCACAACTACCAAGACTGCGTGGGAGGCAGGGCCGACCACATCCCATCCAACGATCGCACGCCAGCCTGGCCCACCGCCTTTGGGGCCCGTGACGCTTCGTCCTCGACTAAGGCTTCATCCCGAAGCCAACTCCGCGCGCACCTTGGGCCCGGGGGCTACTGTCGGCGTACTGGGAACCAGGGTACCCAGACTTGCCTGTCTGCGGGCCGCGACGCGCTCCTACTATGGCCTGGTACGGCCTAGCTGATCGACAAGCTGCCCAAGACCCTCGCGAGGGGATTAAGCCTCACGAGGGGAGTGCCGCCAAGACCCCCTCAGGAGTGGCCTCAGCCAGGTGCTCCGGAGGGGCGGAGAATCCAAGGCCAAGCCTGCCTCAGGAGGAGGCAGTGATATCAGCAGTGACGCATTGCACCAGCGGGTGCCAGCCCGCGCTAGGGGCGTAGTTACCATTTCGGTGCAAGGGGGACAACGCAGCCGTAAGTTCCCGAGGAGCGGGGCAAAGGTTTCCTCATTGGTGCAACGAGACCGAAGACCGCAAGGACAGCAAGGAGGATGTCATCACCAACCCCACCACCGCATCATCACCTCATCCTTTCGCAGGCGAAGACTGCTTTTGTCAGGGCAGGAACGTCCTTGTGTTCCCGCTCAAATATGGCCGTTGTGGGATCCCTTCCCGCCTAAACATTTTGGGAGGAGGACCCTGGCCGCCTATATAAGTAGCTAGAACCCCCACTACAATGGGGACGGATATTTTGGCCACCATACAAGGAGAAAGAACATTAGCCTCCTGACCCTCCTGAGCTCGCCTCCTGAGCCCAGGTACCTCTGTACTAGCTTGTATCCCGGCTCGCCCGAGGCTAATCCACCAAAGCAGGAAGTAGGGTCTTACACCACGCGGTGGCCCGAACCTGGATAAACTCTTGTGTGCTTTGTTCATTGTTTGCTTGAATCCTTCCACCGCGACGAGAGCGAGGCGCTAGGTAGACGAGAGTGGGAGAGATCTTCGTTCACGCCCCTGTGTTTGAACTTAACGGGTTTTGCGGAGCCCTGAATCCGACACCTTTCGCTCGTCGAGCTCCCCGAGGCTGACCCGGAAGACAAGAAGGGCAAGACCAAGGAATCCAATCACAAGGGACCAGTTGTGCTCACGGCTGAGCCTGAGATGAAGCGCAGGTGTGACTACCCCGAGTCTTCCAAAGGCAGTCGCCCGTTCTAAGTCTTCCATAACATGCATAGCCACAACACGAATGACCGCCAGGAGCTCAGGGCCATCCGCAATGGGCACCTCGGTCGTCGCCCCAAGCACGGCAACCGAGGCTACGGCGACGGAGGTGGTCAAGGTGGAGGGCGCTGAGAGAATCGTGACTCTCGCCAAGGCTCGCGCGATCAGCCTCGCGAGGACCACTGGTAGCCAGCCTCGTGTGGGCCCTTTGAGGGACCAGCCTCGTGAAGACCGTCCACAAGGCAACGCTGGCCTTCTTCCACTACCACCACCACCAAGAAGGAACGACGACTGCCACCAAGATGATGGGGTTGGGGGCTTCCAAGAGCCTCGTGCCATCGCTTACATCCTGGGTGGCACTCAGGCCCCAGCATCTCATCGTGTCTTCGAGCTGTTTTCTCACGAGGTTTATGCAGTCCTCCCCAAACTCAAGGCAACATGTCTGCTCAAGTGGTCCCAGTATGCCGTCACCTTCGACTTGGCTGACTAGGTCAAGTGCGCGGTTGTCACCGGCGCCCTCCCACAGCTCTGCTCGCCTACCGTCAGCGACGTGCTCGTCACCAAAACACTCATCAATGGTGGGGCAGGACTCAATGTCCTCTCCATTGAGACCTTCAACACGCTCCAAGTACCATATGATCAGCTTCAGCCTACCAGGACCTTCTCGGGAGTAACTGACGGCTCTACCACCCCGATAGGGTAGATCCGCCTCCCTGTCACCTTTGGCAACCACAAGAACAACCACACCAAGCTCATCGACTTCGACGTCGCCCACATCCGACTCCCATATGATGCCATCCTCGGGTATGCGGCCTTGGCCAAGTTCTTGGCAGTGACCCACCACGGCTACAACATCCTCAAGATGTCAGGAAGCGGCGGCATCATCACAGTCACCTGCAATGAGAAAGATGCGGTGTGCTCCCTCGAGTGCCCCTACCAAGGTACGGCGGTTGAGAACTCGGATGCCGAGGGCTTCGCCTACCCACCTGAGGCTATCCCAAAGAAGAAGAAGCAGTTGCTCATCCTGGGGCCTCAGGAGGGCGGGACGCCTGAAAGTCATGCATCAGGACCTGCGCCCGCGGACGGGGCGCAATCCCCTCTCGCATAGGAAGGCGCGCCCGGTGCCCCTCTCAGGCTGGACTCGGGGGCTCTCCTCTGGGGGGGGGGGCTCCGACCTAGAAAACATCACGAGGGAGGCGCTTGGGCATCATGTGGAGGTGTGTTTCAGTGCGCGCTTCTGCGAGGCGAGTAGAGGGCTCGAGGCGCTAGGAGCTCGGGAATTCATCACCAAGGCGATCAAGGATATTTAGGAGGCAAGGGCGATGCGATGCGAGCGTCATCCCGAGCCACCAGGAACCACTCCCTCTATCGATGAGGGCAGGGGGGCTGCGAGTCAGCATCAACATCACAGGGCTCATCAGAGCAGCGTCTCAGGAGCTCTTCTGGCCGTCCTAAGTGGGCCTGTGCGAGGGTCCCCCTCACAGCTACGTTCGCATGCCTTTCAACTTGCCGAACAACGCTGTCCTACACCAGCGTCACATGCAAAACATCTTGGTGGCTCACGAGGCCAAGCACCATGAGATCCTGGCGGAGGAAGCACTAATCCTTCGTGTGCCTCCAGGATCACAGGAGCCTCGCGAGACTCAGGAGCCAGATGACTCGTGAGGAGCGACTTTAGCGGCGTGCATCTTCAGCCACCCCAACAATTCTCCCGCAACGGTGCTAGGTGACATTTTTTGTTTTGATCAGTTGGGGCGCCCCTCGGGCTGCATCATCCCCAAGCCGTGTGGGTCTGACCCTACGGTGTGTATCGTCTTTTCATTTTGATCAGTTGCGGGCACAATTCGGGCTACATCATCCCCCAAGCCGTGTGGGTCCGTCCCTACGACATGTATCATTTTTGCATCTATTCGAACTTTCCTTACCCATACCTTAGGTTGTTTCATGATCATCGCCTGTTCACCTGATGCCGCGGCACCCTTCGCGACTCCCGCGTGCTATTCGCCTGTTGGTTGCTCGTTCCAAGGAATTGTTGGCACGGTGCCTGTGCTAGGTCCGTCCCTGCAGCGCCGAAAAATCTATGAGATCGAGCTCTGACTCGCGGCCAGCCCTACGCACGTCACCTCACCGGGTCCTCAATGCCTGAACGATCTGGTGGAAAGATCAACGACAGTAAGGCAAGCACTGCCGCATTCTATGACCTCTTTCTCAGATTGATTCGCATGAACCTCTAGAGTCGGACTAGGGTTGCCTCGCCGGCCACTTCGCTCGACGCAACACGCTTGCACTTTAAAGGGGGGCTCCTGAACATCGCGCCTCAGGGGCTTGTCAGGGATATGGTTAATAGGCATAAACCAGATATTGTAAACCGGCTTAGTTATATCGTACTTGGTTTATTATTAGTAGAGATTACGGCCCATAAGATTTCAAGGCCCATGTATAGAAATACGGTTTGCGAACCGTCAAAGAGATGTAACTTGAGAGATAAGAAAGGAAGAGCAGAGACCGAGGCGGACACGATTATGAGCCGGCCTCGGGATTCTGTAAACCGGACCAGGCGTCACCTCTATATAAAGGGACGACCCGGCACCGGTTCAAGGACAAGCAACAATCAATCCGTCGAGACGCAGGCAAGCGATTCCGCTCCCTGTAATCCGACGCCCAAGTAATACCAAACCAACTAGACATAGGCTTTTACCTTCTCGAAGGGGCCGAACTAGTATAAAGCCTTTTGTGTCCTTTGTGCGCCATGAACCCTTTCAAGCTAACCCGTGCGATGGTTCCATCATCAAGTCCGTTAAACCGGACATCTGCCGTGTTAATTCCACGACAGTTGGCGCCCACCGTGGGGCCTGCGCATGACAGTTTCGAGTTCTTGGAAGGCGGCCTCAAGGGGTTAAAGGGCTACGCGGTCGGCCGGATGACCAAGAGTCGTCGTGGCCGGATCTACATCGACGACGCAGGATGGGGACCGGAGGCCGATTCGATCGAATACGGGTACCGGGTTCCCTTCGGCAGCATCCAAGTCTTCATCGGCAAAATCGGTGACCCGGGACCTGAGCCGGACACTTTCCCCAACATCGTCGAGCCGGCTCAGCGTGCGAGATCGGCCCGGATTCAACCTGCCGTGAAGCGTGTGTTCGTTGGAGCGATTCACGGAGGACAAGCGGAGGACGGGTTGGAATCTGATGGTGCAACCGTCGTCTATTCAGATGACGAATCTTCGTCCGGGGAAACTGAGTCTCTGTATCAGTTGCGGGACGGCCGGTCTGAGGGCGAGTCCGACGGAAACAGTATTCCGGGCCCCTCCGACCCGCCAAACCGGGTGGCGGTTTTTATGGCCGGTTCACAACCCCCGACGAACGGAACAACAACAGAGGCTGGCGCAGGAGGAAGCGGTTCAAATCCCTCTGTTACTGCGGTTCTATCCACCTTGATGGAGGAGTTCGCGGCTAAGGCAATAGAGGCCGTAGCTCCAGCAGACAAGGCGCAACATGATACAGTGCTTCTCCAGTTGAAGGCCCGGATCGATCAGTTAAAGGAGGATCTAAAGGCAGAGGGAGAGATGCTAGCGGCAAGGCAAGCGGAGTTGGATGAACAAGCTTTTCACTTAAGGATGGAACAGGCTTCCATGGAAGGGGTAAGAGGACGAAAATATCGATCCCGCCTGCCGCCGGGTTATGAATCTACGGATTTGTTCAGAACACCGGGGGCTGGGGCCAGTAACAATCCGATCTTAAACCGGAGAAGCCCACCGGCTCGAGAGGAACCGGTTCAGCAACCCGCCGCGGAGCGGGAGCGACGGATTACATCGGCACCTTATGTTCCGGTCCCCCCGGGGCACTATTCAAACCCTGTGGATCATATCGCTGCAGCGGCAGCACGATTGGCCGCTTTACCTGTGGAAGAAACATCCCCTGTAGCGATAGAGGCGCGCAGGGCCCAGAGGTTACTCAACACGGCCTTAATACAGCAGCAAGCGTACTCTCACAGCAGGGAAAGGTTGCATTCAACACCACGTCCCAACCGAAGTTACTCTAGACATTGGGAGGAGCCCGAAGTATCTAGCAGCGAACGGAGGAGACATCAGCACAGGCAGAATAATCCGGCAAGGGCAGAAATGCCAGCCCCGGATCGAAACCGGCCTAGATCGGAGGCCAGGGAGGAGATCCGCCAGTCGACGCCGGTTTACACCGGCGCTACGGGGACAGGAGCGACAGCGAGCGGTTTTGGGATACAGTGTTTTGTCCCGGCCCTGCGGAGTGTTAAGTTACCCAAGGATTTCAAAGGACCTCGCAAGGTGCCCAATTACACAGCCGATTTACCACCCGAGGCTTGGGTGGAAAGCTACGAGATGGCTATGGAGATGCTGGACGTGGATGAATCGGCTTGTGCCAAATATTTCACTATGATGCTTGAAGGAACGGCCCGGACTTGGCTAAAGGGACTTCCTCCGAATTCCATCGGATCATGGGGGGAGCTGCGTAATCAGTTCATCAAAAATTTCAAAGATACATGCAAGCAACCTATGTCGGTGATAGATTTAGCAGCATGTGTACAGGGGGAGCAGGAGTCTACAGCAGCTTGGGTACGCAGAGTGGCAGAGATCTTGCACTCCTCAAACGATATTAATCCGAGCACCGCAATTGTAACTTTGGAGAACAATTGCCGGTTTGAATCTTTGAAATTAAAACTCGGACGGCTCAAACGAGAGTGCAATGACATGGGGACTTTAATGAGTGCCTTGGTGAAGTACGGAGACTCAGATAATACCAAGTATCCGGAGCCAGAAGGAGATAAAGCGGGAAAGGCCAGCAAGACTGGTAAACCGGCTTCAGCCAATCCGATCACTTCAGGTGTGTTGGGCAAACGGAAACCGGAAGGCAGCTCTGATTTTGTGGCTAATACATAGGTTCAAGGCGGTTTTCAGGGAAATCAGCGGGGTCTCGCTCGCCAAGCCGGTGGAGGAAATCCGGGTTGGGAACAGGATTTGGATCAACCCTGCATAAAGCATAGCGGGAATAAGGGGCCTGCAAAGCACACTGCGAGAGAATGTCTGAACCCCACGATAGCAGGGAACGGCCGTTTTAATCCTTATAGCCGGCCCCCGAATGCCGGTTTAGGGCCCGGGTTTTATGGCCCAGGTTACCAAGGGAACAATTTCGGTTCAGGATATAGGGGCAACAGCGGTTATCAAGGGAATAACGGCGGTTATCAATCCCGGCCAGGCAGCCCAGGCGGTCAAGGAAACTATAATGGTCAAGGAAGCCAATCACATTATCAAGGTGGTTATCAGAATCAGGGAAATCAGCCGTATCATCAAGGTGGTTATAACAATCAGAATAATCAGCAACAGGGCCAAGGGAGTCACAATAACCAAGGAAATCAGCAGCAGCAGCGTCCGCAGCAACAACAGCAATCCGGGTACCAGAGCAATCCAAAGGAGTTGAGCAGTGGCCAATATCATGTTTTCACCACAAGTCTATGCAAAAGAGACCAGAAGGTTTTAAAGCGGACTGTTAATGCGGTAGAACCGGCGACACCGCAGTTTCTACGGTGGTCAGAGCAGCCCATTGTTTGGAGCAGGGAGGACCACCCGTTACGGGTAGATAACCCGGGACATTTAGCCTTGGTAGTGGCACTACAGGTGGGAGGATACCGGTTCACTAAAGTCCTCATGGATGGAGGTAGCAGTATCAATATATTATATTACGAGACTTTCCGTCGTATGGGTCTGACAGATAAACAATTAAGGACATCAAACACAGTGTTTCACGGGGTGGTTCCAGGTAAGTCAGCTTATCCGGTTGGTAAGATTGACTTAGAAGTTACCTTTGGAGATGAGCGGGACTCTTGATCGGAGATGATCACCTTTGAAGTTGTCAAAATCAAAAGTCCATATCATGCTTTGTTTGGGAGGACGGTTTATGCTAAATTTATGGCTAGGCCATGTTATGTTTATCTGCAGCTCAAGATGCCGGGTCATAAAGGCACGATTACGGTGCACGGCAGTCGTAAGATAGCAGTAGAATGTGAAGAAGGTGATGCAGCTTATGCAGAAGCGGTATGTTCTGCGGAAGAGTTAAAATTTTATAAAGATAATGTTGATCCGGCGGACATGACTCCGCTGAAGAAGCCAACCACTGAGCATGATCCGGCTTTGAAGTTCAAATCAGCGGAAGAGACTAAACAGGTCGATTTTGTGCCCGGAGATTCATCCAAGCAGTTCACCATCAGTGCTAACTTGGATCCTAAATAGGAAAGCGCGCTCATCGAGTTCATCCGTGAGAACCGGGATATCTTTGCATGGAAGCCCTCTGACATGCCTGGTATACCGAGGGAACTCGCTGAGCACAAGTTAAATATTGATCCGAAGTTTAAACCGGTAAAGCAGTATCTGCGCCGCTTCAATGAAGAGAGGCGCAAGGCTATAGGAGAAGAAGTGGCTAAGCTTTTGGCGGCAGGATTCATAGTGGAAGTGTTTCATCCGGAATGGTTGGCCAACCCGGTGCTAGTTCTAAAGAAGAATGGGAAGTGGAGGATGTGCGTGGACTACACAGACCTCAATAAAGCTTGCCCAACTGATCCTTTTGCTCTACCTCGCATTGATCAGATTATTGATGCTACAGCAGGGTGTGAGCGGCTGAGTTTCCTGGATGCGTACTCAGGCTATCACCAGATCAAAATGGCAGTTGAAGACCAAGAGAAGACGGCATTCATAACCCCTTTTGGTGCTTTTTGCTATGTGTCTATGCCTTTTGGGCTCAAGTGTGCGCAGGCGACGTATCAGCGTTGTGTTCAGAACTGCTTGAAAGGGCAGATAGGAAGGAACGTACATGCTTATGTGGATGACATTGTGGTTAAGTCAAAGGAGGAGAGGACAATGATAGAAGATCTCAGAGAAACCTTTGACAATCTTCGGGCTTACAAGATGATGCTCAATCCGGAGAAATGTGCCTTTGGTGTCCCGGCCGGTAAGCTTTTGGGATTCCTGGTCTCAAACCGGGGAATAGAAGCCAATCCGGAGAAGATCAAGGCCATCACATCTTTGACAAAACCGGCTTGCATTAACGATGTTCAGCGCATAGCTGGACGGATCACGACTCTGAGCCGGTTCATCAGTCGCTTAGGAGAAAAGGCGATCCCGCTTTATCAAATGTTGAGGAAAACGGACCGGTTCATCTGGAGTGATGAAGCGAATACAGCGTTTGAGAATCTGAAACAGCAACTAGCGAAGCCGCCGGTTTTAGCCGCCCCTATTGACAAGGAGCCTTTGCTACTGTATGTTGCTGCAAACACACGGGCAGTTAGCGTTGCAATTGTGGTTGAGCGCAAGGAAGCAGGGAAAGAACATCCGGTTCAGCGTCCGGTTTACTATGTGAGTGAGGTACTCATCGAGTCCAAGCAAAGATACCCTCACTGGCAGAAATTGGTGTATGGAGTATTCATGGCGAACCGGAAGTTGAAGCATTATTTCCAAGGGCATCCGATAACTGTGGTCAGCTCGGCTCCGTTGGGAGATATAATCCAGAATAGAGAAGCAACAGGCAGGATAGCCAAGTGGGCCATTGAGCTCAGTCCGCATGAATTGAAATACGTACCACGTACTGCTATCAAATCTCAGGCACTGGTGGACTTCATCAACGACTGGACAGAATTGCAGACCCCGGAGGAAAAGCCGGATCTCACTTATTGGACGATTCACTTCGACGGTTCGAAACAGTTGGAGGGCTCGGGGGCCGCAGTGGTTTTAACTTCCCCCAGAGGTGATAAATTTTGTTATGTCCTCCGGTTGTTATTTCCTTGTACTAATAATGCAGCGGAATATGAAGCACTACTTCATGGTCTGCGATTGGCAAAGGAGATCAATTTAAGCCGGGTTAAGTGCTTGGGCGATTCAGACCTAGTGGCACAGCAAGTTTCGGGCAAGTGGGATTCAAGGGATCCCCTCATGGCGGCTTATCGGCGAGAGGTTGAAGCGGTGGCAGGTTACTTCAAAGGGTATCAGGTGGAACACATAGACCGGCGGAAGAACGAAGCAGCTGACGCTTTAAGCCGGCTAGGGTCGCAACGTAAACCGGTACCACCGAACACCTTTTTGGATGAATTGCACAATCCTTCGGTTCAAGTACCTTCAGAGGACGATCTGGCTGTTCCGGACCCAGAGGCACAGTTGGTTGCGGCAACCCATGTTATCCCGGATTGGACGGTACCTTATTTGGTATATTTAAGCCGGGGAGAATTACCAGAGGACGAAGGTGAAGCACGACAGATAATCCGGCGTTCCAAGTCTATGACAATTGCCAATGGGGAGCTGCATCATCGTAGCACATCTGGAGTATTTCAACGGTGTGTTTCAGCTGAGGAAGGTTGTGAGATCCTAAGGGAGATTCATGAAGGAGATTGCGGTCATCACGCCGGATCAAAATCTTTAGTGGCTAAGGCTTTCCGACATGGTTTTTATTGGTTAACCGCACATGCAGATGCGGCAGACCTGGTCCGCAAGTGTGATGCTTGTCAGAAATTCTCAAGACGTGCCCTTGTTCCGGCACAAGAACTCCGGATGATACCAATAACTTGGCCTTTTGCAACTTGGGGGCTCGACATGGTTGGTCCTTTCAAGAGATCCCAAGATCAAAAAACTCATCTACTAGTGGCAGTAGACAAGTTTACAAAGTGGGTTGAAGCGGAACCTATAAGCAAGTGTGATGCGGCAACGGCGGTTAAGTTCATCAAAAAAGTAATATTCCGGTTTGGTTTTCCACACAGCATCATCACAGATAACGGCACCAATTTATCTCAGGGTGAGATGGAAGAATTCTGTCAACGAGAGCATATTCGTTTGGATGTATCTTCTGTGGCTCACCCCCAGTCCAATGGTCAAGCAGAAAGGGCAAATCAGGAGATTTTGCGTGGAATCAAGCCCCGGCTTATGACACCTCTGCAGAGAACCCCAGGGTGTTGGGTTGAAGAATTACCCTCTGTCCTTTGGAGCATTAACACTACACCAAACCGGTCTACAGGTTATACACCTTTCTTCATGGTTTACGGT
Source organism: Secale cereale (assembly GCA_902687465.1). Taxonomy (NCBI): domain Eukaryota; kingdom Viridiplantae; phylum Streptophyta; class Magnoliopsida; order Poales; family Poaceae; genus Secale; species Secale cereale. The sequence goes on from LR738710.1 coordinate 284,673,383, forward strand.
GCAGAAGCAGTTCTTCCAAGTGACATACGCCATGATTCACCAAGGGTGGCGGCCTATGTAGAAGCTATCAACGAAGAGTCAAGACAGAATAGTTTGGATCGGTTGGATGAAGAGCGTGACATAGCTGCGGCACGGTCAGCGATTTATCAGCAAGACCTGCGCAGATATCACAGCCGCCGGATCAGAACCAGGACATTCCAGGAGGGTGACTTGGTACTCCGGCTTATCCAAGATCAAACAGACATGCACAAGCTATCTCCGCCATGGGAAGGGCCCTTTGTGATCAGCAAAAATTTACACAACGGGTCATACTATCTGGTGGACATTCGAGAGCGCAAAGACTCACGGACATCAGAAGAGGAGACGAAAAGGCCATGGAACATTGCTCATCTACGGCCGTATTATACTTGAGCCATAGGCTCCCATGTATCCTATATGTATATTATGAATAATGAATAAACCGGCACCCTCGGTAAACCGGGGCTCAGCCCTTTTTTCACATACATCAAATTTGCGGCAAATATTCATATCAGTTTGTTATCAAAGAAACATATTTCAATATTAGCTGGTTTTTAGAAACTAATCTTTGCAGGGTATGTGAAGAAGCGGTAAAACTCGCCGGAGCAAAAGATCGCGTCCGGTTCAGGAAGAGGAAAAACCTGTATAAAGAAAAAGGAAAAAGAGGAACATTAGAGGCCCCTGAGGACAGTGGTATCGCCCACACACCTCTTGAATGGCTATGTGATGAAAATTTGGGTTCCCTGAACAGTGGTATCGCCCACGTTCAAAGGATGACCCGGCCCCTGAGGACAGTGGTATCACCCACACACCTCTTGAATGGCTATGTTATGAAATTTTGGGTTCCCTGAG
>LR738710.1:284674374-284743019 GCA_902687465.1 Secale cereale
CCCTGAACAGTGGTATCGCCCACGTTCAAATGATGACCCGGCCCCTGAGGACAGTGGTATCGCCCACACACCTCTTGAATGGCTATGTTATGAATTTTTGGGCTCCCTGAACAGTGGTATCGCCCACGTTCAAATGATGACCCGGCTCTCTGAATAGTTTTTGAGCCTGGCAGCTCTTTGAAAAAGCCTCGATTGCATAGTTGGATTTACAATAAATATGTGTTTCTGGATGATTTCTGTGTTTTATAACCTTTCTAACTAAGGGGAACAGCTCTAGAAGTTGACTGTGTATCTAGTGTTATAAGTCCGGATCATGAACACCAGAGAAAGTTAAACCGGCGTTCATCGTAACCCGGTTCGACTTCATGATGAGCTGACAATTGGCAGCACGGGGTCAGATACAAGTTACAAATTGCTGAACCAAGAAAAGAAAAATTCATGGACAAGTTAAGACTGAAGAGTTCCAAGGGCTTATTAAGGTAATTTTAAACATCTTGCCGGTTTAAGGTATTTCGGCTACATGCAATTAAGGTATCAAAGTTATTTATCAAAGGTATGCTTGTTTATCATACCAAGAGAGCAAGTTAATCCGTCCAGTGGTCACACCACTGGGACATATTTTTCATCTGTTTTATGAACAGGGCAAGAGATCCGCATCAATCAACAAGTCAGCGAAAGAATACTTTATAAAGACCAAAAGCCGGATCACAGTGCATTAAATTTCAGCTAAAGCCTATTACAAGGCATGAAAGCCAAATAGTTGGAAGCATTGTTTATGGAATAGTAATTGTGTTTACAGCAATAACATTCAAGATTCCGTTCCTCCCTGCCGGGATGACTGGCCACCATCTGGTTCCGGAACATCTTCTTCCTCGTGAAGCGGCGGGAAATCTGGTGCACGCCAATCAATCTTGGCCAAGGCACGGAAATACACTTCATCGTTGATCAACTCAGCAGGATCAATATCAGGAGCAAAAGTGTGAGGACGAACCGGCGGAGTTAAGTTTGCAACATCATAGACCGGTCGTTCCACACGCTTGTTTTGAAGGTCGTATGCTGGGTGGTATCAGGATAAATCAGTTTCCACCGCAATCTTGCTAGAAAGTGGACGCATTTCCTTTGTCAGAGCATACAGATCTCTCTCACCAAATGCTGAACCGTCTTCCTTGGTGTCAGGAAACCCGGTTAACACTTCTGCCGGATCAATGTCTGGAACCCAAGCTTTAGCCCTTGTCAGGGCCAGAAGAGCACCTCCTCGGGCAGCTGATTTCTTCACCTCTTCAAGACGAGTTGGCAGAATCGACAAGCTGTTCAAAGTAGCCTTGATGGTTGAAGGAGCCGGTTTACCAAAGGAGGTAGCGCTGATAATCCTCTGCGCCCCAGAGTATAGTTGCTCCACCAAGGTGTAGCAGGCCTTCAGTTTCTTCCGTACATCATCCCCAAGATGGGAGACGCGGCGTCCTACATACAACAAGAAAAGTTAAAACCGGTACAAAACACAGTTTGCAAAGATAACAGATAAAGAATTCAGGTTATGCTTACCAAAGATAGCAGAAATCATCAAATCAACTTGGCGCTTTAACCCGGCCAATTCTTCAGTAACCGGGTTAAGAGCTCCTTCGGCATCTTGAACACGTTTTTCAAGATCCTTTCTCTGGACTTCAAAAGCAGTCCGTTCTTCATCAAAGAACTTCTTCAAGTCCTCGGCAGTTTTCAAACTGACTTGAAGTTCTTTCTTCGCCTTTGAAGCGGCTGCCTCAGTCTCTATAAGCCGGCTTCGAAGCTCACTGTTTTCCACAGCATTCCGGTTCAGCTCAGCCTGTAGACAAAAGTTCAAAGGTAAGATTAGAAATTACAAGTCTCAAGCATACAAGCAAGTTGTATACTTGACACTTGGGGGCTAATGGCAGTTGAAGCAAAGCATCAGAGATAATTTTTACAAGTCTCAAGCATACAACCAAGTTGTATACTTGACACTTGGGGGCTAATGGCAGTTGAAGCAAAACATCAGAGACAATTTCTACAAGTATCAACTACATAACCAAGTTATCTACTTGATACTTGGGGGCTAATGTACGGATCAGCAGTTAAAAATTACAAAGTTCCGGATTACCTTCAATGAAGAAGATAAACCGGAACTTGGGGGCTGTTAGAAGATAAAGATGCGTCAAAGCAAAACAAAGTCAGAACAGGAAAACTTACTTCGTATTTCTCTCTCATCATATTTACTAAGCTGGCTTCAAAATCCCGGCTACTGTGGAGCCGGCTCAAATATCCGAAATAAATGTCTTGAGCACTCATGCTCGAAAGACTGGATAAGTCTGTACTCCACTTCCCCTTTTCCTGAGTTACTTTCTCCGCTTTAGCAGTGTGCTTTGCTAAAACGGTGGGTTTGGCTGGCGCAACATAAGCAGCACCAGTAACCACAACGTCAGGGGAAGTAGGTGCATTGGGAGGTGTAACTTCAGCTTGAGCCGGATCAGGAGACCCCGGGTTAACTTGAGGAGAGCTAACCCGGGCCGGACTTGGTGGATCTTGGGCAGCATCAGTGGCAGGAATATCAAGAACAGGTTCTTGAACCGGAGTGACAGGAGTATCTTCAGGAGGGATAGTTGTTGACGGCTCAATTACTGGTTCATCAGTAGAAGGGTCAGCAACAGGCTTCTTACCCTTAGCTCTTTTGCTGGGTTTCGGTTTGCTGGAAAAACAAGCAAAGATAAGTCAGCATTATAAAGAAAAAGAAGATTATAAACCGGAAGAAGTAAAGAGAATTACCCTGGGACAGTCTTCAAAGGTGGAAGTTGTGTCGCAGTTGATTCGCCAGATGAAGACAGTGGAGTTTCCTGATAATCAGGATCAGTCGGTTTAAGTGGTTTTCTGATAAGACCGGCCTTGGGGTGAAGAAGAGTTGGAGAGAGCATCACCTCAGCGCGGCATTTTCGAGCCGGAGTTAGCGAAATTCCAGAGGATTCCACTGCCAAGCCGCTATGGCGAGTGGTCCGGCGCAAGGCTTCGTGCTGTTGTTTCTTCAAAGTAAAATTGGGATCCAACTTAGCATAAGGATGAGAAAATTGATACTTTCTAACAGTCCGACGGTTCTTTTGAGGAGGGGGTTCTGAATCGGAAGAAATAAGGGTTACCTCAATCTCCGCCGGGTTATCACCTTCGAGTGGATCCTGTGAAAAGGGCATCATTAGAGATATGAACAACTATATAAAGACAAAATATAAACCGGAGTAAGGCGTACCTCGGAGTCCGGATCATCATCTTCAGAAGGAGAACCGGCGTCAACGGCTGCTTTCCTTTTCTTATTTGCAGGAGTCTTTCGGCGAGTTTGCCTTGCAGGTTTTTCCTGAGGTTTCCTCCTCCAGAAAGGATCATCAGCCTAAATGAAAAAAAGGGAAGGCAAGTAAAGGACGGTTCAAAAAGGACGGTTTATAAAGTACAAGTTAAAGATAATTACCTCAGGCAGCTTATTTTTCTTGAAGTATGGGGCCAAGCCAACTTTAGTGCAGTCTGTTAGAGCAGGATTGACAATCTTCTTGGCCGATTCAATTACTTCCGATTCAGACAACTTATCCTTAGAAAATCTCTGAGGGTCATCCGGTTTACCGGAGTAAATGCACATCAAATCAGGGCGCCGGCTTAAGGGAAGGATACTCCATGATAACCAGCAGCGAAGGAAATCTGTGCCGATCAGGCCATTGGCCATGAAAGCCCTCAGCTTGGAGAGTTGAGGAGAAAACGGGATCCGTTCAGCAGCGCTTAATCGTTGCGGCAAGGGGTGATTTGCCGGGATACGAGTTTCACGGTAACCCGGCAAAGGGTTTTCACCTTCAGGGGATGTGTCTATACAATAAAACCAAGACTTATTCCAGTCCTTGGGGTGAGTGTGTAAAGAGGCGTGAGGGAAAACTGCATCCCTCCTTTTCTGAATACTGATACCACCAAGCTCTTGGTGAGGCCCGCTGGTGAACTCAGTACGCCGGTTTGCGTGGAAGAAATCCCGAAAAAGATCAACCGAAGGCTCTTCTTGCAGATACGCTTCAGAAAAAACTTGGAAATCACAAATATTGGAAACGGAGTTCGGTCCGATATCCTGTGGATGCAGCTGGAAGGTGGCAAGGACGTCCCGGAAAATTTTTGAACCGGGGGGAGAGAAACCCCTGGAGATGTGATCCAGAAATACAATCACTTCCCCGGACCTAGGAGCGGGAGGACACTCATTACCCGGAGCGCGCCATTTCAATTCGGCCTGAGGACCTAACGTACCAATGCTTGATAGTTTGACTAAATCCTCTTCAGTTACAACAGAACGAACCCAGTCGCACGAAACATATTGCTTAGCCATTTGAGCAAAGTACTGAAGAAGAGAAAAGTGCAAAGACGGATTATGAAAAAGTAACGATCCGGAATATGTTCATGATATGCAATGGTTAAAATGGAGAATTATTTGGCAAGGTTAAACCGGTAATTATGAAACAGAGTTTTATCATTTCCGGTTTAAATGGCAGTTGAAGGGGAATCGTTTAAAGTTATAACATCAGGTTACATCATTTCCGGTTTATGACATGATGATCTAAACCGGAGCATATTTAGTAGATCTATTGAAGAGAAAAACAAGTTTTCAACGCATTACTAAGGAAAAATAGATCTGAGCATACGGAGATAAAGAAACGAAAATTGCATGGGAAATCTACAGAGGTCCAATTCAGGGCAGATGAGTTTATAGGAGATGCATAAAAAGGAGACCTAAAGCAGGCAAACGGCGGAAGTAAAAACAACAAGATTTAAGGGGCAAGGTGCAACAGCTAAATATGCGGAACTAGTACAGAAGGCTCTAATGGTGGAGTTCTAAATGGCGGAGTTCTAAAAGGCAGAAGCTCTAATGGTGGAATGGATAAAACTACATGGTTATTATGGTGAGATCTAATCTGGTGCTGAGCGAGAGACCTACAGATTAGGGCCTAAAGATTACAAGGTTTTTATGTACTAAGATCTACGAAGGGACAAGAGCTTCATTGACAGCCCTAATGGCGGAAGAACACGGGCGAAGCAATGGCGGACACAGATCTACCGAGAGGTGGATGAACGTACCAGGGACAGCGAGAATCGGCGGCGGAGAAAATCTGGTCAAGGCTCAGGTTGATGCAGCGGCCGGTCGAAGGCTGAAGATCCTGCGGTCGTCGGCGGCGTTCTTGAGCTCAAGCAGCAATGGAGTTCTTACGGGTCAGGAAGCGGAAGGAGGAAGAAGACGCGAGAAGGAAGAATGAGGAGGGGCGGCATTATTTATAGACAGAGAGGTGGATATGAAGCGACAGGTGCGGTAATCAAGGGAGAAAAATCGGATAAAGATCCGTTGAACGCCTCGATTCTCGGGATAACCATTAAAAACAAGCTACAGTACAGCTCACGGCGTTAAATGCGGAGATGATGTCATTGTCAGACTTTAATGATTTTGGAAGATGACGTCAGAGCCGGTTTACAAAAAATGAAGACAGTAGAGAAGTTGCAGAAGACGATGGAGACTGATATGAACAAGTTCAAATCATTCTGGGGCCTAATGTCAGGGATATGGTTAATAGGCATAAACCGGATATTGTAAACCGGCTTAGTTATATCGTACTTGGTTTATTATTAGTAGAGATTACGGCCCATAAGATTTCAAGGCCCATGTATAGAAATACGGTTTGCGAACCGTCAAAGAGATGTAACTTGAGAGATAAGAAAGGAAGAGCAGAGACCGAGGCGGACACGATTATGAGCCGGCCTCGGGATTCTGTAAACCGGACCAGGCGTCACCTCTATATAAAGGGACGACCCGGCACCGGTTCAAGGACAAGCAACAATCAATCCGTCGAGACGCAGGCAAGCGATTCCGCTCCCTGTAATCCGACGCCCAAGTAATACCAAACCAACTAGACGTAGGCTTTTACCTTCTCGAAGGGGCCGAACTAGTATAAAGCCTTTTGTGTCCTTTGTGCGCCATGAACCCTTTCAAGCTAACCCGTGCGATGGTTCCATCATCAAGTCCGTTAAACCGGACATCTGCCGTGTTAATTCCACGACAGGGCTCCTACTGGCTCTTGAGAGCTCACTCCCTGGACTTGACCACGGCATCGCGCCCTGGCATACCAGCGGCGGCTGAGCTTCACTAGAGAGCCGGGACCCGAGGACGTTGAGCACCTATCTGAGCTGAGGGGGGAGAGACCGGCACGAGCCCCGTCTAGGAGCACTATCGCAAGGGCACAACAAGGCATCCGCAGAGAATTCATCGCAAGATAAGTCACCCCAACACGTTAACCAGGACCGCATGACCTGCTATTTTTACCTTCTCGATCTTGATCAGGGAATGTTGTTTTCCTTTTCGGCCTCCGGGAAGCTGCTTGCGCACTAAAGGGGACCTCCTGAGCATTGCATCTCAGGGGCTCTTGTTGGGGAACGTAGTATTTCAAAATTTTCCTACGATCACGCAAGATCTATCTACTAGATGCATAGCAACGTGCGGAAGAGTGTGTCTACATACCCTTTTAGGCCGGAAGCGGAAGCGTCAAGTGACGCGGTTGATGTAGTCGAACTTCTTCGCGATTCAACCGATCAAGCACCGAATGTACGGCACCTCCGCGTTCAGCACACCTAAAGCTTGATGACATCCAACGAGCTCTTGATCCAGTTGAGCTTCACGGGAGATTTTCGTCAGCACGACGGCGTGGTGATGGATATGATGAAGTTACTGGCGCAGGGCTTCACCTAAGCACTGCAACGATATGACCGAGGTGTGTTTCTGTGGAGGGGGACACCGCACACGATTGGAGAGATGAACTTGTGTGTCTAGAGGTGCCCCCCTGCCCCCGTATATAAAGGAGCAAGGGGGAGGCCGGCCAGCCCCTATGGCGTGCCTAGGAGGAGCAATCCTACTAGGAATCGGATTGCAATCCTATTCCTGGTAGGAATCACCAAGAGGGAGAAGGGGGGAAGGAAGGAGAGGGAGAGGGAGAAGGAAAGGGGCGCCGACCCCTCCTCCATCCTTGTCCAATTCGGACCAAGGGGTGGGGGGCGCGCGGCCCAGCCCTGGCCTTCCTTCTCTTTCTCCTATGGCCCATTAAGGCCCATAGCTTCCCCGAGGGGTTCCGGTAACTCCCCAGCACTCCGGTTAATTCTGAAACTTTACGGAACGCTTCCGGTGTCCGAATATAGTCATCCAATATATCAATATTTACATCTCGGACATTCCAAGACTCCTCGTCATGTTCGTGATCTTATCCGGGACTCCGAATAACCTTTGGTACATCAAAACTCATAAACTCATAATACCAATCGTCATCAAACGTTAAGCATGCGGACCCTACGGGTTCGAGAACTATGTAGACATGACCGAGACTCATCTCCGGTCAATAACCAATAGCGGAACCTGGATGCTCATATTGGCTCCTACATATTCTATGAAGATCGATCGGTCAAACTGCATAACAACATACGTTGTTCCCTTTGTCATCGATATGTTACTTGCCTGAGATTCAATCGTCGGTATCCCAATACCTAGTTCAATCTCATTACCGGCAAGTCTCTTTACTCGTTCCGTAATACATCATCTGGTGACTAACTCATTAGTCATTTGCTTGCAAGGTTTATTATGATGTGCATTACCGAAAGGGCCCAGAGATACCTCTCCGACACTCGGAGTGACAAATCCTATTATTGATCTATGCCAACACCACGAACACTTTCGGAGACACCTGTAGAGCATCTTTATGATCACCCAGTTATGTTGTGACGTTTGATAGCACACAAGGTGTTCCTCTGGTATTCGGGAGTTGCATAATCTCATAGTCATGGGAACATGTATGAGTCATGAAGAAAGCAATAGCAGCAAAACTAAATGATCATAGTCCTAAGCTAACGGATGGGCCTTGTCCATCACATCATTCTTATAATGATGTGATCCCGTTGATCAAATGAGAACTCATGTCTATGGCTATGAAACATAACCATCTTTGATCAATGAGCTAGTCTAGTAGAGGCATAGTAGGGACATACTGTTTTGTCTATGTATTCACACATGTACTAAGTTTCCGGTTAATACAATTCTAACATGAATAAAAAACTTTTATCATGATATAAGGAAATACAAATAACATCTTTATTATTGCCTCTAGGGCATATTTCCTTCAGTCTCCCACTTGAACTAGAGTCAATAATCTAGATTACAAAGTAATGATCCTAACACCCATGGAGTCTTGGTGTTGATCATGTTTTGCCCATGGAAGAGGCTTAGTCAACGGGTCTACAACATTCAGATCCGTATGTATCTTGCAAATATCTATGTCTCCCTCCTTGACTAGAACGCGGATGGAATTGAAGCGTCTTTTGATGTGCTTTGTTCTCTTGTGAAACCTGATTCCTTCGCCAAGGCTATTGCTCCAGTGTTGTCACAAAAGATTTTCATTGGACCCGATGCACTAGGTATTACACCTAGATCGGATATCAACTCCTTCATCCAGACTCCTTCATTTGCTGCTTCCGAATTAGCTATGTATTCCGCTTCACACGTAGATCCTGCCACGACGCTTTGCTTGGATCTGCACCAACTGACAGCTCCACTGTTTAATAAAAATACATATCTGGTTTGTGACTTAGAGTCATCCGAATCAGTGTCAAAGCTTGAATCGACGTAACCGTTTACAACGAGCTCTTTGTCACCTCCATACACGAGAAACATATCCTTTGTCCTTTTCAGGTATTTTAGGATGTTCTTGACCTATGTCCAGTGATCCGCTCCTGGATTACTTTGGTACCTCCCTGCTAGACTTATAGCAAGGCACACATCAAGTGTGGTACACATCATTGCATACATGATAGATCCTATGGCTGAGGCATAGGGAATGACTTTCATTTTCTCTCTATCTTCTGCAGTGGTCGGGCATTGAGTCTTACTCAACTTCACACCTTGTAACACATGCAAGAACCCTTTCTTCGATTGATCCATTTTGAACTTTTTCAAAACTTTATCAAGGTATGTGCTTTGTGAAAGTCCAATTAAGCGTCTTGATCTATCTCTATAGATCTTGATGCCTAATATGTAAGCAGCTTCACCGAGGTCTTTCATTGAAAAATTCTTATTCAAGTATCCTTTTATACTATCCAGAAATTCTATATCATTTCCAATCAATAATATGTCATCCACATATAATATCAGAAATGCTACAGAGCTCCCACTCACTTTCTTGTAAATACAGGCTTCTCCAAAACTCTGTATAAAACCATGTGCTTTGATCACCTCATCAAAGCGTATATTCCAACTCCGAGATGCTTGCACTAGTCCATAGATGGATCGCTACAGCTTGCACACTTTGTTAGCATCTTTAGGATCGACAAAACCTTCTGGTTGCATCATATACAACTCTTCTTTGAGATATCCATTCAGGAATGCAGTTTTGACATCCATTTGCCAGATTTCATAATCATAAAATGCGGCAATTGCTAACATGATTCGGACAGACTTAAGCATCGCTACGGGTGAGAAAGTCTCATCATAGTCAACTCCTTGAACTTGTCGAAACCCTTTTGCAACAAGTCGAGCTTTGTAAACAGTAAATTACCGTCTGCGTCGGTCTTCCTCTTGAAGATCCATTTATTTTCGATGGCTTGCCGATCATCGGGCAAGTCAACCAAAGTCCAACTTTGTTCTCATACATGGATCCCATCTCAGATTTCGTGGCCTCAAGCCATTTCGCGGAATCTGGGCTCATCATCGCTTCCTCATAGTTCGTAGGTTCATCATGGTCTAGTAACATGACTTCCAGAACTGGGTTGCCATACCACTCTGGTGCGGAACGAACTCTGGTTGATCTACTAAGTTCAGCAGAAACTTGATCTGAAGTTTCATGATCATTATCATTAGCTTCCTCACTAATTGGTGTAAGAATCACTGGAACTAGTTTCTGTGATGTAGCACCTTCCAATTCGAGAGAAGGTACAATTACCTCATCAAGTTCTACTTTCCTCCCACTCACTTCTTTCGAGAGAAATTGCTTCTCTAAAAAGGATCCATTCTTAGCAACGAATATCTTGCCTTCGGATATGTGATAGAAGGTGTACCCAACAGTCTCTTTTGGGTATCCTATGAAGACACATTTCTCCGACTTGGGTTCGAACTTATCAGGTTGAAGTTTTTTCACATAAGCATCGTAGCCCCAAACTTTAAGAAACGACAACTTTGGTTTCTTGCCAAACCACTGTTCATAAGGCGTCGTCTCAACGGATTTAGATGGTGCCCTATTTAACGTGAATGCAGCTGTCTCTAAAGGATAACCTCAAAATGATAGTGGTAAATCGGTAAGAGACATCATAGACCGCACCATATCCAATAAAGTACGGTTACGACGTTCGAACACACCATTACACTTTGGTGTTCCGGGTGCCGTGAGTTGTGAAACTATTCCACATTGTTTCAAATGAAGACCAAACTCGTAACTCAAATATTCACCTCCACGATCAGATTGTAGAAACTTTATTTTCTTGTTACGATGATTCTCTACTTCACTCTTAAATTCTTATAACTTTTCAAATGTTTCAGACTTCTGTTTCATCCAGTATATATACCCATATCTACTCAAATCATCAGTGAAGGTCAGAAAATAACGATACCCGCCGCGAGCTTCAACACTCATTGGTCCACATACATCTGTATGTATGATCTCCAACAAATCTGTTGCTCGCTCCATTGTTCCATAGAACAGAGTTTTAGTCATCTTGCCCATGAGGCATGGTTCGCAAGCACCAAGTGATTCATAATCTAGTTATTCCAAAAGTCCATCACTATGGAGTTTCTTCATGCGCTTTACACCAATATGACCTAAACGGCAGTGCCACAAATAAGTTGCACTATCATTGTTAACCTTGCATCTTTTGGCTTCAATATTATGAATATGTGTATCACTACAATCGAGATCCAACAAGAATGGACCACTCTTCAAGGGTGCATGACCATAAAAGATATTATTCATAAAAATAGAACAACCATTATTCTTTGATTTAAATGAACAACCGTCTCGCAACAAATAAGATCCAGATATAATGTTCATGCTTAATGCTGGCACCAAATAACAATTATTCAGGTCTAAAACTAATCCCGAAGGTAGATGTAGAGGTAGCGTGCCGCCGGCGATCACATCGACTTTGGAACCATTTCCCACGCGCCTCGTCACCTCGTCCTTAGCCAATCTTCATTTAATCTGTAGTCCATGTTTCGAGTTACAAATATTAGCAACCGAAATGGTATCAAATACCCAGGTACTACTACGAGCATTAGTAAGGTACACATCGATAACATGTATATCACATATACCTTTGTTCACCTTGCCATCCTTCTTATCCGCCAAATACTTGGGGCAGTTCCGTTCCAGTGTCAAGTCCCTTTGCAGTAGAAGCACTCAGTTTCAGGCTTGGCTCCAGACTTGGGTTTCTTCGCGGGATTAGCAACTGTCTTGCTATTCTTCTTGAAGTTCCCATTCTTTCCCTTGCCCTTTTTCTTGAAACTAGTGGTCCTGTTAACCATCAACACTTGATGCTCCTTTTTGATTTCTAGCTCCGTAGCCTTGAGCATAGCGAAGAGCTCGGGAATTGTCTTTTGCATCCCTTGCATATTATAGTTCATCACGAAGCCTTTATAGCTTGGTGGCAGTGATTGAAGAGCTCTATCAATAACACTATGCTCGTCAGCTTTGCAACCAAGTTGAGTCATATGATTGTAGTACCCAGACATTATGAGCAAGTGTTCACTGATAGAACTATTCTCCTCCATCTTGCAGCTATATAACTTGTTGGAAATCTCATATTTCTTAATCCTGGCATTTGCTTGAAATATTAACTTCAACTCCTGGAACATCTCATATGGTCCATGACGTTCAAAACGTCGTTGAAGTCCCGGTTCTAAGCCGTAGAGCATGGCACACTGAACTATCGTGTAGTCATCAGACCGCGTCTGCCAGACGTTCAAACTGTCTACATTAGCGGGAGGGGGCTTGTCACCTAGCGGTGCTTCAAGGACATAATTGTTTTGTGCAGCAATGAGGATAATCCTCAAGTTATGGACCCAGTCCGTGTAATTGCTACCATCATCTTTCAACTTAGCTTTCTCTAGGAATGCATTAAAATTCAAAGGAACGGTAGCACGGGCCATTGATCTACAACAACATAGATATGCAAAAAAAACTATCAGGACTAAGTTCATGATAAATTAAAGTTCAATTAATCATATTACTTAAAGAACTCCCACTTAGATTGACATCCCTCCGGTCATCTAAATGATCACATGATCCAAATCAACTAAACCATGTCTGATCATCACGTGAGATGGAGTAGTTTCAATGGTGAACATCTTATGTTGATCATATCTACTATATGATTCACGCTAGACCTTTCAGTCTCCAGTGTTTCGAGGCCATATCTGCATATGCTAGGCTCGTCAAGTTTAACCCGAGTATTCTGCGTGTGCAAAACTGGCTTACACCCGTTGTATTTGAACGTAGGGCTTATCACACCCGATCATCACGTGGTGTCTCGGCACAATGAACTTTCGCAACGGTGCATACTCAGGGAGAACACTTATACCTTGAAATTTTTGTAAGGGATTATCTTATAATGGAACCGTCGTACTAAGAAAAATAAGAAGCATAATAAGATAAACATCACATGCAATCAAAATATGTGACGTGATATGGCCCTCATCATCTTGTGCTTTTGATCTCCATCTTCAAAGCACCGTCATGATCACCTGCGTCACCGGCGCGACACCTTGATCTTCATCGTAGCATCGTTGTCATCTCGCCAACTATGCTTCCACAACTATCGCTACCGCATAGTGATAAAGTAAAACAATTACAAGGCGACTGTATTTCATACAATAAATCGACAACCATATGGCTCCTGCCAGTTGCCGATAAATTTACAAAACATGATCATCTCATACAATAACGTATAACTCATCATGTCTTGACCATATCACATCACAACATGCCCTACAAAAACAAGTTAGACGCCCTCTACTTTGTTGTTGCAAGTTTTACGTGGCTGCTACGGGCTTAGCAAGAACCGTTCTTACCTACGCATACAAAAACCACAACAATTTTTCGTCAAGTATGTGTTGTTTTAACCTTCACAAGGACCGGGCGTAGCCACACTTGATTCTGCTAAAGTGAAAGAGACAGACACCCGCCAGTCACCTTTAAGTAACGAGTGCTCATAATGGTGAAACCAGTCTCACGTAAGCCTACGCGTAATGTCGGTCTGGGGCGCTTCATCTCACAATACCACCGAACCAAAGTATGACATGCAGGTAAGCAGTATGACTAGTATTGTCCACAACTCACTTGTGTTCTACTCGTGCATATCATCTACGCATAGACCTGGCTCTGATACCACTGTTAGGGAACATAGTATTTCAAAATTTTCCTACAATCACGCAAGATCTATCTACCAGATGCATAGCAACGAGGGGGAGAGTGTGTCTACATACCCTTGTAGACCGGAAGCAGAAGCGTCAAGTGACGCGGTTGATGTAGTCGAACTTCTTCGCGATCCAACCGATCAAGCACCGAACGTATGGCACCTCCGCGTCCAGCACACGTTCAGCTTGATGACGTCCCACGAGCTCTTGATCCAATTGAGCTTCACGGGAGAGTTTCATCAACACGACGGCATGGTGACGGATATGATGAAGTTACCGGCGCAGGGCTTCGCCTAAGCACTGCAACGGTATGACCGAGGTGTTTTTCTATGGAGGGGGGGTACCGCACACGGCTGGAGAGATCAACTTGTGTGTCTAGAGGTGCCCCATGTCCCCGTATATAAAGGAGCAAGGGGGAGGCCGGCCATCCCCTATGGCGCGCCTAGGAGGAGCAATCCTATTCCTAGTAGGAATCGCCAAGAGGGAGAAGGGGGGAAGGAAGGAGAGGGAGTGGGAGAAGGAAAGGGGCGCCGACCCCTCCTCCTTCCTTGTCCAATTCGGACCAAGGGGCGGGGGGCGCGCGGCCCAGCCCTGGACTTCCTTCTCTCTTTCTCCTATGGCCCATTAAGGCCCGTAACTTCCCCGAGAGGTTCCGGTAACCCCCCGGCACTCCGGTTAATTCCGAAACTTTACGGAACGCTTCTAGTGTCCGAATATAGTCGTCCAATATATCAATCCTTACATCTCGGACATTCCAAGACTCCTCGTCATGTTTGTTGTCTTATCCGGGACTCCGAACTACCTTCGGTACATCAAAACTCATAAACTCATAATACCGATCGTCATCAAACGTTAAGCGTGCGGACCCTACGTGTTCGTGAACTATGTAGACATGACCGAGACTTATCTCCGGTCAATAACCAATAGTGGAACCTGGATGTTTATATTGGCTCCTACATATTCTACGAAGATCTTTATCGGTCAAACCGCATAACAACATACGTTGTTCCCTTTGTCATCGGTATGTTACTTGTCGAGATTCGATCGTCGGTATCTCAATACCTAGTTCAATATCGTTACGGGCAAGGCTCTTTACTCGTTCCGTAATACATCATCTCGTGACTAACTCATTAGTCATTTGCTTGCAAGGTTTATTATGGTGTGCATTACCGAGAGGGCCCAGAGATACCTCTCCGACACTCGGAGTGACAAATCCTATTCTTGATCTATGCCAACACCACGAACACTTTCGGAGACACCTGTAGAGCATCTTTATGATCACCCAGTTACGTTGTTACGTTTGATAGCACACAAGGTGTTCCTCCGGTATTCGGGTGTTGCATACTCTCATGGTCATAGGAACATGTATAAGTCATGAAGAAAGCAATAGTAGCAAAACTAAACGATCATAGTGCTAAGCTAACGGATGGGTCTTGTCCATCACATCATTCTTCTAATGATGTGATCCCATTAATCAAATGACAACTCATGTCTATGGCTAGGAAACATAACCATCTTTGATCAGTGAGCTAGTCTAGTAGAGGCATACTAGGGACATATTGTTTTGTCTATGTATTCACACATATACTAAGTTTCCGGTTAATACAATTCTAGCATTAATAAAAGATTTTTATCATGATATAAGGAAATACAAATAACATATTTATTATTGCCTCTAGGGCATATTTCCTTCAGGTCTTACTGGGCCTCGGGCCGCTCACCTCCTGGCCTTGATGTGGGGACCCCGACTCATAAGTCGTGATCACCGAATGCACGTGTACAGTGATCCCAGAGATCAATGCTCATTGAACACACAGAAGCTGAATAACAAGAGTCTTACATCCATACATACCGTATTACACAAATAGGACCATTAAGGTCAGGTCTTGAGTATATCATCGCAGTGGAAATCTTCAATGACAACGTGGACCCATGCCATCTGCCTTAACCCTACAGGCATTCCGACTGGGAAGCGTCTTAGCTCGCATGCTCGTCACCAAGAAATCTTCATCATAACCTGTTCTCTCATGCCTGGCCAATAAAATAACCAGTGGCAAGCCAATGAGTACTTTGAATGTACTCGCAAGCAACCCAAGTGTGATGACAGAATAATTATGCAAGGCTCTACTGCTAAATTGGCAGTTTTGCGGAAAGCTAGTTTTTCACATGCAAGTATGATCAACAAATAACATGGACATGTATGTGTCTGCAACAAGTATCAGGAGGTCACAGACATCAATATCGAGAAAGAGTTGTAATCAACTCATGCTCAAGCTCATTGTGACTTTCTCACAATCACATCAACAGATCCACCATATTGTGTTGTTTTCCAGAAAATTATGGACATAGTCTAAGTAGCACCACCCAACTGTCCTTGACCGCGGACACGGCTATTCGAATAGTTTTACACTCTGCAGAGGTTGCACACTTTACCCACAAGATCCGGGGAACTTCCGTGACATCCAAGACCCGCGGTACCTCAAGTACCTGGGGTAAGCACCCGATCACTATCTTTCCCTAGATGACACTAACACAGAGTCCACTCGATTGGTAACAGCCCCGTGCCAACATTTCACATCTTAAAATTGTGGAGACTTGCTCCCATATTCATCTCATATCACTGACACGGGGTACCAACGGTGTGATCGGTGCCCTGTAAAACCAGTCATGGCCGTCTATCCAAGCACGACCCCGTCCCGAGAGTGACCTCATGTCACCCCCGTCACTAGTAATGCGGGCACCATGCTAGTATCGATCTAGGTAATCAATAATTCCCTATTCCCATATAAGGGTAGAGTGGTTGCGCATGTTTGGTTGGGACGGTAGTCACACATAAATCTAATCCATCTCTGTAAACAACACTTTCGTCAAGCCTCGGCACACTACTTCTTCACCAAGTAGTGCCCTAGTTCCTCATCAACTCCCAGGGGCATTAGTGGCACCCATTGGGTCATTTGCAAGTATGTCAAACTACACTTGTTTCACTCAATGCATAACCCTGACCCATTTTGCGTAGCCAACTACTATAGCATACATCTATCTACTCCCACCCACATAACCCTCATAGGAAGGTAGGGTCTTGTTTGATGCAAGTTCAATAGCAAAGTAACAAAGGCACCAACCAAAGTGGTAACCTCTTCTACATGATTCCGATGCATTGATAATAGGGTGCTATGAGACATGCATAAAAAGTTTCTCGAACATGGTCAAAGGGCTGCTTGCCTTATCCTTCCGAGTCTTCAAACCTTCTGGTCCATCTCCAAGTACTCCGTTTATTTCGTCAACTAACGATGGAAACAATCATAATAAGCAACACAACAAGGCAAAAATAAAAGTGCTCTAAAAATAGGAGTTGGACTTTTCTAGGATACCTCTAGTCATATTAGAAATGACCAAGGTGTTTTCATAGGCATTGGATCAATGGATAGTTTGGATCATTTCAATATGATGGAACCAAGGGGTTTATGGATTTGAAAGAAGTATACAGAAATATTTTCTTGAATGATGAGCAAAGGCACCCATCAACAAGTCATGATTTTAGAAGCATCTAGGAGTTGGTTTCACTGGATTTGGAATTAAAATGAATTTCCTAGGATTTTGCAAAGCTGATAAATATGAAGAAATGGCTCAATATTTGGTGGGGTACAGAAAGTATTAATAAAAATGTTCCAAAACTAAGTTTGGATATGACAAGCATCTAGGAATTTGAACTACTGCATTTGGATCAAATTTGAGCCCTCTGTGATTTTCTAAAGTTCATCACAGAAAATGAAATATTGGCATTTGATAATTATTTGTGAAGGAAATGTCTCTGGAAAAATGTGCATGTTGCACCATGTGATAGAGCATGATTTTAGAAAGTACCAGAAATTTGAATCATCAAATTTGGGGTTCATTTGAATATTTGGATGATTTTTGAAGCTGTCTGGTAAAAGAAAAAGGATAGGGAGAAAGGGTTTTACCCTCATACTATGTGCTGGGCGGGGGATAGCAATGGGCCAGCCCAGCGGCTCGGGTGCGCGGCTACATGGGCGATGTCGAAGGCGCCTTCGCCTAGTGCGCCTCCACAGCGGAGAGGCGGAAACTGCCGGGCCGCCTCCACTTAAACTGCTGGGCCCGCAGGCCGGGTCGCTGACAGGTGGGGGCCCCCCCGCAGGGTCATCTTCCTCCTCCCGCTCCCACGACAAAGGGGGGGAGGCTCGGGCCGCGTGACGCCGGCGCTTGTCCCCGGCGGCACAGGCCACCCCTGGCCAAGCTGCGGCCACCGGAGGAATCCTCGGGGAGCGGCGCATCAGGGAGGTGGGCTGGGGTCAGCGGACGGCGGCCCCGGCACGGGCCATGGCGGACGGCCACTCGGGCGTCTGCGAGAAGGGGAGGCACGGTGCCCCGGAGCATTGGGAGAAGAGGGGGAAAGAGCCACTGGACCCTGGCGCTTCTACTAGTGGGGAGAGGAGGAGCGGGGGAGTCCCCCTTTGCCCGAATCAGAGCGGAGGCCGGCGGCGGCACTCTTGCCTTGGAGGACGCCAGGAGGCTAGGGAGGAAGAAGGGGCCTGTCTGGGAGGTTTGTGGGGTGCAGGGGGGTTGATCAGAGGCGAGAGGGAGAGTAGGGGGTAGCTTATATAGGCGCGGCCGCGGTGCACCGTGAGCTTCGTCCATGGACGCGCTCGGGCGAGCTCGTGGAGGGAGAAGGAGGGCAGGGGAGGATAGGGCCGACAGCGAGGCGTGTCGTGGACGTCGAGGCGACCTCGATGGACACGCTCGCTTTGCCCAAGGCCGCCTGGAAGCCTCGGGGGGGCCGAGCTACAGTGCCTCGGCGCACTGTAGCGTGCTCTAGAGCATGCCTTTGGCCGGCATGGTCATGCCCTTGCTTGCTGGCCGTGTCCCCCAGTGTCCAGCAGTGCTAGGGAGTAGTAAACAATTGCCCAGACGGCCTGGGATGCCCTGGAGGCCACTCGGGTGAGGAGGGAGGTGAGAAGGAAGGAGGTTACTACTGTCCAGGAGAGTAAATTGAGGTTTTATCCCCCCCTCCAGTGATTGAGATGAGGCAGGGGAGAGTTACTGGAGGTTGAGGATGACTAGGAGAAGCTGTGGTAGAAAATTGAGCTCAAGGGGAATAGTAAAAGTGGTCAAAACAATGGTTTAAGAAAAATGGCAGAATGTGTTTGATCATGTTTTGGGCAAGCAAATGATCTCCACTGGCTATGACACTTAACAGGATTAAATGTCACATAAATTTAGGCCCTTCCACCAAATTTGAGCTCATTTGGGCAAAGTTGCCAATGTAACTTTGGTGAACCCTAGAAATCAACAGAAATGGTTTCACCATGTTTGAGTTAAGGTAATCATCTCCCCTTGATGCACCACTTTGTGTAGCATCATCATTTGGGGTTATGATCATGCCCACAAAGTTTGAAGCCCCAAGTAAAAAGTTGACAATGCAGAGTTGTTCAAATTTGAATTTGAACGGAAATGGTTTTGGGGCACTTAGATCAAGTTATGCTTTTCCAAAACTTGTGCCATTTGGCATAGATGCATAATTACATCATTTTAGCATGTGCACCAAGTTTGAGAGCATTTGGACAAGTTTGGCAATGTAAAGTTGCTCAAACTTCAAAATGGACAGAAATGGTTTTGAGGGGATTAGATGATGTTTCCTTGATCTTCAAGGCATGACGCTTTGCAAGATCACCAAATATGTCATATATTACATGATAGAATTTCCCTGGAATTTTTGGAGAATATTCCATGTGTAAATATTTCAAAAGCTTGAAATATCCAAAAAGGATTTTGGAAGAATTTGTCCAATATTTTGAACATGACCATGTGTTGAAACTCTTATATATGGACAATACATGTCCTATGAGTTTCCCTGAATTTTGGCAAATATTTTTGAAATACTTCAATAATTTTTCCCTATTAAAGACCATTTCTGGCCTTAAGAATAAGCTTTTAAATAAAATATAAAAATAACTTTTAAAATTATAATTTTGTGGTTTCTGGGAGTCCTATACCTAATAGGATTCAAATAAACGTTTTGAAAGATTTTTCACACCCTAAATAAGGTACTTGCAGTGCAAACCTCAATTCATGGTTTTTTGGAAAACTAATTTTAGAAAATACTATTTGGCCAAAATATTCTTATAAGAAAATTCTATATTGTTCTATACACATGTCATGATCATTGGGACAAAGTTTTGGATCAAGGAGGTGAAGTATAAGAGTTGGAGGATTTATTTGATTTTTAGAGCACTAGCAAGCAGCAGACAGCAAATTAATCAAACAAAGTCAAAATCACTCAAAAGTCTTTTGTAAATCCACATTTTCAACATGGTAATTAGCTTAAGCTATGTGGCATGAAAATCAGGGTGTGACACTTGACCACGGCATCGCGACCTAGCATACCAGCGATGGCTGAAGCCTACCTGGGGACTGGGTCATGTCAGCGTAGAGCGCCAAGCTACCGCGAGAATGAAAAAGAACACATTATCTTAGCAAGACATGCAATCTCAGTACTAAGCGAGGAGCAATGACATTAAGGAAAAAGCATTACAACCTCTTACATACCCCCACCGGGCTTAACATGATTCCACACAGGGAAACGTAAAAGGAAAGCTAGGGGAACTCTAAGTGCATCTAGTGCCCCTTAGTGATTTTGGTGTATTGAAGACTTATAGGTTAAGGGACTGATGCGTTTATGAGTGTACACAGGTCTATAAATCTATGAGGAGTTTGATATTTACAGAAAAAGTCGACCCCTAAAATTGAAAGTCTTTAACTGAAGACTTTGGATTTCAGAAGACTTTCTAAAGATTTTCAAAGTGAAGAAATTAGTGTAACCATGAAGACTTGATATTCATGCAAGGAACATGAAGCGTGAAGACTTTTGTTTTCGTAGGTTCATTTTCACTTTTCTTGAGTCATAGGAAACACCGTATTATAAAGGGGGTCGAGGTAAAACTAAGGAAACATATTTCCAAGTGATGCTCAACTCAAAATCCTACACCTACCAATCCTTTTGAGTGAAGCCATTGGAAATCTCATACAATTCAGTAAATTTCTTCAGTGATAGAGACGAAGTTCTTCTGGTCTCTGAGGAATTTATTCTGGCTGAGGAGTTAGGAATTAGCCAGTGTGGATTGCCTACAAGTGAGGAACATGATAGCCCTGAGGAATTTGATACGCAAATTTCCGCCCGTTGTTGTGCTATGCGCCAGCTATCCCAAAATATCTACCCACCTAACGGTGATATCATTTAAGGGCATTTATGGCTTATCATGACGGGCTGCTCCCTACGCTATAAATAGCCGCCCCCCTACAACCACTAGCTGGTTGGCTGCTCCGAGAGAAAATAACAATTGTCATAAGAGCAACCCATCCTCCGAGGACTTTGAGCGAAAATCATCAAGTGAGGAAAAACCCAAAACCAAAACACCTAAAACCCAAAAGTGATTGAGCATCACTGAAGAGATTGTTCCTGTGTGGAACCGACACTTCTAACCTTTGAAGAGTGTGATCTTCCAGACGGTTAGGCGTCAATGGTCTAGAGCATCCAAGAGGAATTGGGGATCATCGGGTGACCTAGTCTGTGAAGGTTTGGAAGTCACCTGTGAAGACTTACCACGAGTGATTGGGCGAGGTCTGTGTGACCTTAGCTCAAGGGGAATACAGTGAGGACTTGGTGTCTTGGACCGTGTGTCCAGGAATGGGTGTTCGGGACTGTGTGTCCTCGGGTTTAAATACCTAGCCGCCCCAACGAGACGTACAACTATCACAGCAGTTGGAACTGGTCTAACAAATCATTGTCTTCATCAAGCCTACTGGTTCTATTTCCTCAATCCTTTAATTTACTCATTCTTGTGTTGATGAACTTGATATGTACTATTTGAAGACTTTGACTAAAGACTTTCTCAATTTGCTCAACCCAATCTGTTAAGTCTTGAGTCCTTAGCATGCTTATCGTGTTTACACGCTACTTGTACTATGTGCTTGTGTCCATTTCATCATGATGACCATGCTAGTGTCTTGTTATGCTTGCACCTGGGTATCTATTCCGCTGCTAAGTAGTTTGTTGCTTAGGAAATTCCTCAGTTAGAATTTCCTCAGTGACGAATTTGTAAAACTCTCCTATTAACCCCCCCCCCTCTAGTCGATATAACGCACTTTCAATTGGTATCAGGGCAAGGTACTCCCTTGTTCTATGTGATTTTGGTTTAACCTCCTGGGGTTTTAGTTATGTCGACCGCAGGAATGAAGAGTGTGACATGCCTAATCTTTGACGGTCATGATTATCCCAAGTGGAAGGCCATGATGAAGAAGCGCCTCATGGTGATGAACAATGAGTTGTGGAATGTCACTAAGATTGGTCTTACCGATCTGTGCAAGATGGCAGATGTTGATGATATTCGTAAGTACACTCTACTCAACCTCACCGCGAAGGACGTCAACGGTTCTTGTCTGTCCCAAAATCAGTTCAGGAACGTCATGCATCTCAGCCATGCGAAGCTTATCTAGGACTGACTCTCTGAGGTTTATGAAGGTCATCGAACTCGTCACGATCCCTGGTTTCAGGATTTCAAGGAATCTCTCAAGGCGATGACTTTTAAGCCGGAATCATCATCCTGTACACCTGGCCTTATGGAAAAAGGTGCCAAGGTAACTGAATGATATCTATCTGAGTCTAGTGATGATGAATCAGGTGATGAATTTGGACCCAGCTATACCAAACTTGCTTCCCTTGCCACTAAACAACAAAGAGCCTTGGAAAAAGCTCATAATATGCTTAACAAGAGCGATGATATGTTGGATGAAGAAATGGATCGATCTAAAATCTTGACTGAAAATCTTCAGAGACTTCAGTCCAAGTATGATAACCTTCAGGATAATCATAACACTCTCTTATCTGATCATGAGAAGCTTTCCTATGAATTTCTTCAAAGAAAGCAAGATCTTAAAAAGCTGAGGGAGAGTTATGAGGATCTTCAGAAGGAACGCGATTCATTGCTTGCTCAACAGATCAGCGCTGCTCAGGAGGAATTCATTCCACCATGTCTTAAATGCATTGAACGTGAAACTGTAAATTCTTCACCTGAAAGTTAAAATGCATCTATTGTTACAAATTCTTTAACTGTTTCTGTGGTTACAGTTTCCTCAACTGAGGAAAACGCCGATGCTACTGACGAAAATACAGGGTTGAAGGAATTGTATATGACATGCATGTACAAAAGCCTCAAAGGTCATCAGACTCTTTGTGATGTGCTTAGAAAGCAAGTTCTGAACAGGAACCCTAGGAAAGAGGGTATTGCCTTTGAGAGGAAACTCAATGTTGATGGGACCTACTGGAAACCTAAGAAGTATCCCAAAACCTCATGGGTTGCGGCAAAAGGTCCTCCCGTAGATCCATCTACCTTATATGGCTTTACTTGTGAAACTTCACATTCTTCTGATGAGTCATTTGACTCCAACTATAAACTATTCAAAAATCAGAATGGTGAAGTATTTGCTAGATATGTTGGAACTAACTGCAGGAATGGTCCCCCTATGAAGAAAATCTGGGTCCCTAAGACGCACCTTGAAAATCTTAAAGTGAATGTCCTCATGACACCTTCTGTGAAGAACAGGAACCCCAGATCAAATTCTTCATATGGATCAAAACCTTAATATGGATCCAAATCCTCATATGGACCAAATTCCTCAAGTGGAGCAAATTCCTCATATGATCATCATCGTGCTAACACATCTGTTTCGCAGGGAAAGAAGGATTATGAATATGTGTATTATGCTTAAAATCACTATGTTCATAAGTCCTCGAAGAATTTCTCTGCTTACTCATATTCATACTCTAACCCCTCTCCTATGAAATGAAGTGCACTTGCTTCAATGCCACCATTCTCAATTGGTGCTCATCGAATGATGAACTCTTTGCCATCCCTCCAGATGTGGGTGGTGAAGAAAAAGAACTAATCTCTTATGCAGGGTCAGGTCTCCAGACGAACTTAAACGTCTGAAGAATTTGCTGGAGACCCGAAAATGCTTGAAAGGACGCAAGCTAATCATACAACAATGATTCATTCATTTCTCATGTCCTCGTTCTTCATATATTGCTCTTATTGATGATATTCATTCTGATGCAATTGATGTCATATTCTTCAAAATGAAGCATATGAGTTGTAAGATGTACTAATTCTTCTACAGGATGACTCTCTCAAATCTACTGAGTGGGTCCTCGATAGTGGATGCACAAATCACATGACCGGTGATAAGAACCTACTGATGGACTCTGCTTTATCTCCATCTCAGCTGAAGCATATCACCTACGCTGGTAAAGGAAAAGAGCAAGGTATTGGGTCTAGGTAAGGTTTCAATCTCAAAAGATCGACACATGGACAAAGTCATGCATGTCGAGTCTCCTGGATTCAACCTCATGTATGTCTCAATGCTTTGTGAACTTGATATGGTTGTTGTGTTTGGCAAGTATCGATGTGTTGTAGTTTTAGAATCTGACAATTCCAAAGTCTTCAAAGGCTTTAGGAGAGGAGACTTGTATATTGTTGATTTCTCTACAAGACCACAGCCTGCCGCATGCCTACTTGCAAAAGCTTCGGAAGGATGGCTATGGCATCGACGACTCGGTCATGCTGGCATGAGGAACTAGCACACGCTTGTGAAGAAGAAGCATATCCATGGAATTGAGGTTGTCAAATTCCTCAAAGATCATCTTTGTAGGGCTTGCGAAGCTGGAAAGATGACCAAATCCAAGCATCCCTCGAAGACTATCATGACCACCACTCGTCCTTTTGAATTGCTTCACATAGACCTCTTCGGCCCTACACATTATTCTACATTCACAAATGCAGCATCTATTTATGGCTTTGTCATTGTTGATGACTATTCTCGTTATATATGGGTGCATATTATCACATTTAAGCATGAAGTGCAGGAAATCTTCAAGCGATTTTCCTCAAGGGCCTTGACGAATTTCGGTGTGAAGATCAAGCATATCCGGAGTGACAATGGGACCGAGTACATGAACACTGGTCTTGATGACTATCTTGATGAACTTGGTATTACTCATGGGCTATCAGCCCCATACACTCCTCAGCAGAACTTTGTATGCATGTGGATCGTGTTGAGAATATGTTATGTAATAGCTATTTTGTTGAAATTGATCATGATCCTACATGCTATTATTATGAGAAAGGAAGATATGGTTGTATAAATTTTCATGTTACTAAATTACCTCTCGTTATGTTGAGATTGCTATTGTTTCTTGCTTCTTCCTTGCATATGCTAGATCTTGCTTGTCTTGCTAATTTGTTTTCCTATAAAATGCCTATGCATAGGAAGTATGTTAGACGTAGATGTGATTTCCACATGCGTTATGATGATCCGTTTGCTTCAATTCTTATCTTTCACGTGAGCATCATTGAATTCTCAACCCTACCTTAATGGCTATAAAGAAAGAGCTTGTTGGGAGGCAACCCAATTTTATTTTTTTGTTTTTGCTGCTGTTAGGGAATAAATATTGCATCTAGCTTCTGTTTAGATGTGGTTTTGCATTTGGGATAATTGATTTTATGCCCCTAGTTGGGTCACACTCGGCAGGTTTACCCCTAGTTTCCGAAAACACTTGTTCCTGCCCAAACCACTTTGCTCCTCTTATGCTTTTGCCCTTTGACCGTTTGACCATCACTTTGAAAATTTCATAAAAAATTCATACTAACACAGAAAAATTCAAATAAGATATCAAAATGTTCAGAAAAGCATCACCTATATGTGCATGTCATTTGCATTCATGAAAAAAGTGTTGTCCAGTCCCCATCTCAGTTTTGACCATTTGCATTCATGGGGACTAGCCAACACTTTTTCCATGAATGCAAATGCCATGCACATATAGGTGATGCTTTTCTGATCATTTAGATATCTTATTTGAATTTTTCTGAGTTAGTATGAATTTTTTATGAAGTTTTCAAAGTGATGATCAAACGGTCAAAGGGCAAAAGCATAAGAGGAGCAAAGTGGTTTGGGCAGGAACAAGTGTTTTCGGAAACTAGGGGTAAACCTGCCGAGTGGGACACAACTAAGGGCACCAAATTAATTATCCCTTTGCATTTTTTTTAGTGATTGTGCCAAGTAGAACCTTTGGGAAGACTTGTGTGAAGTTTATGTGATCTTGCTGTGAAAAATAGAATCGTTAGCGCTCGCTAGAATGGTCATAAGATTTTACTGGAGCATGATATTTAGTTGATTATTTTTGCAGATGATTAATAGAAAAATTCTCACGTTTATCAATTTAGTTTGAATTTTTTAGATTTACAGAAGTATGCAAAACCTGCAGATTACTATAGACTGTTCTGTTTTTCACAGATTCTGCTTTTCGTCTGTTGTTTGCTTATTTTAATGCATCTATGAGAAATATTGGGAGGTATGAACCATAGAGAAGTTGGAATACAGTAGGTTTAACACCAATATAAACAAAGAATGAATTCATTGCAGTACCTTTGAGTAGTGGTTTGCTTTCTTATACTAACGGAGCCCACAAGAATTTTTGTCTATGTTTTGTGTTGTGAAGTTTTCAAGTTTTGAGTATTGCTTTGATGGACTATGGAACAAAGATTAGCAAGGGACTAAGCTTGGGGATGCCCATGGCACCCCAAGTAAAATTCAAGGACAATCAAAAGCCTAAGCTTGGGGATGCCCCGGGAAGGCATCCCCTCTTTCGTCTTCATCCATCGGTAACTATACTTGGAGCTATATTTTTATTCACCACATGATATGTGTTTTGCTTGGAGCGTCTTGTATAATTCGAGTCTTTGCTTGTTAGTTTGCCACAATTATCCTTGCTGGACACACCTATTTGAGAGAGTTAAATATGGCCTAGGAATTGTTAGAACACTCTATGTGCTTCACTTATATCTTTTGAGTTGAACAGTTTTTGCTCTAGTGCTTCACTTATATCTTTTAGAGCACGGTGGTGATAATATTTTGAAGAAATTTTTGAACTCTCATGCTTCACTTATATCCATTTGAGAGTCTATTAAAAGAGCATGGTAATGTGCTTAGGCTATAAAACTAGTCTTCACATAAAAGAAATCCAATATCAATGTAGTAAAAACGTTCACACTAAGTGCATTGAATATGATGAGATGTTGGATGCTTGATAATTGTTTTGAGATATGAAGATAGTGATATTAGAGTCATGCTAGTGGAGTTATCATGAAATTGAGAAATACTTGTGTTAAGATTAGTGATTCCCACGTATGGTGAACCTCTATGTGACGAAGTTAGAGAATGAGGTATTTGTAAAATGCCATCCTTTGTGTGGAGGTCGGGGGCGCGTGATGGTTAACTCCTACCAACCTCCCCCCATAGGAGCATGCGTTGATTGCTTTGTTTTGATGACTCGTAGATTTTTGCAATAAGTATATGAGTTCTTATGACTACTTTTGAGTCCATGGATTATACGCACTCTCACCCTTCTACCATTGCTAGCCTCTCTTGTACCGCGCAACTTTCGCCGGTGCCATACACCCACTACATATCCTTCCTCAAAACAGCCACCATATATATTCCTCAAAACAGCCACCATACCTATCTATCAAGGCATTTCCATAGCCATTCCGAGATATAGTGCTATGCAAGTTTCCACAGTTCCGTTCATATGACACGCATCATATTATCATATTGCCATGCATGATCATGTAGTTGACATTGTATTTGTGATAGAGCCACCATGCATAATTTTTCATATGTGTCACTCTTGATTCATTGGACATCCCGGTACACCGCTGGAAGCATTCATATAGAGTCATACTTTGTTCTAGTATCGAGTTGTAATATAGAGTTGTAATGAAAGTGTGATGATTATCATTATTAGAGCATTGTCCCATGTGAGGAAAGGCTAAATCAATAAAGCCCCTCCAAAAAAAGGCCAAAGAAAAAAAAGAAAGGCCCAAAAAAAAGAAGGAAAAGAAAAAGGGATAATTGCTACTATCTTTTTCCACACTTGTGCTTCAAAGTAGCACCATGTTCTTCATGATAGAGAGTCTTGTGTTTAGTCACTTTCATATACTAGTGGGAATTTTCATTATAGAACTTGGCTTGTATATTCCAACGATGGGCTTCCTCAAATGCCCTAGGTCTTCATGAACAAGCAAGTTGGATGCACACCCACTAGTTTCTTTTGTTGAGCTTTCATACATTTTTAGCTCTAGTGCATCCGTTGCATGGCAATCCCTACTCACTCACATTCATATCTATTGATGGGCATCTCCATAGCACGTTGATACGCCTAGTCGATGTGAGACTATCTCCCTCCTTTTTGTCATCTCCACAACCACCTCTCTATTCCACATACTGCTATGTCCATGGCTCACGCTCGTGTCTTGCGTGAAAGTTGAAAGGTTTGAAAGAATAGAGTATGAAAACAAGTGCTTGGCTGAAATCGGGGTTGTGCAAGATATGAATATTTTGTGTGATGAAGAGGGAGCATAGCCAGACTATATGATTTTGTAGGGCTAACTTTCTTTAGCCATAGTATTTTGAGAAGATATGATTGCTTTGTTAGTATGCTTGAAGTATTATTATTTCATATGTCAAAATAGATTTTGTCTCGAATATTTCAGATCTGAACATTCATGCCACAATTAAAAGAATTACATTGAAAAACTATGTTGGTTAGCATTCCACATCAAAAATTCTATTTTTATCATTTACCTACTCGAGGACGAGCAGGAATTAAGCTTGGGGATGCTTGATACATCTCCAACGTATTTATAATTTTTGATTGTTCCATGCTATTATTTATGATGTTTTGGATGTTTCATGGGATTTTTCATACACATTTATATTATTTTCGAGACTAACCTACTAACCCAAAGGCCCAGTCCAGATTGCTATTTTTGCCTATTTCAGGGTTTTCTAGAAAAGGAATATCAAACGGAGTCCAAACGGAATGAAACCTTCGATAGTGATATTTTTGGAGAAAATCATGCACGGGAGACTTGAGAACCACGGAGTAGGGCACATGTGGCGCCCACGAGGGTGGGGGCGCCCACCCTATAGGCCGCGCACCCTGCCTCGTGGGCCCCACGTTTGGCGCCCGGTGCCCTCCTTCCTCCTATATATGCCTACGTACCCCGAAACCATCAGAACAATAGAGAAAACCCTAGTTCCACCACCGTAACCTTTTGTTCCCGTGAGATCCCATCTCGGGGTCTATTCCGTAGCTCCGCCGGAGGGGGCATCTACCACGGAGTGCTTCTACATCATCATCATCGCCTCACCATGAGTTGTGAGTAGTTTACCATAGACCTTCGGGTCCATAGCTAGTATCTAGATGGCTTCTTCTCTCTCTTTGGATCTCAATACAAAGTTCTCCTCAGTCTTCGAGGAGATCTATTCGATGTAATCTCTTTTTGCGGTGTGTTTGTCGAGATCTGATGAATTGTGGGTTTATGATCAAGATTATCTATGAGAAATATTTGGTTCTTCTCTGAACTCTTTATGTATGATTATAATATCCTTGCAAGTCTCTTCGAATTATTGGTTTGGTTTGGCCTACTAGATCTATAGTTCTTGCAATGGGACAAGTGCTTGGCTTTGGGTTCAATCTTGCGGTGTCCTTTCCCAGTGACAGTAGGGGCAGCAAGGCACGTATTGTATTGTTGCCATCGAGGATAAAAAGATGGGTTTTATGTCACTAAGTTTGAGTTTATCCCTCTACATCATGTCATCTTGCTTAAGGTGTTACTCTGTTCTTATGAACTCAATACACTAGATGCATGCTGGATAGCGGTCGATGTGTGGAGTAATAGTAGTAGATGCAAACTCGTTTCGGTCTACTTGTCTCGGACGTGATGCCTATATATAATGATCATGCCTAGATAGTCTCATAATTATTCGCTTTTCTATCAATTGCTCGACAGTAATTTGTTTACCCGCCATAGAATATTGCTATCATGAGAGAAGCCACTAGAGAACAGTATGGCCCCCGGGTCTATTCTCAACATATCAATCTACAAGATACTTTACTTTTCCGCTTTTACTTTCTATTCTTACAATCAAAAATACCAAAAATATCAAACTATCAAACTATCATCTCTATCAGATCTCACTTTCGTAAGTGACCATAAAGGGATTGACAACCCCTTGTCGCGTTGGCGGTGAATTTCTTATTTGTTTGTGCAGGTGCGAGGGACTCGCCTGTGGTCTCTTATTGGATTGATACCTTGGTTCTCAAAAGCTGAGGGAAATACTTACGCTACTGTGCTGCATCACCCTTTCCTCTTCGAGGGAATACAACACAAGCTCGAGAAGTAGCAATGAACGTTACAGTGATGAATTTGACTACATGATACGTGAAGACTATCAAATGTCCATGATGGGAGAGCTGAAATTCTTCCTCAGCCTTCAAATTTGTCAACAACCCAATGATATCTTAATATCTCAAGAGAAATACCTCAAGGATGTTCTGAGGAAATTCGGCATGCAAGATTGCAAAGGCGTCAAAATCCCTATGCCCACAAATGGCCAACTGTGCACCAATGAGAATGGTAAAGACTTCGATCAAAAGGTATACCACTCCATGATTGGCTCTTTATTGTCTCTGTGTGCATCTAGGCCAGATATTATGCTTAGTGTTTGCATGTGTGCCTGATTTCAAGCTACACCGAAGGAATCACACCATAAGGCTGTGAAGCATATTCTTCGTAATCTAGCTCACACTCCAACACTTGGATTATGGTATCCCAAGGGCTCTGATTTTGATCTCATTGGATATTCTGACTCTGACTATGCTGTTGATTGAGTGGATCGCAAGTCTACATCCGGCACATGCCATTTCCTCGGACAATCCTTAGTGTGTTGTTCCTCGAAGAAGCAGAACTGTGTATCACTCTCCACTACTGAAGCTGAGTACATAGTTGTTGGGTCATGTTGTGCTCAATTACTACGGATGAAGCAAACCCTCAAGGACTATGGCGTCAACATGAAGAATGTGCCACTCTAATATGACAATGAGAGTGCCATCAAGATTGCTCACAACCCAGTTCAGCACTCAAGGACAAAGCACATCCAGATCCGTCATCATTTTCTTCATGATCATGTCTTCAAGGGTGACATTTCCATCTACCACGTGAAGACTGAAGACCAGCTGGCAGATATTTTCACTGAGCCCTTAGATGAGAATAGATTTTGCAAGTTGTGGTGTGAGCTAAATATCTTAGAATCTTTTAATGTTCTTTGAAAGGACACACATCCTAACTCTTATAAAAAAAATTGATGACTTTGATGCGCAACACACGAACTAATGTTTTTCTTCAATCAATGAATACTAACCCTCTAAGTGTGAAGAAATTAATGAAGAAACTGATTCTCAGAGCCCTACGACAATTGTATGCGGTGTTTGAAATCATCATTCTTATACGGTGGGTCACGCCACTAACAAAAGTTGAAAATCTTCAATTTGAGTTTTTCTTCAGTTTTAGAAATTCCTCAACTGTTCAATTTCTTCAACTTTGCAATGTCTTCACGCATTACGTTGTTGTTCTTCATTGACTATATATATATGTGAGTTTATGTCCTCTACAACATTCACTTATTGCTATTTCTTCAAGTTGTTTTTCTGGTAAGTTAATGTGATCGGACCCGTCCCCCTCTATGCTAAACTCAACCCAATCTGTTCACAAATTATTCATGTGCATTCTATTTGAAACCCGTTCAAAATCTTCACTGTGTTCTTGTCAGCTCAAGTATTTGCGAACGAGACGTTCAAATTTTCCTATCTGAATTTTCGGCTTTGCCGCTCAAACCGTTCCACATTCCACTATATGACTTATCTATTCACCCACGATCTCACGCGATCTCCACCTCTCTGTATGTGGGTGACACATGTCACACGGATGAGAAGGGTCAGGGGCACGTTCGTCCACTTTCCTCGGGCGAATAGTTTTTCACCTCGGCTATAAATACCCCCTCACCAGCCTCACTTCGTTTTTACTCCACTCGACCTCCACTCCCTCGCTCGAGCTCTCAAAACCTAGCGCCGCCGCTACTTCCATCATCGCCGGTGAGGAAGAGCTTTGCTGCCTCGACCTCGTCGCTGTCGTACTCATGCCGGCCGCAGATTTCTTCACTCCGCGCTGCCGTAGTTGTCTTCCTCTGCCAAGCTAGGTTGTGGAAGATCTGAACTGATGAGCTTCAAATCTACTACTCACAGTTCGCCGTGTTATTCGTCAAGGCGTTCCTCGAAGACAAATTGCACACCTCTTCAGAGAACTCAATCGTTCAAAATTCTCAGCTGAAGAAAATGGATGATGGCAAGAAACCTCAGAAAGGAGGGAAGAAACTGGAAGTCAACACTGCCTTTGAAATTCCTGATGATACCTATGAAGAATACTACACTCCTGATGAGGCCAAATATGGCAAGGAGACTAAGAATCAGTGCAAGGTGCGCATACAAAGGATAGAGAGAAGATGGCTTAGAGAATCGAGGGAATATCGCTATGTCACACCCAAGTACATGAAGAAATTTGATGTACACCCTCCATGCCCAAGACCTCCATTGGCACCTGGCAAAATTGCTGATCCCTCTAGCATCAGAAGAGGTGAGGAATTTACCAAGGAATAGGCCAAGCGTCAAGCCAAGTTGGTTAGAATGGCCAAAGATGCAGTGAAGAAATTCAATGAAGATTCTGCTGCTCCTACTGAGGCCTCTTCTAGCAAGCCTAAAAAGGCTATGCCCAAGAAACCAGCTTGCAAGCCCAGTTCTTCTGCCTCACAGCCAAGCTCCTCAGCAATGCCCTCACGGCCCAGCTCTGCAAGTCTCTCACGCCAAATTCTTCAAGCTGCTCCAGCTCACCAAAGTCCTCAGCACCTGCGCATCTCGCCTGATGCCAAAGGACAACAGGCATCTCTATTGCCTCAGGAGCTTCTGCAAGTTCTTTGGCTCGTTCGCATTCCTCAATAGGCCCCACTCTGTTGAAGTCTAAGGCCACTATAGGACATGGCGCTAGACCAAGTCCTCACAAGAAGCAAGCCGCCTTCCATGTGCCGTCTATTGATGATGAAGCTGATGATGAGGAACTCGCCAAAATCATCAGAGACAGACAGGAAAGGGCCGCTAAAGCCAATGGCAGCAATGTTCCATTGATGTTGGATCCAAAGTTGATCCTCGATTTCATCGACCTATGGCATAAGGACCCCAACACTCCTTTGCCTTAGATGAACCTCACTCCTGGTTAAAGTCATATGTTGACTGCCTTCATTGGTGAGAAAAAAAATGCAAATTTGAACAGGCCAGGAAAACAAAGAAGGATCAGTACAAGAAAGAAAGACTCTTGAAGAAAAAATGTTGTGAATATGTCTCCTGAGGAACTAGTGAAGCTGGAAGCTAAGATCAAAAACCTCAATGATGAATTTGACAGATACCATGCTGATTGGCTGGGAGCCAATGTCAAATTTGTCAATCTGACCAAGGGATTCACCTCAAACGTTGCAGCACCAATGCAACATGCATCTCCTCAGGCTAAGGCATCTGCTCTGCCCACTGAAGAACATGCCAGCACCGCCGATGAAAATCAGACTGCTGAGGAAACTGAAGTTACCAAGGCTGATGACTATATTCTAGCTGCTAAAGAAATTGCCACGGCAGCCACTAGTGTTGCGCCTGAGAAACAAGCCAGGCCAGCTGAGACTTCAACCGCTATGCCTGAAGAAACTAACCAAGCCAGGCAAACTGAAACAGTTGTGCCAGAGGTAATTGAACCAATTTCCTCTGCTCCTCCTGCACCAACACCAAGTCCAATTCTTCCTTCTGCATCAGAAGTGAGAAAAACAAAGGCTGCGGAATGAGCAGCAGTGAAGAGAAGGAAAGCATCTGCTTCTTCACAGTTTGTTGCCCCTAAGAAGATAAAGAAATTGACTAGTTCGGTCAAGAATCCCATTGATGTTGTTCCTCTCTCAAGCATGTCATGCAAGGAAATCATTCCTTTTGGTAAAGAATATGTGATCCCAAGCGGATCTGATGAAGATGTTCCTTCTGCTACTTCTTCAAAGCAGTTGGACAAAGAAATTGGAGTGGATGATATCCCGTCAACCCCAGTGATCTCATCGCCTATGCCTCAGTTCATAGCTGAAGAGGCAGACGTTGAAGAATTAAGTGAAGATGATGAAGACGTGAACATTGGAAGCACAACTCCTGTGATGAATGATGACTTTTGGGACAATTAGCACCCCAACTCTCCATTGTTCACGCCATTGCAAAAAATTCCTCAGTCCCAGAGCACACTGAAGTTCAAACGGGCTCTGATGAACCTCGCACCACTCCTTCCATACCTAAAGAAATTCCAGCCACTAGTGCTGATGAAAATGCTGATGAAGAAATAAAGACTCTGGCTGCAACTAAAGCAGAAACTGAAATTGCTCAGCCTGTGATTCCTGAGGCTCTGATGCAATTAACTGATACTCCTCAGCCCGAGCCAAAGGATCCCTACTCTAAGAAGCAAAACTTCAAGGTTGATTACTTCTACCACGAGCATGTGTTCTTCACATACTTCAACCCATATGACTCTACTCATCTTAGAAGGAAGCGTTTCTGGACTGCCATCCAAGCAAACTTCTATTCTTCAGTACTTTTTGATAAGGACAAAGTCTTCAACCATGGGCATATTTCTCATGTGGACATGGAATCACTGCCTTGCTTCATGCCAGTCCTCAGCGTTCTTTACGATGCTGGACTGCTCACCCTCGGCACAGATATATGAGATTGGAATGAAGAGCTCATTCTTCAGTTCTATGCAACACTGCACATCACAAGAACTGCTAAAGATGTGAACTCTTGGGTGTTGGACTGGATGACAAAAAACACTCACTTCAAAGCACCAGCCTCCGAATTGCTTCATACCCTACCTATCAGTCCTCCCCTTGAAGGTGCACGGTGTATATATGATGAACCGTTGGAAATCTCATACAACTCAATAAATTTCTTTAGTGACAAAGATGAAGTTCTTCTAGTCTTTGAGGAATTTGTTCTAGCTGAGGAGTTAGGAATTTGCCAGTGTGGATTGCCTACAAGTGAGGAACATGATAGCCCTGAGGAATTTGATACTCAAATTTCCTACCGTTGTTGTGCTATGCGCCAGCTGTCCCAAAATATCTACCCACCTAACAGTCATATCATTTAAGGGCATTTATGTCTTATCAAGACGGGTTGCTCCCTAGGCTATATAAAATCGCCCGCTGCAACCACTAGCTGGTTGGATGCTCCAAGAGAAACTAACACTTGTCATAAGAGCAACCCATCCTCCGAGGACTTTGAGCGAAAATCATCAAGTGAGGAAAAACCCAAAACCCAAACACCTAAAACCCAAAAGTGATTGAGCATCACTGAAGAGATTGTTCCTGTGTGGAACCGACGCTTGTTACCTTTGAAGACTCTGATCTTCCAAACGGTTAGGCATCAATGGTCTAGAGCATCCAAGAGGAATTGTGGATCGTCGGGTGACCTAGTCTGTGAAGGTTTGGAAGTCACCTATGAAGACTTGCCACAAGTGATTGGGTGAGGTCTGTGTGACCTTAGCTCAAGGGGAATATGGTGAGGACTTGGTGTCTTGGACTGGGTGTCCAGTACTGGCTGTTCGGGACTGTGTCTCATTTGGTTTAAATACCTAGCCGCCCCAACCAGATGTACAACTGTCACAACAGTTGGAACTGATCTAACAAATCATTGTCTTCATCAAGCCGACTGGTTCTATTTCCTCAACCCTTTTATTTACTCATTCTTATGTTGATGAACTTGATATGTAATGTTTGAAGACTTTGACTTAAGACTTTCTCAATTTCCTCAACCCAATTTCTTTAGTCTTCAGTCCTCAGCCTGCTTATCCTGTTTACACGCTACTTGTACTTTGTGCTTGTTTTCATTTCATCATGATGACCATGCTACTATCTTGTTATGCTTGCACTTGAGTATCTATTCCGCTGCTAAGTAGTTCGTTGCTTAGGAAATTCCTCAGTTAGAATTTCCTCAGTGATGAATTTGTAAAAATCACCTATGCACCCCCTCCCCTTTAGTCGATATAATGCACTTTCAGGAACCCCAGCCTGGAGCATCACTGGCAACGCCGGGCGGACGTAGATGCCCTGCTCCGGGTTCGATGAGGGGTTGGTGGCTCGTAGTTGTCGTCATCGCTGGTCTCCGGAGAATCGCTGGACTCCAAGGACTCGTTGTCGCTGCTAGAAGAGCTACTGACAAGGCTAAGGGAAAGTTCAGCGCCCACGGCCATGCCGAGCAGATCGCACCTCACGGGGCAGCATTCCAGGTGTTGGCCGTCGTCGCCGAAGACCTTGAAGAAAAGCGTGGAGGCTCCGTCGTACTCAAAGTGGATGGAGGATACCCCACCTGGAAGACAAACCCGGGAAATCTCGCCCCATTCACGAGTCATGGAGACATCGCCTGGGGGGACGACCTCGACCTCTACCTCGGTAGCTTGGCTGCAGCACCCAACGTGTTACAGCCACAGCTCGGCAGGCCCCCTCGATGGCAACAGCTCGGCGGAGAACCTCAGGAGGCGAATCCATGAAAGCAGCGGCATAGCCGCCCACAAGAAGAACTCGTGAGGCGAGCTTTTGGCGTGCGTCTGCGCACCGGCCTGCCACGCAGCCGCAACCTCTTCTATATGATCCCTGTCGGCAAGGGGCTGGGCGTTGCCCTCCTGCCCAGCGCTCGGCTCATGGGCATACATGGGGATCAGGAAGCCAAGCGGAGGCCGCTCCAACCAGTTCCGCGTCACTTCAAGACCCTCGCCGGCACCGCAGGGGCGACCGAGCCTCTTCTTCGGTGGGAGTAGCCTGAGCTCGCTGCGGAGAACCTCCTTATCGGTGCCATGGACGCTGCGGAAGATGGCGAAGCAAGAAGGCAGAACGAGCAGCAAGGAGATGGAGATGAGCAGAGGGGGCTCCGCCCCTCCTCATTTATAACAAGATGGAAACGAACCGCCAGCCTCCACGATCATAGGTAATGATGATCTTTTTGCATGAAGTAGGCTCCAGCCAAGTCAAACGGTTGCCGAGGCAGCGTGGGGAGGTGGAGACGCCCACGTCCCATCCAGGCACCACGCGTCAATCAGGTCTGCAGGCGGTTGGGCCCGCGGTGCTTTGCCCTTGCCCTTTGGCTTCGCCTCGAAACCAAGTCCGAGCGCGCCTTGGGCCCGGTGGCTATTATCGGCGTTCTCGGAACCAGGGTATCCAGACTTGCCTACCTGCGGCCCATGACGTGGCTCCTTCATTGGCCTGGTACGGCCCATCTTATGCATCGACACTCAAGACCTTCTCGAGGGGACAAGCCTCGCGAGGCGGACAACACCAAGACCTCCGGAAGGAGCAGTCTCACTAGGTTGGCTCCCGAGGAGCCGAGATCTCTATGCAAGATCCCACCTCGCGAGGTTCAGATGACGCAAGCCATGACGACCAAGGCCAGGTATGCGCCAGCAGGCGTAGGACAACAAGTTTCCTATTTTGTGCTAAAGAGGCAAGCATGGACGCAGAGTCCCGAGGAATCAACCAAAGGTATCCATTTCCATGCAACAAGACTAGGATTGCCAGGACGACAGGGCGGAGGTCATCACGGAGGCCACCGTGGCATCAAGATCAGAATCTTTGCAGGAGAAGACCACCTTTCGTCAGGATAAGATGTACTAGTTGTCTCCCTATAAAGTTGGTCGTTGAGGGATCCCTTCCCGCCTACACTTTGGGGGAAGAGGACCAATGCCTCTATAAATACAGCTTAGCCACCACCATTGGTATGGATCCAGATCCAGATCGAGGCATCAGATCGACTAGCAAACACACACCCAAGAAACCACCTCTTTAGGTTGGTCGACCATTGTACTAGTTATTCCTCAGCCCACCTCGAGGAAATCCACCACATTGCAGGAGTAGGGCCACTCACCGCTAGATGGCCTGAACCTGGGTAAGCTGCCCTATGTCATTTTCCTTCTTGTTCATCGAACTAGTTCGTAGAGACGGTGAGTTGGCAGATAGAGGAAGTTGAGTTCTTCGCATGCACCCTAGTGTTTGAACTTAACAAGGGTTTTGTGGAGACCCACATCCGTCGACCATGATCTAGCCCCTTGTAGCAAGGAGCTGACAAAGTAAACGGGTCGATGCACCACCTTCTTCCTTGTCGCAGTCTTGGGATCGCCCCCAACAGCTTGCTCTGCCTCCCCTTGGTGCAGTCATGTCTTGTCGTAGATGCTTTGGTTCCTCCCCCGACAGGGTCAGTTGTCGCGACTACTTCCCCATCCACTTCCCTCTGCTCCACCAGTGCCACACCAACCACTTGATTTGTTGCAGTTAAATATAGCAGCCATGGATCTTGTGGTTTAGGTGCAACCAAGGTGGGAGTCGAGAATATGTAAGTTTTTAGGTCTTGCAGCACTGCTTCTGCTTCCGGGGTCCACTTACCGGACCAGCCTTTTCCAAGATTTTGAAAAAAGTCAAGGCACATTCATCACATTTAGAAATGAATCTACTCAATGAAGCAATGCATCCAGTCAAACGTCTCACGTCCTTGACATTCTTGGCTGCTTGTATCTGCTTGATAGCTCTCATCTTGTCGAGGTTGGCTTCTATCCCCCGGTGAGACACAAAGAAACCAAGTAACTTGCCGGATGAGACACCAAACACACACTTCTCAGGGTTTGGCTTGAAATTTATCTTGCGCAAGTTTGCAAAGGTCTCTTCCAAGTCTTGAATAAGCGTTGATCTATCCTTGGTTCTGACCACTATATCATCCATATAAGCTTCTATGTTTCTGTGCAGCTATGGTTTGTACTGCTCTTGCGAAAGTGGATATAGCGCTCTTTACCCGAAAGGAATACTGTAATGCCCAGGATGCGACTATAGCTCCTACGTGTCGAGGCACGAGTTAGAGACATAATCGCATTCTGGAATGATCTCAAGCGTGGTATCTTTGCACCACTCATGTAATGAACAAGGATAAAAGAGATAACATAGTTGGCTTACACTCGCCATGTCACACAATTAATTCCACATTCGTACATTCATCCAAATAACACAGGGTCCGACTATGGACGAAATCAAACGAGAAAAGATACCACAACCACAAGTCTGGATCACCCCTAGTAGGAACCACTACTGATCGTCGGGATACGTCACATACATACGACCACGCTCTTCATCGAACTCCCAATAAAGTTCTAGTCCATCTCCTGCGTCGTACTCAATTGTACTTGCATCTGGTGTGTGTAGTAATCTGTGAGTCACAAGGACTCAACAATCCCATTCCCGGGTATCAAACTAACAAAGCCTTTTAGGTGTGGAGAGGTAATAAAGTGGCTGCAGCAAGAACTAAGCAACTAGCTTACGAATTCAGAGCAAGATGAGGATATGTGCCAACGGTCGCCAGAGATGATCAATAAGTGGACCTAGCTACTCACGTTCAAGCATAACCCCACCGTGTTCACTTTCCGAAACCCCTTCGAAAAGAGACCGTAACGGTTACTCACACAGGTAGTGTATTCTTAAGGATATGGTGTCAAGTTACCTACAACCGGATATTAACAACTTCCCATCTGCCACATAACCGAGGGCATGGCTTTCGAATGTTTATAACCCTGTAGGGGTATCCCAACTTAGCCCATCACAAGCTCACGATCTGCAGAGTCGCTACTCCATGTTGGGAAGACCCGAGTATTCTTGGAATCCCATGCTCAAGATATTTTGACAAAGTAACACTAATCCAGCAAGACCTCCCGGCGTGCCGACACCCTATTAGTAGGCACGCATATCTCGTCTCAGGCCATGACCGGATGGGACATCCTACGAGTATATACCAATCCTCGAGTTTCCCCATGGTGGCCTCGTAGTCTTGTGATAGCCTGGCTTATTAGGGATGATAGACTACTCATATCAATAAGGAATTCCTTCTTTTCCGGGAGCCGATTCGGATAGAACTCCAAAGTTAAGCGTGCTCAGGTTGGAGTAGTTTCAGGATGGGTGACCGACCGGGAAGTTGATCCCGGGTGCGCACGAGTGAGGACAAAGTATGCATAAAAGACTAGTATTGATAAGTGGGGCCAGTCTAGATCCCGCCAGGAGTAACGACCACCGACGGGTGTGTCCGGGCCGTTACAAGTTGGTATCAGAGCCTACCCTCGTGGTTACACGGATGTTTGCGGACAGCTTCGCGATCATGTTGTTCATGACGTTTGTGACCCGTCGTGGCACACGGCATGGCACATGTATCGGACTGGATGCACAGACGTTTGTGCCAAGAGGGAACGTTCATGTGGCCCGACGAGGACATCGGTTCCTCTGAGTGGGGGTGTATGTGATAGCCTGGCTTATTAGGGATGATAGACTACTCATATCAATAAGGAATTCCTTCATTTCCGGGAGCCCAATCGGATAGAACTCCAAAGTTAAGCATGCTCAGCTTGCAGTAGTTTCAGGATGGGTGACCGACTGGGAAGTTGCTCCTGGGTGCGCACGAGTGAGGACAAAGTACGCAGAAAAGACTAGTACTAGATCCCGCCAGGAGAAACGACCACCGGCGGGTGTGTCCGGGGCGTTACAAGTCTGCCCAGTTTGGACCAACACTCATGAGGAGCACTGGCCCTGGTTGTTGATTAAGAACTCGGGTTAATTACTCCCTATGCAAGTACGCTATAAGGGGCTGAGCAAAAGCGTACTTAGCCAATCAACGGTTTGCTAGGAAGGCGGTTAGAGTGTTTTATGGCAACATAGCAGGCTGACAAGACAAGAATAGGCATCGAGGCATAGCTATAGAGCGAGACAACTAGCTAAGCAAAGATAGAGGTGATATCGGGGAACGGTCATCTTGCCTGGGATCCCGCAAGGAAGAAGAACGAGTCCATGAAGAAGACAAACAGAGGTAGTCAAACGAATCCTCACAACTCCGGGACAAAACCGTAGCTAACGAGAGAAGCATACCGGAAAGAAGCAAACAACACAGTAAACACACAAGCATAAGCATGGCATATGATGCACAACCAAGTATGATGCATGTCCGGTTTAATTATGCATGGCATGGCAAAGTGCAACAAACAATACTACACTTTAAGTGGAGCTCAATATGCAACGAGTTGCATAATGACGAAACACC
Source organism: Secale cereale (assembly GCA_902687465.1). Classification (NCBI taxonomy): domain Eukaryota; kingdom Viridiplantae; phylum Streptophyta; class Magnoliopsida; order Poales; family Poaceae; genus Secale; species Secale cereale. Next base: position 284,714,964 of record LR738710.1, read on the forward strand.
ACATCTAATTATTTAGTTTGCTCTCGATTAAGAACCCAACAAGTTTAAATGTTTTTGACATGGCAAGTGGTGAATCATAAGCAAACTACACTACCTAGGCATTTTTCAATGAGGCCGGAAATAACAACAACAATACCGGAGAATTCCTATGTGCATATAAAGTTTATTTAACTTCAGCTACAGTTAACTAGTTAAGAGTTAAACCATTTTAACATGCCATCCAAGCAAATTAATGCAAACAACAACTTTAAGCATTTAAATGTTGTTATCATGATGCGGATGACATTTGCAAGTTTTTATGCAATTTTAGTTAAAAGTTGACATGAAGATGATATGGAGTAACTCGTCACCGTGGTGGAAGCAAAGGGCCACGGCGGCGATAACCGAAAATGATGCCGCAACAACATTTCGGTACCGTCAACTTGTTAAGAGACCGGTGCAAAGGAAGGACGGAGAGTGTGTCATGCAAGATGATGGGGTGCTCCCGGTTTCCGGGTTCCCATGGGTCGGTGGCATCGAAACGAGCGACACAACGGACACGGCGCAAACAAGTATTTCATCTCATACAAAACACAACATTCATCCATGGGGTCATTGGCTCGGCGGTTATACCTTCGAAGCGTGCATTTTCGGGGCGGAACGAGTTTGATGGAAGAGGTACACGTTTAGAAGAGGAAGTAGTCGTTCACGTTGCGGCGGTAGTTGTACATGCACGTAGACGCTCGGGTTTTCCATAGATGTTCACGTCGTCGTGTCGTGGTACTTGGGGTCTTCGGACTTGCCGGTCTTGGGTCTTGGTGACGGTAGTTGTACATGTCAGCGGTAGTCGAACTTGGTGTATCCAAGGTCTTGGCGTCCAAGGATTCACAACCTCAGGTCGAAAGCACTTGCGCTTGGCAGCGGCGACACTTTGCAGAGGCAAACAGCGGCACTAGTACAGGGAGTGGCGCCGATCCGGATGGAGCTCAGCTCCTCGGTGAGGAAGCGATGCAGGGGCGAGTGGGACCAAGGCTAGGCCGGTCGAAGCAGGGAACGGCAGGCGGGAGGCGAGCGGCAGAGCATCGAGCCTCCTGGATCCACGCGACAACGAGGAAGACGGGGCATAGAAGAACGACGCGGCGTGGCAGCTCCGAGCGAGGGGATCTTATTCCCGATGGTGGCGGCAAGGCGGCGAGCCATGGCTCCGACGAGCTGCTGTAGGACAGAGAGAACTCGGGTGAGAGAGAAGGGAGGAAGGCGGCGCATCGGGGTGGCCTAGAATAGCGGGTCGGCGATGATAGGCGCAGGGGAAGGAGAGGTGATGGGTGGCGCTCGGTGGCCGCTGTCGTGCCGAGCGGCCCTGGAGACGCGACGAGACGTTGGAGTAGACGGGCGCAGGCGCGTCCATGGAGGCGAGGCGTGGGGTGGCCCTGGAGGAGGCAAGGCTGGCGAGCCAGGCAATCGATGCGTGGGCGGCGGTTGCAGCTCTGAGGAGGAGGGTGCGGTGTTGGATGCGGGGCATGGCTGCGGGCGCCATGGGAGGCGATGCGGAGGAGGAGAAAGGGTTGCGTGGGCGCAGCCTGCTGCGGAGAAGAGCAGTGGCAGCAGGTGCAGCATGGAGGAAGCTGGAGGTGAGGTGGGAGAAGGAGGCGGGGTTGGCGAGAGGATATGAGGAGGGGAATCGGGACGAGGTCGCAGGCGGCGCTGGGGGGATCGAGAAGAAGAGGGAGTCGGGCTGATTGGCTACTAGTGTTAGGAAGTGCGGCTGAGCCTGGGAGTTTTGGTGGGCCTCAGTGCGCTGGTTGCTGGGAGGTCGGCCCAACTGGTCTATCTCTCTCTCCCTCCCCTCTCTTTTCATTTACAGAAAAATATAAAGAAAGAAAAAGAGAGAAGAAGGTTAGGAGAGTAGTGGGCAAGGGGTTAATTTTCCTAGACTCACAAGAATGTGATTGATCCAAGAAAAATAGCAGCTGGCATGAATGCAAGATTTAAATGCAAACTCATTTGAATTTAATTCAAATGGTTTGAAGTAGCACATGTTTTGAAGTGTCCAAAATGTTGAGGTTTTTGGAGGAACCTCGATAAATGGGAAAAGAATTTCGAGGAAGGTTACAGAGTCAAATATTGAAGTAGAAAATAATATGGGGAATATTTGCAAGTGTGTTTGATGATTCCAAACTAACAGAATATATTTATAATAGCTCCATAAATATTACGAGGATATGTTATAAAGAGAAATCACCAATGAATTCCCTCGACTTAAATAGATCAAAAGATCTATGCAATTTTATTTAGTTTATATTCAAAAATTAAAAGACATGATGGCATGATGACATGATGCAATGCAAAAATAAAATGAAGCAAGCAAATAAAACACACGGCGAAACCCATAACAGTTGGAAGTCTTCTGGAGCATCGGTCTTGGGGCGTCACAACTCTCCCACACTAACAGAGGATCTCGACCCGAGATCCTAGAGATGGCATCGGAGAGAAACGGAAAAAGGAAGAGGTAAAACAAAGTTGCTTCTTCGACAAACGAGTGAAACCAACAAACCTTGGAGGGTTGGACAACTTGAAAGAAAGAATACAATGGTGATGAATGAGATTACAAACACTCCATTAGCAAAGTGGAACAAGGAACACCGGCGATAATGAAGAGCTTAGGTGACAAGAAAGACATTGAAACCACTCCGATTAAAACAAGATAGAGAAGGAATAAGAATGAAATATTTCGGACAGCACTCCGACTAAAAAATGGAAGGAATTTAACATGAACTTGGGAAGATGGAATAATACTAGATGAGAGAAATGACACAATGCCTCCGGAAGAATTGAAAAGAGTGAAATGACAAGAATGGATAAGAGAACAACAACTTCCACCACGAAGAAATTTGAAAGAGCACCTTCAAAAGAAAGGCTTGAACGGAGTTGTTGAGAAAATAAACACAAAAGAATAAGCATGTTGTCGGCTTATGGAAATCATCCCAAAACTTGAGGTGACTTATGCCGCAACCAAAAGATTGAATAGATGAGATGAAGGAAGAAATGCACAACTCCACTTCAGAAGAATAGGGAGAATTATTTACATCTCGAGACGCAAAAGAAGAATACTTGAGCTCATACACAATAATTATTGATGAACACTTGACGAATGAATTAACTCATGATGAACTCCGGTCACAAAAGGATGAGAAGTGAAGGATGGAAATAATAAGATTGAAGCCTTGCAATGCTTTAGATAGATCCTCGCGATGAGAAAATTGAGAGAGCTTAGAACACCTGGAGACAAGACGAACAACTTGAAACAAAGAATTTCTTCATCAAGAACAAACTCTGGGAGAAGGAATTTATCACTTGGATGAAATAAGAATAGGAATTATGTTATGCTTATCCTTCATCAACTTAAATCGATGAGAAGCAATGGATTTAGCACACTACTTATTCTTGTTGCAAAGAATTAAAGAGTGATCTCGCACAATCTTGAGAAAGTATTCAGCGAATCACCGATAGGATTTAGAATGAATGAATGAATTAATACGATAACAAAGGAAGAGAAATCTTGAACGAACCACCGTAAGAATTGAAACGAATGAAGAAAAGAGAGCGAATCGCCGGAACGAGTTAGAAAAAGGAACAAAGGCACTTGAGAAAAACTTAGATACAAAAGAACGAAGGGATCACGAGCCGATTAAACAATACTTGACCGAAGCACCGGAAGAATTATGGAGACGAACGAAGAGGCATCAATTAAGAATAGTTAGAGGACGAAGTTGCAAACTGAGAACGAAGAAATCTTCTGAAATGATGGCCTTCGGAGGATCAAAATGGAAAGAATTCATGAAATGCTTCGGATGGGTATAACAAGAATTCCTCACAATCGGAACAATAATGAGGATGGCATGAAACTAGAACCATAAATCTTTGGAAGAACGGTGAAGGATTCAGGAGGAACTCTTCTTCGGTCTTCAAATGTTGAGAATGACAACGAGAACCACCGTGAAGAATTTGAGATACTCCGAAAGAATGAAAATATAAAGGTTGAAGCAACAATGAAGGAAAGTGATCTTGGAGAAGGCATGTGACTGATGGAAATCATTCTTACATAACACTTTGAAAAGAATTTGAGTATAACTCCAGAAAAATTAGAAGAGTTAGGTAAGATCCTGGAAAAAGACCTATGGGTTAGGGCCCACTCAAAAGAAACGCCGTTGAAATGATTACTTGAAAGAGAGATTGCACTGGTTGAATTAAATGGATTGAATGAGACAACAATCTCGAAATAGCTTGAACGGAATAAGGATGGAAATGCGAATATTCTGATATATCTTTATCACTCCGGATAAGAATTAGAGAGAGTTGCATAAACAAGAGAGACTTCGGATAAGAAATTCCAACACGGGAAAACATGTGAAACAAAAGGAAGAGATATGATCATGACCAAAGCTTGAATTTAGTCCACCGGAGAAGAAACGCGAACGGAGAATGATGAACTTGAATCTTCCTGAGCATCTTCACAAGAAATCACCGGATGAAACATTAAAGAAAATTGATGAAGAGGCATCCCAAGAATATAAGGAAACTTGATTAAGGACTCTGGCTCCATAAAGTAAAGGGTGGGAGGGTGGGGAAAACAAAGACAACTTTGGATGAATGAAATAGACACCACTGAGAAAAACCAAGACTTGGTCTTGCACATATTAAAAGGATGGGTTAACTTGAAGAGAAGCACACCGGTTGAAAAAGAATTTAACATGACAATCTTGATGATCAAGAAGGATTAGCACTCCCATAGAAATATGAGAACACCGATTAGGAAAGGTATTGAATCAACATTTGACATCGAAGCAACTCGGATACCACAATCAAAACAAAAACAAAGGATAGATATGTTGCAACATAATCTTCACAATATCATTCGAACAGAGAATTGAACGAATGAATCCCATAACTTAATGGTACATCAACTTGTTGAGAAGCCACTTGGGAGAACAAAATGATAGAATAAAACAACAAGGTAACAGATGGAACAAATACATAATAGAGGTTTCGTCCCACATGTTCGTGCTGATGCCCCATGGCACGTGTTACAAAGGGCCTTGCAATCCCCGGATCAGCATAGCCAAGGATCCTTTAAGATGCAACCCCCTAGTGTAACAATGCCCATGATAAAAACTCCACTAGATGTTGAACCCCAACCCCATATCATGCACCCGTTGGAAGATTACCTAAGAGCTACTTAAATCCCACCTATTAATTCCCGAAGCTTTCCGGTTATGCAATCTGGTGTTGGGGATACAGGGGAAGAACAATATCTCACCCAACTAGCAATACCTACATCCAGCTGTATCCATCCGTCAACACATAACCAGGCACCTTCGGAAACCATTAACCTCGGACCTTCGAAACGCATCCGCTATACTAGCTGTGGCAATACTCCCGAACTATCCCACCAGTACTAGGTGACGTCGGGGTTATCTCAGCACCAGACATGCATAGAAGATTTTTCGATGTCGGCCGCCTCTGGTATTCTAGAACTGTAACGATACATAATGGGACGATAATACCTCAGAGTTAAACTCCCCGGGACCCGGCCTAAACAAACGGGAGGCACCAAGACAGAATTCTCGTCACAAAGATATCGGAACAATCCAAACAATACCCGCGTGATCCTAAAAAAATTGGTGAAAAATGAGTATAGTGATGTTAAAACAACGTCAGGAGTCCTCACCAGAGGGACGAAGGGGTAAGAAGTAAAAGAAATCCTACTCTCCAATATATATAGGACTTAAAACATTTAGTGGGTGTGTCCTAACTCAACATCGGCAACGGTTCAATCAATCAGGGGGCTCCTAGGTCAGAGAAGGCTCTGATACCAACTTGTAATGCCCAGGATGCGACTATAGCTCCTACGTGTCGAGGCACGAGTTAGAGACACAATCACATTCTGTAATGATCTCAAGTGTGGTATCTTTGCACAACTCATGTAATGAACAGGGATAAAAGAGATAACATAGTTGGCTTACACTCGCCACATCACATAATTAATTCAACATTCATACATTCATCCAAATAACACAGGGTCCGACTACGGACAAAATAAAATGAGAAAATATACCATAACCACAAATCCGGATCGCCCCTAGTAGGAACCACTACTGATCATCGGGATACGTCACATACATACGACCATGCTCTTCATCGAACTCCCAGTGAAGTTCTTGTCCATCTCCTGCGTCGTACTCAGTTGTACCTACATCTGGTGTGTGTAGTAATATGTGAGTCGCAAGGATTCAGCAATCCCATTCCCGGGTATCAAAACTAACAAAGCCTTTTAGGTGTGGAGAGGTAATAAAGTGGTTGTATCAAGCACTAAGCAACTAGCTTACGAATTCAGAGCGAGATGAGGATATGTGCCAACAGTCGCCAAAGATGATCAATAAGTGGACCTAGCTACTCACGTTCAAGCATAACCCCAGCGTGTTCACTTTCCGAAACCCCTTCGAAAAGAGACAGTCACGGTTACTCACACAAGTAGTGTATTCTTAAGGATATGGTGTCAAGTTATCTACAACCTGATATTAACAAATTCCCATCTGCCACATAAACGAGGGCACAGCTTTCGAAAGTTCATAACCCTGCAGGGATATCCCAACTTAGTCCACCACAAGCTCACGATCCGCGGAGTCGCAACTCCATGATGGGAAGACCCGACTATTGTTGGAATCCCGTGCTCAAGATATTTTGACAAAGTAAAACTAATCCAGCAAGACCTCTCGGCGTGCCAACACCCTGATAGTAGCCGCGCGTATCTCGTCCCAGGCCACGACCGGATGGGACAAACTACAGGTATATACCAATCCTTGAGTTTCCCCGTGGTGGCCCTGCAGTCTGCCCAGTTTGGACCAACACTGATGAGGAGCACTGGCCCTGGTTGTTTATTAAGAAATCGGGTTAATTACTTCCTATGCCAGTTTTAGTTGTTAGGTAAATGTAGTACCAAAGTTGGGCCTTGCTGGAAAAGCTTTAAGCAGTGTGAATTATCAAGGGGGGCCCATAAACCCCAACCATGTTAGGAACGCAAAAAACGAGGAACATAACACCGGTTTATCGGGTCCTAAGGTGGCATGAGTGGAACAAAACACCAAGCAGAAGGCCAAGCCTTCCACCCATTGCCAATATATATGTGCACTAATTAATTAAGATATATATTGTTTTATCCCAATAAAACAAGTCCAAACACTCAGTAATCTTCCAACTTCACCTGCAACTAACAACGCTATTAGAGGGGTTGAGCAAAAGCGTACTTAGCCACTCGACGATTTGCTAGGAAGGCAGTTAGAGTGTTTTATGGCAACATAGGAGGCTGACAAGACAAGAATAGGCATCGAGGCATAGCTATAGAGCGAGACAACTAGCTAAGCAAAGATAGAGGTGATATCGGGGGAACGGTCATCTTGCCAGGGGTCCCACAAGGAAGAAGAACGAGTCCATGAAGAAGACAAACAGAGGTAGTCAAACGAATCCTCACAACTCCGGGATGAAACCGTAGATAACGAGAGAAGCATACCGGAATGAAGCAAACAACAAAGGAAACACACAAGCATAAGCATGGCATATGATGCACAACCAAGTATGATGCATGTCCGGTTTAATTATGCATGGCATAGCAAAGTGCAACAAACAACACTACACTTTAAGTGGAGCTCAATATGCAACGAGTTGCATAATGACGAAACACCACATCTAATTATTTAGTTTGCTCTCGGTTAAGAACCCAATAAGTTTAAATGTTTTTGACATGGCAAGAGGTGAAGCATAAGCAAACTACACTACCTAGGCATTTTTAAATGAGGCCGGAAATAACAAGAACAATTCCGGAGAATTCCCAGGTGCATATAAAGTTTTTTTAACTTGAGCTACGGTTAACTAGTTATGCATTAAACCATTTTAACATGCCATCCAAGAAAATTAATGCAAACAACAACTTTAAGCATTTAAATGTTGTTATCATGATGCGGATGACGTTTGCAAATTTTTATGCAATTTTAGTTAAAAGTTGACATGAAGATGATATGGAGTAACTCGTCACCATGGTGAAAGCAAAGGGCCACGGCGGCGATAACCGAAAATGATGCCGCAACAACATTTTGGTATCGTCAACTCGTTGAGAGACTGGTGCAAAAGAAGGACGGAGAGCGTGTCATGCAAGATGATGGGGTGCTCCCGGTTTCCGGGTTCCCACGGGTCAGTGGCATGGAAATGAGCGACACAACTGACACGGCACAAACAAGTATTTCATCTCATACATCACACAACATTCATCCATGGGGTCACTGGCTCGGTGGTTATAGCTTCGAAGCGTGCATTTTCGGGGCGGAACGAGTTCGACGGAAGAGGTACACGTTTTGAAGAGGAAGTAGTCGTTCACGTTGCGGCGGTACTTGTACATGCACGTAGACGCTTGGGTTTTCCATAGATGTTCATGTCGTCGTGTCGTGGTACTTGGGGTCTTCGGACTTGCCGGTCTCGGGTCTTGGCGACGGTAGTTGTACATGTCGGCGGTAGTCGAACTTGGTGTATCCAAGGTCTTGGTGTCCAAGGATTCACAACTTCGGGTCGAAAGCACTTGCACTTGGCAACGGCGACACTGTGCAGAGGCGAACAGGGGCGCTAGTATAGGGAGTGGCGCCGATTCGGATGGAGCTCAGCTCCTCGATGAGGAAGCGATGCAGGGGCGAGTGGGACCAAGGCTAGGCCAGTCGAAGCAGGGAACGGCGAGCGGGAGGCGAGCGGCAGAGCATCGAGCCTCCTGGATCCACATGACAAGGCGGAAGACGGGGCGCAGTAGAACGACGCGGCGGGCAGCTCTGGGCGAGGGGATCCCGTTCATGATGGTGGCGGCAAGGCGGCGAGCCATGGCTCCGACGAGTTGCTGTAGGACGGAGAGAACTCGGGTGAGAGAGAAGGGAGGAAGGCGGCGCAGTGGGCAGGCCGAGGACAGCGGGTCGGCGATGATAGGCATAGGGGAAGGAGAGGTGAGGGGCGGCGCTCGGTGGCGGCTACCATGCCCGGCGGCCCTGGAGACACGATGGGACGTCGGAGCAGACGGGCGCGGGCATGTCCATGGAGGCGAGGCGCGGGGTGGCCCTTGAGGCAGCGGTTGCAGCTCCGAGGAGGAGGGTGCGGTGTCGGATGCGGGGCATGGCTGCGGGCACCATGGGAGGCAATGTGGAGGAGGAGAAAGGGGTGCATGGGCGCGGCCTGGTGCGGAGCAGAGCAGTGGCAGCAGGTGTGGCGTGGAGGAAGCTGGAGGCGAGGTCGGAGAAGGTGGCGGGGCTGGCGAGAGGAGATGAGGAGGGGAATCGGGACGAGGGCGCAGGCGGCGGTGGGGGATCGAGAGGGAGAGGGGGTCGGGCTGATTGGCGACTAGGGTTAGGAAGTGCGGCTGGGCCTGGTTGCCGGGAGGCCGGCCCAGCTGGTCTATCTCTCTCTCCCTCCCCTCGCTTTTCATTTACAGAAAAAATAGAAATAAAGAAAAAGAGAGAAGAAGGTTAGGAGAGTAGTGGGCAAGGGGTTAATTTTCCTAGACTCACAAGAATGTGACTGATCCAAGAAAAATAGCAGCTGGCATGAATGCAAGATTTAAATGCAAACTCATTTCAATTTAATTCAAATGGTTTGAACTAGCACAAGTTTTGAAGTGTCCAAAAATGTTGAGGTTTTTGGAGGAACCTCAATAAATGGGAAAATAATTTCGAGGAAGGCTACAGAGTCAAAAATTGAAGTAGAAAAGAATATGGGGAATATTCGCAAGTGTGTTTGATGATTCCAAACTAATGGAATATATTTATAATAGCTCCATAAATATTAGGAGGATATGTTATAAAGAGAAATCACCAATGAATTCCCTCGATTTAAATATATCAAAACATCGATGCAATTTTATTTAGTTGAGATTTAAAAATGAAAAGACATGATGGCATGATGACATGATGCAATGCCAAAATAAAATGAAGCAAGCAAATAAAACACACGGCAAAACCCGGAACAGCTGGAAGTCTTCTAGAGCGTCGGTCTTGGGGCGTCACACATACGTACAAAGCAGTACGTGCCACATGGAGTTATGAATGTGGTTTTCTCTTCATCTTCTTTGGACATGAATATATGATGGTACCCGGAGTACGCATTCAAAAAGGAGAGCATGTCGTGCCTGGAAGTGGAGTCTACAATTTGATCAATGCGCGATAGGGGGAAAGGGTCCTCCGGGCATGCCTTGTTCAAGTATGTGAAGTTAATGCAGAGCCTCCATTTCCCCTTCGCCTTGCGTACTACCACTGGGTTTGCTAACCATATTAGATGCAGCACTCCTCTGACCAAACCAGCTGCTTCAAGTTTCTTGATTTCCTCGGAAATAAATTGTTCCCATTCCAAAGCTTGCTTTCTGACCTTCTACTTTTTGGGACGAACATGAGGACAGACAGCAAGGTGGTGCTAGATTACCACCCTAGGAACACCGAGGATTGCAGATGGTTGCCAAGCAAACACATCGACATTCGCTCGTGGGAAGGCAACGAGCGCGCTTTCCTATTTGTCATCGAGGGTGGTGCAGATGGTGAACATACCGTCAGTGCCATCCTGCCTCGTTGGGACCTTTTTCATAGCAGGTGTAGCAACCTTGGGCCTCTTGCTAGTGGAACTCTCTGGCAGGTCCTCAATAGGTGCAGCGTACTATGAAGAAGCACGCTTCATGGAGCCTCTGCCGGCATCTCTGCTAGCTTTCTTTACCTTCATTGCTTCCTTGACGGGAGCTTGGGCCTTCGTGTGCTTAGCTGCTACCACGTCTCGATACATCTTGTCCACACAAATGATTTCATCTTTCTTGTCTGAAAGAATGGATATGATTCCCATTGGCCCTGGCATCTTCAAGGTGTTGTAGGCATAGTGGGATGCTGCCACGAACTTTGCCAAAGCTGGTTGTCCAAGAATCCCATTGTGCAGCAAAGGAAGCTCAAAAACATCAAACACAACTTTCTCGGTCCGGTAGTTCAATTATCCGCCAAACATCACGGGCAACGTGATCTTCCCCTTGGGCCGGCTCCTGCTGGGGTTGCTTACTTGGAATGTACCTGTGGCCTTGAGTTCTTCATCAGAGATCTGTAGCTTGATGACCACCTTAGGGGAGATCAAATTCAGCCCAACCCCACCGTCAACTACCATCCTTGTGACCCTGAGGTTGCGAATTGTCGGAGAAACCAACAATGGCAAACACCCTACTATAGTAGTGCGGTTAGGGCAATCCTCTTCGTTAAAGATGTTAGGCATGCAGGACCACTTGAGTGGCGTCTGGGAGTCTGCAGCCGGTTCCATGGCATTGACCTCACGCGCCCACTGTTTGAGCTGGCTATGAGAGGAGTGCAAAGATGCACCCCCGTCAACACACATGGCCTCGTTTGCCTTCTGGAACTCTTGCTCGCTGGTTTCTTCTGCATTCCCTTCATCACTCACGTCATCTTCTTCTTTCTTCTCACGTCCCCTTGTAGGTTTTGCTTCTGCTGTGGGGCCTTGCCAAGGCGGCCTCCTCTACCACCACGGACCTTCTCGCCAGCACCCTCTTGGCCTCTCTCTCTCTCTCTCTGTCATGCTTCTCATATTCAGCTTTTCCTTCTTGACAAGCTGCTCAACTTGATGACATTCTTGGAGATCATGGCCTTTGGTGCGGTGGATCTTGTAGTATGGTCCGTCGAATTGTCCGTCTTCCTCTACTACTCTGGCATCTTGGCAACCAGCACACCCGACAGCTCCCTTGCTGGGGGCCTCAGCCTTAGTTCTCTTGCCGGCACTAGGATGACCAGAGCTCTCAACAGAAAATACAACATTCTCCTTGCACTTCTTACCGAGCTTCCGGCCCCTCCCCTTCGAATTGGCGATGTCCCCGTCGTCTTCTGAGTCGACCTCGACACCAGCCTCCTCTCCGGGAAGACACCTCCTGATGCGGAGCCTCCCACAAGCATCCCCATGGACGTATCTTCACAGCCTACGACACCACTTGGACCAATGACAAGAGCTCGAGCAAGGGCTATCAAAGATAAGGTGAACTTCTCCTCTCCGAACTACCACTTTCTTCACATGAGACATGGCTGCTACCTAAGGCGGAGATCATATGCATGATCATGTATCAAGAGGACGAACGTGAAGGTGCTACACCAAGTGATCAAGCCGGCGAGGACAAATGCGAGGGCCAAGATAATATGCTACCAAAAAAGTCCCAGCCACCAGACGACCGGTCGGAACGGGAAGTCCGACGCCTGAAGGATGCACCAGCCAAAAGAGACCAGGCCAGAGCACGCTACAGTGGTCAGATGTCCGACATCGACCGGACAACCGACGCCCTCTAGCCACCAGACGATCGACGCCTTCTGAACGACCGGTGCCACCACGACAGAACCAAAACATTGAAAGTATGGAGACTTCCGGACGACCGGTGTACCGGACGACCGACCAAGACCGGACGTCCGACCGAGCCCCAACAAAGCCAAAACATCGGACGACCGACCCTGGTCGGACGTCAGACCCCTCGCGAGCCTCCGGACGACCGATGATGGTCGGACGTCCGATGCCTGTGCGCTGCCCCTGTGTTGGGCCGAAGGCCACATACCCTTTCGTGTCAATAGACTATAAATGGACCTCCCCCTCCCTCTTTCTAGGGTTAGCATTATGATAGCTATTCTTTAGACCTAGAGCTTTGCTCATCTAGTGGTTCTACTCCTTTGAGAGACCGTGGCCCCTCTTCGAAGAAGATTCACACCGGATTCAAGACCCCCTCACGGGGAAGACCATCGCGGGATCAAGACCTCCTCACGCAGAAAACAATCTTTTGTACCATCTGTTATTGTGTTTGGATCATAGTGATATTCATGTTGTTCATCGATCTAGCAGATGTGTGATTGTCCTTGTCGTTCTTGAGTGTTTCCTCTTTCTGATTTCTCTCCATGTTCTTCGTGTTTTTTGTGGGATCCCTCCATTTCGTGAAAGATCGGCCCCCTAGGGTTCCACCCTACACCATCTTGGTATCATGAGCTTTGGTTGATCACGAATTTGTAGCCCCTACCATTGTTTTCTAGCCTTGTTTTGTTGATTTGCCCCAGTTTCGAAAATTACCCACAAAAATAGCCCCAATTTTTTCTATGATTTTTTGATTTGATGAAGTTATGTTTGATTTGATTGGTGGATTTGCTTTGCCACGAGTGGATCTAGCTTTCCCCCATATTTCACCCACAAATTCGGCCAACTTTGACCAATTTTGCCACCATTTCCATGAACCCTAGCAGTTTTGCCCATGCCCGAAATCGCCCAAGCATCGGACGACAAACCGCGACCAAACTTCCGACAATGACCGGTCGTCCGACCACCACCGGACATCCGACCAACCCTGATGAAACTGATTTTTTTTTTTTAGTTTTTGATCCAGCTTCCGCACACGCTTGCCCATACCAATTTCCACATATACACTACTACACCACAGATACACTCCCAGTTCCTCGTACACATACCCATACGACAATACCTACATTTGCAATACTGCAAACCACAAACATTTTCCGCAACCACCATTGCTTAACCCCTATCACAACGATATTGCCTCATTTTTCTTCGATCATTTGAGTTGTGGTTTATCGGTTTCCTTGTATGTTTCGTCTATCTTGGAGCGGTACGACATCGACAAGACCACCTCTCAACCTCGACAAGGACGGTAACATCGACAACACCTTGTATATCCTACCTTGCATTGGCATTGATAAACCATCATCGACCATTTGGCGTAGCTTTCCTATCGAGACTTTCCATTCGAGTATTGCTGGGCAACGACACTTGTGCACATTAGTGAGCATTGAGCTACACCTTCCATTGCATATACACAATCTCATACTAGAAGTCATCTTGGTATCATCGATACGAGCTTCAATTACATCGCATACAACATCGTGGTATCATCTTGATATCTGGTCAACATCTCTTGTGTCACAAGGTTGCCATAGCATATACACAATTGCTATCTTGGTTCGAAAAGCATCACATAAGTGTCCTAGAAAAAGATCTCAAAGACGAAGAGCCAAACAAGCTTTCAAGCTAAAGAGAAAGATAAGCAAAGAGCTTTTAAGCAAGAACCATAGAAACATTAAGATTGTCATACTTGATCATCTTGGATCATATCATTGAAAAAAAAGCATATATCATACTTGGGATAGAAGTCATTGCATTTTTTCCTAGTAGGTTGTGCACAAGTCTCGTATCCGCCTATTGTGCAATCGTGCTAGCGTCTCTCTAGTTCTGTGCAACAAGAGCGTTTTCCATGGATTCCACATTTTGCGCTCAATCTTGGTTTGTATATCCTCATTTATCTATTTTTGTGTGTGTTTCCGTGTACCTATATAGCTATTGGTAGCCTTGTTGCACTGGCAAATTGTGAATCTTTTTTAACATCATCGAGTCTTATTAACGCTTGCATACTTTGGTCCACCATCCTAACCAAGCTCCACCAAAAGCTTTTGTTGTGTAGGTGTGAGAGATCAACGAGATATGGTACCAATTGTGCTATTTCGTTGCAACAAAATTGAGTGATCTTTGATCCATTCTCAATATCGGTCAAGGTACATTTGGTATTGTATTTTCCTTCTTCCACTCACATTCTTGCTTGCGATGATGGGTAGGCCAAGTATATCTACGAACCCTCTCTTTGATGATCCTCAAGAGTCGAACAACTACATCACCAAACTACATTTAATTGGTCTTCAATGAGCTCTACACCAAGAGAATGAAGCTATGCAAGAGTGCATTGAGCAAATTGCCACTGACTTGCGACATTCCGAAGAGCGCACAGGAGAGCAATTTGACACCATCAACGCCAACATGTCTACTAAATTTGATGAGCTATGGATATTGATGATCAATCGACGCTCTTCATCTACGTCATCTCAAAGACGGAGCCGCTCAAGTCGTCATTACGACTAAACTTCCGGCTCAAGTACACCTACATCAAACACTCTTCGCCAAGCCGCGCGTCAAGCCCGACAAGACAATCGGAACCCACTTCACGACAAGAGTTCATAAGAGCTATTTGAATAGCAAGAACGTCGGCAACATCAAAACCAAGCTACACTTGAGCAAGCACAAGAATAGAAATGACTACGCCAACAAGAAGAAGAGCGAGCGCGCCAACGCCAAGAAGGGCAAGATTCCGAGGCACAACGTCAAGTACAACAACGGCGAGAAGAACAAGCTCTTGAAGCGTAACATGCACTACGTGACTTCCATCGCAATGTTGCAACACGCAATCGACACAATCGCCAAGAGGAAGAAGCACTTCAAGATGAATTTCAAGAAAGTCTCTTTCAAGCGAGAATGCAACACCAAGATCCTCCTCAAGCGAGACAAGAGCAACAAGCTCGACATGAAACACAAGTTCGGCAAGAGCAACATGATGACGAGCATCAACCACATCAAGAGCAACATGAGGTTGGCAATCCTTAATGTCAAGAATGCTCTCCCAATAGGCAAGCAAACAATGAAGAAACCCGCTATGGCAAGCTCAAATTAACAATGCCAAAGTTTTCCGGAAGCATTGATCCCGAAGACTATCTCTCATGGGCATTGAAAATTGACAAGATCTTTCGACTCCACAACTTTGATGAAGAAAAGAAGATCAGAATGGCATCCCTTGAGTTCCAAGACTATGTTCTTATTTGGTGGGAGCAAGTCATCGAGAGAAGAGAAGCAAAAGGCGAGCCACTCATCACTACTTGGAGTCAAATGAAGGATGTCATGCGAGCACGTTTTGTGCCAACACATTACAACCGTGACTTGTTCAAATTGTTGCAACTACTCAAGCAAGGAACCAAGTCCGTTGAAGAGTACTACAAGGAAATGGAGATTTCCATGATAAGAGCCAACATCACGAAAGATGAAGAGCAAACTATGGCGAGATTCTTGAACGGACTCAACTATCCTATCAGGAAGACTGCGGACTTCCAACCATACACGAATCTCCTAGAGCTAGTACACCAAGCAACCAAAGCGGAGCGACAAGTACAAGAAGACTACAAGTACTCCAAGTTCACTTCCAAGAATTATGGCTCCTACAACCAAGCTTCAACGACTTCGGCACCTCCTACCTCTACCAAACCATCTACAAGCATAGGTGACAAGTCAAGCTACAAGAATTCGACTACATCAAGTCGTCCCCCTTCTATGAACAACTTCAAGCCAAGAGCTTCATCATCTACAACTCCAACCGAGGATACCTCCAAGACGAGCTCCATCAAGTGTTTCAAATGCTAAGGACGAGGTCACAAGTCATTTGAGTGCAAGACCGTTTGCAACGTGATCATCAATGATGACGGATCCTATTACTCTATGAGTGATGAAGAAATGGAAGCCGTTGAGCATGTGGCAATGCATCGTCAAGTGAATGAAGATGAAGACAATCAAGTCTTTTGCGACAATGACTCGAGTCCCAATCTCGTTGTCTCCAAGGTCTTTACACTTCAATATCAACAAGATGAAGACCAACGTTGTCACATCTTCCACACCAAGGCCAGCATCAATGGATGTTCCGTCCAGGTTATCAACGATGGAGGAAGTTGTCATAACTTGGCAAGCGAAGAGCTATGCGACAAGCTTCAATTGTTCAAGACGAAGCACACTCACCCCTACAAGGTCCAATGGCTTAGCGACGGCGGAACTATTCGAGTCGAGACACCATGCAAGTATCCTTCAAGATAGGCGTCTACGAGGAAACATTGGAGTGTGATGTGGTACCTATGTCCGTTTTCCACCTCCTCCTTGGAAGTCCATGGCAATACGATCACAGAGTCACCCACAACAGACGTACCAACCATTATAGCTTCAAGATGAAGGGCAGAGAGTTTGTGATACGTCCTATGTCACCAAGTCAAGTGGTCGCCGACAAGCAAGTATATACCAACCATCATGGAGAGAATGGTGAGAGAGTGAGCTGCCAAAAGGAGAATGAGAGCCACAAGCCAAATTCGAGCGCCTCCACGATGAGAGACAAGAAGCAACTAGTGTTATTTTCCACCAAAAGTGAGATGAGATAAGTGTCTGAGAACCCATCGATTGTATTTAACCTTGTGCTTCTATGCAAAGGGGAAGAGAAACCAACTAACACTTCACCACCTCTACCTTTAGTGTTGTCTCAATTGTTGCAGGAATTCCAAGATGTCTTTCCCGATGAGCTGCCTCCGGGACTACCTCCTCTTCGCAGAATCGAGCACCGCATCGACCTCATCCCCCGAGCACCTCTTCCTAACAAGGCACCTTACCGCGTGAACCCGGAAGAGACCAAGGAGATCCAATGGCAAGTCCAACAACTCATCGATAACGGCCACGCCCGCGAAAGCTTGAGCCCTTGTGCCGTTCCAGTAATCCTTGTCCCAAGAAAGACAGTACTTACAGCATGTGTTCCGATTTCTAGCCCATTAATTCTATCACCATTAGATATCGTCACCCAATACCACGATTAGATGATATGCTTGATGAGCTTAGTGGATCCACAATATTTTCAAAGATTGATCTCAAAAGTGGCTATTACCAAATCCGCATACAAGAGGGTGATGAGTGGAAAACCACTCTCAAAACAAAGTTCGGGTTGGCTTTTATGCCTATGGGTTTATTTGAGGCACCCGGCACATTAATGAGTGTGATGCACTATGTTCTTAGGCCATACATTGGATTCTTTGTAGTAGTCTACTTTGATGATGTCCTCGTGTTTAGCAAGTCATTAAAAGATCATGTGAGTCATCTTAGCACCGGTCTGCAAACCATCTGCAAGGGAAAACTTTGTGCCCACATGGAAAAGAGAAAATTTTGTGTCGACAAACTTCTATTCCTAGGATTTGTTGTGTCATCCAAAGGTGTGCATGTAGATGAAACTAAGATTGAAGCTATTAAAACTTGGCCAAGTCCAATGAACTTGCATCAAGTGCGTAGCTTCTTAGGCCTAGCCGGATTTTATCGAAGCTTTGTGCAGGACTTTAGCACAATTGCTATGGCTCTACACACTTTGAGGAAGAAGAACTCACCCTTTGTTTAGGGTCCTTCGCAAGACACCGCGTTCAATGAGCTTAGAACTTTGCTTACTCATGTACCTTTACTTGCCTTACCAAACTTTGACAAACCTTTCGTGGTACATTGTGACACTAGTGGTACCGGCATAGGAGGCGTGCTAATGCAAGAAAAGCGCTCGATTGCGTATTTTAATGAAGAACTTTCTAGAGCACAACTTAACTACCCCATCTATGATAAAGAGTTATATGCCTTAGTGAGAGTTTTTCATGTTTGGGAACACTATCTCCGACCTCATGAATTCATTCTTCACATGGACCATGAGACACTCAAGTATCTTAAGGGTCAAACTAAGTTGAACAAGCGTCATGCTAAGTGGAGTGAGTTCATAAAGTCTTTTCCCTATGTCATCAAGTACATTAAAGGCAAGGAGAACGTTGTGGCGGATGCGCTTTCCCGCAAATGCATGCTTGTTACCCAACTTGAATTTAATGTTATTGGCTTTGAGCACATAAAAGACTTGTATGAGCATGATCATTTCTTTGCAAATTCTTATGCTAAGTGTGTGACGCATACTTCTTGGGAACGATATTACATCAAGGATGGTTATCTTAAGAGAGCTAACAAGCTTTGCATTCCCAAGTCTTCTCTTCATTTGCTCCTTCGGCAAGAATCTCATGGAGGAGGACTTATGGGGCATTTCGGACACAACAAGACATTTGCAACGCTCTCCAAGAACTATTATTGGCCCAAGATGTTCTGTGACGTCTCACGCTTCACCAACCGGTGCTCTGCATGTCGCACAGCTAAATCAAAAGCTCAATCTCACGTTCTTTAAATGCCACTTCCTATACCATATCAACCTTGGGAAGACAAAAGCATGGACTTTGTACTTGGTTTGCCTATAACTCAAAATGGCAAGGATTCTGTTTTTGTTGTTG
The DNA here is from genome assembly GCA_902687465.1 of Secale cereale. Classification (NCBI taxonomy): domain Eukaryota; kingdom Viridiplantae; phylum Streptophyta; class Magnoliopsida; order Poales; family Poaceae; genus Secale; species Secale cereale. The sequence continues at coordinate 284,733,965 of LR738710.1, forward strand.
TGGATAGATTTTCCAAAATGGCCCATTTCATTCCATGCAACAAGATAGACGATGCTTCACATGTTGCAAATATCTTTTGTAGGGAAATCTTGCACCTACATGGAGTACCCAAGACGATTGTCTCGGACCGCGATGTCAAGTTTCTAAGCTACTTTTGGAAGACGCTTTGCGCCAAGCTCGGAATCAAGCTACTATTCTCTTTGGTACACCACCCATAAACCAATGGCCAAACGGAGGTGGCAAACCGCACACTTTCGATGCTTCTTCGCGGGTTGATCAAGAAGAACATTAAGGAATGGGAGCAATGCTTGCCCATCGTCGAGTACACCTACAATCGCGCAAGACACTTAGAAACCGGTAAGTCCCCTTCAAGGTGGTCTACGGCTTCAACCCGTTGTCCCCATTGGACATTCTACCTCTACCTCTCCAAGAGCGCATCAATATGGATGCAAGTGCACGGGCAAGCTATCTCAAGAAGACGCACGAAGATACAAGGCACACCATTGAGCGTCAAGTCAAATGCCTTGCGTCCAAGATCAACGTCAACAAGCGACCCATCACCTTCGACATTGGAGATATTGTGTGGCTACACCTTCGCAAGGAACAGTTCCCCAACGAGCGCAAGTCCAAGTTACTACCTTGAGCCGCAAACCATTCAAGGTCCTTGCACGCTTCAACAACAACGCGTACAAGATCGACATCCCACACGACAAGTACTCCGTGAGCAACATATTCAATGTCAAGGACCTCTCTCCCTACCATGGTGATGGAGTTTTTGATCCAAAGTCGGAGTTCTCCCAAGGGGGAAGATGATGCGGAGCATCCCACAAACATCCCCATGGACTTACCTTCACCGCCTACGACACCACTTGGACCAATGACAAGAGCTCGAGCAAGGGCTATCGAATATAAGGTGAACTCTCTCCTCTCCGAACTACCACTTTCTTCACATGAGACATGGCTACTACCTAAGGCGGAGATCCTATACATGATCAGGTATCAAGAGCACGAACGTGTAGGTACCACGCCAAGTGATCAAGCCGGCGAGGACAAGTGCGAGGGCCAAGATAAGATGCAGCTAGAAAAGTCACTGGCCGGGACCGGATGTCCGACGCCTGAAGGATGCACCAGCCATAAGAGACCAGGTCAAAGCACGCTATAGAGGTCGGACGTCCGATGCCGACTAGACGACCGATTCCCTCCAGCCATCGGATGACCGATGCCTTCCGGACGATCGATGCCACCATGACAGAACCAAAGCGTCTGAAGTATGGAGACTTCCGGACGACCGGCGTACCGGACGACCGACCAAGACTGGACGTCCGACCGAGCCCCACTAGAGCCAAAACATCAGACGGTCGACCCTAGCCGGACGTCTGACCCCTCGCGAGCCTCCGGACGACTAGTGATGGTTGGACGTCCAACACATGTGCGCTTCTCGTGTGTTGGGCCGAAGCCCACCTACCCTTTCGTGTCACTAGAATATAAAGGGACCTCTTCCTCCCTCTTTCTAGGGTCAGCATTATGATAGCTCATCTTTAGACATAGAGCTTTGCTCATCTAGGTGTTCTACTCCTTTGAGAGACCGCGGCCCCTCTTGGGGGAAGATCCACACCGTATTCAAGACCTCCTCACGGAAAAGACCCTCGCGGGATCAAGACCTCCTCATGGAGAAGACTATATTTTGTATCATCCATTATTGTGTTTGGATCATCGTGATACTCATGTTGTTCGTCGATCTAGCATATGTGTGATTGTCCTTGTCATTCTTGAGTGTTTCCTCGTGGTGATTTCTCTCCATGTTCTTCGTGGGATCCCTTCATGTCGTGAAAGATTGGCCCCCTAGGGTTCCACCCTGCACCACCTACCTTCTTCAGCCCGAGCACACTTGTTCGCCAATGTGTATAACTCATTGATGGTCTTGCGCAGCTGGACGTTCATCTTGGACCGCATCCTTCGGTTGCGCACGTTTGAATGGAATGCGGCAATCACAGTTGCTCGATGTATCTCTGGAATGTCACGGTGCACTCGACTGAACATCTGCATATACTTCCGTAAGCTCCCCCTTCCTTCTATGGAAGAACTTGCAAGTCACTGGGCCATCCAGGCTCTTGATGGCCACCCGTGAAGGCGCCAACAAATTCATTGCACAAGACGGCCCATGACGAAATAGTGTTCTCTGGCAGGTGCATCAGCGACGAACTCACATTTGGCTTGAGCGCCAAAGGGAAGTAGTTGGCGAACACCTTATGATCCCTGCCCCCGACGGCTTGAACAACAATTGTGTAGATGCTCAAGAACTCTGTCAGTTTAACTTTCCATCATATTTTTCTGGTAACTCTGGCTTGAAGACTCCAGCATATGACCAGGGGACCTTCCACAGCTCGCGAGTGAAGCCAGGGCACCCGACCTCATAAAGCAGGTACCCGCCAACACTAGGCGCGGGTTCATCGACGTCTGGGCCATTGTGCTTATCAGATTGACGGCGGGTCTCCTGGCACTATTATATGGTGATGCGTGCATCTTCCCTTCGTCGATCTTCCAGGACCTGCTGCTGATCTCGGTGGGTTCGCGGGTTAGACGAGGCCATCGATCCTTCGTTGATCTTACAGGCATGTTGATCTTGGCGTAGTTGCCTCTGGGTTTGCTGTCGCGGAGGGGACTGCACCCTCAACATGGCTCCCTCGGCACAGCCATCAGCCCGGGATGCTGTTGTTGTTGTTGTTTGCGGGTACTGCCATGGCTCCGCCAGCTGAGATCTTCTAGCTTCAGCAAAGCCGATCAAACTCTGGATGGTGTCCCTTCACTCATCCATTTGACCAGTCGTCGGTGGACATCATAGTAAGAGTAGGGCCCACTGAGGGAGCCCTGTATTCAGGGGTTCTCAGACATCCGGGTCATTGAAGCTGGGCCGTATTGGAAGGCCGCGTAAAGAAGAAGCAGAAGACCCTCCCCCGTGTTCGGTCAAGGCTCCTATGTATGTAGAAAGGCAAGTGTAGAGTCCGGGTGTATCTAATTACTTCCTCCCCAAGTCTCCCTTGTAACCCTAGGTCCCCTCTGATGTGTATATAAGCCAGGGGGTTTAGTTTGTAAAGGGGGTCGTCAACATAACAATATCCTCATAGGCTACACTTTAGGGTTTAGCCATTATGATCTCGAGGTAGATCAACTCTTGTATTCATCATCATCCATATTAATATAGCAGGAACTAGGGTATTAGCTCGATTGAGAGGGTCTGAACGTAGGTAAACATCGTTTCCCCAACCTCATGTTACCATCAATCCTCTAAACGCACAGCTTGGGCCCTCCTACCCGAGATCTGCCGGTTTTGAAACTGACAATGGTGCTTTCATTGAGAGCTCCGTTGTGCACTAGCGATGAGCGATCAATGGCTCGTCTCGTCATCAACGATGGGATCTCCCTCGGAAACAACTTGGCTACCGGCCAGGTTCTCCAACTCGGTGGGTTCGCTGTATACGCTCGCATGGCCTCTGGGCCGGCCGCACTCCCTGCGGCCATCGAGCACCACCTTTACACCGATTCCGACCACTCCAATGACGTGACCTCAGCAGAACTCTTCCCCTTAAATGAGTTGCTGGATTGCATCGCCTTCCTAGGGCTTTCATCGCTAGGAGATCAGATCGGACTTAGATCCGGCCATGATGAGATCGATCCTTCCCCGATCACTCATCTGGTGGCAGCAGTTGAGGATGGAGCCGTAGAGACTTCTCCTTACGAGACGAAGACCGTTACAGTTCGGATCTCCGAACCCTTCGAGCAGAACACGCCCCTGTCGGGAAGCACTTTGTGTTCTTTGAGCTCTGGGACTGACCCCGGACCCGAAAGACGATTAGATCATGTTGAACCCGGATTGTCACCATCGGAGGTTGTCAAAACCCCGAATACCACTTTGGGTCGGGACCTAAAAGTACCAACACCCACCCACCCTAGGAAAAACTCTCCAAGTAAACCCGGATTTCCGGACATAGATGATCTCGCGAACATACAACAGCAGCCCGAGGAAATGGTCAACCAATTTTCGGCCAGATTCCTGCTTGTTAAAAACACGATCAAGGACTATTGCTACGACAAGGGTGTCTCTCTATTTTACCGCAACTGCACGGACGAGGGAGTCTTGAACGCCCTCAACCGATGTCGTGTTATGAGTTTCACAGAACTGTCGCATTTAGTACAAAAGTATTGCGCAATGGAAAACACTTGGAAAGCCCAGATTACACCTCTCGAACAGTCCATACCCGGACAGTACGTTATCAAGGCTAAACGGACATACCCTAGCAGGTCATTAGATAACATGCCTATTGGCAAGAAAAAAATCTTTCTTAAGGCACAAGTTCGTACTAGATGAACTGCTCGATACACCTTGCCAAATACACGCAGCCCCGGACAATGTCCCAAATGATTGCCTTAGAGCGTGTTGGGTACTCGGGCAGGTAGCAAAGAGCGATGCGGCAATCCTCGCCATCGCCGTACCAAGGGAGAAAGATGTCGGTGTCTTCACTATCTTTGAGACATTCTCCTCAAATAACCGCCGCAAGAGAGCGAATGTCAAACTTACCGAGGTCTACCAAATTAGCTCTGCAAGCCGATGGAGCGACACGGCAATCAGTTTTTTGCTGAAGACGCACCCCGAGTACGGTCGATCCGAGCATCAACAACTCTTCTACTAGATCCAATAGTGGACGGCTTCCGCCTCACTAAAGTACTTATGGACGGAGGAAGCGGACAAAACCTCATATATGAGGAAATGCTTGCAAAAATGCAGGTCTAGATATCCCACATTGAGCACACCAACACAACCTTTAGAGGAATTATACCAAGCTGCAAAGCCCGGTGTTCGGGAAGCATTAAGCTCGGGGTAGTATTTGGCACATCCGACAATTACAGGTCGGAGGAACTACTCTTCCACATTGTTCCCTTTCATAGCGGATACCACGCCCTTCTAGGACGGGACGCTTTCTCACGCTTTCAAGTTATACCCCATTACGGGTACATTAAGCTTAAAATGCTAGGGCCCAATGGAGTGATCACATTAATAAGTGATCCGGATAGAGCATTCCGCGCCAAAAACAAGACGGCATCCTTAGCCTTAGAGGCATTATCCGAAGCCCTCGCGGCTGAAGAATTAACCACCCTATGATCAAAGGTGGATAAGGACGATGTAATCCTCGCCAAAAGATCGAAGTCTACCTCCTTCAAGCCAGCATATGAAATCATCAAATTCCAAGTGCACCCAACGGACCCTAACAAGACAACATCCATCGGGGCACAGCTGGATCCGGTGGTGGATAGCGCGTTACTCGCCTTCTTGCGGGAAAATTGGGATATATTCGACTGGCATCCTTCAAATATGTCGAGAATCCCACGCGGGCTGCCCGAACACAGCCTCATTATTATTAAAGGGTTCATACCAGTCAAGCAGTCACTGCGATGGTTTTTTGAACCCAAAAGACAAGCAATGGGAGAAGAGCTAGCCAAGCTCTGGGAAGCCGGATTCATCAGAGAAATTAAACACCCGGATTGGCTAGCCAATCTAGTCATGGTACAGAAGAAGGATAAATCCTGGCGCCTCTGCATTGACTTCACAGACCTAAATAAGGCATGTCCAAAGGATCCCTTTCCTATGCCCCATATTGATCAAATTATCGATGCAACGGACGGACATGACTCACTGTGCTTCCTTGATGCTTACTCCGGATACCATCTGATAAAAATGAAGGAATCCGATCAGGCCGTGTAAAACTCCAAAAAATTTGGATTGGTTTTTATCAAATTATTTAATTACTTGGAAGGGGTTATTTATATTTTCTTAAAAACCTCTCCTTCTCAAAAAATTTATGACAAATATTTTATGGGTTCTTCTCAACCTTGATCTTTGGTCTTGAGGGTTTTCATCTTGTGTTGGCTCAACACAAACAATTTTGGAAGATTTTGACAATTCTTTTTTATTGAAAAGTATTCCTATAAAATTATAGGCTTAACATTTCCCATTCAAAAGTTTCTCTTTTGCCATGACACCTATTGAAAACTTTCTTCCAAAACCCACCTCCCCACTTTGGGTCAAGTCAAGCATCAAGACCAGCCAAGTTCAACTCCCCCTAGATTTTATTTCTAATTATTTTACCCTCAAAACATTTCCTGTCATTTAATTTGGACCTTAGTGATTTACAAAGGAACTACTAGTTTTCTTTTGAGTTTTGGTCCCAACTAAATTTCCCTGGCTAGTCCTTAGTACCCTCAACCTAGATCCATCAAGATCTGCTGGTCCACAGTTCAAATTTCTCATAATTTGCTTGCTGCAAGTTTGGACCAGATCTACCATTTTTGGTGAAATTCATTCTTTTCTCTTCCTAAAAATCTGTGAAAATTCAGGCAGCTTCTAGATGCATCAAGAGATCACTCCACCAAGTCCCAGCTCCAGAAAAAATTTCCAAGTGCCAATATCATTTCGTCGAACAGATGGTGTGCACTGTTACTGTCAAAATTCAGAGTTTCAGTGTTTGGTTTCTGCCGTCAGTGTCGTTTCCGTCAGACAGCAGCGTCAATCTCGCCAGTGCCGCGATGGAGCCTTGCTCACTGCTCTCCCTCCTTATCCCGTGCGCCGCATGGTTGCTTGGCCGGCTGTGAGCGTCGGTGGCGACGTGTCGCATCAACTCCGGCGGCTCCTGCAGCGGCAGTACCGCCCGTGGCGGTCAGCAGGAGCCAGCCCAGCAGTACGGCGCCGTCTAGCACCGCCCACGCCACCAGAGGCCTCCGCGTGGACGTCCGCTCCTCTGTGCGCACTGCAGTACAGTCGCCGTGGCCTGAGAGGCACAGAGCGCGCTCTCTGCCGCCAACGAGCCCATGAGCTCCGTTCCGTTGAAACCATAGGAGCAGGCCAGATCCAATCAAGTTTAGCTATTGAATGGAGCCAATGGACCAATCCGATGATGCCCAGTCACCTAAACCTTCCGCCCAACCACTGCCCCGCCACAATCGCTCGCCGGAGGAACCCCGTTCTCGGCAACCGCCTCGGGCCGGCTATAAATTGAGGCCCCGAGCTCGCCTTCGACCCAGCACCACCCCTCCACCTCACCAGAACCACTCCCAGCCACTAGAAGGATCTCGAGGAGGCCTTCTTCCCCAGCTCCGGCCGCCCCGATCCGCTTCGGGCTCCGGCAAGTTTCACTCTGGTGAGAGCACCCCCGCCTCCCAATTCGTGCCAGTAGCCTCCTAGTGCACCCAATCACCTAACCTGCGCTTCAATTTGAAGTTTGCAGCCCTCCCCGGCGAGATCCATCACCGCCCGAACCGCCGTCCGCCGGAGTGGAAGCCGCCGTCGACGTGGTGCTCGCCGACAACCAACTCAACCACCCACCGACGCGGAATCGTCACGTGAGTGCAACCATATCCTCGCCCTCCTCTGGATCGCCGTCGATAGTCGCCGGCGACCGCCGTTTGCTTCGGTCGACGGTGAGTTTTCAAACCTGACATGCGGGACCCCCTTGTCAGCTTCTTCTCTTTTTCGAACCGTTTTCTGTACGCGCCTTCGGGCAAAGTACGTGTTCTCTTTTGGTTGACGTATTTCCAACTGAAGCGTTTTCTGTTTTTCTAAACTAGCCCCTGGGAAGTTTCTGTTTCATCAGAGATTAGTCCCCGGACTAAAACCTTAATAACTTTTACACCAAAGATGATTTTGAGTTGATTCTTTTTCTGTCATCTTTGTTTTTCTGTCTAGTTGTTTATCATATTTATTTGAAAAATATTTGGAACAACTTTTATACACGCACGGTATTTACGTTAGTATCTAATTTATTTTATACGTAGATACCGAAGGAGGTGGCGGAGCCACTAATTTCGCCGAGCTAGACTCCGACTACTCTGAACCAGGCAAGCATGTTTGAACCTTTGATATGATGAGTGCTTTGCATGTTTGCTTGAGTAGTTTTTCTCATGGAATGTTTATATAAGTATTTTTTGTGGGTGTTATATTACATGCAAGGCAAGCTACAAGTGAGCTTCGAAAGTTGATGGTGAGCCAACCTGATCATGCGGTGACAAGATAGGTTGTAAGCTGGTATTGTTGAAGCATGCCAGTCAACCGTTTAACTTGAGTGTTAACGTGGATCAAATCATGTTCCCCTTCATCTCCTTTTTCGTGCTGCCACATGTTTTCTACAAAGAATGTGGTTTAGTCAGTTGCAAACCTCTTTCCTTGTACACACCAAATAGAGGGGCCGTGATGACGGTTCCATGGCTCTGTATTAAAGCCCGTCATCCGGTCAGGGGGCATGGGTGTTTCCGGTTGGGACCGAGAGGGGGGCACCCCTTAGAGCGCACGATATAAATTTGATCCCATGATATTCGAGGTTGTAGCCTCCCCGTCTTAAAGTTTTTCGTGAACGTTGCCTAGGGTGATTCCTGGCAGCGGGATGTGGAATGGGTGTGTACTGGTTAGATGTGTTTCTCCTAAAATACCGTAAATGGAACTAGTCCTTTGTGACTACTGAAACCCGTTGGCTTTGGTTAAAGAGTACAAACTCTGCAGAGTCAAAACCTTTCGAGGAACTGTGTCCATGGTCAAGGATTTGATCGTCATATCAATGTCAGTATCACCATCAGTCTTAGTGTCCGTCAGTCTCTATGTTAGTCTCAGTGATAGTATCTGGTATTATTGTTATTTACTTTTGATATAAGACCTTTATGTGATGTCACTAAGACGTCTGACTGTGGCATTATTGTTATTTACTTTTGATATAAGCCCTTTATGTGATGTCGCTAAGACGTCCGACTATGGCATTATTGTTATTTACTTTTGATATAAGCCCTTTATGTGATGTCGCTAATACGTCCGACTGTGGCATTATTGTTATTTACTTTTGATATAAGCCCTTTATGTGATGTCGCTAAGACGTCCGACTATGGCATTATTATTATTTACTTTTGATATAAGCCCTTTATGTGATGTCGCTAAGACGTCCGACTGTGGCAGTATTGTTATTTACTTTTGATATAAGCCCTTTATGTGATGTCGCTCAGACGTCCGACTGTGGCATTA
>LR738710.1:284743037-284793521 GCA_902687465.1 Secale cereale
CATTATTGTTATTTACTTTTGATATAAGCCCTTTATGTGATGTCGCTCAGACGTCCGACTGTGGCATTATTGTTATTTACTTTTATATATGCCCTTTATGTGATGTCGCTCAGACGTCCGACTATGGCACGTACTGTCATTTACTTTTCAATATAAGCCCTTTATGTGGTGTCGCCCAGACGCCCGACTGTGGCATTTTTATTCTTTCACCTTTCGAGGCGTCGCTTCAGACACCTGATCGGTCTTTAGTTACTTTATGAGGATTTTGGGAGGACTACTGCCCAACTTCCTTTTATTTAACAAGCAGTGCAAATTTATTATCTGAGTGCGCATTACTAGTCTGCTCATGTGCATCATGTTTGCATTTGTTATATCTTATGTCCGAACTGTCTTGCGAGTACATTCAAAGTACTCACCTGGCTTGTTGATTTGGCCAGATGTTGACGAAGGCGATCTCATGGATGAAGAGTTCGATAGCGAGTCCGACGCCTAGAGGAGTCCCAGTCAGTCCCGTGCGATCCTGGAGTTGGTCACTTGTATTATATACGCTTCCGCTACCCAAATAAATTCATCGAGCCTCACTCCAGCGTTCGATGAGCTGTAAGATCACTACTAGGAAAAGGGCTATAGATGGAATTGATACTAATGGCGCACCAGACAAGCAGTGCGCCACTAGTATATAGTAATGGCGCACCAGCAACAGATACGCCATTAGAGTTCGAACTACTAATGGCGCACCTTGCCCAGAGTGCGCCATTAGTATCAAGAAGTTTTTTTTTTGAACTAGCGCGCCTGTCCAAACATACTAATGGCGCACCAGCAGTAAAGTGCGCCATTAATGCTCTTTTTTTAATGATATTTTTTATTATTTTTTGACAAAACTACTAATGGCGCACTGTCCCAGAGTGCGCCATTACTAGTTTAAACTAGTAATGGCGCACTACGCCATAGTGCACCATTAGTATGTTTTTTTTTGCAAAACTTGTAATGGCGCACCCACTATAAATGTGCCATTAGTAACCTTGATTACTAATGGCGCATTTATAGTTGGTGCGCCATTAGTAAGCGGGCAGCAACAAGATATTTTGGACAGCCTCTCTACCACACTCACTCCCCCCCCCCACTTATTCATTCTCTCCACCTCCTCTCCTCTGGGGTCCCTCCTCTTTTTCACCTCATTTCCACCATATATTCATTCAAATTAAGTGGTTAAATTACCTTGTTTTGATAGGTAAGTAAGGGGGGAAGCTAAATTTATGTTGTTCTCCATACAACAATGTGAACATGCACTTTTTATGGCCTAGCTAGATCTATGTATGTTTGTGGTGTTGCATAGGTTTGTTGTGTTGCATATGTGTTTGTGTTTGGAGGTGTACCGGTATTTGAAATGCGATAGTTGCCAATATTTTCCCGGAATGTTGATTCATTTCCGTTTCGGTGAGAATTTTGGCATTAAGCATTCATTTTTGTCCTATTTTTAGGGAAAGTCATGGCAAAAATTTTCTTGGTTCTAAAATATCGTTTTGCTCTACCCCGCAAGCGACCATGGTGCGCACGATGACCGAAGGCATCGTGAATAGGTTTTTGAGGTCCGCGAAGGCCGAGATGCTTCAAAAGAACGAGACGGAGATAAGATGTCTGTGTCGAAGATGCAAGCTGAAGAGCCTTATTGCAGACCCGGATTCCGGGCAGGTGCGGGACCACCTGCTCTTGCGTGGTTTCATGGATGGCTATCGGTGGCAAGGTGATGAAGATGACTACGAAGTCGTCCATGGGGGCCGGGCAAGAAATGAGGAAGGGCAGCAAGACAACCACCGCGGCTCGGGCGGCCGAGAAGACAAAGAATCCCCAGGAGATGATCACGACGGTGATGCTGTACACAGTCATCATGTAGAAGATGCAGGACATGATGATGAGGAAGATGCCGGAGCAGACGACGGGCATGATCATGAAGATGATGATGCCGGTGGAGCAGACGATGCTGAACCATTGATGGGCTGGGTGCAGGACCCTCATATTCAAGAGCTGCTTCTCAAGCAGACCGATAACGCAAGAGCTGCCGCCCGAGAGAAAGCCAAGATGGATCAACTTGAGTTAGACGTGGTTACTCCATTGTATGAAGGATGCAGGCCCGAGGATACCCGCCTGAAAGTAACGCTCATGGCTCTGGAGATGAAGGTAAAACACAAAATGACCGACGCATGCTTCGACGAGAACATGTCATTCTGGCACGAACGTCTTCCCAAGGGGAACAAGTGCCCCACCAGTTTGGAGGAGGCGAAGAAAATCGTGTGTCCTCTGGATTTACCGCACGTGAAATACCATGTGTGCATGAACAACTGCATCATTTATCGGGACGAGCACGTGGAGTCTACCATATGTCCGGTGTGCGGCGTCACTCGATACAAGAAGAGGAAGAAAGCTCCTCGAAAAGTGGTGTGGTACTTTCCGATCACTCCTCGTCTGCAGCGGTATTTCGCGGACCCTAAGGTAGCAAAGCTCCTGCGTTGGCACGTGGATAGGGAGGAGAAGAAGCGAGAAGATGACGCAAATGATCCGGAGATAGATAAAAAAGACAAGATGCTGAGTCACCCTAAGGATGCGAGCCAGTGGCAAGCGTTGAACTTCGAAGACCTAGAATTTGGGAACGATCCAAGGAACATCGTGTTGGGCGCGAGCACCGATGGAGTCAACCCGTTTGGCAGCCAGAGAAGCACACATAGCACCTGGCCTGTGTTTGTGTGGATGTACAACCTTCCCCCCTGGTTGTGCATGAAGAGGAAGTACATTCACATGAGTATGCTAATTGAAGGACCGAAACAACCAGGGAACGACATCAATCTGTATCTGGGGCTGCTGAAAGAGGAGCTAGACACGCTGTGGAAAACGCCAGCCAATACGTGGGACGCCGCAAAGAAAGAATATTTCCCTATGCGTCAGGTGCATGGATGACACAACGTATCGCCAGCTAGATAGAGATCCCGGGTCTTCGAAAACCGTGTTCATGGGACATCGAAGGTGGCTTCGCGACGATGACCTGTGGAGAAAACGCAAGGATCTGTTCGATGGTGAAACCGAACCCCGAGGACGCCCGCGTACGAGGAGCAGCGAGGAAATAGACGAGCTGTTGAAAAATTGGAAAGATTGCCCACTGCCGGGAAAGAAGCAAAAGGCGCCAGAGCCGGGAAAGAAGCGAAAGGCGCCAGAGCCGCTGCTGAAGGAATGGAAAACGAGGTCTGTTTTCTGGGACTTGCCGTACTGGAAGATCCACCGTGTGCCTCACAGCCTTGATGTAATGCATATCACGAAGAACGTGTGCAAGAGTCTGCTTGGTACCCTGCTCAACATGCCAGAGAGGACCAAAGATGGGCCGAAAGCAAGGGCAGACTTGAAATCAATGGGCATCAGGCAGGAGCTTCACGCTATATATGATGATCATGATGATGATGATGATGATGAGGCGAAGCAGGACACGGAAAGTCGTCTCAAAGGCAAAAAGGCCAAGAAGACCGGAAATGACTACCCTCCCGCATGCTTCACTCTAAGTCAGGAGGAGATTGAGCAGTTTTTCACCTGCCTCGTAGGAGTACAACTTCCTTACGGTTACGCGGGGAAGATAAGCAGATACCTAGACCGGGCGAAGCTGAAGTTCAGCGGGATGAAGTCTCACGACTGTCACGTGCTGATGACGCAGATACTTCCAGTTGCAATCCGTGGTATCATGGACGCGCACGTCCGTGAAACCCTATTTGGCCTATGCAACTTTTTCGACGTCATCTCTCGGAAGTCTGTTGGCGTGAGTCAACTCAGAAGGCTACAGGAAGAGATCATGGTGATACTATGCGAGCTTGAGATGTACTTCCCGCCCGCATTCTTCGACGTTATGGTGCATCTGCTGGTCCATATCGTGGACGATATCATCCAACTCGGGCCGACGTTCCTGCACAGCATGATGCCGTTCGAAAGGATGAATGGTGTCATCAAAGGATACGTTCGCAACATGTCACGTCCAGAGGGAAGCATAGCCAGGGGCTTTCTGACCGAAGAGTGCATCTCGTACTGCACGAATTATCTAGGCATCGAGAACCCCCTTGGTCTGCCCGTCAACAGGCACCTCGGCAGGCTCGCTGGATCAGGTCACCGTGAGGGTCGCCGCGAAATGCATGTCGACTTCGAGGGTCGACTCGCTGACTTTGAAAGAGCAAACCTAGTCGCGCTACAACACATAGACGTGGTCGATCCTTGGGTGGTTCAGCACAAAACCTTTATTGAGAAGACATACAATGACAGAGGCCAACAGAGGACGGACGGAGATATAATCAAAGAGCACAACTCATGTTTCACGCGTTGGTTCAAGCAGAAGCTTCTGTCATACCCTTTATATGATGATTCTTCCGCGGAAGAACAACTCATATTCACCTTGTCACAGGGCGCCGAGCACAACCTGATGACCTATGAGGCGTACGATATCAACGGCTACACATTCTACACCGAGGCCAAGGACATGAAGAGCGATGGTTATCAGAACTCCGGGGTAACGATGGAATCCTACACCGGTAATGACAAGGACAGATACTACGGAAGGATCGAGGAGATCTGGGAGCTGAGCTACGCTGGAGAGAAGGTCCCGATGTTCCGTGTCAGATGGGCCAAGAGCGTCCTAAAAGAAGACCGGTATTTCACCACCATGGTTATACCCGAAGCCAAATCCAAGACCGCGGGCGCAAACGTCACCGCGAAAAATGAGCCATGGGTACTGGCTTCCCAAGTTAACCAATGCTTCTTCATTACCAATCCGTCAAAGCCCAGTCGTGTTGTCGTGAGGAGAGGCAAAAGGAAGATCATCGGAATGGATGGAGTAGCCAATGAGCAAGACTTCGACAAGTACGGCGACCCGAGGATCGAACATGACGACGATGATGAAGTAGCAGCTTACACCACAAGAAGAAGCAGGACCACCCTACCTAAAGGACGTCCGTTCCACAGAAGAACTCCATTTGCGAAAAAGAAGGGCAAGAAGATTGTGAACAGATAGCTAGCTAATATCGATTGTATTTAAATCGTACCCTTCATTTCCGAATCAAGTCAGTGGGGGAAAGAAATGCGGCAGCTCAACTTAGGGGAACACACACTCGGTCCCGGCGGTTACAGAGTGGCGGAGCCTATATGGGACAAGGAGGAGGCGGACCGTGCCGAGCAAGGCCTACCGCCCCTCTTCGATAAATACGGTGACAAGCAGACCAGGAACTTTATCAGGGCCCGATACAAGAAGTACCCGAAAACAAAGGAGCTGACCACGGATCCGAAGACCAGGGCGCTTGAGGCTGTTCTGGTACGGAATACACCCCCGCGTAATTAGCTCCATATGGTTGCATTCTAATTAATGAAGCCAAATTTCTAAATGATTCACATTCCTTCCGCAGGCGACTGAAAGCAGTAGCGCGGGGTCGACTAATAGCGGCCCTTGGGACACGACTCTAAATAGGGCGTTGAATGTAATGAAGAACAAGGATAAGCTCGAGAAGCCGAGGTCAGCTGGTTGTGTGGCCGGCAAAGGCTTGTCGATAAAATGGTCGTCATACTATAACGCTGGTGGGCGAAAGGAGAAAAAGACCAGCTCGGAAAGCCAGGCGCGCGAGGTTCAAGAACTCAAGGCACAGGTGGCGCGGATTCCGGAGATTGTCCAAGAGCAAGTGCAACAACAGCTCGGAGCGACGATCACCGCCATTATGCCTAGCTTGATCGAGGGGTTGCAGGTGTGGATTGCTGGCGGCCAACAGGGGCCGCCCCCGATTCCCAGCTTCACGGCCAGCAACTCGCAGAACGCGATGGCGGGGCCATTGGTGTCTCCGGCGGAGGCGACATTGGTGTCTCCGACGCCGGCACGGGAGCTTAATGCACCCGTGTGTACGCCGACCGGCACCTCTGCAGCAAGCGGCCCCTCCGTCAACTGCACGCCCGCCGTTGGCGGTGCCTTGACATTAGCCGAGCTCGACGCCATCATCACGGTAACTAATTAAGCCTCTCTCGGCCGAGGACTTCATCTCCTTGCCTTTGACTGGGCATCCCTGACGCCCTATATGTTTTCGCAGGGCGCCGCCGACGTTCCGTGCACTCTCCTGCACTTCGTGAACAACGAGTTGGTCGATGTCGCCAAGGGCAAAATCGTTCAACCGGGCCAGCCCTTGTTCCACGGTACCCAGATGCCACCCAACTTGTTTAGGGTTCAACTGGTTCAGGTGCTGCCAGGCTGCGACGAGGTGTTACCTCCGATTCGACCCGTCGGGGCCGACGATGATGACGTCATGACCCTCAGAGCCTGCCTGAGTTGGCCCCTGCTTTGGCCGAAGAGCCAGATTCGTTTGGGGGCGGGGGAAACCACACCAAAGACAACACCGCCAGTCGTGCCGGCGCCAAGTCGTCCCCATGGCAAGTCCGCCGCAACGGTGCCGGACATCCCTATGCCACTGGATCCAAACATGCATATGGCACAAGATCAGAACGACGACGACGACGATACATTTTCCAACGTCGATCAGTACTTTGCCGATCATGGGTACGGTGACGACTTCATGGGGCCTCCTTCTCAAGAACCCAACCCAACAAAAGACGTGCGCGATCAAGCCGGTACCGCGGAGAAGCCAAGTTGCAACAGGCGTCGTCTGCCGTTCAGCTCTCAGGAGACGCCTCCAGCTGCCGACTTCACCGAGCCTCAGATAGGCGAGGTGCGAAATATGATCAGCCCCAACACACTAAAGAAGGCGGTCTCTGAGCAGAACTCGGTCCCAATTCAGGAGATCAAGAAGAAGGCACGCAAAAGAAAAACTAACAAGGGTGCGAGCCAGCCGGCACCGAGTACAATCCGTGCTCAGGACGGGCCACCTTCACCTGAGGATGTAATGAGGAGGGTGCATGTGGCGGGTAGGCCGATGCTACCGACAAATATGCTCGATGCTGCAACCGGTGCTATGCGGAGTCTGCATGACAGTGTTCTTTCTTTGGAGAAGCGGCGTCTCAGAGAGAAGGATGTGGCATACCCGGTTTTCGCGGCCAAGGTGCCAGAGGGCAAGGGCTTTGTGGATAACTCCATCGGGGGTACGATCGTCCTGCGGTTTGATGACATCCACGCTATGTTGAACCTTCATCCGCTGCACTACACCTTCGTTCGGCTATTTTCGCTGAGTATGGAGATGCGGATCATTCGCGACAAGACCTCGGACATCGTGATAGTCGACCCCTTCTACATGCGTGCCAAGATCTTGGGCAGCGCTGGGGACCGGCAAGTCGCGAGTTCTTACCTCGAAGGCGTCATTCTGGCAAACCGAGAAAAGGATAACTTCCTCGTGCCTTACTTTCCCAAGTAAGTCCTCCGCCTCAACCGCCCCGTAACATATGAATTCTTAGATTTCGATCGTTCTTCTTTTAACATTCCGTGTTTTCTGCAGTGACACACAGTGCACGCTCATCCTACTAAGCCCCAAATATTCCATGGCCACGTATTTCGACCCGGACAGTCAGTCGGCTGTAGACTACACAAATGTCAAGAAGGTTCTTGATGATGTTCTCGCCGGCTACGCCAAATCTAGAGGCACCTTCACCAGGACAACTCGTAAGTACGGCAAGCACGTGTTCTCCCACAACACGACGTTCTGCTGCATCAAGCAGCCGCCTGGCGGTCAGAAGGGTGCCTACTACGCCATCCATCACATGCGGGCGATCGTACGGGACCATCATCAACTTCTGCTACCGAGTAAGCTCAAAGATTGGGCCACGCGCGTGTCGACAATCCAGGACGCGGACATCAGACAAGATTTCTTTCGCATCCAGTCGGAGTTTGCGGAAATCATCCATCAAGATGTCCTTCGTACCTCGGGGCAGTTCTACCTCAGAAATCAACCGTCGAACAGTGACATCGACACAATGCTACAAATGCAGGCTGACAACGCCCGTGATTTCATGACTCCCACGATAGACGGCGGCTTCATCCACGCTCCGGTGCATTGAGTCGAGTCGAAAGCAGTGATGATGTGTCTAGTTCTGAAACATCGATTGGCTCATGTTGTAGTTAAACTTTAATGAACTTGTAGTATGTCTCTTTGGTTTCGAGAGTCGTTCAAGTTAGATGTAATCGATGCTATTAATGTCTTGCTGTTCTCTTTCGATCGTTCTGTTGCGTACTTATATATTGCTTATGAATTGTCTGTGAATTGGTACTAACGTTTCGCTTGGCTAGTGCATATATAGCGATGCCGTCGTATGTCGTGTACAAGGGTAAGGTTCCCGGAGTCTACGACGACTGGGAGGAGTGTCGGAGACAGGTTCACCGATCCAGCGGTAACAGTTACAAAGGGTACACCACTAGGGCCGAGGCCGAATCTAGATACGCCCGCTATCTAGCGGGAGAGGGGAGGGAGCGTTGGAGGAACCGGATGAAAACAAGTTTCATCGTGATGATGCTCATCGTGACGACCGCAGCTCTCTTCTATGTGATGGTAGTTTAGATGATCGATATCGACTTGTAATGTGAAGACAAACTCGCTACTCGCGGTCTCGAGACTTGTAATATATTGTTCTATCTTTGTTCGGTCTTTTCAATTCGGAGACTAATATGATGAATTGTATTCGGAGACTAATATGATGAATTGTATTCAGAGACTAATCTTCTATTGTATTCGATGAATGTGTTGTTGATGTGTGCTGTCTATATTCTGTGCAATTATACATTTTGTAATCTGTGCAAAAAAACAGAAAAATAATATTAAAAAAACCTAATATTCATACTAATGGCGCATCAGAGCACAGTGCGCCATTAGTATGCCAAAGCATACTAATGGCGCATTACCAGCCAGTGCGCTATTACTATGCGAACATTACTAATGGCGCATCCTGCCTGAGTGCGCCATTAGTATGCCAAAGCACTTGGTGCCAAAGCACTTGGGTACACATGGCCCCTGGGAGGCATACTAATGGCGCACTACTGTGCACACTAATGGCGCATCTGCGGTGCGCCATTAGTATACCAGATACTAATGGCGCACCATAGGTGCGTCATTAGTATCAAATACTAATGGCGTGCTAGTAATGGCGCACCACTAATGCGCCATTAATGGCCAAATTAGGTGCGCCATTAATAGGCCTTTTCCTAGTAGTGGATATTGGAGTCATGTCACCCACTACACTGTGACATATCCACCACCACTTTTATTATGAGTCAGTAGTTATGCCACCATACCCTTGTGTCATATCTGCCTTTATGTATAATATCGGCGTGCTGTAATAAATTGTTGAGCAGCCTCAACTCAACCTTGTATAATATTTGGTACTTCTGGAATTCAGTATCAAGGATTTGTTTACCAGTAAGAAGGATTCTTCTACACTGGTCCGATAAAAGGGTCGGTTTCTCAAGAAATGTTTTATTAGAAAATCGGTCCTGACAACCTTGGTATCAGAGCCAGGCTGACTATAGGAAGCCACTAGGTGCGATCGCAAATCGGTTATTAGCGTAATAAGTGCTATATTAACATTTTTGCAATTGTAGCAATTTTCTGTTCGTCATCATAAATTTATGATTTGACTACTCGGAATTTTTGTCTACTTTTGTAGATGGCTGGCATCGACTGTGAGTCATAGGTGTTCGCCAATATACCTGAGGGAATTATCAAGCTTCTCGTCTCCATCACCAAGGTCGCGATCGGGCCATCTGCTTGTAAGGACCCCGATCCTAAGTCACACCGATCTAGCTGTAACACGTCATATCACTTTGCGGCCTCACGCACGGTAACCCCACGGGTGCCACCTTACCTGGCCCGGGACCGTTTGCGCATTTTGGCACACGTATATGACAGTGTCGCTAGCATCCATATGACAGAGAACCCGGGCCGACATGGCTAGTTATAAACCAAAAGTGGCACTAGATTACAGAGATAGGCATCCATGACCCAGCAACGAACATGTCGGTCATCAACGTATGAACCCAAGTCGTAGCAAGCTACATGGACTTAAAGGAACAACGCGTGACATTTCCCCTAAGGGACAGACACAGGAACGAAGAAGGACACATGCCGGCCAGCCTACGTGTTCCGAGCAGTAGCAAGCTACCAAGGCTCATTGCGATCACTAGGAGGCATTTCCCTGTAAGGTAGGCTACCAAAGGAAAACAACTAGGTGTCGGATCCCACAC
The DNA here is from genome assembly GCA_902687465.1 of Secale cereale. Lineage (NCBI taxonomy): Eukaryota > Viridiplantae > Streptophyta > Magnoliopsida > Poales > Poaceae > Secale > Secale cereale. The sequence continues at coordinate 284,753,218 of LR738710.1, forward strand.
ATACCAAGCATTTCAATCATACACGCAATATGCTCAATATGTGCAAATACAACATTGCATCACAACAGAACTCTATGACTCAAGTACTTTATTTAAAAGGCTCCAAGAGCCATACATAACATATCCATACAGGTAGGGGTCACTTGACCCAACACTCAAGTCATACAGTCATACAAGCACAAGCGGAAGCTACATGTCTGAGTACAGACAACTTAGAAAATAAAACAGGCTTGGTGTAGCCCGACTATCTACAAGGCCCATCACAAGCTCCAGATCTCCGTCTGGGTGTCAAGCTACTCGTCGACGTCAACGTCTATGTAGAACCCATCAGCAGGGGCAGGGTTCTCCTCTGCAACAGTTATTAAGCAAACATGAGTACAAAGGTACTCAGCAAGTCTTACCACAGAACCTATCATACATGCAACATTATCAACAGGGGGCAGTGGAGTTTATAGCAGAAAGCCAGCTTTGACTCTTGGCTAACCTATACTACAACTCTCAACGGATTGCAATATGTTATTACGAACACGAGTCCTCTACTCACCACAACAATACACTACCGAGGATCCTCTTCCGTCATCCTACGGAAGGGCCATCCACGGTACTCACACTTATCTTGAGGCTTTTAGTAGTATCCATCAACTTGTCTATGAACTGTAAGAGTAACCAAGTAGTCCGTACCGTGAACAACGGCTATTCGAATAGATTGATAACCCTGCAGGGGTGTACCTCTTCACACACGCTTTCACCACTTATCGTCGTTTACTCGGCGTGTACTCGGCAACCTTCAAGCGGAAGCCCAGCGGGGGTGTCGGCCACGACCTGACTAACTACTCAAGTCTCTCGTCCAGGTTTATCGCCTATTTGGGTTCCATCCGTGGGGAGATCCGGCCGTGGTGTCGCTCACAGCCCCAAACGATGTGTACAGGGTTCCCGAGTCACCAAACGGGCAACCGGTACACCGTGCCACGTACCTGTCGCATCACAACCCACCCCGAGGGTCAGCGTTGTGCACGACCTCCAGTAATCTATAAACACCAGAAACTAGTTGCAACTCCTGGACAGAGATCGAGGGTAATTAATAAGCCGAGAGGGTCCATTGGTTTCGGGCCCAATGCATGGTAGTAACTGCAACTTGAACCACACATACAGATCTCAGGTCCTATGGACGATTCCAATGAAACAACCCACCATGTACTCCTACATGGCCTTTCATCGATACCTTTACCAAGCGTATTCCACACTTCCTTCTCTTTATCGGTATGATCATTTCACTGTGATCCATCACCCAGACGAACCAGACCTGACACAACTCTAAGCATAGCAGGCAACATAAACAAATAGCATGGTGGATCACACATCACATGGCTCAATCAACTCCTACACATGCTAGTGGGTTTCAACTATTTACTGTGGCAATGACAGGTCATGCAAGGGAATAGGGTTCAACTACCGCAGCAAGTAGCAGTTCACACGCTGTTGCCTTAATGCAGTAAAAGAGAGCAGGAGCGAGAAGATTGGGTTTGTATCGGAATGATCAATGATTGCTTGCCTGACAAAGTAGTTGTCGGATACTGCTCTTCAACTGGATACGCAGCAGTATCCTCGGGAGGAGAACCTAACACAAAGAATACCGACGATACAATCATTAAACAAACAAATGCAACAATATGATGCATGCTCATGACATGGCAAGATGCATGTGTGTTGGCTAATGCAACTAAAACCAGAAGGGTTTGAGCCTATTTGAACCAAAGATTCAAATTGGCACTTTAACTATTATTTAAATAAGTGCATTATCATGTTTTAAGGTATACAGCAATGTTAACTTGCTCAAACATGCATGAAACCTGTGCCAATGGAAAGATTGGATTTTTCTGATCATTTTTCATATATAAATTATTTCCATCTGAGCTACGGTTGATTTTATATGAATTTTAGAAGTTTTGGGTATTTTCTGGAATTTCCTGAATTATTTTTAAATCTAAAAATCCCAGAAAAACCTTTACTGCGTCAGCATGACATCATGCTGACGTCAGTCAGTCAACAGGAGCTGGTCCAGTCAAACATGACATGTGGGCCCAGCATGTCAGTGTCACAGCTAACTAACAAATTAATTAGAGTTAAACTAAATCTAATTAGCTGTCAGTGGGGCCTGGGCCCACGGGTCAGTGACTAAATTAATTAACTAATTAAATTAACAGAAACTTAATTAAGCTAACTAATTAGCAAAAGGGTGGCCCACACGTCAGTGACCCAGGGGTAGTCAACCCCCCCGGTCAAACAGGTCAAACCCGCCGGCGACGTGACGCCGGCGATGCCGAATACGGCGGCTTGCTACAGAAATCGTCTAGGGGGCACGGCTCGAGCTGCGGTTGGGTGCGTTGGGAAGCTCTTGTTGTTGCGTGTCGAATGGTGGTGGTCGCCGGACCTGGGGTGGCCGGAGACGACGGCAACAAGCTCGACGGCGGCGACTGGCGTCGGGCGTGCGTGGAGACGCGGCTGCAGTGGCCTAGGCGATGCGTGCGTAGTACCTAGCGCATCTACGTGCTGCGGCGAGTGTGAAGGACGTGTGCCAGTGACCAAATGGTCACCGGAGCATCGCCGACGGCGAGCACGGCGGCGGTGCGTTTCGGTGATCAACGGAGCGGCGACTACAAGGCGCAAACGAAGCAAAAGAAGGAGGGGAACGGCGTAGGAGCTCACTGCGGTGCTAACGAGCTCGACGGAGGGGTCGGGGATGCGCTGTAGCCTCGTAACGGCGGCGGGGTGCTTCGGCGATCCGAGGAAGGGGACGACGGCGTGAGGACGTCGCAGGGCTTCCGGCGATCCGTGGCTCAGCGAGGAGGAAGAGGACGACGCGGCGCTCCTTCTGGACACACTCACGGGGCGAGGGGGTAGCTCTAGGTGCGGCAACGGCGAGCGGCGGCGACGGGCGGCTCGGTGATGGAGAAGAAGAGAGCCAGGGGAGGCGACGGGGACGAGGGGGAGAAGTGAGAGCGGTCGGGGCAGCTGCGTGGCGTCGCGGGGAGTCGTCCAGGCCGTCGGGATGCAGGCAGGCAGCGTGGATGTGGCTGGACGCGTGCTGGCGCGCGGCGGCCACGCGCTCGTCCTTCTGGCGCGAGGAGGAAGGCGACAGAAGAGGCTGTGGGCTGGGCCAGCCTGCTACAGGGCTCGGCCCGAGGTAAGTGCTTTCTCCCTTTTTCTTTTTCCTATTTTCTTTCTGTTTCATTTGTTTTGCAACTTTGTTTAATTAATAAAAATGCCAGAGCATTTTTATAACTCATGAAACTTGTCATGCCCACTGTATATAATATGAACAGTAGGGAACATTATAGTTCATGATTATTTGAGCATTTAAAATAGTTTAAAGTATTTAAATGCCCAAATACAAATAACATATGATTTAATCCAAAGGCCTTTGATGTCCTAGAAAATTGTGCACCATTTTTGGCAGAGGTTTAAGACCAAGGCAGAAATGATGAACATTTTTGAAGGGCATTTTGGGTACATTGGAAAATATTTTATCAAACCCTAGTTGTTAGAAGAGGGGTGCTGGGGTTTCTGTCATTCCCATTTCAAGTTTCTTTGATAAATAAACATGATGCACACTCTAGCTAGCCCTAATGCAAGTGCTAAACTAGGGATGTGACAACTCACCCCCTCTGTTGGAAAAGGCAGTGCCTAGGAGGCGCTTAGGCACGCCTAGGCGCTAGGCAATGGCCAAACGCCTCGCCTAGGGGATAAATGGAGGTCTAGGCAGGGCAAGCAAGGAATTGTCTACCCAAGCGAGAAACCAGGTCACATACTGCACTGATATGCCAAATGGCTTATATTCCGATGGCAGTAGCTGATAATTAACTTATTTATATACTCCAAATAATATCAACACCCGTATAATAATGACAAATATACTACGAGTAAAAACTATATTACCGCCTAGGCCGCGCCTAGGGCACTTAGGCATAGCCTAGGCACTAGGCGAAGGCTGACCGCCTTGCTTACGCCTACTGCTTTTTCCAACCTTGCTCACCCCCACTTAAAAGAATCGCGTCCCGAGATTCGGGTTCCTCCGGAAAGAGGGTGGGGTACTCAAGTCGAAGACGATCCTCCCTTTCTCAAGTAGCTTCACTCTCGGACTGATGTGACCATTGAACCTTGAGAAACTTGATATTGTGGCGTCGAGTGGTGCGCTCAGTTTGATCAAGAATACGAACGGGTTATTCTCGATACGTGAGATTGTCTTGGAGATCAAGCGTTTCGTGGTCCACTCCGCGGATAGGATCCGAGAAGCAACGCCTGAGTTGAGAAACGTGGAAGACATCATGAACTCTGGATAGGTGCGGAGGTAGTTCCAATTGGTAGGCAACTTCTCCTCGTTTGGCAAGAATGCGAAAAGGACCAATGTAACGAGGGGCCAATTTGCCTTTGATACCAAAACGATGGGTTCCCTTAAGAGGAGTAACCCGAAGGTAAGCCTTATCGCCGACTTCAAAAGTCACAGCCTTATGATGACTATCATATTGGCTCTTTTGGCGAGACTGGGCTGTTTTCAATCTCTCACGAACGATGCGAACCTGCTCTTCTGCTTCCTGGATCATATCCGGGCCAAAGAATTGTCTTTCCCCGGTCTCTGACCAGTTAAGAGGTGTTTGACACCTTCGTCCATATAGAACTTCAAAGGGGGCTTTGCCCAAGCTGGCTTGATAACTATTGTTATAAGCGAATTCGGCAAATGGAAGACACTTTTCCCATTCCATACCGAAAGAAATGACAGAGGCTCGAAGCATGTCTTCCAGAATTTGATTGACTCGTTCCACTTGACCACTTGACTGCGGATGGAAGGCGGTACTGAAAGAGAGATGAGTTCCCATAGCATTCTGGAAACTTTCCCAAAATCGGGAAGTGAAGAGACTTCCACGGTCTGAGTTAATCTCCAACGGCACACCATGAAGTGATACTATCCGAGAGACATACAAATCTGCTAGCTGGCTAGCGGTAATACTCTCTCGAACAGGCAGGAAATGAGCTACTTTAGAGAGGCGGTCGATAACGACGAAGATAGCATTATTCCCTTTCCTGGTCCTGGGAAACCCGGTAATGAAGTCCATACCGACTTTATCCCATTTCCATTCAGGAATAGCTAAAGGTTGAAGGGTGCCAGCAGGCCGTTGATGCTCTGCTTTGACTCGACGACAAACGTTGCAGTTAGCAATGAATTGAGCGATTTCTCTCTTCATCCTAGTCCACCAGAATCTCTGACGTAGGTCCTGATACATTTTGGTACTACCGGGATGAATTGTGAGAGGAGATTCATGAGCCTCCTTAAGGATCAAACGTCTCAGGTTTTGTACTTTAGGAACCACTAAACGGTTGCTAAAGAATACAACTCCTTGATCATCAGTTGAGAAACATCCCGCAACTCCTTTCTTGATGTTCCTCTTAATACGGGAAATTCCCGGATCAACCTTCTGTGCTTTGATGACCTGATCCGTAAGGGTAGGTTCCGCCACCAAGGTGGAAAGAAATCCTCGAGGAACAATGTGAAGGTTAAGCTTACAAAATTCCTCGTGGAGAAGTGGTTGTCCTTGTTGTAACATCAAGTTGTTACAATAAGACTTACGACTTAGTGCATCAGCCATGACATTGGCCTTCCCAGGGGTGTAAGTGATTCCTAAGTCGTAATCTGTGAGCAACTCGACCCAACGTCTTTGCCTGAGATTTAGATCCGGTTGGGTGAAGATATACTTCAAACTTTGGTGATCAGTGAAGATTTCACAGCGATTACCAAGAAGGTAATGTCGCCATGTTTTGAGTGCATGGACTACAGCTGCAAGCTCTAGATCATGGGTAGGATAGTTATCCTCATGTGGACGCAACTGTCGAGATGCGTATGCAATCACTTGACGATCTTGCATGAGTATGCAACCTAGTCCTTGTCGCGAGGCGTCGCAATAGATTATAAAATCCTTGGAAAAGTCTGGTGGTACCAGTACAGGTGCAGATGTCAGGCGTCTTTTCAGTTCCTGAAAACTGGACTCGCACTGTGGGGTCCACTCAAACTTTTTATCTTTCTTGAGGAGTTCAGTTAGAGGTTTAGCAACTTTGGAGAAATTCTCAACGAAGCGTCGGCAATAGCTCGCTAAGCCAAGAAAACTCCTAACTTGCTTGACCGATTCAGGGGGAGTCCAATCAAGGATGGCTTGAACTCGCTCGGGATTGACAGCAATACCCTTGACAGAGATCACATGACCTAAATAGGTTACTTCTGGCAACCAAAATTCACATTTGGAGAACTTGGCATAAAGGCGGTGCTCTCGAAGTTTCGTCAATACCAGCCTTAAATGCTCGGCATGATCTTCCTTGTTTTTGGAATAGATGAGTATATCATCGAGGTATACCACAACGAATTTATCCAAGTACTCCATGAATATAGAATTCATTAACCGAGAAAAGGTAGCTGGGGCGTTGGTTAATCCGAAGGACATGACGGTGTACTCATATTGGCCATAACGAGTAACAAAAGCCGTTTTAGGGATGTCCCCGTTCTTGATTTTGATTTGATGGTAACCCAACCTCAAATCCATCTTAAAGAAGACTGAGGATCCAGCGAGCTGATCATACAGGTCGTTGATCCTGGGGAGCGGATACTTATTCTTTATGGTGACTAGATTAACAGGTCGGTAATCTACAACCATCCGCACCGTTCCATCCTTCTTCTTGACGAAGAGGACGGGGCAAGCCCAAGGGGAAGAACTAGGACGGATGAAACCTTTTTGCAAGGACTCATCGAGTTGTTTCTTTAGCTCGGCTAATTCTAGTGGTGCCATCTTATAGGGTCTCCTAGAGATTGGGACAGTTCCAGGGATAAGATCTATCACGAACTCGACATCTCTGTCAGGTGGAATTCCTGGCAGTTCTTCTGGAAAAACATCCGGAAAGTTACGGACTACCGGGATATCTTCGAGTTCTGGTAGAGGGCTGGCATTAAGAGAGTAGAGCTGACGCTCAGCCATTCGGGTCAAGACATTGACTATCTTGCCGGATGGATGTGTAAGTTGAACGGTCCTAGTATAGCAATCAATCTTGGCGTAATGAGTCGTCATCCAATCCATACCCAAGATGATGTTTATGTCCGAGGACTTGAGAGCGATTAGAGATGCAAGGAAAAAAAGTCTATCGACAAGGATTTCATTTCCATGGCTTACCCTAGAGGTTTGCCATTTTGAACCAGGAGTTTGAATAACCATGGAAGTAGGCATGTCACAAAAAGTCATGTTGTGCAATCGAGCATAGCTCTCAGATATGAACGAATGGGATGCTCCAGTATCGAAAAGAACAGATGCCGGATAGAAGTTAACGAGAAGCGTACCAAGGACGACGTTAGGATCCTCATAAGCTTCCTCAGCAGAGACATAGTTGACATGACCACGTGCAGTGGGGATTGGCTTGACATAATTCACCTTGCCGGTTGGCTTACCACGGCCAACGGGTTTTGCTGGTTGGTTCTGAGGACACTCACGCATGTAGTGCCCCGGTTCTCCACACTTGAAGCATGTCACAGTGGTGGTGCGTGGAGCAAAATTGGAAGGTGGTCCTCCATAGGTCTTAGCAGGTGCAAACTGTTGAGTTGGGCGAGGCGCCTCATAGGATGGCCTCGGTGTGTACTTGGGTGGTAGAGCAGTGTTAGGAACCCACACACGGCGCTTGTGAGAGCCAGAGCCGGATGAGGAACCAAGGTCTCGGGTATGCTTGCGTGTGACCTCGAAGTCGATCTGGCCTGTTTCAGCACTGATAGCCTTGTTTACCAACTTCTGGAAGGAAGTGCACTCGTGCAGACGCAGATCTCGGCGGAGTTCAGGGCTGAGTCCCTTGCGGAACCTCGCCTGTTTCTTGGCATCGGTGGATACTTCTTCAGGTGCATAGCGTGCCAAGTTGCCAAACTCGTGACTATAACCATCCACAGTTAACCGACCCTGGGTGAAATTGCAGAATTCCTCCCGCTTGCTATCCATGAGACCTTCCGGGATGTGGTGTTCACGGAATGCCTCACTGAACTCAACCCAAGTAGTGATTTGGCCAGCGGGACGCATAGCTTCAAAGTTTTCCCACCAAAGACTGGCAGGGCCCTCCAGATGGTAGGCGGCGTAGGTAACCTTGTCAGCTTCGGCCACACGGGCAGAGTGTAGCTTATGGGTGATACTATGTAGCCAGTCATCCGCATCCAGAGGTTCAGTGGAGTGATGGAACTTTGGTGGACACATCTTGATAAAGTCATTGATTGACACCACGTCATTCCTCTGACGAACCCAGTGTTCTGCTCTATGCGTTCCAGCAGACGGTTGGTCTCTCTCTTGTTCCGTTCTGCCTCGAGCATAACTTCCGCCAAGGAGGGTGGCTGGGGCAGATTCCCATCTCTAGCCCCACTAGCCTCACCCTGCTCCTGAGCAGCAGGAGTGTTGCGAGTGTTGACCATCCTAGTAAAACCAAACAACGGTTTAGACAAGGATGGCAAAAATTTGACATAGAAGTGCAGAATGTAATGGATGACACGGAATGCAAAGATGTTCATCCGTACGACATGGTAATATAGGAACTGCTATATATACACCAGTGGTCATACACACCATACAAAGTTTAGTACAAGCCAAGGCTAAAGTACAACTGCGGTGAAAGACGATACCTCCCATCAGAGGCATTCCAAGCTCCTATACATTATTTAGCTACACCTCCGGAACTCAGTACACACTAAGTCATATTCCACAAGACGCGCAGGACTGTGGGAATACAACTACTACAATACTACTACTACCACGGTCTAGCTCAGACATTCCCGTAGTAATCTTCGTAAAGATTACCACCGTAGCCTGGAAGTGGAACAGATGGATCTTGAAAATCGCGAGCACTCGAAGGCTGTGGACCATAAGGACATGGATGTGGCCTCGGTCCCGATGCTGGTGGTAACCGACGCCCACGTGGAGGTGTAATACCCCCAACGTCACGCCAATCCATGCGATCAGGCAGACGAGTCCGCACGGGGTACAAATCCCGCATGTCCAGATATCCGGCGTGCACAGCAGGTGCAAGCCGTGTCAAAGTAGTCCAGTGGGCGGCTCGAGTGTTATACAGCTCCATTCGGAGGGCACGGACCTCACGGTCCCTATCCTCCAACATCTGAACAGTAGTCTGAAGCAGTGGCTCTTCATGAGCAGCATCAGTATACAGACCAGTGTAGTAGCCTTCCTCTCCGGGAAGTGAGGCTGGCATGTAACAGAACTCAGTGTTCAGCAACAGGGCATGCCTAGCCCGGAGAATGGTCATCATCGAATAGGCGGCATCCTGTACTGCCATCTCGATGGTAATCCCGAGTCCATAAGACCAATGGATGGGGTCATTAGCTCCAGGATATGAGGGGTATATCCGGACTGTGCAGAAATACTAACTCTGATTGAAATCCCGATATTGTTCCTCCACGGTGTATTCAGGATACCAGGGATAACCGGTCTCAGTCAGCACACGGACTAGCATGGCCGTGTGACCGGGCACATTAATGCACCGTGTCAGACGAACCACTTGGTGAGGGATGCGGCCAGACATCTGAAACACGAAATAATGCAAAGGCATTAGTGTTTCTGGAAGAAATCGGGCAGCATAACAACTGTAAATGCTCAAACAACGATTTGGGACATCATATAAATGATAGCATAGCCACTCAACAATCCATATCAAGGTTCCGGTCCAACAATCATCATACTAAAAAGGATAGAAACTGAACTGAGGCTTGAAACCAACAATCCTCAGGGTCTACGGATTAGTAACACGTGAACCTAGTAAGGATAAGAGGCCTAGTCCTAAATCCCCATAGAACAAATAGACTGACTCAGATCAGAAGGGCATAAGGTAAAGGAGTAAAAAGAGCCTTACGTTCCCTTCCACAATCAATTCCCCTACATATAACTAAGAATTTTTCTAGACTCAACATCGACCAGTTTGGCTTGAGAAACCTACAGGCAGTCCAGCTCTGATGCCAACGCTGTCGGGACCCCGATCCTAAGTCACACCGATCTAGCTGTAACACGTCATATCACTTTGCGGCCTCACGCACGGTAACCCCATGGGTGCCACCTTACCTGGCCCGGGACCATTTGCGCATTTTGGCACACGTATATGACAGTGTCGCTAGCATCCATAGGACAGAGAACCCGGGCCGACATGGCTAGTTATAAAACAAAAGTGGCACTAGATTATAGAGACAGGCATCCATGACCCAGCAACGAACGTGTCGGTCATCAACGTATGAACCCAAGTCGTAGCAAGCTACATGGACTTAAAGGAACAACGCGTGACATTTCCCCTAAGGGACAGACACAGGAACGAAGAAGGACACATGCCGGCCAGCCTACGTGTTCCGAGCAGTAGCAAGCTACCAAGGCTCATTGGAATCACTAGGAGGCATTTCCCTGTAAGGTAGGCTACCAAAGGAAAACAACTAGGTGTCGGATCCCACACATACCAAGCATTTCAATCATACACGCAATATGCTCAATATGTGCAAATACAACATTGCATCACAACAGAACTCTATGACTCAAGTACTTTATTTAAAAGGCTCCAAGAGCCATACATAACATATCCATACAGGTAGGGGTCACATGACCCAACACTCAAGTCATACAATCATACAAGCACAAGCGGAAGCTACATGTATGAGTACAGACAACTTAGAAAATAAAACAGGCTTGGTGTAGCCCGACTATCTACAAGGCCCTTCACAAGCTCCAGATCTCCGTCTGGGTGTCAAGCTACTCGTCGACGTCAACGTCTATGTAGAATCCATCAGCAGGGGCAGGGTTCTCCTCTGCAACAGTTATTAAGCAAACATGAGTACAAAGGTACTCAGCAAGTCTTACCACAGAACCTATCATACATGCAACATTATCAACAGGGGGCAGTGGAGTTTATAGCAGAAAGCCAGCTTTGACTCTTGGCTAACCTATACTACAACTCTCAACGGATTGCAATATGTTATTACGAACATGAGTCCTCTACTCACCACAACAATGCACTACCGAGGATCCTCTTTCGTCATCCTACGGAAGGGCCATCCACGGTACTCACACTTATCTTGAGGCTTTTAGTAGTATCCATCAACTTGTCTATGAACTGTAAGAGTAACCAAGTAGTCCGTACCGCGAACAACGGCTATTCGAATAGATTGATAACCCTGCAGGGGTGTACCTCTTCACACACGCTTTCACCACTTATCGCCGTTTACTCGGCGTGTACTCGGCAACCTTCAAGCGGAAGCCCAGCGAGGGTGTCGGCCACGACCTGACTAACTACTCAAGTCTCTCGTCCAGGTTTATCGCCTATTTGGGTTCCATCCGTGGGGAGATCCGGCCGGGGTGTCGCTCACGGCCCCAAACGATGTGTATAGGGTTCCCGAGTCACCAAACGGGCAACCGGTACACCGTGCCACGTACCTGTCGCATCACAACCCACCCCGAGGGTCAGCGTTGTGCACGACCTCCAGTAATCTATAAACACCAGAAACTAGTTGCAACTCCTGGACAGAGATCGAGGGTAATTAATAAGCCGAGAGGGTCCATTGGTTTCGGGCCCAATGCATGGTAGTAACTGCAACTTGAACCACACATACAGATCTCAGGTCCTATGGACGATTCCAATGAAACAACCCACCATGTACTCCTACATGGCCTTTCATCGATACCTTTACCAAGCGTATTCCACACTTCCTTCTCTTTATCGGTATGATCATTTCACTCTGATCCATCACCCAGACGAACCAGACCTGACACAACTCTAAGCATAGCAGGCAACATAAACAAATAGCATGGTGGATCACACATCACATGGCTCAATCAACTCCTACACATGCTAGTGGGTTTCAACTATTTACTGTGGCAATGACAGGTCATGCAAGGGAATAGGGTTCAACTACCGCAGCAAGTAGCAGTTCACACGCTGTTGCCTTAATGCAGTAAAAGAGAGCAGGAGCGAGAAGATTGGGTTTGTATCGAAATGATCAATGATTGCTTGCCTGACAAAGTAGTTGTCGGGTACTGCTCTTCAACTGGATATGCAGCAGTATCCTCGGGAGCAGAACCTAACACAGAGAATACCGGCGATACAATCATTAAACAAACAAATGCAACAATATGATGCATGCTCATGACATGGCAAGATGCATGTGTGTTGGCTAATGCAACTAAAACCAGAAGGGTTTGAGCCTATTTGAACCAAAGATTCAAATTGGCACTTTAGCTATTGTTTAAATAAGTGCATTATCATGTTTTAAGGTATACAGCAAGGTTAACTTGCTCAAACATCCATGGAACCAGTGCCAATGGAAAGATTGGATTTTCCTGATCATTTTTCATATATAAATTATTTCCATCTGAGCTACGGTTGATTTTATATGAATTTTAGAAGTTTTGGGTATTTTCTGGAATTTCCTGAATTATTTTTAAATCTAAAAATCCCAGAAAAACCTTTACTGCGTCAGCATGACATCATGCTGACGTCAGTCGGTCAACAGGAGCTGGTCCAGTCAAACATGACATGTGGGCCTAGCATGTCAGTGTCACAGCTAACTAACAAATTAATTAGAGTTAAACTAAAACTAATTAGCTGTCAGTGAGGCCTGGGCCCACGGGTCAGTGACTAAATTAATTAACTAATTAAATTAACAGAAACTTAATTAAACTAACTAATTAGCAAAAGGGTGGCCCACACGTCAGTGACCCAGGGGTAGTCAACCCCCCCGGTCAAACAGGTCAAACCCGCCGGCGACGTGACGCCGGCGAGGCCGAATACGGCGGCTTGCTTCGGAAATCGTCTAGGGGGCACGGCTCGAGCTGCGGTTGGGTGCGTTGGGAAGCTCTTGTCGTTGCGCGTCGAATGGTGGTGGTCGCCGGACCTGGGGTGGCCGGAGACGACGGCAACAAGCTCGACGGCGGCGACCGGCGTCGGGCGTGCGTGGAGACGCGGCTGCAGTGGCCTAGGCGATGCGTGCGTAGTACCTAGCGCATCTACGTGCTGCGGCGAGTGTGATGGACGTGTGCCAGTGAACAAATGGTCACCGGAGCATCGCCGGCGGCGAGCACGGCGGCGGTGCATTTCGGTGATCAACGGAGCGGCGGCTACAAGGCGCAAACGAAGCAAAAGAAGGAGGGGAACGGCGTAGGAGCTCACTGCGGTGCTAACGAGCTCGACGGAGGGGTCGGGGACGCGTTGTAGCTTCGTAACGGCGGCGGGCTGCTCCGGCGATCCGAGGAAGGGGACGGCGGCGTGAGGACGTTGCAGGGCTTCCGGCGATCCGTGGCTCAGCGAGGAGGAAGAGGACGACGTGGCGCTCCTTCTGGACACACTCACGGGGCGAGGGGGTAGCTCTAGGTGCGGCAACGGCGAGCGGCGGCGACGAGCGGCTCGGTGATGGAGAAGAAGAGAGCCAGGGGAGGCGACGGGGACGAGGGGGAGAAGTGAGAGTGGTCGGGGCAGCTGCGTGGCGTCGCGGGGAGTCGTCCAGGCCGTCGGGATGCAGGCAGGCAGGGTGGAGGTGGCCGGACACGTGCCGGCGCGCGGCGGCCACGCGCGTGTCCTTCTGGCGCGAGAAGGAAGGCGACAGAAGAGGCTGTGGGCTGGGCCGGCCTGCTACAGGGCTGGGCCCGAGGTAAGTGCTTTCTCCCTTTTTCTTTTTCCTATTTTCTTTCTGTTTTATTTGTTTTGCAACTTTGTTTAATTAATAAAAATGCCAGAGCATTTTTATAACTCATGAAACTTGTCATGCCCATTGTATATAATATGAACAGTAGGGAACATTATAGTTCATGATTATTTGAGCATTTAAAATATTTTAAAGTATTTAAATGCCCAAATACAAATAACATATGCTTTAATCCAAAGGCCTTTGATGTCCTAGAAAATTGTGCACCATTTTTGGCAGAGGTTTAAGACCAAGGCAGAAATGATGAACATTTTTGAAGGGCATTTTGGGTACATTGGAAAATATTTTATCAAACCCTAGTTGTTAGAAGAGGGGTGCTGGGGTTTCTGTCATTCCCATTTCAAGTTTCTTTGATAAATAAACATGATGCACACTCTAGCTAGCCCTAATGCAAGTGCTAAACTAGGGATGTGACACGGCTCGTCCAGAGTTCACACTCTACCAGCACAACATCAGCGAAAGCGTGTCGATGCACCAGGCCGCGGTGCAATTCAAGGGAGGGCGTTCTGAGTCATGCCGCTTCTGATTTGTGGGCAGAGCCATGCCTGCGGAGAGGCACGCCATGCAGATGGCTGCCCGTGAGGCGATAGCTCGTCTCCGGGACACTCTTCCTTCGATGAAGGCTCGTCGCTACCGCTACCTCCCATGCCCATGCCACATGCCTTACACATGTCACTATACGTTCGCTTGCCCAAGGGGAGAGCGAGATGAGGCTATCGAAATGTTGGTTGAGTATCTCAAGGCTCTTGAGGAAGCTTTTGATAACCTTGTTGACGACTTGGTGGCTGCTCGTATGGACTTAGTTCAGAGCTGTTCCGCCAATAGGAGGGAGCTCCTCCATACAGCACCACCACTGACTTACGTCTCGTCCTCGGCATCATAAGCACCTGCTATCTTAGCCATCGCTCGCCGCCTGCCTACCACTGAGGAGTTTGATCAAGTCATTTCTCCTACTCCAATCAGAGCTGCACCACCTGCCGCGCCCGCACCAACTCCTCAACCCAGTACTTCGCGCCTGGAGCCTATTAGTGAGGAGGAGGTTGAATCTCCGTCACCACTGGGTCTTACCCTCGGCAGGACGAGGGAAGTTTTCACCATCTCCGACTAAGTGCGCCTAGCCGCCGCGCGAGGTGTCCGCTTGTATGATATGTTTATATGTATATAGGTTTGGTGAGAAGTAGTTTGTGTGCGCATCATGTAGGAACTCGGAGAAGTGCACTAGCCTAAATAACATGTCAGGAATGTGTACGCACATCCTGAGTGATGTATTGTACAATTACGACTTGCGTGTAAGATATGTACTGAGCGGTCCTTCTCCATGCGCAATCAAATATTTTCTTAAAAAAAATCTTTGGAGTTCTTAAATTTTCCGCATTTGCAAAACTATTTATTTATATTTTCCCTCTGTTTTTCTCGTGAGTTCTGCAAAAATACCCCAGAGTGGAAAATGACTCGTCCCTGGACTCGTTCCATGCCAAGTCTGCCGGAAGAAAAATATGGTACCCAGACAAGTAACAATTTCATGCAGGGGCAGTCAAGTCAGCAAGGCAGTGAAGCAGCATTTTCTCAAGTATGCCGTCTTTATGAGCAAAGCCAGCAGCAGCATCAAGAAATGTTGAACCATGTTATCAATATGGGAAGTCACCGTGAACCATATCAGCAGCATTCAAAATTGTCTGAACTGCAAAAGACACGTCCTCCAACATTCTCTCACACTGATAGACCTCTTGAGGCCGATGATTGGCTTCGAGACATAGAAAGGAAGTTAATTATTGCACAATGTTCGGACCATGAGAAGGTACTTTATGCACCGCACTACCTCACTGGAGCAGCTGCATCATGGTGGGAAAATTTCCTACACATGCACCCCAATGAAAATATTATCACCTGGAAAGAATTTAAAGAAGGCTTTCGTGGGGCGCACATTACCAGAAGCATTATGATGATCAAGAAAATGGAGTTTGATGACTTCAAGAACAGAAGCATGACAGTGACTGAGTACAATAGTCAGTTTACTCAATTATGTCGTTATGCCAACGAAGAGCGTATGACTGAAAATAAAAAGATGGAAAAATTCCTGGACGGTCTGGCACCAGCACTTAAATGCTAGTTGGTCGTACACACCTTTCCTGATTTCAAAACACTTGTGGACAAAGCTATTCGTTGGAAAATGAGTGTCGCAGCTTGGAGGATATTCACAAGCGCAAAAGGGATAAGACTACACATACTCACAACAACTGAAACAAGACTGATTTTCAAAAAAATGGAGCGAACAAATCCATGACCAATGACCCACGCTCGAACAAAAAAAATCATGCAAGGGACAAGGATTTTACGTATCGCCCAGGTGTTACTTGCTACGCTTGTGGAGAGGAGGGACACTATGCCAAACAGTGCCCAAAACCAAGAAACTCGGCCCCCAAACCAAACAACAGTGGAAACAATTCAGCACCCAAGCGTAACAACTTCAACCCCAATAACAACCACAAGAAAGGTCACTTGAAGCATGTGACCAAGGAGGAAGCACAGGATGCCCCGGATATCGTACTCGGTACGTTCCCTATCAACACAATACGTGCCACGGTTTTGTTTGATTCTGGAGCTTCTCATTCGTTCATTTCAAAGAACTTTGCTTTGCAACATGATTTTTCGATGCTTCCCCTGGGAAAATCCATGACCATCAAGTCCCCCGGGATTAAGCAAATCACTCAAAGTTACTGCCAAGGTGTGATTATTGAGATTGAGGGACTAAAGTTTTAGGCAAACCTCATTGTATTGGAAAATAAGGGACTGGATGTTATCCTAGGAATGGACTGGTTAACCACCAACAAGGGATTTATCGACTGCTTCAATCGGACTGTAATTCTTACTCATCATCACGGTAAGACGATAAAAGTTGCAGCTCAAGAAAGACCAGTATCACGGCAACCAAGATTGAACAAGGTGGACACTTCAGAGTTAAGGAAAGTTACAGTAGTGTGTGAGTTCCCGGACGTATTTCCCGAAGAACTGCCAGGCATGCCACCAGACCGGGAAATAGAGTTCATTATTGAGCTAGCACCTAGAACCACCCCCATTTACAAGAAACCCTATAGAATGGCACCCTCTGAATTGGTAGAATTAAAGAAGCAAATAAAAGAATTGCTGGACAAAGGATTTATACGGGCCAGCTCCTCACCTTGGGGTTCACCAGTATTATTTGCCACGAAAAAGAATGGGACACTGAGATTATTTATAGATTATCGAGCCCTCAACATGGTCACCATCAAAAACAAATATCCGATGCCACGGATAAATGATTTATTTGACCAGCTCGCACAAGCCAAGGTTTTCTCAAAATTGATTTAAGGTCAGGATATCATCAATTAAAAGTACGGACAGAAGATATCCCTAAGACAACGTTCACCTCCAGATATGGATTATATGAATTTACAGTAATGCCGTTCGGACTGACAAACGCCCCCGCATATTTTGTCCACCTAATGAACAAAGTGTTTATGAAATTTATGGACAAATTTGTTGTGGTGTTTATTGATGTTATCCTGGTATACTCTAAGACGCCAGAAGAACATGTTGAACATCTCCGAATTGTATTGGAAGAATTAAGGAAACATCAACTATACGCCAAATTCAGCAAATGTGAGTTTTGGTTAAGACAGGTTGGTTTTCTAGGCCATGTATTGACCCAAGAAGGTGTTGCCGTAGACCCAGAAAAAGTCAGGGCCGTACTTGGCTGGAAACCACCGGCCAACGTAATAGATGTACGAAGTTTCCCTTGGAATGGCTGGATATTACCGAAGGTTTATTGAGGGGTTCTCCACCATAGCAAAACCAATGACACAGTTACTCAAGAAGGATAAGAAATTTGTATGGACTAAAGCTTGTGACAAAAGTTTCCAAGAACTCAAAAGGATATCAACAACAGCACCAGTATTGGTTGTACCAGACATACACAAAAGTTTTGAAGTATATTGTGACGCATCCGAAAGGGCCTCGGATGCGTGCTAATGCAAGAAGCCAAAGTAGTAGCATACACTTCCAGGCAACTACGAAAGCATGAAGAAAATTATCCTACTCATGACTTGGAATTGGCAGCAGTCATTCATGCGCTCAAGGAGTGGAGGCACTTTTTGCTTGGAAATCGTTGTGAAATATATACGGACCATAAAAGCCTCAAATATATTTTCACGCAACCAGAACTCAATTTACGACAACGGCGCTGGTTGGAATTAGTGAAAGATTATTATGTTGGCATTCACTACCATCCAGTAAAGGCGAATGTAGTGGCAGATGCTCTTAGTCGAAACCCCAGCTCGGGCAACGACATTCTACAAAATTTGAGACCTGAATTTCTGCAGGAGTTCGCCAAACTCAACTTGGTGATGGTCACCGAAGGCAATGTGTCAAATTTGGAAATACAGCCCACCCTAATGGAGCAGATTAAGAAGGCTCAGCATGGACACCCCAGCATCGAAGGCATAAAAAGAAAAGTGAGTCTGGGCAAGGCCTCAGAATTCGTCATATACGATGAGGGAGTATTATGGTTCGGGGACAGGCTTTGCGTACCCAATATAAAGGACCTCAAACAGCAAATTCTAGCAGAAGGCCACACCGCTCCATATTCAATTCACCCTGGAGGGACCAAAATGTACAAGGACATTCAGGAAAAAATTTGGTGGCACGGTATGAAGAGGGATATAGCCACATTCATTGCATGTTGTCATTCATGTCAACACATTAAAGTCGAGCACCAAAAACCAGCAGGACTAGTACAGCCAAACAAGATACCTGAGTGGAAATGGGACGAAATTGGGATGGATTTTATTGTCGGACTACCTCGGTCGCAACACGGAAATGATGCCATATGGGTCATCACAGATAGATTAACTAAGGTGGCACATTTCATCCCAGTAAAGACAACCCACACCACTCAGAAGCTTGTCAAACTTTACCTCTCCCATATAGTTTTCCAGCATGGAGTTCCGAAGACTATAATATCTGATAGGGGCACTCAATTCGTTTCTAAATTTTGCAATCATTTACAACAAGCCCTGGGAACTCAACTAGTATTCAATACAGCATACCACCCCCAGACTGGAGGACAAACTAAACGTGTAAACCAAATTCTAGAAGACATGCTAAGGGCATGTGTTCTCAACTATGGAACCAGTTGGGAAGAAAGCTTGTAATATGCCGAGTTCGCATACAACAACAGTTACCAAGCCAGTCTACAAATGACACCTTTTGAAGCCTTGTACGGGCGAAGATGCCGTACCCCATTAAATTGGTCAGAAATAGGAGACAGTCGTATCTTTGGCCCAGACATGCTCAAGGATGCTGAGGAGAAAGTTAAACTAATCAGGGATCGACTCAAGACAGCCCAGAGCCGACAGAAGAGTTATTACGATAAAAAACATCACAAAGTCAGCTTTGAACCCGGTGAAAGTGTGTATCTACGTGTATCTCCTATGAGGTGCCTGCAACGATTCAAGGTCAAAGGGAAGCTAGCACCACGATTTATTGGACCCTTCTGTGTAGTTGCACGAAGAGGCACAGTAGCCTACCAGCTAGACCTACCCAAAGAGCTGTCAGACGTCCACGACGTGTTCCACGTCTCATAGTTGAGGAAGTGTGTAAGCAACCCAAAGAAGCATGTATCTCATGAGAGCATTGACGTGCAACCAGACCTCACCTACAGGGAACGTCCAATAAAAATATTGGAGGAGTCTGAAAGGAGGACCCGTCAGAAAACAATTAAGTTTCTCAAGGTTCAGTGGAGCAATCGCACCGAGGATGAAGCAACATGGGAAAGAGAAGACTTTCTTCGGACAGAGTACCCACACCTATTTGAGGATCAGCTGAAATCTCGGGGACGAGATTTTTCCTAAGGGGGTAGGTGTCGCAACACTCCAAAAATTTTGGATTGGTTTTTATCGAATTCTTTAATTACATGAAAGGGGTTATTTAAATTTTTCTTAAAAACCTCTCCTTCTCAAAAAATTTATGACAAATATTTTATGGGTTCTTCTCAACCTTGATCTTTGGTCTTGAGGGTTTTCATTTTGTGTTGGCTCAACACAAACAATTTTGGAAGGTTTTGACAAGTCTTTTTTATTGAAAAGTATTCCTATAAAATTATGGGCTTATCATTTCCCATTCAAAAGTTTCTCTTTTTCCATGACACCTATTGAAAACTTTCTTCCAAAACCCACCTCCCCACTTTGGGTCAAGTCAAGCATCAAGACCATCCAAGTTCAACTCCCCCTAGATTTTATTTCTAATTATTTTACCCTCAAAACATTTTCTGTCATTTAATTTGGACCTTAGTGATTTACAAAGGAACTACTAGTTTTCTTTTGAGTTTTGGTCCCAACTAAATTTCCCTGGGTAGTCCTTAGTACCCTCAACCTACATCCATCAAGATCTGCTGGTCCACAGTTCAAATTTTTCATAATTCGCTTGCTGCAAGTTTGGACCAGATCTGCCATTTTTGGTGAAATTCATTATTTTCTCTTCCTAAAAATCTGTGAAAATTCAGGCAGCCTCTAGATGCATCAAGAGATCACTCCACCAAGTCCCAGCTCTAGAAAAAATTTCCAAGTGCCAATATCATTTCGTCGAACAGATGGTGTGCACTGTTATTGTCAAAATTCAGAGTTTTAGTGTTTGGTTTCTGCCGTCAGTGTCGTTTCCGTCAGACAGCAGCGTCAATCTCGCCAGTGCCCCGTTGGAGCCTAGCTCACTGCTCCCCTCCTTATCCCATGCGCCACATGGTTTCTTGGCCTGTTGCGAGCGTCGGTGGCGACGTGTCGCGCCAACTCCGGCGTCTCCCGCAGCGGCAGTACCGTCCGTGGCGGCCAGCAGGAGCCAGCCCTGCAGTACGGCGCCGTCCAGCACCGCCCATGCCACCAGAGGCCTCCGCGTGGACGTCCGCTCCTCTATGCGCACTGCAGTACAGTCGCCGTGGCCTGAGAGGCGCAGAGCGCGCTCATTGCCGCCAACGAGCCCGTGAGCTCCGTTCCGTCGAAACCACGGGAGCAGGCCAGATCCAATCAAGTTTAGTTGTTGAATGGAGCCAGTGGACCACTCCGATGGTGCCCAGTCACCTAAACCTTCAGCCCGACCACTGCCCCGCCGTAATCGCTCGCCGGAGGAACCCCGTTCTCAGCAACCGCCTCGGGCCGGCTATAAATAGAGGCCCCGAGCTCGCCTTCGAACCAGCACCACCCCTCCACCTCACCAGAACCACTCCCAACCACTGGAAGGACCTCGAGGAGGCCTTCTTCCCCAGCTCCGGCCGCCCCGGTCCGCTTCGGGCTCCGGCAAGTTTCGCTCTGGTGAGAGCACCCCCGCCTCCCAATTCGTGCCAGTAGCCTCCTAGTGCACCCAATCACCTAACCCGCGCTTCAATTTGAAGTTTGCAGCCCTTCCCGGCGAGATCCATCACCGCCCGAACCGCCGTCCGCCAGAGTGGAAGCCGCCGTCAATGTGGTGCTCGCCAACGACCAACTCCACCACCCACTGACGTGGAATCGTCCTGTGAGTGCAACCATATCCTCGCCCTCCTCTGGATCATCGTCGATCACCGCCGGCGACCGCCGTTTGCTTCGGTCGACGGTGAGTTTTCAAACCTGACATGCGGGACCCCCTTGTTAGCTTCTTCTCTTTTATTCGAACCATTTTCTGAAAGCGCCTTCGGGCAAAGTACGTGTTCTCTTTTGGTTGACGTATTTCCAACCGAAGCGTTTTCTGTTTTTCTAAACTAGCCCGTGGGAAGTTTCTGTTTCATCATAGATTAGTCCCTGGACTAAAACCTTAATAACTTTTAAACCAAAGATGATTTTGAGTTGATTCTTTTTCTGTCATCTTTGTTTTTCTGTCTAGTTTTTTATCATATTTATTTGAAAAATATTTAGAACAACTTTTATACACGCACGGTATTTACGTTAGTATCTGATTTATTTTATACGTAGATACCGAAGGAGGTGACGGAGCCGCAAATTTCGCCGAGCTAGACTCCGACTACTCCGAACCAGGCAAGCATGTTTGAACCTTTGATATGATGAGTGCTTTGCATGTTTGCTTGAGTAGTTTTTCTCATGGCATGTTTATATAAGTATTTTTGTGGGTGTTATATTACATGCAAGGCAAGCTACAAGTGAGCTTCGAAAGTTGATGGTGAGCCAACCTCATCATGTGGTGACATGATAGGTTGTAAGCTGGTATTGTTGAAGCATGCTAGTCAACCGTTTAACTCCAGTGTTAACATGGATCAAGTCATGTTCCCGTTCATCTCCTTTTTCGTGCTGCCACATGTTTTCTGCAAAGAATGCGGTTTAGTCAGTTGCAAACCTCTTTCCTTGTACACACCAAATAGAGGGGCCGTGGTGAGGGTTCCATGGCCCTGGATTAAAGCCCATAATCCGGTCAGGGGGCACGGGTGTTTCCGGTTCGGACCGAGAGGGGGGCACCCCTTAGATCGCGCGATATAAATTTGATCCCATGCTATTCGAGGTTGTAGGCTCCCCGTCTTAAAGTTTTTCGTGAACATTTCCTAGGGTGATTCCTGGCAGCGATATGTCGAATGGGTGTGTACTAGTTAGATGTGTTTCTTCTAAAATACCGTAAATGGAACTAGTCCTTCGTGACTACTGAAACCCGTTGGCTGTGGTTAAAGAGTACGAACTCTGCAGAGTGAAAACCTTTCGAGTAACCATGTCCATGGTCAAGGATTTGATCGTCATATCAATGTCAGTATCACCGTCAGTCTCAGCGTCCGTCAGTCTCTGTGTCAGTCTCAATGACAGTCTCTGGTATTATTGTTATTTACTGAGTGCGCATTACTAGTCTGCTCATGTGCATCATTTTTGTATTTGTTATATCTTATGTCCGAACTGTCTTGCGAGTACATTCAAAGTACTCACCTGGCTTGTTGATTTGGCCAGATGTTGACGAAGGCGATCTCATGGATGAAGAGTTCGATAGCGAGTCCGACGCCTAGAGGAGTCCCAGTCAGTCCCGTGCGATCCTGGAATTGGTCACTTGTATTATATACGCTTCCGCTACCCAAATAAATTCATCGAGCCTCACTCCGGCGTTCGATGAGCTGTAAGATATTGGAGTCATGTCACCCACTACACTGTGACATATCCACCACCACTTTTATTATGAGACAGTAGTTATGCCACCATACCCTTGTGTCATATCCGCCTTTATGTATAATATCGGCGTGCTGTAATAAATTGTTGAGCAGCCTCAGCTCAACCTTGTATAATATTTGGTACTTCTGGAATTCAGTATCAAGGATTTGTCTATCAGTAAGAAGGATTATTCTACACTGGTCTGATAAAAGGGTCGGCTTCTCAATAAATGCTTTATTGGAAAACCGGTCCTGACAGGCCGCAACGGCATTTATCACCCCGTACGGCCCTTTTTGTTTCAACACTATGCCCTTTGGACTCAAAACGCCGGCGCCACATATCAACGCATGATTCAAACATGCTTAGAAAAGCAAATCGGCAAAACAGTGGAGGCATATGTTGACGATGTAGTCGTAAAGACCAAACACATCGAGAATCTGGTGGAAGATCTCCACCTTACGTTTGCCAACCTTCGAGAATACGACATAAGGCTCAATCCAGAAAAATGTGTTTTCGGCGTTCCAGCCGGAAAGCTATTAGGGTTCATCGTATCCCAAAGAGGAATCGAAGCTAACCCAGCCAAAATCCGGGCCTTTTAGAGCTCAAAATACCATTCGATCTCAAGCAAGTGCAAAATCTAGCAGACTGCGTAGCGGCATTAAGTCGCTTCATCTCCAGATTAGGAGAAAAAGCATTGCCACTTTGCAGATTGCTACGACGCACTGACAATTTCGAATGGACGAATGCGGCCACAGCTGGATTGGAAGAAATAAAAGCTCTATTAGCGAGCAACCCAATCCTAGCCACTCCTGGTGTTGGCGAACCCATGATGATGTATATATCAGACACTCACGAGGTAGTGAGTGACGTGCTCGTTGTCGAACGAGCCGAAGAGGGACATAAATTCCCTGTTCAAAAACCCGTATACTACGTGTCCGGGGTTCTAACACCGTGCAAATCACGATACCCCCACTATCAGAAAATTGCCTATGCGGTCTTCATGTCATCTCGGAAACTCCGACACTACTTTCAAGAGTGTTCGATCACAGTGGCGTCCGAGGTACCACTCAAGAATATTATCAACAATAAAGAAGCCACGGGACGCATTGCCCAAATGGGCCATTGAACTCTTACCGATCGAAATATCTTATAAACCACGCCGGACTATTAAATCCCAGGTGTTGGACGATTTCGTCGCAGAATGGACAGAAGCCGAACTCCCTAAAGAGTACGGCTCATATTCCCACTAGACAATGTACTTCGACGGCTCCAAAATGCTAGCCGGATTGGGGGCCGGCGTAATATTGATATCTCCAACCGGGGATAAAGTCCGGTACGTCCTGCAAATTCTGTACACAGACTCAAACAATGCAGCCAAATATGAGGCCTTATTACATGGTCTCCGCCTAGCTGTATCCATGGGCATACAACGCCTTGAGGTACGCGGAGACTCAAACCTTGCTATCTCCCAAATTAATGGAGATTTTGATGCGAAGGATGCAAAAATGGCAGCTTATCGCAATGCTATATTGAAAATGTCGACTCGATTTGAGGGGTTAGAATTCCATCACATAGCCCGGGATAATAACCAGGCCGCTGACGTACTTTCTCGCATGGGAGCTAAACGTGACCCCGTCCCACCCAACACATTTGTGGAAAGGCTATTGAAGCCATCAGTTACATGGCAGGACGCGAGCAGCGATACGAATTCAGATCCAAACACACACCCGGCCGAAATCAATCAAGACGTCATCGGAGACCCAAACATGGAGATAACTCCTTCGGCTCACGAAATCATGGATGTCATAGCCCCCTGGACAGAGCCCTTCCTAGCTTACCTTAAAAGGTAGGAACTCCCCGATGACCAAAATGAGGCCCGCCGCATAGTCTGGCGTTCTAAAGCCTACAATGTTCACGAAGGTGAACTATATAAGAAAAGCACAACTGGTATTCTACAAAGGTTCATCTCCGAAGAGGAGGGAAGGCAAATTCTCACTGAAATACACGCTGGAATGGGCGGCCAACATGCTGCAGCCCGAGCGCTTGTAGGCAAAGCTTTTTGCGCCGGCTTTTACTGGCCCACTGCCCGAGCAGATGCCCAAACCTTAGTCCAACACTGCGTTGGCTGCCAGCTCTTTGCAAATCAAAGTCACATGCCTCCCACCGCTCTAAGAACAAAACCCATTACTTGGCCTTTTGTGGTCTGGGGGCTTGATATGGTCGGACCTCTTAAAGGGGGAAGCCATAAAAAGAAATACTTACTGGTGATGGTAGATAAATTCACTAACTGGATAGAAGCCAAGATAGTAAAAACAGCTGAGGCAGGGCGTGTGATAGATTTTATATCCAGCGTAGTACACCGTTATGGTGTCCCGCATAGTATTATCACAGATAACGGCTCCAACTTCACAGCTGACAAGGTAAAGAATTGGTGCGCAAAGTTAAGTATTAAACTCGACTATGCTTCTCTATACCATCCTCAAACAAATGGTCAAGTCAAAAGAGCCAATGGTCTAATAATGAGCGGCATTAAACCCCTACTAGTGCGCTCCCTACGGGAGTCTGATAAACATTGGGTCGAAGAGCTTGACTCCGTACTTTGGGGGCTGCGTACCACACCCAATTGTACGACCGGATATACACCCTTTTTTATGGTGTACGACACAGAGGCTGTTCTGCCCTGCGACATTATTCATGACTCACCTCGAGTGCGCATGTACGAAGAGAGAAGCCGAGCTAGATCGGCAGGACGACCTAGATGGACTTGAAGAGGAGCGCGATATAGCACAAGCTCGTTCCGCATTTTATCAACAACAGCCCAGGCGATACCAGAGCAGAGAAGTACGGGCCAAGACATACAACGTCGGCAAACTCGTTTTACGCCTCCCGGAGAAGAAAACGGACAAGATCAAACCAAAATGGGAGGGCCCCTTCATTATCGACGAAGTACTCACTGGTGGAGCCTATCGCCTTCGCAATGCACAGGACAACCGCCTTGAGCCAAACCCGTGGAACGCTGCCAGGCTCCGATGATTTTATGGATAGTTTGGTAGCAAATTTTTCTTCCTTATAAGTTAGATCTTGTCTTTTACTTTCTATTTTTTTCTCCTTTTCTTTCTACATTTTTTGGCAAGTATTCGGCTCGCCCGAACTGCCACAGGATAAGTACATCTTCGAATGTATCTACCGCAAATATACCTGGGGGCTTCTTTAACGAAGCCCATTACCAATAAAGCTTATTGCTCAAAATGTCGCCTATTTTATACAGTCCATCCTGTCCATTATATGCACCAATATGACTTAAGTTATGGCCAAGCTGGGTTGCCTGGCTCCTATGCTTACCCCTACATTCCCGATTGTTCGGCTAGGGTGTAAAGGGAGCACCTCTGTGATTGTTACAACCGCGTAATCCGGATATGTACCTCAGACTGGGTGAAGCAGAAAGCTAGCGCTCTTAAGGGAATAATCGGTCGGCGGATACACGACATACCGCATTCTAAAGAGTATTTTAAAACTACCATAGGATATGGCATCCTACAATCCTTTTCATAGGATTAAAAGCCTAGGCTCGCATTTGTATGCATGCCGACCCAGGGAAAGGAACCCCTAACGGAACTATTCTCTCTGGAGATGTTTCTTACGTTAAACAGCAATATAACATAACTCCCCAAACACAGTTTGTCTGTAAAAGGAATTATGACTGGATTGCCTGGTTTCTGAACATATCACGTGTTGACCACAAATATAGTATTCGGAAGCACTCCAGCCTTTGGGTTTATGGAGGTTAAAGCAGATGGTCGGCCATGACAACCTTTTTTGTAAATTCGTCCGGAGATAAGTTTGATGGTCAGAATACATTAATACATAGAATCAAACGACAACTCTTTTTCTATTCCCTCTATAAGGCTGTCTAGCTTACAGTCCTGTTGGGAAAGCTTGGCAGCTATCTCTACTTGGTCATACACCAAATGCGGAGGAATTTCTTGTCCATCGGACCCTCGAGGTCCCACGCAGGCCATATGATTTGGATCAAGACGAGTGTAGCGCGTCTTCACCATGGCCCGGGCTTCTCGAGCACCCATGCGGCATGCTGATGCTTTCCATAGTTTGAAACAGCGTCGAGCCCCTTTGAACAGGTCCGCCAAATCCTCCATAGTTTCCGGAGGTGAGTCGCCCGGCCATAAAGCCCTGGCCATACTCTTCATGGCCTTCTGAGCCCGTTCATGGACCCTTGAAAGCTCTTGCAGCACGTCACCCTCAAAACCAGACACTACGCCTTCAGGCTACCCAGTTAAAAAACCTGCAGGAGAAGTTTTATAAGAAACTTTCAAAATAAGAGACTACAAGGAGAGCTAGGTATAAGGGACATACTAAACATGCCGCTTTTTAGCCTCCGGTTCTCTTCCAAAGCTATTGAAAGTTGGGCCTTTACGCCCTTTAGCTCCTGTTCGAGCCTAATATTTCTATTCTGCGCTTGGTTGATGTTTTCTATAGCTTGCGTCAGTGCACGCTCGCTAGCGGCTATTTCCCCTTCGGCAAATTTTTAGTCCGCCAAAGCAGCTCCTAGCTCCCTCTCCAGTTGGTCGGTCGACCCTGTTACCGTATTACAAATTAGTACATACATAACACCATAGTAATCAGCAGAACTATAATAGCTTCCGGACACCATTGTTCTTACCACCAGCATCCTTTTCGGATTCCTTCGAATTTTTCAATTCGGCGAGCTGGGTCCGGCACTCTTCAAGCTCCTTGGATAAAGAGTTATTCTTTTCTTGAAGCACCTACAAAAACACAACGATCCTCATATCAGTTATACCAACTGTTTAAATCTCGGGGGCTACTCGCATGGGAACACTCAAAATGAACACATACCCGCATATCTTTGGAAAGCCGATGAGTGGCTCCGGTGAGTCCATCTTGAGCGGCTCGGATATACGCATATGCAGAATTGAGGGCGTTAAACGCCTCCTCGGTAAAAGCAGGATCACGCATGCCTGCTTTCCGCCACCGGTGAACCATCACAACCTCCACTTTGGAATTAGTAACTGACATTCCATCTGAATCCTCCTGGAGAGGACAATCCGGCACTGAATCAGCATTAACCCCTGACGGGCCTAAAGCCGGATTGGCTAGAGCTTGGTCTGCATTGTCTCTGGACACCGTCCGGTGTGTATTCCTCCTAAAAGGAAAAAACAAAGCGGAAAGTAGTAATATCGATTTCATCACCCAACGCTTGTCAAAACAAACATACCTCTTTGAAGGTCCGCGGGTGTTCGCAATCCTCTTTCGCTTCGAGGCCTCACCCGACGCGGGCGCCACCCTCTGAGTTGATGGTCTACGCACAGTTGGGCATGAGGAGCGCCGTCCCTGTTCAAGTATGATAGAATACGGTGGGTAAGGCGCACTGGGAATCTTCTCTTTGATGAGATATGTCCTAAAATACTTACACGAGAAGAAGGAATGAGGCATGGGTAATCGGCTATTATAGCCACCAAGGGACCCTCACGACAGGCTAGGTAGAAGACTCCATCTTCTAGCTCTATACCTATGTTCGGATCTTCATCGTATCCGGGGCCCGCATTCTGAAATCGGTCCTCTAGCTGTGGGACAGGAGTGTTAATCCCCTCGATCACCTTCCTCCACTCCTATTAGGAGAAACCGAATTCAGATCGGATAATATATCATAACGAAGGAAAAAGGTGGTCGGTCATGAGAGAAACTTACCCAGTCAAGAGGATTGTACATAGAAAAACCCTCCCGGCATGTTAAACGAATGAAGTCTTGTTTCTCTCCCTTATAAAGACCTTCTAGGATAGCGGCTAGAGCGGCAGGGTCATCTAGACCTAGGCGTAAGCAGAGTAAGGCATCATCTGGGCCATTATAGTGCCACATTGGAAATCCTCTGGCTTAAGGCGGCTGCATGCATCGCTTTATTGAATAGCCATCACTTCGATTATGGATAACCTTGAACTGGTGAGAAATTTGATCTTGCCAGCCAGTCTGCTAACCTCCGCTCTCTCTTCTTCCGAGGGACTATGGGGACACCAGTTGAAAAGCTTATTTGGCGGAGCACTAGAATACATAGGGAGTCCTCGTCGAACTGGATCCGACAGAGCAACGTCCTCAATGTAAAACCACTCTGAAGGCCACTCTGAAAGAACATGCGGTGCCCCCATGTTTGGTTTTGGTAATTGATGACAATATCTATGTACTAATGGTTGCCTTGAGTTATGTTTGAAGGGTTTGTCCATAGGCTTTTCTTGGAGTACATTCGTTGGTTTCAAGGAGAGTTTGTGATGACCAAGGTGATATTAAGGAATTATCCAAAGATTGGTCTTGTGAGGGTTGAACTTATTGCAAGAATGTCTTGAAGAAGAAGAGTGTGTGATCATTCATGTTTACCTTCAAGACATCATCGAAATGAAGAGAGTTGGAAAGATTCAAGGTTGATCAAGACTAAGTCAAAGAGCGAATCAAGTTGATCAACACACAAAGCATATAAGATGTACCAAGAGGGATCAAGTGATCCCATGGTATGGTAAGCATTGTCCATTACGCTTTGTGTACTAACCCATGGTCTACGTGAGAGTTCGTTGTGGGGTTAGGTTTGTTTCCATGGGCTTGCGTCAAGAAAAAGATATTATACAACCCATGGAGGATGACATCAAATGGTGATCGTCATCAAGATTGCGGTATGAAAGTTCAAGTGGAGCATCACAAAGAGATCAAGTGCTTGAAGCTTGCCGTCCATTGTGGTCACAATGGACTTGTGAAGATGTGCCGAAGAGTAGCTCACCCATAGTGGAGTATGGGGAAGAAATCTACTAGTCTTCAGCGAGCCAACGCAATCAAGAAAGGTGGTCCAACTTGAGGGAGTGAAGATCGTCATCATCCAGCTCAAGTGGACTATGTGCAAGGCAAAGGTTTTCCCTTGATAGGTTTTCTATTTTACCGGTCTCATGGTAGTTGTGGGAGACCGGGTTATAGGATCGATTGCCGTACTATCAAGGGGGGCTCTCAAGTTGGTAGCTTGATCGTATTGTTAGTAGAGAGCTCAAACCATTGCATCCTTGCATCATGTTTCTTGGTTCTTGTTTGGTTCTCTTTTTGAGTCTTAGAGCTTATGGTCATCTTGATGACAAGCTTGAGTTCATCGAAAACGGAGTTCGCATGCGTCTTCTATGATGTTTTCGGTGTTGGAGGTTTTACCGGTCTTTTCCGAGAAAGGGTTCTCACCATTTTCTTATGGGCCTTTTCTAATTTGCTTCTTATTGGTTCTTCTATCAAGATTGTGTTAGTCCTTGTCGCTAGCTTTCCAACAAACTTGGTTTCATCGAATTCGGAGTCCGTATGCAAAAGTTATTGTCGTTTTGGTGTACTGAAAAGGCTGTAGTGGTACTACCGCGGGTTGGAGCGGAAGTAATTTTTTACTACCGCTTTCGGGAGCGGTACTACCGCTTGGAGCAGTACTACCGCGGCTACTTTCGTGGCTACTTCCGCTCGGGACCAAAAACTCGTCACAAGTCCAGCAGTGGTAGGCACTGATGTAATTTTTTAGTACCGCTCGTAAGCAGTAGTACCGCTACCCTTAGCAGTAGTACCGCTACCCGTAGCGGTAGTACCGTGAGGTCAAGCGGTACTACCGCTCCGACGGTTCTTCTGACCTTTTTGCCTCCTCGCTATTATTTTTCAAAGGGGTTCTACTGCCCTAGCGGTAGTACCGCTCCTGGAGCGGTAGTACCGCTCTGTGCGGGCTGTGAGCATAACGGTTGGATTTTTCCCCCAACCTATAAAAGGGGGTCTTCTTCCCCAATGAACCTAATCCTTAGAGCTCGTGTTCTTCCCCCATTGTTGACGTTCTTCGAGCTTGCTATCTCTCAATCCCTCCATGGATTCTTGCTAGTTTTGGGTGGGAAAGAGAGAGGAGATCTAGATCCACATTTCCACCAATCACTTTCTCCTCTAGGTGAGGGGAACCCCTTGGATCTTGATCTTGGAGTTCTTGGTGTTCTCCTTCTTGTTCTTCCTCTCATTTCCCTCCCTAGCATTAGTTGCTTTGGTGGGATTTGGGAGAGAAGGACTTGGGCACTCCGTGTGCCCTTGCCATTGCATTTGGTGCATCGGTTTGAGTTCTCCACGGTGATACGTGGAAGTGAAGTTGAGAAGCTTATTACTCTTGGGTGCTTGGTAACCTTGAGCTTGTTCCTCTTGGGTGCTTGGGTGCCCTAGACGGTTGTGGTCACCTCGGAGCCATATTCCATTGTGGTGAAGCTTCATGGTGTCGTTGGGGAGATAGCCCCAACCTTGGTGTTCGGAGCTCAATCATTGTGGTGTAAAGCTCCGGGCAAGCGTCGGGGTCTCCAATTAGGTTGTGGAGATCTCCTCGAGCAATTTGACGGGTTCCGGTGACCGCCCCCAAGGGTTGCCAAAGTGTACGGGTTCGGTGACCGCCCCCAAGGGTTGTCATTTGTATGGGTTCGGTGACCGCCCTCAAGGGTCCCTTAGTGGAATCACGACATCTTGCATTGTGCGAGGGCGTGAGGAGATTACGGTGGCCCTAGTGACTTCTTGGGGAGCATTGTGCCTCCACACCGCTCCAAACGGAGATTAGCATCCGCAAGGGTGTGAACTTCGGGATACATCGCCGTCTCCGCGTGCCTCGGTTATCTCTTACCCGAGCCCTTTACTTATGCACTATACTTTGTGATAGATATATTGTTTCTTGTCATATATCTTGCTATCACCTAGTTGTTTATCTTGATTAGCATAAGTTGTTGGTGCACATAGGTGACCCTAGTTGTTGTAAGTTTTGTGCTTGTCAAATTAACCGCTAGGTTTATTCCGCATTTGTTCAAGCCTAAACCGTAATTATTTTAAAGCGCCTATTCACCCCCCCCCCCTCTAGGCGACATCCACGATCTTTCAATTGGTATCAGAGCCTCGTCTCTCTTTATAGGGCTTAACCGCCTAGAGAGTAAGGATGTCGACTAGGGGCTTAGGATTCTCTGACCCTCTTAGTTTTGATGGCACAAATTTTGATGTTTGGGTAATTCGCATGCTTAATCTCTTTAGGGTCATGGACCCAAATTTAGAGCGAATTGTAGATATGGGTGTTTCTCCTCCAAAGGATCCCCAAAGATTATCTTTAGAGGATGAGAAAAACTCTTATCTCAATGCTCAAGCTTCTAATGTGCTTTTCGATGCTTTGAGCAATATAGTTATATTTCAACTCATGCCATTCCGGGATGCTCATGAGTTGTGGACAAAGCTTCAAGATAAATATGGTGTGTCCAAGAATTGTGGGAATGATTGTTCTCCATCCACCTCCGGCCGTGTTGTCTTCTCAACTTCCTCTACTTCACCTACATGTGGTTTGCCACAAGGTAATGATATGGTGAGTAGTGTTGGTCATTGCAATGATGATAGTATGCTTATTGTGGATGATCCTTCATCACTATCTTATTGTAATGCATCTTCTTTGGACTTTAACACTTCGAGCACCCAACATGTTTCACATGCTTGTGTTGATAGTCCTTGCATATCATTTAGAAATTGTTTGACTAAAACTCATGATGATATGCTTGCTATGTCTTGTTGCCATGATAAAAATGCATCTATTTCCTCGAATTGTTGTGCTAACAATGTAGAGGAAACCCAACAACCCATGGAACAAGATGTAGTCTTGAATGGTGCTTCAAGGGATCCTACATCATCATCTATTGCGTTTTGCCTTATGGCCAAGGCTTCAAAGGTATCTCCCACTTTGAACCCCAATATATCTTGTGATGATAGTGATGATGACAATGATGATGATGTAGAAAATGATGAAGAGAATGATAATGTTGCCTCCTTAAAAATTAAGGGGGAAATGATTTTTAAAGCTCTTCTTAAGAATAAATTAGCTCGTTCCAACTTTATGGAAATCATGTCTATTGCCATTGAGGGCAAGAAATATATTGATGAGTTGGAATCTCATCTAGAGGAGCATGAGGTCACCATTGAGAAAATGGAAGGTCATGAGCATGATTACGCTAATGAGATCGCCGACCTTTCGCAAGCTCTTGAACTTGAACAAACCACCAAGGAATCTCTTGAGGAGACTTTTGCTCTAGAACTATCTAAAATAAAGGAATCCCGTGATAGAGCTCTCGAGGTGGCTAATGATTTTGAAACTAAAAATGAGAAGCTTGAAGTTGCACATGCTAAACTCATTCAGGATTCTGATCACCTCAAAAATGGCTCAAGGGCCATTAAGAGTGAGCTCATCAAACTCACCGAGTCTCATGCTCAACTTAAAGCTTCATATTCTAAATACCTTGCCAAGTTGCCTTCTCCTCTTGCTATTATTGATGATGCTTGTGCTACTAACTCTATTTCTAGTAAAGCATCCATTTTGAAGGAGAATGTTGAGCTATGGGCTCAACTTGAGTTGCTATCTAGCAATTATGGGAGATTGGAAGAAAGTCATGTAAAGCTCACAAGCTCTCATGATGATCTTCTAGTATCCCATAATGTGCTAAAGATAGCTCATGAGGCTATGATCATCAAGGTAACATCTAGTGAGTCTCATGTGGTCGCTAGCACTACTTCTAGGCAAAATGCTATATTGCCATGTGCTAGTCCTCGTAATTCATCTATGCATAACATTGGTACATCTTGTGATGAATTGCTTTCCTTGCCTTGTTGCTCTATCAATGAAGCCTATACTTCCTCTAGTACTTGTGTTGATACTAACCATGTAGAGGAAATCAAAGAGCTCATGACCCAAGTCTCTTCCTTGAAGAAAGACTTGGAAAAGTGTCATGAAGGGAAGTCCACACTCAACAATATCTTGAGTGTGCAAAAATCCCCCAATGGCAAAGGTGGACTTGGATTCAACTCCAACAAGAAGAAGAAGTCCAAGAGCAATAAGAACAAGGGCCAAGAACAACTCAAGAATTCGGCCAAGATTATTTGCTTCAAGTGCAAAATTGAAGGGCATCATGTTAGATCTTGCTGATTGAAGAAGAAGGTCATTAGTGACAAGCAACAAGGGAAGAGGCCACAAGTTCAATCTCGTGCTCAACCGCAAGATGGAGAAAGGCCGCTTCCCAAGAAGACTCATGGTAATGCTTCTCATTTTGAGAAATCAAATGAGAAGAAAGTGAAGAGTAGATGTTGCTACCTATGCCCTGAGAAGGGTCGCCTTGCTTCTTCATGCACTAGTGGTAACTTATCCAACCCAATTATTATTGATGATGTCTATTTTCTTGGGAAGGATAATGTTGGCAATGTGTTTGCCAAGTTTTTTGGTACTCAAAGTGGTGTCAAGAAAAGAACTATTTGGGTGGCCAAGCCTATTGTGACTAACCTCTTAGGACCCAACTTGGTTGGGGACCAACAAGCTAAAACTTGATGAATAGGCGTTGTTGGAGGGCGTTGGAGACTTGGTACATTATGAAGAATTAAGGGGTCTTCATCATTCATATTGTCTCAAGCCAAGTCATTCGGATGATCAAGTTTCTATCTTATATCCAATGTTCCTACTTGCGGTAACTCGTGCTTAAATTGTTTACATTGAAAGTTACTTGCCCCTTTGCATGTTTTGGTTTTGTTCCTTGCATGTGTTTGTATATGATGTGCGTCCAATTTGTATATCTTGAGAAATCAAGTATGTGTATATTGGTTTGCACATCATGTATGCGTGTGTCGTGCGTTGAGCCTTTGTGCTTCTTGCTTTTATCTTAGGTGGCTCTTGTGAGAGATTAATGGAACATCCCATTTTGGGGGAGTGATGTGCTTTGTGCACCTCACAATCCTATAAATGTGTGTACATGAGGAATACCATCTAGTATTGATATTACAAGATTATCTAGTCTCTATGTGGTATGCCTTCTCATGAGAAAGTCAAATTCTAAATGTTCCATTAATTATCTCTTGTTGGTTCTCTTTTGCATCTTGGTAAGTTTTTCATTGGTATCACATTATGGGGGAGTAATATTCTATGTGCATATTACAAGCCTAGAAAATGTGTAAATTTGAGATATTGTCACCTAGAGTTGATAGTATAAATTATGTTGTTCCTAGGTGGCATGTTAGCTCTACAAGTTGAATTTTTCTTGTGTTTGGTGTGAAGATGATGTTGGATATCATTGCTATCTATCACCGGGAATTATTTCCAAATACCTCTTGTCTTTGACAATTGGTAATCATTTATGTGGTGGAAATTATTGATCATCTTTACATTGTCTTTTGGTTTTATTTGTCTTATCTCTTGCCAAGTTTGTGTCAACTCCCATTTCCTTCCATGCCACTTCTGGATCTCGTGTTTTATTGTTTTTGTCGAGTGTTTTCTAGATATAGTGAAAGTGGTGATCACACCCTGTGCATTTTGTACTCGAATGCAAATTCTCTCTAAATGCACAATTCGTGGGGGAGCTATCCTATTTTCGATAGAACACTCATCTTGTGATCCATTTCAAGTGTGTGTTGATGGAAGGCAAGCCGTTTCTTTTTGGTACTTGTGCCATCATGAAACTTTGTAGATGGGTTGGTTCGTTTGGAACCATCCTCTCTTTTGGGAGTCTGATATCTTTCCTTTTGCGTGTATCAATGGATATCTCATTCCTTGATGTATCTTCTCAATAGATATCTTCCAAGTGATGATTTCTCCATTCGGTATCCTATTTTCACTTGGTATTTCTTTTCCATTTCCTTTCGTTTCTTGAAAGTTTTGAGCATGCATATTTACTACATATATTTTCTTTGGCATGCTTTCTTCCTTTAACCCAATATATAGGGGAAACTCCATCTAGTCTCAATTTGGATGAGATGTGCATGAAATTCATTTTCATATTTAAATGCACTTAAGTTTGTGGAGTTTGTCCTATATATTGGTGTTTCTAACTCTTTGGTCCCAATGAGTTTGGGTACCATTTTGTTTGTGTTGTTCTAGGAACAATTGGAGATGCATTGGATGCTCGGCTCATTCAAAAGGAAGGTGGTGTCACCATGTGCTTATTGGAGTCAAATTAGGATGATCAATGAACTACTATCTACCTTCATTTGGTATCTACTACATCCTTCCAATGGTATCTCGGTAACAAGTATCATCATCTACTTCATGCACACATTTCTTGCACCAACCTTGCATAGGTTGCATCATGGCATGTTAGTCATTCCTTCTTGTCATATTTGTTTCCTTTCTCAAAGCATCCCAACAATGATGCCTTGTTGCTAGTCGTGATGTCTTTGATGTTCCCTTGGTTGGAATTCATGTATATACAATAAGACCTTATCTAGCCATGTGCTTGTGTTTAAGCAAAATATCTTATTGGTATAATTATGACTTCCTTGTGGATATCTTTTTACTTCCTTTTTGTAACTATTTCGAGTGTACATTATTCTTTGTGGATTGATATCATCATGATTTTCATCTACCTAGAATCTTATACACTTGAGAGAAATTACAAATCTAGAAGATATCCTTTCTTTCACGACCACCTTGTCTTTCTTGTATCATTTCGTTGGTGGCTCCGTGAAAGCCTTTGCCTTGAGTGCGGATCTTATCTTGTTGCATCTAGATGCACTCTTGTGTGGTGACGATATTTTTGTCTCTTGCTTGTCTTGACAAGGCTTTTGCCAATTAATTGGTATCCCTCGTCTTGATAACGCTCTCTATTTATATCTTCACCATGGGTTGTCACAAGCATAGGTTCTTTATATGCTTATTAGTGAGCTTGTGAACCCGTTTGCTTGTTGTGTGTGGGAATGATAGGCCTTGCACCGAGTATCTCTTTCATTCAAGACTATATTGATGCTTAATGTTCATCCATACATTAGTCTTCTCAAGTACTTTGCCATGACTCACACACATCATTTTGGTTGAGCATACTCTTAAGTTGTCTCTTTTATATGTTGCTCAACCATTTGTTTGTTGCAAGTGCTAGGCTTTGTTACCTTCATGCTCACTTGCACTTGGTGTGAGTTTCTATTGATTTTGGGGGAGTGATGATCCTATTTTGTGCACTTGGTATCCTAATGAAAATTTTCTAAGGAGTGCACAAATTATGGGGAGCTTCACCAGTGTCTTTAGAAAAATCGGTTGCTATGTCATGAGTTCTATTGATCTTGGGGGAGCGACGATCCTATGTTGTGCTCGTTGTATCCAAATACAAAATTAAATTGTGCACAAATCATGGGGAGCTTCTCTAATTTCTCTAGAACACTCCTTAATCATATCTTAATATCTTTTATTCATGTGGCATGTAGGATCATTGGTCTAGTTGGTTCAATTGGTATCTTTTGATAGCTTGCTTCAATTGGTATCCTTTGATTGCTTGATTGCGTGTCTCTCCTTTTGTTATGCCTTTGTGGCATATCTTTATTTTGCAATCTTTGAGCCTCAATATAATTTGTGTTCCTCCAAGTATTTACCGTTGGATATGTGTATTGCATTCCACTATCTAGTTGAGAAATACACAATTTATGGAGGAGCATAATTTATATTGGCCTTCTAAGCTTGTCACCCATTTTGGCAATCAATGCCAATGGGGGAGAAGTTTCAGAGAGTTTAGTTTTGTGAGGAAGTTTAGAGAGTTGTCTCTTCTCTCTTCTTGCTTTGGTTTTGTTCCTAAGCTTTTGCATCTCATGCGCATACAGTATTGTTGCATGGTATGGTGATGCATAATTCCTTATATAAACTCCCTTGAAAGTGACTGTCATCAATTACCAAAATGGGGGAGATTGAAAGAACATGCGGTGCCCCCATGTTTGGTTTTGGTAATTGATGACAATATCTATGGACTAATGGTTGCCTTGAGTTA
Source organism: Secale cereale (assembly GCA_902687465.1). Taxonomy (NCBI): domain Eukaryota; kingdom Viridiplantae; phylum Streptophyta; class Magnoliopsida; order Poales; family Poaceae; genus Secale; species Secale cereale. The sequence goes on from LR738710.1 coordinate 284,790,909, forward strand.
TGTTTGAAGGGTTTGTCCATAGGCTTTTCTTGGAGTACATTCGTTGGTTTCAAGGAGAGTTTGTGATGACCAAGGTGATATTAAAAAATTATCCAAAGATTGGTCTTGTGAGGGTTGAACTTATTGCAAGCATGTCTTGAAGAAGAAGAGTGTGTGATCATTCATGTTTACCTTCAAGACATCATCGAAATGAAGAGAGTTGGAAAGATTCAAGGTTGATCAAGACTAAGTCAAAGAGCGAATCAAGTTGATCAACACACAAAGCATATAAGTTGTACCAAGAGGGATCAAGTGATCCCATGGTATGGTAAGCATTGTCCATTACGCTTTGTGTACTAACCCATGGTCTACGTGAGAGCTCGTTGTGGGGTTAGGTTTGTTTCCATGGGCTTGCGTCAAGAAAAAGATATTATACAACCCATGGAGGATGACATCAAATGGTGATCGTCATCAAGATTGCAGTGTGAAAGTTCAAGTGGAGCATCACAAAGAGATCAAGTGCTTGAAGCTTGCTGTCCATTGTGGTCACAATGGACTTGTGAAGATGTGCCGAAGAGTAGCTCACCCATAGTGGAGTATGGGGAAGAAATCTACTAGTCTTCAGCGAGCCAACGCAATCAAGAAAGGTGGTCCAACTTGAGGGAGTGAAGATCGTCATCATCCAGCTCAAGTGGACTATGTGCAAGGCAAAGGTTTTCCCTTGATAGGTTTTCTATTTTACCGGTCTCATGGTAGTTGTGGGAGACCGGGTTATAGGATCGATTGCCGTACTATCAAGGGGGGCTCTCAAGTTGGTAGCTTGATCGTATTGTTAGTAGAGAGCTCAAACCATTGCATCCTTGCATCATGTTTCTTGGTTCTTGTTTGGTTCTCTTTTTGAGTCTTAGAGCTTATGGTCATCTTGATGACAAGCTTGAGTTCATCGAAAACGGAGTTCGCATGCGTCTTCTATGATGTTTTCGGTGTTGGAGGTTTTACCGGTCTTTTCCGAGAAAGGGTTCTCACCATTTTCTTATGGGCCTTTTCTAATTTGCTTCTTATTTGTTTTTCTATCAAGATTGTGTTAGCCCTTGTCGCTAGCTTTCCAACAAACTTGGTTTCATCGAATTCGGAGTCTGTATGCAAAAGTTATTGTCGTTTTGGTGTACTGAAAAGGCTACAGCGGTACTACCGCGGGTTGGAGCGGAAGTAATTTTTTACTACCGCTTGGAGCAGTACTACCGCGGCTACTTCCGTGGCTACTTCCGCTCGGGACCAAAAACTCGTCACAAGTCCAGCAGTGGTAGGCACGAATGTAATTGTTTAGTACCGCTCGCAAGCAGTAGTACCGCTACCCTTAGGAGTAGTACCGCTACCCGTAGCGGTAGTACCGTAAGGTCAAGCGGTACTACCGCTCTGACGGTTCTTCTGACCTTTTTGCCTCCTCGCTATTGTTTTTCAAAGGGGTTCTACTGCCCTAGCGGTAGTACCGCTCCTGGAGGGGTAGTACCGCTCTGTGCGGGCTGTGAGCATAACGGTTGGATTTTCCCCCACCTATAAAAGGGGGTCTTCTTCCCCAATGAACCTAATCCTTAGAGCTCGTGTTCTTCCCCCATTGTTGACCTTCTTCAAGCTAGCTATCTCTCAATCCCTCCATGGATTCTTGCTAGTTTTAAGGGGAAAAGAGAGAGGAGATCTAGATCCACATTTCCACCAATCACTTTCTCCTCTAGGTGAGGGGAACCCCTTGGATCTTGATCTTGGAGTTCTTGGTGTTCTCCTTCTTGTTCTTCCTCTCATTTCCCTCCCTAGCATTAGTTGCTTTGGTGGGATTTGGGAGAGAAGGACTTGGGCACTCCGTGTGCCCTTGCCATTGCATTTGGTGCATCGGTTTGAGTTCTCCACGGTGATACGTGGAAGTGAAGTTGAGAAGCTTATTACTCTTGGGTGCTTGGTACCCTTGAGCTTGTTCCTCTTGGGTGCTTGGGTGCCCTAGACGGTTGTGGTCACCTCGGAGCCATATTCCATTGTGGTGAAGCTTCGTGGTGTCGTTGGGGAGATAGCCCCAACCTTGGTGTTCGGAGCTCCATCATTGTGGTGTAAAGCTCCGGGCAAGCGTCGGGGTCTCCAATTAGGTTGTGGAGATATCCTCGAGCAATTTGACGGGTTCCGGTGACCGCCCCCAAGGGTTGCCAAAGTGTACGGGTTCGGTGACCGCCCCCAAGGGTTGCCATTTGTACGGGTTCGGTGACCGCCCTCAAGGGTCCCTTAGTGGAATCACGACATCTTCCATTGTGCGAGGGCATGAGGAGATTACGGTGGCCCTAGTGGCTTCTTGGGGAGCATTGTGCCTCCACACCGCTCCAAACGGAGATTAGCATCCGCAAGGGTGTGAACTTCGGGATACATCGCCGTCTCCGCGTTCCTCGGTTATCTCTTACCTGAGCCCTTTACTTATGCACTATACTTTGTGATAGATATATTGTTTCTTGTCATATATCTTGCTATCACCTAGTTGTTTATCTTGCTTAGCATAAGTTGTTGGTGCACATAGGTGAGCCTAGTTGTTGTAAGTTTTGTGCTTGACAAATTAACCGCTAGGTTTATTCCGCATTTGTTCAAGCCTAAACCGTA
>LR738710.1:284793737-284825060 GCA_902687465.1 Secale cereale
CCCCCCCCCCCCCCTCTAGGCGACATCCACGATCTTTCACACTCTTCGGATGCTTTCTTCGTAGTACCGGGAAGATAGACTGTCCCGGCTATGCGCCATAATTCAGCACCCCCAACTTCAAATATTGGTCCTTTTTCCGATGGAGGAACAAGACAGAAGTACTTTCTCCACAGCTCAAAGTGAGGCTCGCAGCCCAAGAACAGTTCGCATAAAGCGACAAAACCCACGATATGCAGGACAGACCCCGATGTAAGATCTTGCAGTTGGAGACCATAGAACTCCAGGAGTCCCCTAAGAAAGGGGTGGACGGGGAAACCTACGCCTCTTAAAATGAAGGGGCAAAACATACCCGCTCTCCATCGGAGGGGTTAGGAAAGCTCTCTGCCAGGGCTTGGTTGTCGATAGAAGTTAGTCCGGCCCAGACGGGGACTAGATCCTTTGGAGGGAGATATCCCTGTGCATGAAGTGTCCTCAGATGTGCATGGGATACAGAGCAGCTTTGCCAATCTCCTGCATGAGGGCCATGAGGACGCGAGGAAGAGCTTGGGGCGCTAGCCAATGTTTGAAGATTTTTTGCAGGCACTAGGGTTTCTTCCGCATGGAATGGGATGGGGAGGCAACTGGGATCTGTTCTCTTATATAGGCACCTTATCTGCACAGTCAAGGGGGTATTTGTAAAACTGCCCAGACGGTTCACATTTGTTGGACACGTGGAAGCCAAGGTGACGGCGGCGGGGAATCGACGGAATACAATATTTAAAGAAGCCGAACTATCATCCAGGAGGACTCACCTTGCAAGCCCAAAGACATGAAGCCAGACACAGTCTCGTCCTTGAAGGCAACTTCGGGGGCTAATGAGGGAGCCCTGTATTCAGGGGTCCTCAAACATCTGGGTCGTTGAAGCTGGGCCGTATTGGAAGGCCGCGTAAAGAAGAAGCAGAAGACCCTCCCCCGTGTTCGATCAGGGCTCCTATGTACGTAGAAAGGCAAGTGTAGAGTCCGGATGTATCTAATTACTTCCTCCCCAAGTCTCCCTTGTAACCCTAGGTCCCCTCTGGCGTGTATATAAGCCAGGGGGTTTAGTCTATAAGGGGATCATCAACATCACAATATCCTCATAGGTTAGACTTTAGGGTTTAGCCATTACGATCTCGAGGTAGATCAACTCTTGTATTGATCATCATCCATATTAATATAGCAGGAAGTAGGGTATTACCTCGATCGAGAGGGCCTGAACCTGGGTAAACATCATGTCCCCAGCCTCCTGTTAACATCGATCCTCTAAATGCAAAGCTTGGGCCCCCCTACCCGAGATCTGCCGGTTTTGACATCGACACCCACGCCATGGCTTCCGTGGTTGTGCTCAGCATAGCTGGCGAGGCGAATCGCGACGTCACTCAACTCTTGGTAACACCAGCAGGGGCGTCGTTGCGTTCTGGCCATCGCGAACCATTCGCCAAGGCAGTTTGGTGATGAGTGGGTTGCACTTGGTGATTGACGTCCCAGTTTGGCGCTCTATTTTGCTCGCCTTGCTCCAGGCAAGGCGCATGCCCAGTAGCCGCTCCCGCGATAGGCACGACTGGAGGGTAATGACTTGCACCAGAGCGGGCATCGTTGTTGCAGTTGCGCCCGCTACCGCGACGGGGAGGTTGGGATTGAACGTTCCCTGCGCCCACGGCTTGTAGGTTATGCCCGTCAGGGTGTTATTGATGCCGCACGCCCCGACGCTTTCTACTCCAGCTTTGGCCGAAGGGGACACAACGACGGCGCCGCCTGCGCCGGTCATGTCACTCGCGGCACCCGCCTCACCCAACGTCGTCGTGGCGCCTACAGCATCTGCGGCCGCGTGTGAAGGGGCTTTCGAAGTAGAGGGATGTGAAGGCGCACCGTATTTCTTCTTGGGCACCATCAGTGTAGAATATGATGATGATGGTTGACATGTTGTTCCCAACCTCGGGTTTGCGCAAGTGATTCCCCCTATTGGCGCGCCAAAGATGTCATGGGAGAATACGATCTATGGGACCATGAGCGCCTTTGTGGTTCATTGAGGGGGAGATCACGTTGCACAAAGAGCGGAGGCAACGAGGCAACGCGACGGCAATGCCACGGGTGGTTTTTACCCAGGTTCGGGACGCCGTGAGGCGTAAAACCCTACTCCTGCTTTTGGTGGATTGGATGTGGGTAATTAAACAACACGCGGCATTCAAGCCAGGCAAGGTGTCCTCGGGGAGAGCAGCTACGCGCGTACAAGTGGGGCGAGAGTTTGAATCCGTTTCTAGGTTGCCTTGGGCCTCCTTTTATAGATCAAGGTGTAACCACAGTGCCAAAATAGTCTTTATCTAGCAATTAGATAGCCAACAGTGCTATCATACGTAAACCTGGCAGTTAGGACAAAGTGCATTAAATCCATTACTAGGTGTAACATTGAGGATGAAACCTGGCAAGCCTTTTGTGCCGCTTAATTGTCTTCTGCTTATCTGCTTGTAACGCCTCTGGACAGGTGTCAAATGGGTGTAATTTGTCTTCCAACGGGCCGCCATGTGCTTAGTGGAGGCCACTTAATCATCTGGAGGCTCGACACCGCACTGATAGGTGATTTGCGTTGCGATGCGGTGGAGCGGTGGTGCCTTGGCGGGAACTCTTGCTCTTGGCGGCCCCGGCAAACCTGCTAGGACGATCTTGGGCTCGTGCTTGGGGCGGTCTAGACCTGGCCGGGCCCTCCTGCCCAGCAAAGGAGGCCTTCCCAAGGTGTGATCTGTTGTCTTGTATGTTGACTTGGTCTTATTGATCTGCTCCTTGATCTCGAAGAGTGGTTTCTGTGGCATGGCCTAGCTTTACACGTTGGTGTCGGACATGTGATCCCAGCGCGCCTGTGTATGAGTCCGGGCAGCAAATGTGAATGTTTGTTGCACCGACACATGCAAAGCAATTCGAATGATAAGGTGCGCAGAAATAACCGGTGATGCTCGATGGCGACAGAGAATTGTGTAGACCAGTTCGTCCATCTGCACAAGGACTACGTCTGGTTGGAGGGGTTGTGATTTAACACAGAAGATAAACTCTCGTCGACCTATTCTCCTAGACAATTGGTTCATCAACCAATGTCGATCACTCGTGGTAGATACTTGTTTTGATCTCTAAACCTTTACAAACTTCTTCTTCAAGAACCACAATCACTATTGATCTCTGAAGAAATTGATACCTAACCATCTAGAGAGTTTGCGGCTCTCAAGAGTGATAGGTGAGCATGCTGGACTTAGATTTGACTGGTACTAAACCACTATCTAATTCTTGGTCTCTAGGGATTTTCTCTCAATGGATTTTAAACTCAAATCACTCTAGAGAGTGTGTTGCTCAACAGTCTTCTCAGAATCAAATGGAGCAGCCCCCGAACAAAGCCAGTGCATGGTGGCTATTTATAGCCGCATCCTTCCTTCATGGGAAGTGACCATTTCGGACATGCGGTCCAGCCAATGGCCAACCGACACGTTTGCAACGGTCAGATTTTAAAGCAACGGTAACATTGCATGAGAGACAAGTAATGCTAACTCTTTGGTCGGAGACAAATCTCTTGCAGCGAAGAAGATCGCAGTCTCTTGCTGGCAGGAATTTTCTCGGAACACAAATATATTTCTCTCACAACTTACATAGGATTGAGTTTAGGATCACAGAATCAAAGCATCAAACACTATACCCATCTTGATATTATGGTCGTCCTATGACTCAATGAAATAAAAGAAGAAGGATGAACAGTGTCACACACTGCATTTTGTAACAAGGCTATTGCATTAATAAAGCATCAAAATTTGGACCAACAATAACTTTTTGCATCATTTGGCTTTTATTTGGAGTTGAATTTTTCTCTCTGTGATTTCAAGTGCTCTTTAAAAGTCAACATAGCCTCACCTTCTATACTTCATCTCCTTGCCCCAAACTTCTACCCAATAATCATACCATGTGTACAGAACAGTATAGTATATTCTTACAAAAATATTTTGGCCAAATAATATTTTCGAAAATTAGTTTTCCAAAAACCCCTGAATTGAGATTTGCACACCAAGTACTTGATTTAGGATGAGAAAAATCTTCTAAAATGTATATTTGAATCCTATTAGGTATAGGACTCCCATAAACCACAAAAGTATAAATTTAAAAGTTATTTTCCTATTTTATTTAAAGGTTTTTTCTTTAGGCCAGAAATGGTCTTTAATAGGTAAAAATTATTTTAATGTTTCAAAAATATTTGTGAAATTTCAGGGAGACTCATAGGACATATATTGTCCATATATAAGAATTTCAAAACATGGTCATGTTCAAAATATTGGGCAAATCCCTCAAAAACCCTTTATGGATATTTCAAGCTTTTGAAATATTTACAAAGGTATTATTCTCTATAAAAAAATCTAGGAAAATTCTAGCAAGTCAGATACTCATAATATGATGACCTTGCAAAGTTTCAGCTCAATCCAAATTGTTTTGATTTACAAAAGTGCCCCAAACCATTTCTGTTCAGATTCAAATTTGAACAACTTTACATGACCAACTTTTTCCAAATGCCCCCAAACTCTGTGGACATGTTCACAACCCCAAATGATGACACTACACCAAGTGGGTCATCAAGGGCAATGGATTTGCATGACTAGATCTTGATAAAAGCAATTATGTTGATTTCTAGGATTTACAAAAGTTGCATTAGCAACTTTGCCCAAATGAGCTCTAATTTAGTGGAAGGGCCTAATTATATGTGCCATTTCATCCTGTGGAGTCTCATGCAAAATGAAACCCAATTGCTTGCCCAAACAAGCTACAAACACCTTCTGGCCAATTACCAAAACAGCAACTTTGGCTTCTTCCACTAATCCAAATAGGCTCAAGTTTTTACCACGACACCTCCAAAACCTCTTCTACCTCCAATAGCAATGGCTGCACCTCAGCTCCATGATTGAGGCGTAAAACCACGCCTTTTACATCTCTGGACAGCTCCTTGCACTCTTCTCTCTCAACCCCCTCTCATTCTAGAAGCCCTCCAGAGCATCCAATGCCATTTCCCTATTATTTATTGCCTCCCTTAGCTTCCACACACTAGTGGACACAACCACAGGGCATAAATAATGCCGATGACAGCCATACACGCGCTCTGGAGCGCGCTACAGTGCACTCTGGCACTGTAGCCGCTCCTAGTCAAGCGCCTCCGGCCACCTCGGCCCTCCCCTCGCACCAGCCGAGGCGCCTCGACGTCCATGATACGCCACAGCCTGGACCCCCTCCTCCTTCTCCCTCCTATGGCCTCCCTCGCACGCGCGCCAGCCGCCCGCGAGCTCCAATCCACGGTCTCACACGCGCGAGCTCCCTAGAGCTTTCCCTGCTCCTTCCCTTCCCTTCTCTGGACGTGGACCTCGTCCACCAACAGCCTGGACACTCTCACGAGCGCTCTCACGGCCTCTGGCCGCACCCGTCACTTCGCCGGCGCACAAGTCTACGGTGGACCGGCACCCAGCTATATAAGCCCGCCCCAGACCACTCTAGTAGCACCAGCCTCCCCTTCACACCTCCTAGAGCACTCCCGCATCTCTCACAAGCCCTCTAGGGGCTTCTGTGCTCGGGATCGACCGGAGCCCCGCCGCCTCGGGTCGCCACCGATCCAGGGGTATACGCCTCCTCCGCCCCCACTCGCACTCGATCTAGAACCGCACGGACCCACTGACCATTTCCCCTCTCCTTTCCCTCTCTGTTGCAGCCAGAAACGACCGGAACGACCATCGTCTGATGCTCCTCTGCCATGCATCCTCATCGCCTGCGAACCGGACAGCTTCGGCGACCACCTCCACCACCACCTGAATGACGACTCCGCGCTGAGTCCAGCCCTACCCTCCGCTCGCCCCGCCGTGCCCTGCATCGCCACCTGTGAGCTCGCCGGCTGTCTGGACATGGGTTAGGGATGATAGGCGGGCCTCGCCTGTCAGCCACTCTTCCCTCTGGCCTCCCCTCCCTCCCACTGGTAGCTAGGCCCCGCCCGTCAGGTTTAAACCTGGCGTGCGCGCGCTGCTCGGCTCGCCCGGGCCGAAACCCCTCTGGGCATGTGCACTGAGGCCGTTCTATCCCAGTTGCACAATGGCCTTTTTCTTTTCTGTGGATTTTTCAAATAAAGCCACAGGATAAAATAATTATCCAAATTAATGTATTCCAACTCCTAAAATCTTGTAATATTCCAACTTATTTAATGATGTAACTTTCACACATATTCATGAACCTTTTATGTACTGTTCAAATTCAAATCCAAATTTGAACAATGAAACCTTTGTTTAAAAATACCTTCATCCTATTCTGTCACTTTATATCCAAAACTAAGAATTTTCCCCTTCTTAGTTTTCCCATATTATTTTATAAAAATGAGTTGACATTTTTTTGAACACTTTGACTTTTTTTTGCTTTTATTGTTGCCTTATTTTACCGTTGTTCTTTTGCGACGAATAGATCACGTGATTGACGAAGTAGTTGGAGAAGAAGAAGGAGCAGGACTTGAATACTTTGAAGACCAAGCCAACCAAGGCAAGCAGCCCTTTGACCATGTCTAAGAAACCCCTTTTTACGCATGTCATATAGCATTTATTGTCAATGCACCGGAATCATGTTGAGGTGATGACCACTTGTGTGGGTCGCCTTGTTTCTTTCCTATTGAAACTTGCATCAAGCATGACCCTATCTTCCTATGAGGGTTGTGCGGGTGGGAATAGGTAGGTTGCTATGGTAGTGGCTATGCAAGTGGGGCGTGAATATGCATGATGGTGGAGGCATAGTACTTTCAAAAGACTTTTCAAAAACCCCGTCGGGTGCCACTTATGTCCAAGGGAGATGATGAGTTGGGTAACCACTTGATGAAGAAGTGGTGTACCGAGGCAAGTGTGTGAGTTGTGTTCAAAATGGATTGGTTTAAGTTGTGACTGTTATTCCAACCTTACATGCGCAACCACTCTACCCTTATATGGGAAAGGGCATTACTGATTACCTAGGCCGATACTAGCATGGTGCCCGCATTACTAGTGACGAGGGTGACACGAGGTCACTCTCGGGACGGGATCGTGCTTGGATAGGCGGCCATGACTATTTTCACAGGGCACCACACCGTTGGTACCCCGTGCCAGTGGTATGTGATGAATATGGGAGCGAGGCTCCACAATTTTAAGATGTGAAATGTTGGGCACGGGGGTTGCTACCAATCGAGTGGACTCCATGTTAGTGTCATCTAGGGAAAGATAGTGATCGGGTGCTTACCCGGGTACTTGAGGTACAGCGGGTCGTGGATGACACGGAAGTTCCCCGGATCTTGTGGGTAAAGTGTGCAACCTCTGCAGAGTGTAAAACTATTCGAATAGTCGTGTCCACGGTCAAGGACAGTTGGGTAACCGCTCTTGGGCTACGTCCGATGGATGCGAAACCTCGTGTGTGTGTGTGTGTGTGTGTGTGTGTGTGTGTGTGTGTGTGTGTGTGTGTGTGTGTGTGTGTGTGTGTGTGGGAAGCACCGTTTGAGTCAAGTCGAAAGACTTGACAAGATGTCTGAGATGGAAGAGATCAAAACTTGGCTATGTTGATATCTGTAACCTATTCTCTTATGATGCATGCTTCACTAAAAAGGTAGTTCATGGCATTGCACTCACAAATTTTCTTTCTGCAAACATACCCTATTTAGTGCTATATCATACCATGTCATACTTGTTCCAAAAACATGGGTTGCTAGCGAGGACATTCTAAGTGCTCATTGGCTTGCCACTGGTTATTTAATTGGCTAGGCATGGAAGAGCAGGAATTTGAAGAAGAGTTCTTTGGAGACGAACATGCGAACTAGGACGCTTTCCCAGTCAGAATGCCTGTAGGTTAAGGAAGATGGCATGGGTTCTACTTACGAAGACTTCCGCTATTTGAGTTTATTTGTTGTTCTGCCCTTGAGGCTTTATCTATGTAAGACTTGACCATAACGGTCATAATTTGTGTAAGACGGTATGTATGGATGTAAGACACTTGTTATTCAGCTTCTGTGTGATCAGTGAGCATTGATCTCTGGGATCACTGTACACGTGCATTCGATGATCTCGACTTGCAAGTCGGGGTCCCCACAAAAAGAATGCTACGTCTTCACTTCGTCTTCGACTTCTTTCGGCTGCAGTCAGTTTCTTCAGATGCCACCGAACCAATGGCTTTCTGATAGCAATTTTAGGGGTCACTCTCCACAGCATAAACTTCATGAATAATGCTCGCTGCCATGCAGAGCATGTTCTTAGGAGTTTATGCCAAACACCTCATGAATTCAAGGACCTATTACTCAGTGTGCACTAGCAAACACATTAGTCACTTAATGTTTATGTCAATAATCTTCAAAACATAAGGAGGCAAACTTATTGCATGAAAAGAAACCTAGAATTCAAGTTCAAGAAATGCAAATTGACAGTAATAGAGAAACTCTTGATGAAAAGTTGATTACCTGCATGTGTCTACAGAGGAGGAATTGTTTCTCCTCCGACAACAATTGTTGCCATCGCCTGGCTTCCCACAACATTGGTTGCCGGTATGTCCTCAGTGTGGGAAAGTTCATCAATGGTAATCCTTTCTGGTGAGCCACTCTTCGAAAGGGTGGTGGTTGAGTGCGCAACCAAGGGGTTTGCTTCTTGGTGCCCTTCCTCACGATAGTCACCCACTGGGGGCGTCGGTGATGGTGCTTGCCAGCTGGACTTGGCTGATCTCCTCCTACTGGCGTCTGATCATGACCACATCCGTAGATGCTAAGCACTGGCCAGCATGTGTTACTAGCTCGCCCTCTTTTGAAGTTTTTGCCCTCTTACGGGGCATGTTCATCAAAGGCACATTGCCTGTGCAAGATCAAGACAACAAGCCATCAGATCGGTAATGGCAATCAGCTAATAAAAATAATGAGTAGAGGAAGAAGCAAGTGTTTACTATTCTTATTCCCCGTCGGAAAGGCGAAAAAGATCCAAATATACTTGGCTCCTAGAGTCAGGAGCCATTGCGAGAGGCGAAGGTGATCTGGCGCGTTTTCCTACTAACAATGCTGGGGCCTGAGAAGCTCCTGCTTCTTCTATAGTTGGTGGAGTCTGCCATAGTGAAGATTGTCTCCGAGAAGCTTGTTGCTGGGCTGACCGTTGTCGGGAAGCTCTGGTGTTGGTCTCTGTGCCGACAGTTCAACTCCTTTTCATACCATAGCTTGCCAAACTCCTTTGTGTCGACCTCCTCGAAGTACTAGGTCCTCCGACACCTCTTCTCGAAGCAGTAACCAGAGCAGCGGGGGGCTCTGATTCCTTATCTTTTTCAGACTCTATAGCCTCATCGTCCTCCTCTCCTCGTCATCAAAACCATCACTTGCGGCCTTGAGGAGCTCAACTCCTCCAGCTTGTTCTGCCCTATTGGCAATGAGCACAAGCTCGGGCTTCTTGGTGTCGTGGATCAGGTCATCCACCTTTCTCCTAGGCATTTACGCAAATTTGTAGAACCACTCTTCCACTATGGCTTGGTCAAGTTTCTCCTAGGTGTTGTCCACACCTTGGATAGTGCTTGCCGGCATCATTGCCAAGATGGAGTATGTGGCAGTGTTGTTGCATAGTGGGTTCATGGTTTCCGACAACTTCAATGGAGCCACTTTGTTGAAAAGTTGGTTCAACAGCGAGGCATGCTCAATCACCATTGAATTATTGAAGAGGTCGGGATGGTGTCGCATTGTGTCTGCGGCATTCCGGTACAGCCAAGCTCTCTGGCCCATCATCTATAGTGGAGCAATCTGACCCACAAGAAATCGGCCCTGACCATATCTATGGTTAGACCATGGGATCGTAAGCTCAAGATTCATTCCAGGGCCAGCTTCAGCTTGTTGTCATTGGGGCCCAGGTTAGCCCAATGTGGGTCCCTCTTGATCTTCTAGGTTCTTGGGCAGAAGTTCTCCAGGAAGTCTTTCTATTTGATCCAACACCTGTCAGCTCTCCATTCAACCTTCTTGATATGGAGTTTGCCCTTGAGGTACTGCTCTTTCAGCCTATTCGAGAAATCCAAGTGACACTACCGGAAAGGACGTCACCCTCAATTTACGACGCATAAAAATGATGGAACATAGGTACATTTGGACTATCCCCGCAAAATTCCCACACATATGGGCGATTACAGACATACATGTGACAGCATTTGGAGAAAAGTCCAAAAGCCAAAACCCATATGTTTGCATCACTTATCGAAGAAATTCGAGAATATGCGAAGAACGGATACTTCTTGACAATGGGAGTAGCGGACCCTGGCGAAACTTCAACGCCTTCATGATCCTTGGTTTTCCTCCCCCACATGTACGAGTAGATTTTGGTGAGATCTGCAGCATTCAGCTTGGTATGGAAGGTGACAGTCTCCCTTCACATCTTCACCACGGTGGCCTTCCTTTTCTCCGCCTCCTCGTCCACCAGCTTCTTTGCTCCTTTCTTAGGGGCCATGGCAGTTGAATTATTGGATTTGGCAGAGGAAAGGGGTGGCTACTTGTGTGTGATTGCAGCGCCACGAGGAGAACGAGGATGGGTGCAGCAAGGGCGGAACAATGCGGCAATGCAGAGCTCTATTCTTGCGCAAGGAACAAGAGGACCGGTGTGGCGAGCCACTACAGGAATCAGGCATTTTGCCGACATGTGCTCTTTTCGCCGTCAACATTTCGTCAGGGTAGACGGCAAATGGTGGTTTTGCCGTCATGAGCAGACGGCAAAAAAATATTATCGGCAAAAAATAACAAAAAACAGACGGCGAAAGGCAACACACGGCAAAGACATATTTGCCGTCAACTATGTGTGCAAATGACGACAAAGATGAATCATTGCCGACTTCCTTCACTGTGACTGACGGCAAAAAACTGATCACAGCTATGTCCGTGAACGGGCCTAAACGGACATATTTTGCTGTCTTGTACTTGGCCCAGCTGACGGCAAAAAGAGATGGTTTGCCATTCTGCTGCTCTATACAGATGACGGCAAAGGCTGAACATCTCTTCTCAGAAAAAAAGCAAAGACTGAAAAAATAAAGAAAAGAAAACCCCCAGCCTCCCTAAAAAAACCCAAGCCACCCCGATCTCCCAGCGTCGGTTTCCCCACTCCCGTGCGCGCCGCTGCCCTCACCATTCGCCGCCGCCCTCACCATTCGCCGCCGCCGCCCTCACCGGTCGCCGCCGCCGCCCTCACCAGTCGCCTCCGCCGCTGGTTTCCCCTACATGGACGGAGGATAGGCCATCCCGCCGGCCATTCCCGCCCCACCGCGAGGAAGGAGACCGGCCGGTTGCGCCTCCCCGCCGGTCGCCGCCCGCCACCCCAAGATCAAAGCCGGCCGCACCGATCCCCGTCAGTGGCCGCTCCCGATCCAGGCCGTCTGTAGCGCCCCGCCCCCGTCCGCCCGGTACAATTTCTGCCCCTGTCTCAATAATAGTCTATGGCCTCAACGAACAAATCTAACCATTTTCTCCCCATCTTGTTGTCCATATAAGTTGGAGGAGGGATTACAATCACAATAGCAAAGGGAAGGGTATCTAGGTTCATATTAGTTCGGATAGTTTCAGATTCAGCGTGAGGGGTACATGCATGCATACTCATTTTTTGTACTCTTCTTTTTTGCAAACTAGATAATGCCCCGCGCGTTGCCGCAGAATTCTATAGCAATTTTCTGTTAGTGAAATTTACAAAAGGTACAATAGGAGTATAAAGTACAATAGGTATCATGATTTGCATGTGGTGACATAAAAAGTTTGTCCATGAGATGACTCTAGCACATCTATCAAAATCATCTTACCATATACTTCCTCTGTTTACTTTTGTATAAGAAGTTTTAGACAATCTAAAACATCTTATAAAAAGAACGGATGGAATAACGAATAAAAAAAGGTAAGTCCAATTTGAAATGGAGATTAGACTTTTTGTTTTTTCTATAATGAGGTTAGACACTATCAGAATGGCTGCATGTTGGAAAAAAGGATAAATAATAATTCTTCGGGCGGCGTTGGTTCTTCTATCGGAGGGGTAATGTGTTTTTTTTAAACGTAAGTTGTTTATACTGAGTTTATTTGAAGTGAAGCATATGCTCTAATCTGAACCATGAATCTGTCTTAAAAACTTAGCGGGGTGTAACGAAAGTTAGGCATGCATTGCGCTTTACAACAAAGTGATGTGTAAACAATTAAACGGAGATAGTAAATCATTGGATATGAGAAAGCAGGGAGGAAAGTATGCAATATTACAGAACAACACAATTAAGTTTTTTCTTACCAATCTCATGCTTCATAATTTGGGGTTATGGGCGTTTTATCATACCGTTCGTAGTCAACCAAGTTGCCAATTGCAGGGATCTACTTACAAAGAGAAGCGAGAGCGTCATAAACTTATGGAATGAGCCAGAATTCGGAAAAACAAATAGTGGCGGCCAATCAGCCCAGCAATCAGTTGCAGGAGGTGTCGCTGCTACAAGGGAAAAGGCCGAGGCTGCTGTTGGTACATGTTTGCGGCGAAGTCTCCATAGTCCAGTCCAGTACAGGCCGCAGAAGCATATGATGTTGCAAAATATAGAACATACATGCATTTTTGAAAGACCGGGCCATGGCCCGGCATTGTCCCCAAGAGGATCCGCCAGTGCTTGTAGCTACAGACAGAGTGACACAAAGACGAACAATGCCTACAAAATGAACCAAAAGCCAAGATTTTACTATTCCTTAGTACACTAATGAGCAATGGAAAATGATGAAATTTACAGCCATAAGTTCAGAAACAAAAACACCACTCTCTAGAATAACAGGCAATGCAGCAGTGCATCACGATTTTCTCAAAAAATAAAATAAATGCAGTGCTTCTTGTTTTTCTGAAATTGTATTGCAGTTGAAATGGACTCGGGTTGCTGCACCTGTTCAAACGCAAACCAGCAATGCAGCCTTGGTATCTCATTCGGTCTGTAGCACTGAGATAATTGCCAAGTCGTCATGAGTCATGACCATCCTCATGTACACCCTACAGAACATATTATTTTTTGGGTTCTTTCTTTCTTGCGTATTTTCTTTTGGTTAGATGTTGTTGAGTTGTGAGATGATGTTGTTGATGTTATTTATTAGATTGTTGTGTGAGTGCTGATGTTGGTTGTGCCGGTGCTTTTCATGTGCAGGTATCTTCTCTTCATCCTGAGGAGCACCATTGGTCCCGTTGTTGTTGCCCTCATCGTTCGACTACCGCCTCTACGTACGGTCTAGGGGTGAGCTCGACTATCATCTCTTCCCCCTCCCCTATTTGCTTTGTTCCCGTCGTCGTGCCGATGCCAATACATTTTGCTTTCATGTCAAGTCTAGTAACCTAGGCGTCTCCCGTTCGAAAGGGCGACATCTATAAATATGCATGTCTTTGCATATTTATAAGCGTCATCTTTTCGAATTGTCCACGTTATCCATGGACGGTCCGAGTACGTGTAGATTGGGTTTCGTTTCCCGTGCTCTACTTTGGTTCGAGGCAAAATTTCGTCAGCGCCACCCCGTTGTTCTCCGGGTACACCTTCTCTCTGCTTGTTGCTGAGACGTGTATCTAGAGAACAGCGGGGAGGTGCTGCCAAAATTTTGCCTCGGACCGGAGTAGAGCATGGGGAACGAACCCAATCTACATGTACTCGGGTGGGATTAGGACCCATCTTTACCTATTAGAGATAGGATTCAATCCATGAATGTCTGTTTCCTTTTGCATGGTAAAAAATGAAACTGTGGCGTAAATAATATGACAAAAGTAATTAGTTATGTATCTATTCCTAATTAGATTATATATAACTTGATGAATATGAATTTGGTGTCCGTATTGTCAGTGCAAGTAGCGATATGGACGATCGTGAGTGGATGTATACTAGCCACCCTAGTCAGGCTGGCATGACCGTTGAGTGGGTGGACAAGTCCAATGAATTCGTAGAAGCAACATTTGCTAGTGGCAAGAGAAAAACTTGGTGTCCCTGCTTGAAGTGCAACAACTATCTAGAACAGACAAAGAAGACTATGTGTTTACACCTGCAGAAGCATGGGTTTAAGCCTAGTTATACCCGGTGGACCTTTCATGGCGAGACTGAACGTAGCAGAGAGGAGGTGGTGCGTCGGCAAACCGACGACAATGGTACCGGGACCGATGACATGGTAGCCGACTTCAACGATGCACGTGATGCCGGATCAGAGGAAGAACCAGAGGAGTCTACGAGGGCTTTCTTAGAAATGTTGAATTCGTCACAGCAGCCTCTTCACGACTACACAGATCAGTGCCAGCTGGATGCCATCGGACAAGCAATGTCTATGAAGACCCAGTTCAACATGAGCAGAGATAACTTTGATTCAATGATGACCTCTTGGGGTCGCTCTCTCCCTAAAGGTCACAAACTGCCTAAAAGCTGGTATGAAGCGAAGAAAACCCTACGTGCACTTAAGATGCCGTATGAGCAGATACACGCTTGCCCAAATGGATGTGTCTTATTTACGAAAGAGTATGCCGACGACAAGTACTGTGCCAAGTGCGGCTCCTCTAGGTATATCGAGAGAGTCCTCGGTGATGGTACGAAGAAGCATACCAAATTCCCTGCAAATGTTCTTCGGTATCTTTCAATCCTGCCAAGAATTCAACGTCTTTACTTGAACGAAGACACGGCCAAACAGATGGTATGGCACAAATATGGGATAAGACGCGACAAGGATGATCATGGGAGACCAATGTTGATACATCCGTCTTGTGCCCAATCATGGAATAATTTCGATCGATTACATCCTGAGAAAGCAAAAGAGGCAAAGAATGGACGAGTCTCCATCGGACTCGATGGGTTCAATCCGTTTGGTTTTGTCTCAAAGACATATAGTTGTTGGCCTGTGTTTGTTGTTCCCCTCAACCTCCCCCCCCCCCTCGGCGTCCTAATGCAACACAAGCACATATTCCTATCATTGATTATTCCAGGGCCCAAGTATCCGGGGAAGAATATAAATGTTTACCTCCAGCCACTGATAGATGACTTGAAAGAAGCTTGGGTGAATGGGATACAGACATACGATGATGCTAGCAAGAAAAACTTCAAAATGCATGTTTGGTACCAGTACTCATTGCATGACCTACCGGCGTTTTCACTTTTCATGGGGTGGTCTGTGCATGGGAGGTTCCCATGCCCCAGATGCAAGACAAACCTTCATTGTCGTTGGCTGCAACATGGTCACAAGTATTCTTGCTTCGATTTACATAGACAACATTTCTTGCCTGACCATCCATTCAAACAAGACAAGAAGAACTTCATGAAAGGTGAAGTTGTCAAACACTCGGCACCACCTGAGATGACAGGTGAACAGATTCTTGATCAACTAAACGCTCTCCAACCTGATCCCAACCGTCCAGGGTATTTCTTGGGATATAATGAAGAACACGCCTGGACTCATAAGCCATGCTTCTGGGATCTCCCCTACTTCAACCAGCTCGAGCTTCCACATAACATTGATGTAATGCACACTGAAAAGAATATCGCCGAGGCCATTTTTGGCACATTGTTCAACATTGCTGAGAAGACGAAGGACAATACTAAGGCTAGACTAGATGTGATGAAGCTATGTGATAGACCCGAACAAAACTTGCGGCAACCCATAGGTCGGAAGAATTGGACGACGCCACGGGCTAGGTTTGTTCTTACAAGGGAACAAAAGAAGGAGATACTCATGTGGTTCAAAACTTTGTTGTTCCCCGATGGGTATGCAGCGAATCTAATGAGGGTAGTGAATCTTGATAAATTGAAGCTCAACGGGATGAAGAGTCATGATTGGCACATATGGCTTAAGCGGTTAATGCCAGTGATGATTCGAGGCTATATCCCTGAGGACGATTGGGATGTATTGGCAGAGCTGAGCTATTTCTTTCGTGTTCTTTGTGCTAAAGAAGTATCTCCCACTATGATAGATGACATGGAAAAACGGGCACCCGAGTTGCTCTGCAAGCTAGAGAAGATATTTCCACCGGGCTTCTTTAATCCGATGGAACATATGATTTTACACCTCCCTTCTGAGGCAAGATTGGGAGGCCCTGTGCAGAATCTTTGGTGCTATGGACTTGAGAGAATGCAAAAGACTCTTCGAGCTAAATGTAGAAATAAAAGTAGAATTGAAGCATCCATAGCTGAGGCATTCTTGGCGGAAGAGGTGACAAACTTCACGACATCACGCTATGCGGCCAATATTCCAAGCTTGCATAATGTGAAGTCCGGTTACAATACTGGTGACCCCAAACATGAATCCAAGCTCAGCCTCTTCAAAGGGCAACTCGGACCTGTTGGTGCTTCTGCTTCAAAGAATTTGGCTATGAAAGAGTGGAGCTCTCTTACATTGTATATCCTCACCAACCTAAAAGAAGTGCGGCCATACGTTGAGTAAGTAATTGGTACATCATGTAAGGTTACTCATATGTTTGTGGCTAAGTACTCTCATTTTTCATTGCTCAGTGAATTCGTTGCTCAATTCTCAAATGGAGCGGTCGAACGTGATTCACTCAAAGAGTATGAGCTTCTTGCTAGCAACACAGATGGGAATTACGGTTTCATTTCTTGCTTCAAAGGAAAGGTATATATACTTCTTATTATGGAAGAACTTAAGTTGGTATTATGTGCGACTAATACACCGATCCTTGATCATTCCCACTTGAACTTGTAGGGTACGTCAATATTGGACAAAGAGTTGAAACAAATTGCTAATGGCTTTGACTATAAGGTCGGTACATTCGATAAATACGACATCAATGGGTATCGCTTCCGCACCCATGAGAACGAGGAATGTCGGGCCGATCTAAAATCAAAAAACACCGGAGTGTCGGCTATTTGCAATGGAGTCGAGTATTATGGAAGACTTGATGAAATATATGAACTGCATTACTTTGGGGCAAATCCTGCAAAAGTCACTGTCTTCAAATGCCATTGGTTCGATCCGGAGAAGGTTAGGCGGGGAGATGATATTGGGCAAGTCGAAATTCGACAAGACAGCAAATTGGAATGCGAGGATGTCTATATTGTGGCTCAACAGGCGACACAAGTTTTCTATCTCAAGTACGCATGCCAAAAGAAGGCGCATCTTAAGGGTTGGGATGTCGTGTATGATGTGCCGCCACGTGGTAAAAAATGGTCCCCCAGTGAAGAGGATTATCAACCTCACATTGACCCCGACACATATGATGGAGAATTCTTCCAAGAACATGGGCCTAGAGGCCGTCGCAACATCCATCCACGCACGGAAGTACACATTGACAATGATGAAGAAGAAGAAGAAGAAGCAGATGAGGAAGAATAAGAGGTTACGAACGTGGAAGACCTATCAATGCTTGAGCGGTTATGTCAAGGCATTGCCGATGATGTTGACGATGATGGCCAACACTCCGACGACATTGTTGACGACACGCGTGATACTGATGATGACGAGGAAGCAGAAGAGGAAGAAGAGGCAGATTGTGATCCAGATGATCCCGACTATTTTTAGTTGTAATGTAAAATTGTAATGTTGTTTTTGTACTAGTTGCCTTACTCCATATGGAGTAAGGTAACTAACTTTGGCCTCCCATTTTTCTACCTTCAATGTATGCAACAATTGCTCATAACTTTGGCATCTCGCTATGTAGCGGTTGGACGGAAGTTGGAGATGAGGAGGCGGGTAAGTACCGACACGTGAACATGACCATTGGGATCCTCCTTAAGGAGCATTTCCCCGGCATGGTTACTTTTCCAGGGGAGGGCAATGTTTCGGAGGTAGCATCGACTTGGGACCACTATAAAGCCTGTGAGGATGTTGGTACATTCAAGAACATCGAGGTTCACAACAAAGCCGAGCGGGTCTTTGCTAAACTTTGGGTAATCATTAAGTTTAGTTCACACATTGCATATATATAATCCATAGCAAGTTAATTTCTAATCTCGTTTAATCTCATGTGTATTTGCAGGATTTCTATAGATGCGAGGATGGGAAGTTGGAGGAGGCACAAAGGAACGTCAACATTCATTGTAAGAAGCTTGTGCGCAATATGTTCTCTGATGCACGCGTTATTGCCGTCCGTTCTTATAAGGCATCTCAGGGCTATAAGATGGCTACTAAGAAACCAGCTACGAAAATCTTTCTTCACAAGGATGAGCACATGCAGGTAAATAAATCATGTTCATCCTTGTTATTTCCTCAATTTGACGGCACTCATTTCTTTTGACTTATATGAGATGCAAATGAACAATTAGGTTACTCCTAGATGGTGTGTTGATAAGGGGGAGTGTTTGGAGCGAATTGTGGACTACTGGTGTTCTAAAGAGTATATGTTGAAACACGTCGATTACAAAAATCGGCGAAAGGCAATGATTTATCCACCACACCATCAAGGCAACTTGAACCTTAAGGGATTCAAGAAAATATGGGTACATCTTTCCTCCCATCGATTTGTTCTTCATAAGTTCTTTCTTGTCATACTTGTTGCCAATCCTTGTGATGAAATTCTAATGATGTTGGTTTGGTTGCAGGGGCGTTACCACAAGGTTCCGGAGCCCAACCTTTTCGTTGGGTATGCTCTGTCCCATAAGGCACCGTACAGAAAAGCCACACCATATGACCCGTCTGACACATCGTCTGCGTACACCAACAAGACCGCCTACAATCGGCTGACCAAAGTTAAAGAGGTGGCAACAAAGCTGAGAGGGCCCGACTATGATGTGACATCGGAGCCCCTTGACCACGAGTTGGTTATGATTGCTGGACAGGGAAGGAAGCATGGCAAGGAAGCGATTGGAGGACGCATGTTTCCTAGGTCCTCCACTCGCACTCTACCTGAGTACAAGGCTCGGCTAGGTCTGTCAAAATCTTTTGTATGTCAACGCGCTACTCCGGCAAGGGCTGAGATGGAGGTATTCTATAATAGTCTTTCTACCTATGATTTTTCTAATTCTTACATAATGCTGGATTTGAAGATGCAATTGCGACCCCATATTATGTAGTCTCTACTCGAGGAGAAGTTGGCAGAGGAGAGGCGACGGGCGGCGGCGGAGAGGGCGGAGGAGAGGCGACTGGCGGCGGAGGAGAGGGCCGCAGAGAGGGCGGAGGGGAGGCGACTAGCTGATGAAAGGACACAATAGGCGTTGTGGGCACAAAATCCTCAAAACTTTCAGATGTTTACGGTTAGTTCCTTAATAGCCAAGCACAATTCCTTAATATTCAGCACATGTAGTCTTTTACTACCCGTACTTAACTTTCACTCCTCTTTAACATAATTTGCAGGCTTATTGCACCCAGAATGGTATGCCCGCTTTCGATATGTCTGCCTTTACTCCACGCTCTACGGTTAGTTAACTAAAATACTTGCAAGGATCATTATTGCATTTCTTTGTCCGAGTGTCATGCTAACCATGTAATGCTTCATGCAGTATCCATCGACCCATGGATCGAATAATGCTGGATCTTCACATGCTCCTCGCTTAGGTGGCAATAACCTTGATGGTTCTCTGCATCTTTGAGATCTACTACGGTTAGTGCCTCCATATCTCATTTACAAGTAGAGGCCACTTGAACATCTTCATAATTTAGAGATCATTTGAACATATGTCCATGATCTAGAAACTGACAAGTACATTTGACCCATTAGCTATGCATTATTGAAGCTATATATTTTCTTGATTTAGAGACCATTTGAAGCTATGTATTTATGATTTAGAGACCACCTGGAGATCTTCATTGTTTTGTATATTAAATTGAATTGAACTTATATCAAACCATTTGTATCACACGATGATTTAGAGACCACTTGAAGACCATTTGAACCATACCATTTCTACTTATTATCATGACTTAGAGATCTTCATGATTTAGAAACTTGCAAGTGTTGATTTATCACCATTTGAACCATTTGAAGATCAAACTTATAACTAGAGACCATTCATGAAATTATGTGTGATTTAGAGTGTTAAATTTGAAATCTTCAAAATTTGACAAGTGTTAAAGAAACTCCATATGGGCTAGAAGCTATTTTTGTGGGAACTTGCAACGGAATATGAATATGGTGTGATATGGATCACTATTTATTTTGTTGGGCCTTCAAGTACTTTCTTTTGTATATTTGACATCTTCATGATTTAAAGCACCTTATTTTGTTATTGTGGACACGTAGCCCTTTATTTTATTGTTGTGCCAAAATTTGACATATGTGCATGATTTCTTCTTGTAGGTTGCCATATGGATCCTCTTTTGGACTATGATATGGGCATGAAAACATTTATCGTAGTGCGAAATATTATGTAGTAATGCTTGTTGTATATATATGCGAAATATTATGTAGTGATGCCTGCTATACATATTCATATGCTATGAAACATTATATATGGACTGTGCTATATGGATGTGTTATGGACTGTTCTATATGGATATATATATGGATGTGTTATGGACTGTTCTATATGAATGTGTTATGGACTGTGCTATATGGATATGTATATGGACTGTGCTATATGTGCGAGGAATCATTGCTGTGTTATATTGTCTATATGTATTCTCGTGTTCATTGTCTATATCTACTGTCATTTGTCTATATCTACTGTCATTTGTCTATTTATCTATATGTGTCAGGAATCATTACTGATTTTTGTTTTTAAATAAAAAGACTGCAGCCTCTTTGCCGTCATGTTCCTGACGGCAAAAAAGGACGCGTGGCGCCCTAGTGTACAGCCTGGCAGAAGGGTTTGCCGTCTATGCACAAGTAGATGACGGCAAAGATATAGCAAGTTTGCCGTCTGGTACAGTATGCGCTGACAGCAAAAAATGTGGTGGTTTTGCCGTCTTGTAGTCCCGCACTTGACGGCAAAAAAATCGTAGTTTGCCGTCTGGGCTACCATTGGCCTGACGGCAAAAAGAACTCACGCCGTCTGGTGGATGGGCGTTCCGTCTATTTACTTTTTTTGCCGTGTAGGAATTCCGGCTGACGGCAAAATGTCTTCACCGACCGCATATTTTTTGCAGTCATCTCGACGTTGGACTGACAGCAAAATGAGACTTTGCCGATTTTGAGGTTGCCGACATATTTTGCCGTCATGGGCTGACGGCAAAAAAATTGCCGTCTGTAATCCTTTCTTTGTCGTCTATAGCGTACTAACGGCAAAATGCCTGATTCCTGTAGTGTGAGGGAACGAAGGAGGCGGCCACGAGGGTCTAGGGCGTGCCCCCTCCTATAGGGCGTGCCCCCCACCCTCGTGGGCCCCCTCTGGCTCACCCGAGGCGGCCACAAGATAGATTGGGGGCGAACGAAGCAGTAGATCGAGAAACACTATCGCAGATGCATTTTTACGGGGAAGGCGCGGGGGCTGGCTCTTTACCGCTCGATATGGCTGTGCTTTTTAGGTGCACAACTTCAAGTTGTCATTTTTCTCCACCACTCTCCTGCATTTAATGCGCCATCATGGGCGCGCAGTAAAAGTAATCATGGTGTTGATGCACTGATAGGCCCCTTATGTTTTGGTGTTTGTTGACATAAATAGTATGGGACTTATGTGTTTGCTAGTGCACACAGAGTAACAGGTCCCATATGTATCGAGGAGTTTGATGCAAACAATGAAGATAATCTCCCCGCATTGTAGTGAAGGTTATCACAGAAGATAATGTAAACAATAGTGACCCCTAAAAATTGCTAAAGTGAAGGAATTGGTTTGGTTTCTGTCCAAACAAAAATGACTGCGTTCGGGGAGAATGAAGACGAAGTGAACACGTGGCATTTGATTCGTTGTTATTCTTCTTCCATTGAGTCATAAGACCACCGTACTATTAAGAGGGGTGTAGAGAGTTTGCAGCTCTCAAGAGTAATAGGTGACTAGAGCGAAGAATTACTCTTGAGAGCTGCAAACTCTCTAGATGGTTAGGTGTCAATTTCTTCATAGACCAAGAGTGATTGTGGTTCTCAAAGACAAAGTCTGTAAAGGTTAGGAGATCGCCTTCAAGTATCTCGAGGATAGCCACTGGGTTCCCCTTGCTTCTCGAGGATAGCCTCCAGGAGTGCCAGTTTCACCGAGCACCCATCCTCACCTACCATGAGCATTGGGTTAGCGACACCGAGGCGGAGTACCATGTGGAAGGAATCGTAAGGGCAATTGATCCTCCCAGAAGTTGGTTCTTCGAGGGACCCCAGATGGCAACACTACTCCTTGCCGTTGAGGCAGCCGCACTGAAGGCACTAACCCGCCTCCGAGAACTTCTTCCGGAAATGGCATTCAAGATGACAACCCGCTTCTTGCCTTACCGGAAGGAAGGTGAAGATGAGAGCAGCGCACGAGCCCCTTCACTGAAGGAAGGACTTCCACTTCGATTCCAGACCTACTTCAGCCTTTGTGCCGACAGCTTGGCACAAGAGTTGGCCTCGGAATCAATGAAGCTCCGAGAAGAACTCCACAAGACCAAGGCACTTCTTCGACAAGCATAAGAGAAGACATGTAGGATCAAGAAGGAAGGTGCGCCTCCTAGGCAACCCACTATCGCATATCAAGGCGGAAGGCCCTCAGGAGATGTATCTTCCAAGGATGAAGAACCACCCCAACGACGTCGTATGACGGCAAGGGAGTTCTGCAAGCTCTTTCCCGTACCACTGGCAAAACAATGCCATGTCCAACTCCTCCACTTCCCCACACCCTTAAGTGATAGGGGAGCCCAGACAGATGAAGACAAGGAGGAAGACCCAGAAGAGCCAGAATATGCAACCGAGCATTCCGCCACTTAGGCATTATTCGCAACTCGGATATGCCAGCTCGTGACCTCTACGGTAGGATAGGCCGTGTAACCCCTATACGAAGTCGAGTCCTTTTATAGTTCATATGAAGCCATCTAGTGTTTGCTTTTGTTGTGTTTGGATGTAAGTCGTATCTTCCCTTCGGGAACATGTAAACGACTACATCACCCATTTGGAATTTTACTGAATGTGTTGGCCCTTTTGTCCCTTGCATGTAAACAATTAGAGTCACACCCACCCTCTTACTAGGCACCCATCTTTATTGCTTTCCCTCATCATTCCAAATCATAAGACCTTGACCGCTCCAACAGGATGCCTGTTGTAACTCATACTGGTACCTCTACCCAGTAGCCCGAAGCCGGAGCATCCGCCCAAGAAGAGGCCAGCCAAGACCAAACCCACGACCAAGATCCACAACCACCCCCCCCCCCCAACATGGACATGGCTCAGCTTCTCCAAACCATCCGAGAGAAACGCCAAGCCAACACCGCAGCCCTCCAGATGATTGCTCAAGCCGTCACCAACAACCGCCAGCCTGCGGGGAATGGCAATGGACGTTCCACATTGGCGGAGTTCAAGAAGCATGCACCGCCAACCTTCATCGAGACTGCTGAACCCCTGGATGCAGACGACTGGGTCCGCACCATTGAGGACTTGTTGGAACTAGTCGGCTGCACTGAAGACCGCGAGAAGGTGGCTTATGCCGCCCACTGCCTCGGGGGAACTGCTAGAGCTTGGTGGGATGGATTCAAGGTCATGCATGCTGGGCAAGACAACACTTGGAATAACTTCAAGGAAGAATTCTGCAAGTCCCATATTCCTTCTGGAATCATGGCTATCAAGAAGCGTGAGTTCCGAGCCCTGAAGCAAGGAAGTGGCACTGTCAATGAGTACATGCAGAAGTTCAGTGTTCTGTCAAGGTATGCCCCTGAAGATGTCAGCACGGATGCTGAAAAAAGGGAGCGCCCCATGGAAGGCCTCAATCAGACTCTGTAGTACTTACTTGTCATGTGTGACTGTCCAACCTTTCCTGACCTCGTGAACAAAGCACTCATGCTTGAAGATAAGTGGTGTGATCTGGAAGACACTCGCAAGCGCAAGATGATCAGCAAGGGAAGTTCCAGTAACCAGAAGCCTCGCCCATGGCAGATAGCCCCGGTCAGGCCAACCTATCAGCAGCCAAGAGCTCCTGCACCTCGCACCAACTATCAGCCTCAACAGTATGCCAACCCAAGGCCAGCTTTCAACAACCCCAATAACAGTGGTCGCAACAAGATCAATAACCCAAACCAAGTCACTTGCTTTGGATGTGGCCAGTCTGGACACATCTCTAAGGTGTGCCCCAACAAGAAGCTCAATGCCCCATGCCCCAATGTGCAGAACCCAGGACAAGGCCGCGGGATGCCGCCAAGGAACCAAGCTCCTCGCAACCCGCCCAACAATGGAAAGGGGCGTGTGAATCACGTCACTGCAGAAGAAGCCCAGGAAGACCCGGACGTCGTGCTGGGTACGTTCCTTGTCAACTCAGCACCTGCAACTGTCTTGTTTGATTCTGGAGCCACGCATTCTTTTGTCACTCAAAGATTTGCATTAAAAAGTGGCATGACCACTACACCCCTGAATAACCCCATGGTGGTACAAACCCCCGGAGCAGAGATGAGAGCCAAGATAGGCTGTAAGGGAGTCGGTATCGTCATTAACGGGGTAGATTTCCAAGCAGACCTTATCATCTTAAGATCGCAAGGCTTGGATGTGATCTTAGGAATGGATTGGCTCAGCAAGCACCAAGGCTTGTTAGATTGTGCCAATCGGACTGTCACTGTGACCAATGACCAAGGAGTCAAAGTTAAGTTTGCCTCCAACTCCTCTTCTACTCGGACCGCTCAAGTCAACTATCTATCTGAAGTTGGGCTGGAGCAAGTGCCAGTAGTATGTGAGTATCCCGATGTCTTTCCGGATGACCTACTGGGAATGCCTCCTGACCGTGACATTGAGTTCGTCATCGAGATCATGCCCGGGGCGGGACCCATCTATAAGAAGCCTTATAGAATGGGGATGGAAGAATTAGCTGATTTGAAGAAGCAACTAGAAGAGCAGTTGAGGAAGGGATTTATCCGCCCTAGTGCCTCCCCTTGGGGATCACCTGTTCTGTTTGTGGCAAAAAGGGACGGTACCATCTGCTTATGCATTGACTACCATTCCCTCAATGAAGTTACAATCAAGAACAAGTATCCACTTCCCAAGATTGAAGATCTATTTGATCAACTCAGCGGAGCCAAGATGTTCTGTAAGATCGACCTCAGATCTGGGTAATACCAGTTGAAAATCAGACCCCAAGATATTCCAAAGATGGCATTTGTAACGAGATATGGCATGTATGAGTGCATGGTCATGTCCTTTGGATTAACCCATGCCCTAGCTTACTTCATGTATCTCATGAATAAGGTCTTCATGGAATATTTGGACAAGTTTGTTGTTGTCTTTATTGATGACATTCTTGTCTTCTCGAAGACGGAAGAAGAGCACGAGCAACATTTGAGGATGGTCCTAGACAAGCTTCGAGAGCACCAACTATACGCCAAATTCAGCAAATGTGAGTTTTGGCTGCATAAAGTTGGATTCTTGGGTCATGTCTTGACCGGAGAAGGATTGTCAGTAGATCCCGCGAAGATCGAAGTTGTGACCCAATGGCAGTCCCCAATAACCGTCAAGGAAGTCAGAAGCTTCCTCGGACTTGCGGGCTATTACCGCAAATTCTTGGAAGGAGTCTCCATCATTGCCCGGCCAATCACTCAGCTCTTGAAGAAGGACAAGAAGTTCGAATGGACGCCGAAATGTGAAGAAAGCTTCCAAGAACTCAAGAAGAGATTGACCACCGCCCCAATTCTGGCAACACTTGACATTCACAAGGAGTTCGTGATATATTGTGATGCATCTCGGACCAGATTGGGAAGCGTTCTGATGCAAGAAAGACGAGTCATAGCTTACCTCTCAAGGGAGCTACGACCTCATGAAGGGAACTATGCTACTCACGATATTGAGTTAGCAGTAGTGGTTCATGCTTTGAAGACATGGCGAAGCGGTGTGGGATATACACAGACCACAAAAGTCTGAAGTATATTTTCACCCAAAACGAATTGAACATGCGGCAGCGAAGATGGTTGGAACTGATCAAGGTTATGACCTCAGTGTTCAATATCACCCCGGGAAGGCTAACGTAGTAGCCAATGCCTTAAGCAGAAAGGTTTGCTCCCTAAATACCATGATTAAAGGAAGGCAACCAAGCCTGTTTGAAGAGCTGGAACAGTTTGGCTTGGAATTGGTTACCCATGGATTTCTAGACCATCTAGAAGTCAAACCAACCCTGATGGACGAAGTCAAGGAAGCACAAAATGGGCACGCAAGCATTGATGGCATCAAGAAGAAGATGAAGCTAGGCAAGGCCCCAGGATTCTCCGAGGACGAGCACGGGATTGTTTGGTACAAAGGTCGCATCTGCGTACCAAACAAGATGGAGTTGAAGAATTTGATCCTGCAAGAAGCCCACGACACTCCGTATTCCATCCACCCCGGAGGAACCAAGATGTATCAAGACTTGAAGGAAAGATTTTGGTGGCACGGGATGAAAAGAGAGATTGCCACATATATTCCAAAATGTGATGTGTGCCAAAGGGTCAAGGCTGAATATCAGCGACCTGCTGGATTGCTCCAACCACTCAAGGTTCCTGAGAGGAAATGGGATAAAGTCGGAATGGATTTCATCACTGGATTACCAAGGTCGAATAAAGGACATGACTCCATCTGGGTCATAGTCTACCATTTGACCAAAGTAGCCCATTTCATTCCTGTCAAAACGACCTACAATGGGAACAAGCTGGCCAGCCTCTACATTGATTGAATCATGAGCCTCCATGGTGTTCCTAAAGAGATTGTGTCAGATCGAGGCACTCAGTTTACTTCAAGATTCTGGAAAAGATTCCAAGAAGCCTTGGGAACCAAGTTGTCATTAAGCACTACTTTTCACCCACAAACCGGAGGTCAGATGGAACGAGTAAATCAGATACTCGAAGACATGCTCCGAGCCTGTGTCTTAGCATATGGAGCCAAGTGGGAAGATTGCCTCCCTTTTGCCGAGTTCTCCTATAACAACAGTTATCATTCAAGCCTTCAGATGGCACCATTTGAGGTGTTGTACGAACGCAAGTGTTGCACACCCATCAACTGGTCAGGAACCGGAGAAGGGCTAGTCTTTGGACCAGATGTTCTCCGCGAAGCAGAAGAGCAAGTCCAACTAGTCAGAGAATGTTTGAAGGCCGCCAAGTCAAGATAGAAGAGCTACTCCGATTCACGTAGCCAAGACATGAGTTTCCGTGTTGGAGACCATGTGTACCTGCGAGTAACTCCTCTAAAGGGAACCAAGCGTTTCCACGTTAAGGGGAAACTTGCACCAAGATTTATTGGCGCCTTCAAGATCACCGACCGACGAGGAGAAGTGGCTTACCAGTTGGAACTACCACCTGAACTATCCGATGTGCACAACGTATTCCACGTGTCACAACTCCGGAAGTGTCTCCAAGTTCCAGACAAGCCTGATCTCTACAAGGATATCAATCACCAAGCCATTGACCTTCAGGCTGATTTGACCTACCGCGAGAGGCCCATTTGCATTTTGGATGAAGCAGAATGACGTACGCGAAGCCGCACCATCAAGTACTTCAAGGTCCAGTGGAGCAACCACACGGAAGCAGAAACAACCTGGGAACGTGAAGACTACCTTAGATCCGAGTTTCCATATCTCTTTTAAAGCCTAGTTTAGGAATCTCGGGGACGAGATTCTTGTAAGGGGGGTAGGTCTGTCACACCCTGCATTTTGTAACATGGATATTACATTAATAAAGCATGAAAATTTGGACCAACAAAAACTTTTTGCATCATTTGGCTTTTATTTGGAGTTGAATTTTTCTCTCCGTGATTTCATGTTCTCTTTAAAAGTCAACATAGCCTCACCTTCTATACTTCATCTCCTTCCCAGACTTCTGCCCAATAATCATACCATGTGTATAGAACAGTATAGTATATTCTTACAAAAATATTTTGGCCAAATAATATTTTCCAAAATTAGTTTTCCAAAAACCCCTGAATTGAGATTTGCACTCCAAGTACTTGATTTAGGATGAGAAAAATCTTTTAAAATGTATATTTGAATCCTATTAGGTATAGGACTCCCATAAAACACAAAAGTATAATTTTAAAAGTTATTTTCCTATTTTATTTAAAGGCTTTTTCTTTAGGCCAGAAATGGTCTTTAATAGGTAAAAATTATTTTAATGTTTCAAAAATATTTTTGAAAGTTTAGGGAGACTCATAGGACATATATTATCCATATATAAGAGTTTAAACACATGGTCATGTTCACAATATTGGGCAAATCCCTCAAAAACCCTTTCTGGGTATTTCAAGCTTTTGAAATATTTACAAAGGTAATATTCTCTAAAAATTCCATGAAAATTCTATCATGTCAAATAGTCATAATATAATGACCTTGCAAAGTTTCAGCTCAATCCAAATTGTTTTGATCCACAAAAGTGCCCCAAAACCATTTCTGTTCAGATTCAAATTTGAACAACTTTACATTACCAACTTGCTCCAAATGCCCCCAAACTCTGTGGACATGTTCACAACCCCAAATGATGACACTACACCAAGTGGTGCATCAAGGGGAATGGATTTGCATGACTAGATCTTGATAAAAGCAATTCTGTTGATTTCTAGGATTTACAAAAGTTGCATTGGCAACTTTGCCCAAATGAGCTCTAATTTATTGGAAGGGCCTAATTATATGTGCCATTTAATCCCGTGGAGTCTCATGCCAAATGAAACCCAATTTCTTGCCCAAACAAGCTACAAACACCTTCTGGCCAATTACCAAAACAGCAACTTTGGCTTCTTCCACTAATCCAAATAGGCTCAAGTTTTTACCACAACACCTCCAAGACTTCTTCTACCTCCAGTAGCAATGGATGAACCTCAGCTCAATGTTTGAGGGGTAAAACCACCCCTTTTACATCTCTGGACAGCTCCTTGCAGTCTTCTTTCCCAACCCCCTCTCATTCTAGAAGCCCTCCAGAGCATCCAATGTCATTTCCCTATTATTTATTGCCTCCCTTAGCCTCAAGACACTAGTGGCCATGACCACAGGGCATAAATAATGCCGATGCCGGACATACGCGCGCTCTGGCACTGTAGCCGCTCCTGGCCAAGCGCCTCCGGCCACCTCGGTCCTCCCTCTCACGCCTGCCGAGGCGCCTCGACGTCCACGATACGCCACAGCCTGGACCCCCTCCTCCTTCTCCCACCTATGGCCTCCCTCGCACGCGCGCCGGCTGCCCACGAGCTCCAATCCTCGGCCTCATACGCGTGAGCTCTCTGGAGCTTTCCCCGCTCCTTCCCTTCCCTTCTCTGGACGTGGAACTCGTCCACGAACGGCTTGGACACTCTCACGAGCGCTCTCACGGCCTCTGGCTGCGCCTGTGACCTCGCCGGCACACAAGTCCACGGTGGACCGGTGCCCGGCTATATAAGTCAGCCCCAGGCCACTCCAGTAGCACCAGTGTCCCCCTCACACCTCCTAGTGCACACACGCACCTCTCACAAGCCCTCTAGGATCTTCTGTGCTCGGGATCGACCGGTGCACCGCCGCCTCAGGTCGCCGTCGATCCAGAGGTATACGCCTCCTACGCCCCCACTCTCACTCAATCTGGAACCACATGGACCCACTGACCCTTTCCCCTCTCCTTTCCCTCTCTGTTGCAGCCGGAAACGAGCGGAACGACCACCATCCGACGCTCCCCCACCATGTATCCTCATCACCGACGAACCCGACAGCTCCGGTGACCACCTCCACCACCACCCGAACGGTGACTCCATGCTGAGTCCAGCCCTGCTCTCCGCTCGCCACGCCGTGCCCTGCATTGCCGCATGTGAGCTCGCCGGCCGTCTGGACGTGGGTTAGGGATGACAGGCAGTCCCCGCTAGTCAGCCTCTCTTCCCTCTGGCCTCCCCTCTCTCCCACTGGGAGCTGGGCCCCGCCCGTCAGGTTTAAACCTGGCACACGCACGTTGCTCGGCTCGCCCGGGCCGAAACCCCTCTGGGCCTATGCACTGAGGCCATTCTGGCCTAGTTGCACAGTGGCCTTTTCCTTTTTCTTTTTTTTGGATGTTTCAAATAAATCCACGGGATAAAATAATTATCCAAATTAATTTATTCCAACTCCGAAAATCTTGTAATATTCCAGCCTATTTGATGATGTAACTTTCACACATATTCATGAACAATTTCTGTACTGTTCAAATTCAAATCCAAATTTGAACAATGAAACCTCTGTTTAAAAATACCTTCATCCTATTCTGTCACTCCATATCCAGAACTAAGAATTTCCCCTTCTTAGTTTTTCCCATGTTATTTTATAAAAATGAGTTGACATTTTTTTAACACTTTGATTTTTTTTCTTTTATTGTTGCCTTATTTTTCCGTTGTTCTTTTGCGACAAATAGATCATGTGTTTGACGAAGTAGTTTGAGAAGAAGGAGAAGGACTTGAAGACTTTGAAGACCAAGCCAACCAAGGCAAGCAGCCCTTTCACCATGTCTAAGAAACCCCTTTTTACGCATGTCATATAGAACTTATTGTCAATGCACCAGAATCATGTTGAGGTGATGACCACTTGTGTGGGTCGCCTTGTTTCTTTCCTATTGAAACTTGCATCAAGCATGACCCTACCTTCCTATGAGGGTTGTGCGGGTGGGAATAGGTAGGTTGATATGGTAGTGGCTATGCAAGTGGGACGGGAATATGCATGATGGTGGAGGCATAGTACTTTCAAAAGACTTTTCAAAAACCCCGTTTGGTGCCACTTATGCCCGAGGGAGATGATGAGTTGGGTAACCACTTGATGATGAATTGGTATACCGAGGCAAGTGTGTGGGTTGTTTTCAAGACGGATTGGTTTAAGTTGCGACCATTATTCCAACCTTACATGCGCAACCACTCTACCCTTATATGTGAAAGGGCATTATTGATTACCTAGGCCGACACTAGCATGGTGCACGCATTACTAGTGAAGGGGGTGACACGAGGTCACTCTTGGGACGGGGTCGTGCTTGGATAGGCGGCCATGACTGTTTCCATAGGGCACCGGACAAACCGTTGGTACCCCGTGCCAGTGGTATTAGATGAATATGGGAGCGAGGCTCCACAATTTTAAGATGTGAAATGTGGGGAACGGGGGTTGCTACCAATCGAGTGGACTCCATGTTAGTGTCGTCTAGGGAAAGATAGTGATCGGGTGCTTACCCGGGGTACTTGAGGTACCGTGGGTCGTGGATGACACGAAAGTTCCCCGGATCTTGTGGGTAAAGTGTGCAACCTCTGCAGAGTGTAAAACTATTCGAATAGCCGTGTCCACGGTTAAGGACAGTTGGGTAACCGCTCTTGGGCTACATCCAATGATTGTGAAACCTCGTGTGTGTGTGTGTGTGTGTGTGTGTGTGTGTGTGTG
>LR738710.1:284825493-284930700 GCA_902687465.1 Secale cereale
GCGCGCGTGCGTGCGCGCGCGTGCGTGCGCGTGCGTGCGTGCGCGTGCGTGCGTGTGCGCGTGTGTGTGCGCGAAGCACCGTTTGAGTCAAGTCAAAAGACTTGACAAGATGTCTGAGATGGAAGAGATCAAAACTTGGCTATGTTGATATTTGTAACCTATTCTCTTATGATGCATGCTTCACTATAAAGATAGTTCATGGCATTGCACTCACAAATTTGCTTTCTGCAAACCTACCCTATTTAGTGATATAGCATACCATGTCATACTTGTTCCAAAAACATGGGTTGCTTGGGGGTACATTCAAAGTAGTCATTGGGTTGCCACTGGTTATTTATTGGCCAGGCATGGAAGAGCAGGAATTTGAAGAAGAGTTCTTTGGAGACGAACATGTGAACTAGGATGCTTTCCCAGTCAGAATGCCTGTAGGTTAAGGCAGATGGCATGGGTTCTACTTATCTACGAAGACTTCCGATATTTGAGTTTATTTGTTGTTCTGCCCTTGAGGCTTTATCTATGTAAGACTTGACCATAACGGTCATAATTTGTGTAAGACGGTATGTATGGATGTAAGACTCTTGTTATTCAGCTTCTGTGTGAGCAGTGAGCATGGATCTCTGGGATCACTATACACGTGCATTCGGTGATCTCGACTTGCAAGTCAGGGTCCCCACAAAAAGAATGTTGCGTCTTCACTTCGTCTTTGAGTTCTTTTGGCTGGAGTAACTTCCTTCAGATGCCATCGAACCAATGGCTTTCTGCTAGCAATTTTAGGGGTCACTCTCCACAACATAAACTTCATGAATAATGCTCGCTGCCACGCAGAGCATGTTCTTAGGAGTTTATGCCAAACATCTCATGAATTCAAGGACCTATTACTCTGTGTGCACTAGCAAACACATTAGTCACTTACTGTTTATGTCAATAATCTTCAAAACATAAGGAGGCAAACTTATTGCATGAACAGAAACCTAGAATTCAAGTTCAAGAAATAATAATTGACAGTAATAGAGAAACTCTTGATGAAAAGTTGATTACCTGGATGTGTCTATAGAGGAGGAATTGTTTGTCCTCCGGCAACAATAGCTGCCATCGCCAAGCTTCCCACAACATTGGTTGCTGCTATGTCCTCAGTGCGGGCAGGTTCATCAATGGTAATCCTTTATGGTGAGACATTCTTCGAAAGGGTGGTGGTTGAATGCGCAACTAAGGGGTTTGCTTCTTGGTGCTCTTCCTCACGATAGTCACCCACTGGGGGCGTCGGTGATGGTGCTTGCCGGCTGGACTTGGCTGATCTCCTCTTGCTGGCGACTGATCACGACCTCATCCGTAGATGCTGAGCACTGGCCAGCATGTGTTACTGGCTCGCCCTCTTTTGAAGTTTTTGCCCTCTTACGGGGCCTGTTCATCAAAGGCGCATCGCCTGTGCAAGATCAAGACAACAAGCCATCGGATCAGTTATGGCAATCAGCTAATAAAAATAACGAGTAGAGGAAGAAGCAAGTGTCTACTATTCTTATTCCCCGTCGGAAAGGCGAGATAGATCCAAATATACTTGGCTCCCACAGTCAGGAGCAATTGCAAGAGGCGAAGGTGATCTGGTGCGTTTTCCTACTGACAAAGCTGGGGGCTGAGAAGCTCCTGCTTCTTCTATAGTTGGTGGAGTCTGCCATAGTGAAGATTGTCTTCGAGAAGCTTGTTGCTGGGATGACCATTGTCGAGAAGCACTGGTGCTGGTCTCTGTGCCGACAGTTCGACTCCTTGTCATACCATAGCTTGCCAGACTCCTTTGTGTCGGCCTCCTAGAAGTACTAGGTCCTCCGACAGCTCTTCTCGGAGCAGTAACCAGAGCAGCGGGGGCTCTGCTTCCTTATCTTTGTCAGACTCTATAGCCTCATCGTCCTCCTCTCCTCTTCATCAGAACCATCACTTGCGGCCTTGAGGAGCTCAACTTCTCCAGCTTGTTCTACTCTCTTGCCGATGAGCACAAGCTCGGGCTTCTTGGTGTCGTGGATCAGGTCGCCCACTTTTTTCCTAGGCATTTACGCAAATTTGTTGAACCACTCTTCCGCTATGGCTTGGTCAAGTTTCTCCTAAGTGCTCTCCACACCTTGGATAGTGCTTGCCAGTATCATTTCCAAGATGGAATATGTGGCAGTGTTGTTGCATAGTGGGTTCATGGTTTTCGGCAACTTCTATGGAGCCACTTTGTTGAAAAGCTGGTTGAACAGCGAGGCATGCTCAATCACCATTAAATTATTGAAGAGGTCAGGATGGTGTCGTGTTGTGTGCGTGGCATTCTGGTACAGCCAAGCTCTCTGGGCCATCATCTAAAGTGGAGCAATCTGACCCACAAGAAATCGACCCCGACCATCTCTATGGTTATCCATGGGCTCGTAAGCTCAAGATCCATTCCAGGGCCAGCTTCAGCTTGTTGTCATTGGGCCCCAGGTTATCCCAATGTGGGTCCCTCTTGATCTTCTAGGTTCTTGGGTGAAAGTTCTCCAAGAAGTCTTTCTATTTGATCCAACACATGTCATCTCTCCATTCAATCTTCTTGATATGGAGTTTGCCCTTGAGGTACTGCTCTTTCAGCCCATTCGAGGAATCCAAGTGACGCTACCGGAAAGGGCGTCACCCTCAATTTACGACGCATAAAAATGATGGAACATAGGTACATTTGGACTATACCCGCAAAATTTCCGCACATATGGGCGATTGCGGACAAACATGTGACGGCATTTGGAGCAAAGTCCAAAAGCCAAAACCCATATGTTTGCATCACTTATCGAAGAAATTTGAGAACATGCGAAGAATGGATACTTCTCGTCAATGGGGGTAGCGGACCCTGGCGAAACTTCAACGCCTTCATGATCCTTGTCTTTTCTCGCCCACATGTACGAGTACATTTTGGTGACATCTGCAGCATTCAGCTTGGTAGTAAAGGTGACAGTCTCCCTCCGCATCTTCACCACGGTGGCCTTCCTTTTCTCCCCTCCTCGTGCACTAGCTTCTTTGCTCCTTTCTTAGGGGCCATGGCAGTTGAATTATTGGATTTGGCAGAGGAAAGGGGTGGCTACTTGTGTGTGATTGCAGCGCCACGAGGAGAACGAGGATGGGTGCAGCAAGGGCGGAACAATGCGGTAAGGCAGAGCTATGTTC
The DNA here is from genome assembly GCA_902687465.1 of Secale cereale. Taxonomy (NCBI): domain Eukaryota; kingdom Viridiplantae; phylum Streptophyta; class Magnoliopsida; order Poales; family Poaceae; genus Secale; species Secale cereale. The sequence goes on from LR738710.1 coordinate 284,828,656, forward strand.
TTGCGCAAGGAAGAAGAGGACCGGTGTGACGAGATAGATTGGAGGCGAACGAAGAAGTAGATCGAGAAACACTATCGCAGATGCATTTTTACGAGGAAGGCGCTGGCCCTTTACCGCTTGATATGGCTATTCTTTTTCAGGTGCACGACTTCAAGTTGTCATTTTGCTCCACCACTCTCCTGCATTTAATGCGCCATCATGGGTGCGCAGTAAAAGTAATCATGGTGTTGATGCACTGATAGGCCCCTTATGTTTTGGTGTTTGTTGACATAAACAGTATGGGACTTATGTGTTTGCTAGTGCACACAGAGGGTCCCATATGTATCGAGGAGTTTGATGCAAACGACGAAGATAATCTCCCCGCATTGCCATGAAGGTTATCACCGAAGATAATGTAACAAGAGTGACCCCTAAAAATTGCTAAAGTGAAGCAATTGGTTCGGTTTTTGTCCGAACAAAAATGACTGCGTTCGAGGAGAATGAAGACGAAGTGATGATGTAGCATTTGTTTCGTTGTTATTCTTCTTCCATTGAGTCATAATACCACCGTACTATTAAGAGGGGTGTAGCGTTTTGAAAATTTGATTCTCTGATGCTAAACCCAAATCCTATGAAAGTTGTGAGATAAATATCTTTGTGTTACGAGCAAATACTTGCTAGCAAGAGACTGTGATCTTCTTCACTACAAGAGATTTGTCTCAGGCCGAGGAGTTAGCATTACTTGTGTCAGGACCCCGATCCTAAGTCACACCGATCTAGCTGTAACACGTGATATCACTTTGCGGCCTCATGCACGGTAACCCCACGGGTGCCACCTTACCTGGCCCGGGACCGTTTGCGCATTTTGGCACACGTATATGACAGTGTCGCTAGCATCCATATGACAGAGAACCCGGGCCGACATGGCTAGTTATAAACCAAAAGTGGCTCTAAATTACAGAGACAGGCATCCATGACCCAGCAACGAACGTGTCGGTCATCAACGTATGAACCCAAGTCGTAGCAAGCTACATGGACTTAAGGAACAACGCGTGACATTTCCCCTAAGGGACAGACACAGGAACGAAGAAGGACACATGCCGGCCAGCCTACGTGTTCCGAGCAGTAGCAAGCTACCAAGGCTCATTGGAGACACTAGGAGGCATTTCCCTGTAAGATAGGCTACCAAAGGAAAACAACTAATTTTCGGATCCCACACATACCAAGCATTTCAATCATACACACAATATGCTCAATATGTGCAAATACAACATTGCATCACAACAGAACTCTATGACTCAAAGTACTTTATTTAACCGGCTCCAAGAGCCATACATAACATATCCATACAGGTAGGGGTCACATGACCCAACACTCAAGTCATACAGTCATACAAGCACAAGCGGAAGCTACATGTCTGAGTACAGACAACTTAGAAAATAAAACAGGCTTGGTGTAGCCTGACTATCTACAAGGCCCTTCACAAGCTCCAGATCTCTGTCTGGGTGTCAAGCTACTCGTCGACGTCAACGTCTATGTAGAACCCATCAGCAGGGGCAGGGTTCTCCTCTGCAACAGTTATTAAGCAAACATGAGTACAAAGGTACTCAGCAAGTCTTACCACAGAACCTATCATACACGCAACATTATCAAAAGGGGGGTAGTGGAGTTCATAGCAGAATGCCAGCTTTGACCTTGGCTAACCTATACTACAACTCTCAACAGATTGCAAGATGTTATTACGAACACGAGTCCTCTACTCACCACATCAATACACTACCGAGGATCCTCTTCTGTCATCCTACGGAAGGGCCATCCACGGCACTCACACTTATCTTGAGGCTTTTAGTAGTATCCATCAACTTTTCTATGAACTGTAAGAGTAATCAAGTAGTCCGTACCGCGAACAACGGCTATTCGAATAGATTGATAACCCTGCAGGGGTGTACTTCTTCACACATGTTTTCACCACTTAGCGTCTGCACACGACATGTGCTCGGCAGATTTCAAGCGAAAGCCGACGTGGGTGTAGACCACGACTTAACCAACCACTCAAGTCTCTCGTCCAGGTTTATCGCCTATTTGGGTTCCATCCATGGGGAGATCCGGCCGGGGTGTCGCTCACGGCCCCAAACAATGTGTACAGGGTTCCCGAGTCACCAAACGGGCAACCGGTACACCGTGCCATGTACCTGTCGCATCACAGCCCACCCCGAGGGTCAGCGCTGTGCACGACCTCCAGTAAGCTATAAACACCAGAAACTAGTTGCAACTCCTGGACAGAGTACAAGGGCAGTCAATAAGTCGAGCGGGGTCATATTTCAGGGCCCAATGTGTGGTAGTAACTGTAACTTGAATCACACACACAGATCTCGGGTCCTATGGACGATTCCAATGAAACAACTGAAGGAAATATGCCCTAGAGGCAATAATAAAGATGTTATTTGTATTTCCTTATATCATGATAAATGTCTTCTATTCATGCTAGAATTGTATTAACCGGAAACTTAGTACATGTGTGAATACATAGACAAAACAGTATGTCCCTAGTATGCCTCTACTAGACTAGCTCATTGATCAAAGATGGTTATGTTTCCTAGCCATAGACATGAGTTGTCATTTGATCAACGGGATCACATCATTAGGAGAATGATGTGATGGACAAGACCCATCCGTTAGCATAGCACTATGATCGTTTAGTTTTCTGCTATTGCTTTCTTCATGACTTATACATGTTCCTATGACTATGAGATTATGCAACTCCCGAATACCGTAGGAACACCTTGTGTGCTATCAAACGTCACAACGTAACTGGGTGATCATAAAGATGCTCTACAGGTGTCTCCGAAAGTATTAGTGGTGTTGGCATAGATCAAGATTAGGATTTGTCACTCCGAATGTCGGAGAGGTATCTCTGGGCCCTCTCGGTAACACACATCACAATAAGCCTTGCAAGCAAAAGACTAATGAGTTAGTCACGAGATGATGTGTTACGGAACGAGTAAAGAGACTTGCCGGTAACGAGATTGAACTAGGTATAGAGATACCGACGATCGAATCTCGGGCAAGTAACATACCGTTTGACAAAAGGAACAACGTATGTTGTTATGCGGTTCTGACCGATAAAAGATCTTCGTAGAATATGTAGGAGCCAATATGAACATCCAGGTTCCGCTATTGGTTATCGACCAGAGATGAGTCTCAGTCATGTCTACATAGTTCTCGAACCCGTAGGGTCCGCACGCTTAACGTTTGATGACGATCGGTATTATGAGTTTATGAGTATTGATGCACCGAAGGTAGTTCGGAGTCCCGGATGAGATCACGGACATGAAGAGAAGTCTCGGAATGTCCGAGACATAAAGATTGATATATTGGACGGCTATATTCGGACACCGGAAGTATACCGGAAAAGTTTCGGATTTATCGGGAATGCCGGAGGGGGTTACCGGAACCCCCTACGAGAGGGGATGGTCCATAGTGGGCCTAAAGGGAAAGAGAGAGGCAGCCCATAGGGCTGGCCGGCGCCCCCACCTAGGGTTCCTAGTTGGACTAGGATTGGGGGGGGGCGCCACCTCTCCTATTCCTTTCCCTCTTCCTTCTTTTGGTGAATCCTACTAGGAATAGGATTGCAATCCTATTCCTAGTAGGAGTCCACTCCCTAGCCGCACCAGGAAGGGCCGGCCGGCCTCCCTCCATTGCTCCTTTATATACGGGGGCAGGGGGGCACCCAAAGACACACAAGTTGAATTGTTTTAGCCGTGTGCGGTGCCCCCCTCCACAGAATCACACCTCGGTCATACCGTCGCGGAGCTTAGGCGAAGCCCTGTGCCGGTGAACACATCATATCCGTCACCACGCCGTCGTGCTGACGAAACTCTCCCGTGAAGCTCAACTGGATCAAGAGCTCGTGGGACGTCATCAAGCTGAACGTGTGCTGAACGCGGAGGTGCCGTACGTTCGGTGCTTGATCGGTTGGATCGCGAAGAAGTTCGACAACATCAACCAAGTCACTTGACACTTCCGCTCCCGGTCTACGAGGGTACGTAGACACACTCTTCCCTCTCGTTGCTATGCATCTGGTAGATAGATCTTGCGTGATCGTAGGAAAATTTTGAAAATACTACGTTCCCCAACAGTGGCATCATGAGCCAGGTCTATGCGTAGATGATATGCACGAGTAGAACACAATGAGTTGTGGGCGATACTAGTCATACTGCTTACCAGCATGTCATACTTTGCTTCGGCGGTATTGTGAGATGAAGCGGCCCGGACCGACATTACGCGTACGCTTACGCGAGACTGGTTTCACCGTTACGAGCACTCGTTGCTTAAAGGTGACTGGCGGGAGTCTGTCTCTCTCACTTTAGCTGAATCAAGTGTGGCTACGCCCGGTCCTTGTGAAGGTTAAACCAGCACATACTTGACGAAACATCGATGTGGTTTTGTATGCGTAGGTAAGAACGGTTTTTGCTAAGCCCGTAGCAGCCACGTAAAACTTGCAACAACAAAGTAGAGGACGTCTAACTTGTTTTTGCAGGGCATGTTGTGATGTGATATGGTCAAGACATGATGAGTTATACGGTTTTGTATGAGATGATCATGTTTTTGTAAAGTTATCGGCAAATGGCAGGAGCCATATAGTTGTCGCTTTATTGTATGAAATGCAATCGCCATGTAATTTCTTTACTTTATCACTAAGCGGTAGCGATAGTTGAGGAAGCAATAGTTGGCGAGACGACAACGATGCTACGATGGAGATCAAGGTGTCGCGCCGGTGACGAAGGTGATCATGACGGTGCTTTGGAGATGGAGATCAAAAGCACAAGATGATGATGACCATATCATGTCACATATTTTGATTGCATGTGATGTTTATCTTATTATGCTTCTTATTTTGCTTAGATCGACGGTAGCATTATAAGATGTTCCCTTACTAAATTTCAAGGTATAAGTGTTCTCCCTGAGTATGCACCGTTGCGAAAGTTCGTCGTGCCGAGACACCACGTGATGATCGGGTGTGATAAGCTCTACGTTCAAATACAACGGGTGTAAGCCAGTTTTGCACACGCAGAATACTCGGGTTAAACTTGACGAGCCTAGCATATATAGATATGGCCTCGGAACACTGGAGACCGAAAGGTCGAGCGTGAATCATATAGTAGATATGATCAACATAAGATGTTCACCATTGAAACTACTCCATCTCACGTGATGATCGGACATGGTTTAGTTGATTTGGATCACGTGATCATTTAGATGACCAGAGGGATGTCTATCTAAGTGGGAGTTCTTTAAATTAATATGATTAAATTGAACTTTAATTTATCATGAACTTAGTCCTGATAGTTTTCTTGCATATCTATGTCGTTGTAGATCAATGGCCCGTGCTACCGTTCCTTTGAATTTTAATGCATTCCTAGAGAAAGCTAAGTTGAAAGATGATGGTAGCAATTACACGGACTGGGTCCGTAACCTGAGGATTATCCTCATTGCTGCACAGAAAAATTATGTCCTTGAAGCACCGCTAGGTGACAAGCCCCCTCCCGCTAATGTAGACGCTTTGAACGTCTGGCAGTCGCGGTCTGATGACTACACGATAGTTCAGTGTGCCATGCTTTACTGCTTAGAACCGGGACTTCAACGACGTTTTGAACGTCATGGACCATATGAGATGTTCCAGGAGTTGAAGTTAATATTTCAAGCAAATGCCCGAATTGAGAAATATGAGATTTCCAATAAGTTCTACAGCTGCAAAATGGAGGAGAATAGTTCTATCAGTGAACACTTACTCAGAATGTCTGGGTATTACAATCATATGACTCAACTTGGTTGCAAAGTTGACGAGGATAGTGTTATTGATAGAGTTCTTCAATCACTGCCACCAAGCTATAAAGGCTTCGTGATGAACTATAATATGCAAGGGATGCAAAAGACAATTCCCGAGCTCTTCGCTATGCTCAAAGCTGCGGAGGTAGAAATCAAAAAGGAGCATCAAGTGTTGATGGTTAGCAAGACCACTAGTTTCAAGAAAAAGGGCAAGGGAAAGAAAGGGAACTTCAAAAAGAATAGCAAGTCAGTTGATACTTCCATGAAGAAACCCAAATCTGGAGCCAAGCCTGAAACTGAGTGCTTCTACTGCAAGGGGACTGGACACAGGAAACGGAACTGCCCCAAGTATTTGGCGGATAAGAAGGATGGCAAGATGAACAAAGGTATATGTGATATACATGTTATTGATGTGTACCTTACTAATGCTCGTAGTAGTACCTGGGTATTTGATACCGGTTCGGTTGCTAATATTTGTAACTCGAAACAGGGACTACGGATTAAACGAAGATTAGCTAAGGACGAGGTGACGATGCGCGTGGGAAACGGTTCCAAAGTCGATGTGATCGCCGTCGGCACGCTACCTCTACATCTACCTTCGGGATTAGTTTTAGACCTAAATAATTGTTATTTGGTGCCAGCGTTGAGCATGAACATTATATCTGGATCTTGTTTATTGCGAGACGATTATTCATTTAAATCAGAGAATAATGGTTGTTCTATTTTAATGAATAATATCTTTTATGGTCATGCACCCTTAAAGAGTGGTCTATTCTTATTGGATCTCGATTGTAGTGATACACATATTCATAATATTGAAACCAAAAGATGCAAGGTTAATAATGATAGTGCAACTTATTTGTGGCACTGCCGTTTAGGTCATATTGGTGTAAAACGCATGAAGAAACTCCATAATGATGGACTTTTGGAATCACTTGATTATGAATCACTTGGTGCTTGCGAACCATGCCTCATGGGCAAGATGACTAAAACTCCGTTCTCCGGAACTATGGAGCGAGCAACAGATTTGTTGGAAATCATACATACTGATGTATGTGGACCAATGAGTGTTGATGCTCGCGGCGGGTATCGTTATTTTCTGACCTTCATGAAGGAAATATGCCCTAGAGGCAATAATAAAGATGTTATTTGTATTTCCTTATATCATGATAAATGTCTTTTATTCATGCTAGAATTGTATTAACCGGAAACTTAGTACATGTGTGGATACATAGACAAAACAGTATGTCCCTAGTATGCCTCTACTCGACTAGCTCATTGATCAAAGATGGTTATGTTTCCTAGCCATAGACATGAGTTGTCATTTGATCAACGGGATCACATCATTAGGAGAAAGATGTGATGGACAAGACCCATCCGTTAGCATAGCACTATGATCGTTTAGTTTAACTGCTATTGCTTTCTTCATGACTTATACATGTTCCTATGACTATGAGATTATGCAACTCCCGAATTCCGTAGGAACACCTTGTGTGCTATCAAACGTCACAACGTAACTGGGTGATCATAAAGATGCTCTATAGGTGTCTCCGAAAGTGTTCGTGGTGTTGGCATAGATCAAGATTAGGATTTGTCACTCCGAGTGTCGGAGAGGTATCTCTGGGCCCTCTCGGTAACACACATCACAATAAGCCTTGCAAGCAAAAGACTAATGAGTTAGTCACGAGATGATGTGTTACGGAACGAGTAAAGAGACTTGCCGGTAACGAGATTGAACTAGGTATAAAGATACCGACGATCGAATCTCGGGCAAGTAACATACCGTTTGACGAAAGGAACAATGTATGTTGTTATGCGGTTCTGACCGATAAAAGATCTTCGTAGAATGTGTAGGAGCCAATATGAACATCCAGGTTCCGCTATTGGTTATTGACCAGAGATGAGTCTCGGTCATGTCTACATAGTTCTCGAACCCGTAAGGTCCGCACGCTTAACGTTTGATGACGATCGGTATTATGAGTTTTTGAGTATTGATGTACCAAAGGTAGTTCGGAGTCCCGGATGAGATCACGGACATGACGAGGAGTCTCGGAATGTCCGAGACATAAAGATTGATATATTGGACGGCTATATTCGGACACCGGAAGTATACCGGAAAAGTTTCGGATTTATCGGGAATGCCGGAAGGGGTTACCGGAACCCCCTACGAGAGGGGATGGTCCATAGTGGGCCTAAAGGGTGAGAGAGAGGCAGCCCATAGGGCTGGCCGGCGCCCCCACCTAGGAATCCTAGTTGGACTAGGATTGGGGGGGCGCCACCTCTCCTAATCCTTTCCCCCTTCTTCCTTCCGGTGAATCCTACTAGGAATAGGATTGCAATCCTATTCCTAGTAGGAGTCCCCTCCCTAGCCACACCATAGGAGTTGGCCGGCCCCTCCTCCCTTGCTCCTTTATATACGGGGGCAGGGGGGCACCCAAAGACACACAAGTTGAATTGTTTTAGCCGTGTGCGGTGCCCCCCTCCATAGAATCACACCTCGGTCGTACCGTCGCGGAGCTTAGGCGAAGCCCTGCGCCGGTGAACACATCATATCCGTCACCACGCCGTCGTGCTGACGAAACTCTCCCGTGAAGCTCAACTGGATCAAGAGCTCGTGGGACGTCATCAAGCTGAACGTGTGCTGAACGCGGAGGTGCCGTACGTTCGGTGCTTGATCGGTTGGATCGCGAAGAAGTTCGACAACATCAACCGCGTCACTTGACGCTTCCGCTCCCGGTCTACGAGGGTACGTAGACACACTCTCCCCTCTCGTTGCTATGCATCTGGTAGATAGATCTTGCGTGATCGTAGGAAAATTTTAAAATACTACGTTCCCCAACAGTGGCATCATGAGCTAGGTCTATGCGTAGATGATATGCACGAGTAGAACACAATGAGTTGTGGGCGATACTAGTCATACTGCTTACCAGCATGTCATACTTTGCTTCGGCGGTATTGTGAGATGAAGCGGCCCGGACCGACATTACGCGTACGCTTACGCGAGACTGGTTTCACCGTTACGAGCACTCGTTGCTTAAAGGTGACTGGCGGGTGTCTGTCTCTCTCACTTTAGCTGAATCAAGTGTGGCTACGCCCGGTCCTTGTGAAGGTTAAAACAGCACATACTTGACGAAACATCGTTGTGGTTTTGTATGCGTAGGTAAGAACGGTTCTTGCTAAAGCCCGTAGCAGCCACGTAAAACTTGCAACAACAAAGTAGAGGACGTCTAACTTGTTTTTGCAGGGCATGTTGTGATGTGATATGGTCAAGACATGATGAGTTATACGTTTTTGTATGAGATGATCATGTTTTGTAATGTTATCGGCAACTGGCAGGAGCCATATGGTTGTCGCTTTATTGTATGAAATGCAATCGCCATGTAATTGCTTTACTTTATCACTAAGCGGTAGCGATAGTCGTAGAAGCAATAGTTGGCGAGACGACAACGATGCTACGATGGAGATCAAGGTGTCGCGCCGGTGACGAAGGTGATCATGACGATGCTTTGGAGATGGAGATCAAAAGCACAAGATGATGATGGCCATATCATGTCACATATTTTGATTGCATGTGATGTTTATCTTATTATGCTTCTTATTTTGCTTAGAACGACGGTAGCATTATAAGATGATCCCTTTGAAGGAAATATGCCCTAGAGGCAATAATAAAGATGTTATTTGTATTTCCTTATATCATGATAAATGTCTTTTATTCATGCTAGAATTGTATTAACCGGAAACTTAGTACATGTGTGGATACATAGACAAAACAGTATGTCCCTAGTATGCCTCTACTAGACTAGCTCATTGATCAAAGATGGTTATGTTTCCTAACCATAGACATGAGTTGTCATTTGATCAACGGGATCACACCATTAGGAGAATGATGTGATGGACAAGACCCATCCGTTAGCATAGCACTATGATCGTTTAGTTTAACTGCTATTGCTTTCTTCATGACTTATACATGTTCCTATGACTATGAGATTATGCAACTCCCGAATACCGTAGGAACACCTTGTGTGCTATCAAACGTCACAACGTAACTGGGTGATCATAAAGATGCTCTACATGTGTCTCCGAAAGTATTCGTGGTGTTGGCATAGATCAAGATTAGGATTTGTCACTCCGAGTGTCGGAGAGGTATCTCTGGGCCCTCTCGGTAACACACATCATAATAAGCCTTGCAAGCAAAGGACTAATGAGTTAGTCACGAGATGATGTGTTACGGAACGAGTAAAGAGACTTGCCGGTAAACGAGATTGAACTAGGTATAAAGATACCGACGATCGAATCTCGGGCAAGTAACATACCGTTTGACAAAAGGAACAACGTATGTTGTTATGCGGTTCTGACCGATAAAAGATCTTCGTAGAATATGTAGGAGCCAATATGAACATCCAGGTTCCGCTATTGGTTATTGACCAGAGATGAGTCTCGGTCATGTCTACATAGTTCTCGAACCCGTAGGGTCCGCACGCTTAACGTTTGATGACGATCGGTATTATGAGTTTTTGAGTATTGATGTACCGAAGGTAGTTCGGAGTCCCGGATGAGATCACGGACATGACGAGGAGTCTCGAAATGTCCGAGACATAAAGATTAATATATTGGACGGCTATATTCGGACACCGGAAGTATACCGGAAAAGTTTCGGATTTATCGGGAATGCCGGAGGGGGTTACCGGAACCCCCTACGAGAGGGGATGGTCCATAGTGGGCCTAAAGGGTGAGAGAGAGGCAGCCCATAGGGCTGGCCGGCGCCCCCACCTAGGAATCCTAGTTGGACTAGGATTGGGGGGGCGCCACCTCTCCTATTCCTTTCCCCCTTCTTCCTTTCGGTGAATCCTACTAGGAATAGGATTGCAATCCTATTCCTAGTAGGAATCCCTTCCCTAGCCGCACCAGGAGAGTTGGCCGGCCCCTCCTCCCTTGCTCCTTTATATACGGGGGCAGGGGGGCACCCAAATACACACAAGTTGAATTGTTTTGCCGTGTGCGGTGCCCCCCTCCACAGAATCACACCTCGGTCGTACCATCGCGGAGCTTAGGAGAAGCCCTGCGCCGGTGAACACATCATATCCGTCACCACGCCGTCGTGCTGACGAAACTCTCCCGTGAAGCTCAACTGGATCAAGAGCTCGTGGGACGTCATCAAGCTGAACGTGTGCTGAACGCGGAGGTGCCGTACATTCGGTGCTTGATCGGTTGGATCGCGAAGAAGTTCGACAACATCAACCGCGTCACTTGACGCTTCCGCTCCCGGTCTACGAGGGTACGTAGACACACTCTCCCCTCTCGTTGCTATGCATCTGGTAGATAGATCTTGCGTGATCGTAGGAAAATTTTAAAATACTACGTTCCCCAACAGTGGCATCATGAGCCAGGTCTATGCGTAGATGATATGCACGAGTAGAACACAATGAGATTGTGGACGATACTAGTCATACTGCTTACCAGCATGTCATACTTTGCTTCGGCGGTATTGTGAGATGAAGCGGCCCGGACCGACATTACGCGTACGCTTACGCGAGACTGGTTTCACCGTTACGAGCACTCGTTGCTTAAAGGTGACTGGCGGGTGTCTGTCTCTCTCACTTTAGCTGAAACAAGTGTGGCTACGCCCGGTCCTTGTGAAGGTTAAAACAGCACATACTTGACGAAACATCGTTGTTGTTTTGTATGCGTAGGTAAGAACGGTTCTTGCTAAGCCCGTAGCAGCCACGTAAAACTTGCAACAAACAAAGTAGAGGACGTCTAACTTGTTTTTGCAGGGCATGTTGTGATGTGATATGGTCAAGACATGATGAGTTATACGGTTTTGTATGAGATGATCTTGTTTTGTAAAGTTGTCGGCAACTGGCAGGAGCCATATGGTTGTCGCTTTATTGTATGAAATGCAATCGCCATGTAATTGCTTTACTTTATCACTAAGCGGTAGCGATAGTCGTGGAAGCAATAGTTGGCGAGACGACAACGATACTACGATGAAGATCAAGGTGTCAAGCCGGTGACGAAGGTGATCATGACGGTGCTTTGGAGATGGAGATCAAAAGCACAAGATGATGATGGCCATATCATGTCACATATTTTGATTGCATGTGATGTTTATCTTATTATGCTTCTTATTTTGCTTAGAACGACGGTAGCATTATAAGATGATCCCTTACTAAATTTCAAGGTATAAGTGTTCTCCCTGAGTATGCACCGTTGCGAAAGTTCGTCGTGCCGAGACACCACGTGATGATCGGGTGTGATAAGCTCTACGTTCAAATACAACGAGTGTAAGCCAGTTTTGCACACGCAGAATACTCGGGTTAAACTTGACGAGCCTAGCATATACAGATATGGCCTCGGAACACTGGAGACCGAAAGGTCGAGCGTGAATCATATAGTAGATATGATCAACATAAGATGTTCACCATTGAAAACTACTCCATCTCACGTGATGATCGGACATGGTTTAGTTGATTTGGATCACGTGATCATTTAGATAACCAGAGGGATGTCTATCTAAGTGGGAGTTCTTTAAATTAATATGATTAAATTGAACTTTAATTTATCATGAACTTAGTCCTGATAGTTTTGCATATCTATGTCGTTGTAGATCAATGGCCCGTGCTACCGTTCCTTTGAATTATAATGCATTCCTAGAGAAAGCTAAGTTGAAAGATGATGGTAGCAATTACACGGACTGGGTCCGTAACCTGAGGATTATCCTCATTGCTGCACAGAAAAATTATGTCCTTGAAGCACCGCTAGGTGACAAGCCCCCTTCTGCTAATGCAGACGCTTTGAACGTCTGGCAGTCGCGGTCTGATGACTACACGATAGTTCAGTGTGCCATGCTTTACGGCTTAGAACCGGGACTTCAACGACGTTTTGAACGTCATGGAGCATATGAAATGTTCCAGGAGTTGAAGTTAATATTTCAAGCAAATGCCCGAATTGAGAAATATGAGATTTCCAATAAGTTCTACAGCTGTAAAATGGAGGAGAATAGTTCTATCAGTGAACACTTGCTCAGAATGTCTGGGTACTACAATCATATGACTCAACTTGGTTGCAATGTTGACGAGGATGGTGTTATTGATAGAGTTCTTCAATCACTGCCACCAAGCTATAAAGGCTTCGTGATGAACTATAACATGCAAGGGATGCAAAAGACAATTCCCGAGCTCTTCGCTATGCTCAAAGCTGCGGAGGTAGAAATCAAAAAGGAGCATCAAGTGTTGATGGTTAACAAGACCACTAGTTTCAAGAAAAAGGGCAAGGGAAAGAAAGGGAACTTCAAAAAGAATAGGAAGTCAGTTGCTACTTCAACGAAGAAACCCAAATCTGGAGCCAAGCCTGAAACTGAGTGCTTCTACTGCAAGGGGACTGGACACTGGAAGCGGAACTGCCCCAAGTATTTGGCGGATAAGAAGGACGGCAAGATGAACAAAGGTATATGTGATATACATGTTATTGATGTGTACCTTACTAATGCTCGTAGTAGTACCTGGGTATTTGATATCGGTTCGGTTGCTAATATTTGTAACTCGAAACAGGGACTACGGATTAAACGAAGATTAGCTAAGGACGAGGTGACGATGCGCGTGGGAAACGGTTCCAAAGTCGATGTGATCGCCGTCGGCACGCTACCTCTACATCTACCTTCGGGATTAGTTTTAGACCTAAATAATTGTTATTTGGTGCCAGCGTTGAGCATGAACATTATATCTGGATTTTGTTTATTGCGAGACGGTTATTCATTTAAATCAGAGAATAATGGTTGTTCCATTTTGATGAATAATATCTTTTATGGTCATGCACCCTTAAAGAGTGGTCTATTCTTACTGGATCTCGATTGTAGTGATACACATATTCATAATATTGAAACCAAAAGATGCAAGGTTAATAATGATAGTGCAACTTATTTGTGGCACTGCCGTTTGGGTCATATTGGTGTAAAACGCATGAAGAAACTCCATAAAGATGGACTTTTGGAATCACTTGATTATGAATCACTTGGTGCTTGCGAACCATGCCTCATGGGCAAGATGACTAAAACTCCGTTCTCCGGAACTATGGAGCGAGCAACAGATTTGTTGGAAATCATACATACTGATGTATGTGGACCAATGAGCGTTGATGCTCGCGGCGGGTATCGTTATTTTCTGACATTCACTGATGATTTGAGCAGATATGGGTATATCTACTTAATGAAACACAAGTCTGAAACATTTGAAAAGTTCAAAGAATTTCAGAGTGAAGTAGAGAATCATCGTAACAAGAAAATAAAGTTCCTACGATCTGATCGTGGAGGAGAATATTTGAGTTACGAGTTTGGTCTTCATTTGAAACAATGTGGAATAGTTTCACAACTCACGCCACCTGGAACACCACAACGTAATGGTGTGTCCGAACGTCGTAACCGTACTTTATTAGATATGGTGCGATCTATGATGTCTCTTACCGATTTACCATTATCGTTTTGGGGTTATGCTTTAGAGACAGCTGCATTCACGTTAAATAGGGCACCATCTAAATCCGTTGATACGACGCCTTATGAACTATGGTTTGGCAAGAAACCAAAGTTGTCGTTTCTTAAAATTTGGGGCTGCGATGCTTATGTGAAAACACTTCAACCTGATAAGCTCGATCCCAAGTCGGAAAAATGTGTCTTCATAGGATACCCAAAAGAAACTGTTGGGTACACCTTCTATCACAGATCCGAAGGCAAAATATTCGTTGCTAAGAACGGATCCTTTCTAGAAAAAGAGTTTCTCTCGAAAGAAGTGAGTGGGAGGAAAGTAGAACTTGATGAGGTAATTATACCTTCTCCCATATTGGAAAATAGTACATCACAGGAAATTGTTCGAGTGATTCCTACACCAATTAGTGAGGAAGTTGATGATAATGATCATGAAACTTCGGATCAAGTTTCTACTGAACGTCGTAGATCAACCAGAGTACGTTCCGCACCAGAGTGGTACGGCAACCCAGTTCTGGAAATCATGTTACTAGACCATGATGAACCTACAAACTATGAGGAAGCGATGATGAGCCCAGATTCCGCAAAATGACTTGAAGCCATGAAATCTGAGATGGGATCCATGTATGAGAACAAAGTATGGACTTTGGTTGACTTGCCCGATGATCGGCAGGCCATTGAAAATAAATGGATCTTCAAGAGGAAGACCGACGCAGACGGTAATATTACTGTTTACAAAGCTCGACTTGTTGCGAAAGGTTTTCGACAAGTTCAAGGAGTTGACTACGATGAGACTTTCTCACCTGTAGCGATGCTTAAGTCTGTCCGAATCATGTTAGCAATTGCCGCATTTTATGATTATGAAATCTGGCAAATGGATGTCAAAACTGCATTCCTAAATGGATATCTCAAAGAAGAGTTGTATATGATGCAACCAGAAGGTTTTGTCGATCCAAAAGGTGCTAACCAAGTATGCAAACTCCAGCGATCCATCTATGGACTGGTGCAAGCATCTCGGAGTTGGAATATACGCTTTGATGAGGTGATCAAAGCATATGGTTTTATACAGACTTTTGGAGAAGCCTGTATTTACAAGAAAGTGAGTGGGAGCTCTGTAGCATTTCTAATATTATATGTAGATGACATATTGTTAATTGGAAATGATATAGAATTTCTGAATAGCATAAAAGGATACTTGAATAAAAGTTTTTCAATGAAAGACCTCGGAGAAGCTGCTTACATATTAGGCATCAAGATCTATAGAGATAGATCAAGACGCTTAATTGGACTTTCACAAAGCACATACCTTGATAAGATTTTGAAAAGGTTCAAAATGGATCAGTCAAAGAAAGGATTCTTGCCTGTTTTACAAGGTATGAAGTTGAGTAAGACTCAATGCCCGACCACTGCAGAAGATAGAGAGAAAATGAAAGTCATTCCCTATGCCTCAGCCATAGGATCTATCATGTATGCAATGCTGTGTACCAGACCTGATGTGTGCCTAGCTATAAGTCTAGCAGGGAGGTACCAAAGTAATCCAGGAGTGGATCACTGGACAGCGGTCAAAAACATCCTAAAGTATCTGAAAAGAACAAAGGATATGTTTCTCGTATATGGAGGTGACAAAGAGCTCGTCGTAAACGGTTACGTCGATTCTAGCTTTGACACTGATCCGGATGACTCTAAGTCACAAACCGGATATGTATTTTTATTGAACGGTGGAGCTGTCAGCTGGTGCAGTTCCAAGCAGAGCGTCGTGGCGGGATCTACGTGTGAAGCGGAATACATAGCTGCTTCGGAAGCAGCAAATGAAGGAGTCTGGATGAAGGAGTTCATATCCGATCTAAGTGTAGTACCTAGTGCATCGGGTCCAATGAAAATCTTTTGTGACAACACTGGAGCCATAGCCTTGGCGAAGGAATCCAGGTTTCACAAGAGAACAAGGCACATCAAAAGACGCTTCAATTCCATCCGCGATCTAGTCAAGGAGGGAGACATAGACATTTGCAAAATACATACGGATTTGAATGTTGCAGACCCGTTGACTAAGCCTCTTCCACGGACAAAACATGATCAGCACCAAGACTCCATGGGTGTGAGGATCATCACTTTGTAATCTAGATTATTGACTCTAGTTCAAGTGGGAGACTGAAGGAAATATGCCCTAGAGGCAATAATAAAGATGTTATTTGTATTTCCTTATATCATGATAAATGTCTCTTATTCATGCTAGAATTGTATTAACCGGAAACTTAGTACATGTGTGGATACATAGACAAAACAGTATGTCCCTAGTATGCCTCTACTCGACTAGCTCATTGATCAAAGATGGTTATGTTTCCTAGCCATAGACATGAGTTGTCATTTGATCAACGGGATCACATCATTAGGAGAATGATGTGATGGACAAGACCCATCCGTTAGCATAGCACTATGATCGTTTAGTTTAACTGCTATTGCTTTCTTCATGACTTATACATGTTCCTATGACTATGAGATTATGCAACTCCCGAATTCCGTAGGAACACCTTGTGTGCTATCAAACGTCACAACGTAACTGGGTGATCATAAAGATGCTCTACAGGTGTCTCCGAAAGTGTTCGTGGTGTTGGCATAGATCAAGATTAGGATTTGTCACTCCGAGTGTCGGAGAGGTATCTCTGGGCCCTCTCGGTAACACACATCACAATAAGCCTTGCAAGCAAAAGACTAATGAGTTAGTCACGAGATGATGTGTTACGGAACGAGTAAAGAGACTTGCCGGTAACGAGATTGAACTAGGTATAAAGATACCGACGATCGAATCTCGGGCAAGTAACATACCGTTTGACAAAAGGAACAACGTATGTTGTTATGCGGTTCTGACCGATAAAAGATCTTCGTAGAATGTGTAGGAGCCAATATGAACATCCAGGTTCCGCTATTGGTTATTGACCAGAGATGAGTCTCGGTCATGTCTACATAGTTCTCGAACCCGTAGGGTCCGCACGCTTAACGTTTGATGACGATCGGTATTATGAGTTTTTGAGTATTGATGTACCGAAGGTAGTTCGGAGTCCCGGATGAGATCACGGACATGACGAGGAGTCTCGGAATGTCCGAGACATAAAGATTGATATATTGGACGGCTATATTCGGACACCGGAAGTATACCGGAAAAGTTTCGTATTTATCAGGAATGCCGAAAGGGGTTACCGGAACCCCCTACGAGAGGGGATGGTCCATAGTGGGCCTAAAGGGTGAGAGAGAGGCAGCCCATAGGGCTGGCCGGCGCCCCCACCTAGGAATCCTAGTTGGACTAGGATTGGGGGGGCGCCACCTCTCCTAATCCTTTCCCCCTTCTTCCTTCCGGTGAATCCTACTAGGAATAGGATTGCAATCCTATTCCTAGTAGGAGTCCCCTCCCTAGCCGCACCATAGGAGTTGGCCGGCCCCTCCTCCCTTGCTCCTTTATATACGGGGGCAGGGGGGCACCCAAAGACACACAAGTTGAATTGTTTTAGCCGTGTGCGGTGCCCCCCTCCACAGAATCACACCTCGGTCGTACCGTCGCGGAGCATAGGCGAAGCCCTGCGCCGGTGAACACATCATATCCGTCACCACGCCGTCGTGCTGACGAAACTCTCCCGTGAAGCTCAACTGGATCAAGAGCTCGTGGGGCGTCATCAAGCTGAACGTGTGCTGAACGCGGAGGTGCCGTACGTTCGGTGCTTGATCGGTTGGATCGCGAAGAAGTTCGACAACATCAACCGCGTCACTTGACGCTTCCGCTCCCGGTCTACGAGGTTACGTAGACACACTCTCCCCTCTCGTTGCTATGCATCTGGTAGATAGATCTTGCGTGATCGTAGGAAAATTTTAAAATACTACGTTCCCCAACACTTCACTGATGATTTGAGCAGATATGGGTATATCTACTTAATGAAGCACAAGTCTGAAACATTTGAAAAGTTCAAAGAATTTCAGAGTGAAGTAGAGAATCATCGTAACAAGAAAATAAAGTTTCTACGATCTGATCGTGGAGGAGAATATTTGAGTTTCGAGTTTGGTCTTCATTTGAAACAATGTGGAATAGTTTCACAACTCACGCCACCTGGAACACCACAGCGTAATGGTGTGTCCGAACGTCGTAACCGTACTTTATTAGATATGGTGCGATCTATGATGTCTCTTACCGATTTACCACTATCGTTTTGGGGTTATGCTTTAGAGACAGTTGCATTCACGTTAAATAGGGCACCATCTAAATCCGTTGATACGACACCTTATGAACTATGGTTTGGCAAGAAACCAAAGTTGTCGTTTCTTAAAGTTTGGGGCTGCGATGCTTATGTGAAAACACTTCAACCTGATAAGCTTGAACCCAAGTCGGAAAAATGTGTCTTCATAGGATACCCAAAAGAGACTGTTGGGTACACCTTCTATCACAGATCCGAAGGCAAAATATTCATTGCTAAGAATGGATCCTTTCTAGAAAAAGAGTTTCTCTCGAAAGAAGTGAGTGGGAGGAAAGTAGAACTTGATGAGGTAATTGTACCTTCTCCCGGATTGGAAAGTAGTACATCACGGGAAATTGTTCCAGTAATTCCTACACCAATTAGTGAGGAAGTTAATGATAATGATCATGAAACTTCGGATCAAGTTTCTGCTGAACGTCGTAGATCAACCAGAGTACGTTCCGCACCAGAGTGGTACGGCAACCCAGTTTTGGAAATCATGTTACTAGACCATGATGAAACCTACGAACTATGAGGAAGCGATGATGAGCCCAGATTCAACAAAATGGCTTGAAGCCATGAAATCTGAGATGGGATCCATGTATGAGAACAAAGTATGGACTTTGGTTGACTTGCCCGATGATCGGCAAGCCATCGAAAATAAATGGATCTTCAAGAGGAAGACCGACGCAGACGGTAATATTACTGTTTACAAAGCTCGACTTGTTGCGAAAGGTTTTCGACAAGTTCAAGGAGTTGACTACGATGAGACTTACTCACCTGTAGCGATGCTTAAGTCTGTCCGAATCATGTTAGCAATTGCCGCATTTTATGATTATGAAATCTGGCAAATGGATGTCAAAACTGCATTCCTAAATGGATATCTCAAAGAAGAGTTGTATATGATGCAACCAGAAGGTTTTGTCCATCCAAAAGGTGCTAACAAAGTATGCAAACTCCAGCGATCCATCTATGGACTGGTACAAGCATCTCGGAGTTGGAATATACGCTTTGATGAGGTGATCAAAGCATATGGTTTTATACAGACTTTTGGAGAAGCCTGTATTTACAAGAAAGTGAGTGGGAGCTCTGTAGCATTTCTAATATTATATGTAGATGACATATTGTTGATTGGAAATGATATAGAATTTCTGGATAGCATAAAAGGATACCTGAATAAGAGTTTTTCAATGAAAGACCTCGGTGAAACTGCTTATATATTAGGTATCAAGATCTATAGAGATAGATCAAGACGCTTAATTGGACTTTCACAAAGCACATACCTTGATAAGATTTTGAAGAAGTTCAAAATGGATCAATCAAAGAAAGGGTTCTTGCCTGTTTTACAAGGTATGAAGTTGAGTAAGACTCAATGCCCGACCACTGCAGAAGATAGAGAGAAAATGAAAGTCATTCCCTATGCCTCAGCCATAGGATCTATCATGTATGCAATGCTGTGTACCAGACCTGATGTGTGCCTTGCTATAAGTCTAGCAGGGAGGTACCAAAGTAATCCAGGAGTGGATCACTGGACAGCGGTCAAAAATATCCTAAAGTATCTGAAAAGAACAAAGGATATGTTTCTCGTATATGGAGGTGACAAAGAACTCGTCGTAAACGGTTACGTCGATTCTAGCTTTGACACTGATCCGGATGACTCAAAGTCACAAACCGGATATGTATTTTTATTGAACGGTGGAGCTGTCAGTTGGTGCAGTTCCAAGCAGAGCGTCGTGGCGGGATCTACGTGTGAAGCGGAATACATAGCTGCTTCGGAAGCAGCAAATGAAGGAGTCTGGATGAAGGAGTTCATATCCGATCTAGGTGTAATACCTAGTGCATCGGGTCCAATGAAAATCTTTTGTGACAACACTGGAGCCATAGCTTTGGCGAAGGAATCCAGGTTTCACAAGAGAACAAAGCACATCAAAAGACGCTTCAATTCCATCCGCAATCTAGTCAAGGAGGGAGATATAGAGATTTGCAAAATACATACGGATCTGAATGTTGCAGACCCGTTGACTAAGCCTCTTCCACGGGCAAAACATGATCAGCACCAGGATTCCATGGGTGTGAGGATCATCACTTTGTAATCTAGATTATTGACTCTAGTTCAAGTGGGAGACTGAAGGAAATATGCCCTAGAGGCAATAATAAAGATGTTATTTGTATTTCCTTATATCATGATAAATGTCTTCTATTCATGCTAGAATTGTATTAACCGGAAACTTAGTACATGTGTGAATACATAGACAAAACAGTATGTCCCTAGTATGCCTCTACTAGACTAGCTCATTGATCAAAGATGGTTATGTTTCCTAGCCATAGACATGAGTTGTCATTTGATCAACGGGATCACATCATTAGGAGAATGATGTGATGGACAAGACCCATCCGTTAGCATAGCACTATGATCGTTTAGTTTTCTGCTATTGCTTTCTTCATGACTTATACATGTTCCTATGATTATGAGATTATGCAACTCCCGAATACCGTAGGAACACCTTGTGTGCTATCAAACGTCACAACGTAACTGGGTGATCATAAAGATGCTCTACAGGTGTCTCCGAAAGTATTCGTGGTGTTGGCATAGATCAAGATTAGGATTTGTCACTCCGAATGTCGGAGAGGTATCTCTGGGCCCTCTCGGTAACACACATCACAATAAGCCTTGCAAGCAAAAGACTAATGAGTTAGTCACGAGATGATGTGTTACGGAACGAGTAAAGAGACTTGCCGGTAACGAGATTGAACTAGGTATAGAGATACCGAGGATCGAATCTCGGGCAAGTAACATACCGTTTGACAAAAGGAACAACGTATGTTGTTATGCGGTTCTGACCGATAAAAGATCTTCGTAGAATATGTAGGAGCCAATATGAACATCCAGGTTCCGCTATTGGTTATTGACCAGAGATGAGTCTCAGTCATGTCTACATAGTTCTCGAACCCGTAGGGTCCGCACGCTTAACGTTTGATGACGATCGGTATTATGAGTTTATGAGTATTGATGCACCGAAGGTAGTTCGGAGTCCCGGATGATATCACGGACATGACAAGAAGTCTCGGAATGTCCGAGACATAAAGATTGATATATTGGACGGCTATATTCGGACACCGGAAGTATACCGGAAAAGTTTCGGATTTATCGGGAATGCCGGAGGGGGTTACCGGAACCCCCTACGAGAGGGGATGGTCCATAGTGGGCCTAAAGGGAAAGAGAGAGGCAGCCCATAGGGCTGGCCGGCGCCCCCACCTAGGGTTCCTAGTTGGACTAGGATTGGGGGGGGGGGGCGCCACCTCTCCTATTCCTTTCCCTCTTCCTTCTTTTGGTGAATCCTACTAGGAATAGGATTGCAATCCTATTCCTAGTAGGAGTCCACTCCCTAGCCGCACCAGGAAGGGCCGGCCGGCCTCCCTCCATTGCTCCTTTATATACGGGGGCAGGGGGCACCCAAAGACACACAAGTTGAATTGTTTTAGCCGTGTGCGGTGCCCCCCTCCACAGAATCACACCTCGGTCATACCGTCGCGGAGCTTAGGCGAAGCCCTGCGCCGGTGAACACATCATATCCGTCACCACGCCGTCGTGCTGACGAAACTCTCCCGTGAAGCTCAACTGGATCAAGAGCTCGTGGGACGTCATCAAGATGAACGTGTGCTGAACGCGGAGGTGTCGTACGTTCGGTGCTTGATCGGTTGGATCGCGAAGAAGTTCGACAACATCAACCGCGTCACTTGACGCTTCCGCTCCCGGTCTACGAGGGTACGTAGACACACTCTTCCCTCTCGTTGCTATGCATCTGGTAGATAGATCTTGCGTGATCGTAGGAAAATTTTGAAAATACTACGTTCCCCAACAACAACCCACCATGTACTCCTACATGGCCTTTCATCGATACCTTTACCAAGCGTATTCCACACTTCCCTCTCTTTATCGGTATGATCATTTCACTCTGATCCATCACCCAGATGAACCAGACCAGACACAACTCTAAGCATATCAGGCAACATAAACAAATAGCATGGTGGATCACACATCACATGGCTCAATCAACTCCTACACATGCTAGTGGGTTTCAACTATTTACTGTGGCAATGACAGGTCATGCAAGGGATAGGGTTCAACTACCGCAGCAAGTAGCAGTTCACACGTTGTTGCCTTAATGCAGTAAAAGAGAGCAGAAGCGAGAAGATTGGGTTTGTATCGGAATGATCAATGATTGCTTGCCTGACAAAGTGGTTGTCGGGTACTGCTCTTCAACTAGATACGCAGCGGTATCCTCGGGAGCAGAACCTAACACAGAGAATACCGGCGATACAATCATTAACAAACAAATGCAACAATAGGATGCATGCTCATGACATGGCAAGATGCATGTGTGTTGGTTAATGCAGCTAAAAACCAGAAGGGTTTGAGCCTATTTGAATCAAATATTCAAATTGGCATTTTAACTATTATTTAAATAAATGCATTATCATGTTTTAAGGTATACAACAAGGTTAACTTGCTCAAACATGCATGAAACCAGTGCCATTGGAAAGATTGGATTTTTCTGATCATTTTTCATATATAAATCTTTTCCATCTGAGCTATGGTTGATTTTATATGAATTTTAGAAGTTTTGGGTATTTTCTGGAATTTCCTGAATTATTTTTAAATCTAAAATCCCAGAAAATCCTTTACTACATCAGCATGACATCATGCTGACGTCAGGCAGTCAACAGGGCCAGTCCAAGTCAAACCTGACCAGTGGGACCCACTGGTCAGTGTCACAGTTAACTGATTAACTAATTAGAATTAAATTAACACCTAAACTAGGTTTGACTTGCGGGCAGGGCCCACATGTCAGTGACCCAGGGGGTCAAACCCGTGGTCAAACAGGTCCATCTCGCCGGCGTTTAGCCGCCGGCAAGGCCAAACACGGCGGTGGGGTGCGGGTTTCGTGCTCCGGCTGCCAAATCGACGGCGGAGCACACCTACGGGTAGCTGGAAGCAAACCGCATCGAGTGGAGGTGGTGGCTGGCCTCGGGGTCGCCGGAGATGACGCCGGCGACGAGTCCAGCGGCGGCCGGAGTTCGGCAAAGTCGAAAACGACAGTGCGGTGCTCGTAGAGGAGCGTGAAGTGGTCCTACAGCATCTACGTGTGATGGTGAAACTGATAGGCACGGTGGCCGGACCAATGGATGGCCAGAGCCTCGTCGGCGACGAGCTCCGCGGCGGTGCGTGCAGGTGAGCTTCGTGCGGTGCGTTCCAGGGCAGAAGAGAGCCAACGGAGAGGGGGAGGACGAAGCTGGGCTCACAGGGGTTGCAGCAGGCGCCGGAGCGAGCTCGGGGGTGGTCGGAGCTGAGCGGGACGGCGAGGGGGATCTCCACGGCCGGAGTTGGGGAAGAAGAGGTCGGGGGTGTCTCCAGGGCGGGTGAGCGCTCGGGGCTCGGCCTGTTCGAAGTTGTCGAGGACGGCGGAGACGACGGACACCAAGGCGGGGCTCAGGGACGACGGTGGGCGCGGCTTCTACGACGGTGCGAGCACGACGGCGTCGGCCATGGCGCGGGGAGGGCGAGAGAGGGTAGCTGGGGAGAGGGGGAGGTGTCTGCGAGGTCGGGGACGACGTGTACGACCGATCCAGGCTTCCAGGGCGGCAAGGGGAGGAAGCAGGGCGGCGGGCAGCTGCGTGGCACGCGGTGCGGTCGCCGTCGAGCACCTGCCTGCCTGCCTGGCCGAGCCAAGCAGCTCGCTGGAGCGGCACCTGGGCTGGGCCGGCAGGTGGGCCGGGTGGGGCGCCAGGTAAACTTCTTCTTCTCTCTCTTTTTTTCTATTTCTTTTCTGTTTCATTTGTTTTGCAACTTTGTTTAATTAAATAAAATGCCAGAGCATTTTTATAATTCATAACACTTGTCATGCCTACTGTACATAATATGAACAGTAGGAAACATTATAGTTTATGATTATTTGAGCATTTAAAATATTTTATAGCATTTAAATGCCCAAATTCAAATACCATATGATTTAATCCAGTGACCTTGGATGTCCTAGAAAATTGTGCACCATTTTTAGCAAAGGTTTGAGACCAAGGCAGAAATGATGAACATTTTTGAAGGGCATTTTGGGTACATTGGAAAATATTTTATCAAACCCTAGTTGTTAGAAGAGGGGTGCTGGGGTTTCTGTCATTCCCATTTCAAATTTCTTTGAAAAGTAAACATGATGCACACACCAACTAACCCTAATGCAAGTGCTAACTAGGGATGTGACAACTTGTTCCTCAATTAATGTTATCGTTGCCCCAAATCCGACCGTTGTGAACGTGTCGGTTGGCCATTGGGTGGACCGCGTGTCCAAAATGTTCATTTCCCACCTGGGAAGGTTGTGTCTATAAATATCCACCCCATGTCGGCTTTGTCCGTTGGCTAATCAATTTGATTTTGAGAAGATTGTTGAGCAACCCACTCTCTGAGCAATTTGAGTTTAAAATCCACCGAGAAAAAAAACTAGAGCCGAAGAATTAGATAGTGGTTCAGCATTACTGGAATCTAAATTTAGTATGCTCCACCTATTACTCTGTGAGCTGCAAACTCTCTAGACGGTTAGGTGTCAATTTCTTCAGAGACCAAGAGTGATTGTGATTCTCAAAGAAAAAGTCTGTAAAGGTTAGGAGATCGCCTTCAAGTATCTACCACGAGTGATCAACATCGGTTAACGAACCGATTGTCGAGGAGAATAGGGTGAAGAGAGTTTATCTTTCGTGTTAAGTCACAGCCCCTCCAACCAGACGTAGTCCTTGTGCATAAGGACGAACTGGTCGAACAAATATATTGTCGCCATCGAGTATCACTGGTTATCTCTTTCACCCATGTTTACCTTTGATGCCTATTGTTCATGTGAATTATATCAATGCATAACTTAGTTTACTTTCGGTACTCAGTTTTAGTTCGTTGTAGTCTGTTTTTCATTCGTTCCGCTGCTGGGTTCTAAGAGTTTTGAGTTTTCTGAAGAAAATTTAAAACTCCCATTCACCCCCCTCTGGTAGCCATACTTCGTACCTACAATTGGTATCAGAGTGAGGTACTCCTTGACTCTGCTCATTTTAGTCTAACGACTTTGGAGTTTAAGTATGTCTTCAGTGAACTACAAATCATATATCAAGATTCCCATCTACGATGGGACGGACTATCCCTTTTGGAGGGAGCAGATGAAGATTCACCTTCGAGCGATAGATGATGACATGTGGAATGTGGTAAAAATGGGATTCACCGTTGTTGTGCCTCAAGCCCCCTCTGACAAAGAGAACATACTCATTTAGATGGATGCTCAAGCAAAAGATGAAATTGCTAGACATCTCTCTCGAGCAGTATTTATTCGGTGTCGCCAATGTGAAACAGCGAAGGAATTGTGGCACGTCCTCGAGAAGATCAATGAAGGAGTATCTACTCAGAAAGAGGCTCTAATCGATACTCTTCATGCGAAATTCAATCGCTTCAAGCACATTGGAAATGAAAGCCGTCAGGAAACCTTTGACCATCTCAGTGACATAGTAAATGAGCTTCAAGATCTCGATGCCAAAGATATCACTGACCATGAAGTTGTGAAGAAACTACTTCTATCTCTTGCTAGTTCATTCGACACTCTTGTCTTGATGATTCGTGAATGTGATGATTTCAAATCCCTCGACTCTGCTGATATAATGGAAAGACTGAACACCCAAGAGGAACAAGAAGAAGAGAAGAGAGATCTCTATGGATCGAGTCAGCGCAAAACTCATGCCCTCAAGGTTGCAGCTGATTCTTCCTCGGATGGAAATGTTAAAGAAGATTTAGATGATCCAGACAAACTTAGCACAGATCTTGCACTCATCACGAGAAGATTCCAACGCTTTCACAAAAAGAGCCAGTTCCAGAAAAGAAGTTCAAGCAACTCTGCGGGTTCAAAATCATCGAAACTTGCTGGAGAATACACTTGTTTCAAGTGCAAAAATCTTGGACACTTCATTTCGGACTACCCTCTCTGGGAAGCTGAAATCCATGCAAATGGAAGATATGATTCTAGAAACTATCGAGGCAAAACCAAGAGCAAGAACCTCGGCTCCGATGATGAGAAGAAGACGAAGAAGTTCTTCAAGAAGAAGGACATCTCCACATCAAAATCCTTGTCAAGATCTTCCTCAAGGAATCCTTCCAAGTCCTCCTCCAACTGCAAGAATATCTCTCGCAATGCCAAGGCGTACATCAGCAAGGATATGGATTCTGATGAAGAAGAATCATCTGCCTCCGAAGAAGATGATGACTCTAATGAGGATTCCGATTCTGGCATAGCTAGCATAGCTTATGCTTCCACTCCAGCTTCGAACTTCTTTGACAAGCACTCAAGTGATGATGAATCTCCTCCCTACTACTTCATGGTCAAAGCCTCAAAGGAAAAGGTATCCTCCGAAATCCACAAGATTCACTCCAACGATCAATATTCTTCCGATGAGGATGACCATGCTAAGTTGATCAAAATTGCTAATCTTCAACAAAACTATCTTCGGAAAATTGAGAAAACTCTCAGGAAATCTGAAGGGTTCTTGGTTGAGGAGATGGAGAAAAATCAGTCGCTGACTGAAGCGTATTCTACTCTTAAGTCGTGAATGGAAGAATTGTCAAATCTTCATGATTTTCTCTTGGACGACCATGAAAGATTGACCTATGATTACCTGAAAAGGAAATAGGAAATCGAGGCGCTAAGAGAGGCTCGTGAGGATTTGATCAGAGAAAATTATCTCCTCATCCAACAACTTAAAGAGAAACCTGAAGTGTTTGTGCCACCATGTTTAAAGTGCCTTGAACGATCAAATGCAAAGTTGAATGTTGGATCATGTGTGAATGCTAACCCCTTGGTCGAGGAAAATGGTTATGTTTCTGATGAAAATGCTAGGTTGAAGGATCTTCTTCAAGCGGGAATGTTCAAATCTCTCAAAGGACATTAAACCCTTTGTGATGTGTTGAAGAAATCCATTCTTCACAAAAATCCCAGCAAAGAAGGCATCGGTTTTGAAAGGAAACTGAATGAAAATGTCACCTACTGGGAACCTCATCAATATCCTCAAATTTTGTGGGTTCCTGTAAAGAGCAGAACGCTCGATCCAGCATTACTCTCGGGATATGACTCTCCCATTCCAGAATATCCTAATGATGATTCTCTGGACAACTATAAGTTGTTTAAAGATTAACATGATGAGACTGTTGCTCATTATGTTGGGCCAAACAGCAAAAATGGGCCCCCAAAGAAAGCTATTTGGGTGCCTAAGAAAACTATTGATGCCTTGCCTATTACTGCTCGACTAACCATGCAGGCAGAAAATGTTTGACAGAATGAGTAGGTCCATACCTCATTCAATCAATATACTCATGCTTCCGGAAGGAATTTCAATGCTTATTCCTCCGATTATGCTTGTACCTCATCAAACAACAATTATTCTTATCGAAAGAAATCATATCCTACTCGCCCTATTGTTTCGAAGCCACCTGCAAAAATGTGGGTGGTTAAGAAAGCCTAATTCTTATTCAGGACTATGTCTCTAGGTGTACAGAATGGATAATGAATAGTGGATGCACTAGTCATATGACTGGAGACAAGTCGTTGTTTGTCGACCCCAACATAGCTGATTCTCCTCTGAAGTATATCACTTCTGGCGACAACAACAAAAGGACAGGTAATTGGGCTAGGTAAAATTGCCATATCCAAGACAAGTCCATTGATGATGTTTTACTCATTCAGTATCTTGGATTCGATCTTATGTCAGTAGGCAAGCTGTCACACCCTGCATTTTGTAGCATGTCATTTGCATTACTAAAGCATGAAAATTGGACCAACAAAAACTTTTTTTGCATCGGTTTTTATTTGGAGTTGGTTTTCTCTCCGTGTTTTTATTCAAGTGCTCTTTAAGGACAACATAATTTCACCTTCTATTCTTCATCTCCTTGCTCCAAACTTTTGCCCAATGATCATGCCATGTGTACAGTGCAATATAGTATTCTCTTATACAACAATAATTTGGCCAAATAGTATTTTCTAAATTTAGTTTATCAAAAACCCTTAAATTGAGGTTTGCACTGCAAGTACAGGATTTGAGGTGTGAAAAATCTTTTAAAAAGTATATTTGAATCCTATTAGGTATAGGACTCCCATAAACCACAAAAGTATAATTTTGAAAGTTATTTTCCTATTTTATTTAAAGGCTTTTTCTTTAGGCCGGAAATGGCCTTTAATAGGTTTAAATTATTTAACTGTTTCAAAACTATTTGAGAAAATTTAGGGAAACTCATAGGACATATATTGTCCATATATAAGAGTTTCAACACATGGTCATGTTCAAAATATTGGACAAATCCCTCAAAAACCCTTTCTAGATATTTCAAGCTTTTGAAATACTTACAAATCAAATATTCTCTAAAAATTCTAGGAAAATTCTAGCAAGTCACATATGCATAATATGATGACCTTGCAAAGTTTCAACTCAATCCAAATTGTTTTGGTTCACAAAAGTTCCCCAAAACCATCTCTGTTCAGATTCAAATTTGAACAACTTTACATTGCCAACTTTTTCCAAATGCTACCAAAATTTGTGGACATGCTCACAACCCCAAATTACGACACTACATCAAGTGGTACATCAAGGAGAATGGTTTTGCATGACTAGATCTTGGTAAACTCAATTTTGTTGAATTCTAGGGTTTACAAGAGTTGCATTGGCAACTTTGTCCAAATAAACTCAAAATTGGTGGAAGACCCTAATTGTATGTGCCACTTCATCCTGTTAAATCTCATGGCAAGTTAAATTCATTTTCTTGCCCAAACCAACAAGAAACACTTTCTGCCGTTTTTCCAAAACAGCCACTTTGACCTCTTCCACTAATCCAAATGGGCTCAACTTTTTACCACAGCCCCACCTAGCCCTCTTCTACCTCCAGTAACTTCCCCCTGGTCTCATCTCAATGATTCAGGGGTGAAACCACCTCTTTTACCCATGTGGACAACCACTGCACCCCTCTTCCTCACCTTCCTCCTCACTCTAGTGCCATCCATGGCATCCAAGGCTCCACCCCCTTTCTTCACTATCTTCCAGAGCTGCCGGACATCAGTGGGCACGCCCACAGGGCATAAAATATGCCATGGCATGCCAAACGCACGCTCTGGAGTGCGCTACAGTGCGGCCAGGCACTGTAGCTGCTCCATTCCAACCACCACCGGCCACCTTGGCCCTCCCCCTCACGCGCGATGATGGGCCTCGACGTCCACAATAGGCCATGACTTGGTCCCCCTCCTTCTCCCTCCTCTGGCCCTAGCTCACACGAGCGCTGGCCGCCCGAGCGCACCAGTGAGCACACTCACACGCACGGCTCCCCTGGCACCTCTCTGCCCTCTCTCTTCCTTCCCCCAGGGCTGGACCGACCTCACAAGTGTCGCGGACACGCCTCAGTGAGCCCCCGTGACCCGTGGCGACAGCAACGAGCTCGCCGGCGCACACGTCTTCGGTGGACCATCGCCCACCTATAAATAGGCCACCCCGAGCCTCTCCCTCTCCACCACTCGCGTCTGCACACTCCAAATTGGCCCCCTGAGCCCCCATCCCTCCTCCAAAAGCTCTCGTGCTCGAGATCGAGCTCTGCCGCGGCGGCTCACCGTCGCCCGCTCGGTACAGGCTTCCCCTGCTGTTCTTCTGCCCCGATATGGAACCGCCTCACCCCATAGATCGGTTCCCCTCTTCTTCCCGCTTCATTTGCAGCCGGAATCGCCCGAAATGGCCACCGCTCGAAGCTCCTCCGCCGTGCCTCCTCGTCGCCGGCGAACCAGGCAGCTCCGGCGACGTCGACCACCACCACCCGAATGACGACTCCGCGCTGAGTCCAACCCTGCCCTCCACTCGCCTCGCCATGCCCTGCATCATCGCCAGTGAGCTCGACAGTCGTTTGAACTCGGGTTTAGGGATGACAGGCGGGCCCCGCCTGTCAGCCTCTCCTCTCCCTCGCCTCTCACTCTCTCTCTGGCGCTTGGGGCCCGCCCGTTAGGTTCAAACATGGCGCGCGTGCGCCGCCAAGGCTGAATCCATTCTGGGCATATGCGCTGCGGCTATTCAGGCCCAGCTGCACAGTGCCCCCTTTTCTTTTTCTTTTCTATGCAGTTTTAAAATAATTCCACGGGATAAAATATTTATCCAAATGAAATAATTCCAACTACAAAAACTTTTAATATTCCCACCAATTTAATGGTGTATCTTTCATGCACATCTATCAAACTTTTCTGTAGTGTTCAAATTTGAGCAATAAAATCAATGTTTGAAAATCCACTACTATGTCCCTCTAGCTCCAAATCCAAAAGTAAGAATTTTCCCCTTCTTAGTTTTCATCCTAGTATTTTACAAAAATAAGTTAACATTTTTCTGAGCACTATGACTTTTCTGTTTTATTATTGCCTTATTTTCCCGTTCTTTCTTTTGCGACGAATAGATCATGTATTTGATGAAGTAGTTGGAGAAGAAGAAGGAGAACGACTTGAAGACTTTGAAGACCAAGCCAACCAAGGCAAGTAGCCCTTTGACCATGTTTGAGAAACCCTTTTTTGCATGTCATATAGCACCTTATTATCAATGCATTGGAATCATGTTGAGGTGGTGACCACTTCAGTTGGTTACCTTTGTTACTTTCCTATTAAAACTTGCATTGGGCATGACCATACCTTCCTATGAGGGTTATGCGGGTGGGAGTAGATAGGATGCTATAGTAGTGGCTACGCAAATGGGACGGGAATATGCATGATGATGGAAGCAGAGTACTTTCAAAAGACTTTCTCGAAAACCCGTCGGGTGCCACTTATGCCCGAGGGAGATGATGAGTTGGGTGACCACTTGATGACGAAGTGTTGTACCAAGGCAAGTGTGTGTGTTGTTTCAAAAACGGATTAGTTTATGTTGCGACCGTTACTCCAACCTTACATGTACAACCACTCTAACCCTTATGGGATGGGGCATTACTGATTACTTACGCTAGCTGATACTAGCATGGTGCCCACATCACTAGTGACGGGGGTGACTTGAGGAAACTCTTGGGATGCGGTCGTGCTCAGATAGGCGGTCATGACTGTTTTCACAGGGCACCAGACACACCGTTGGTCCCTTCGTGTATGTGTGATAATGTGAAAGGGCGGAGTCCCATGATCTTTTGCTTATACACGAGGGCCATGTATCAACGAGTGGACCCTATGTTAGTGTCGTCTAGGGAAAGGTAATGATCGGGTGCTTCCCTCGAGTACTTGAGGTACTGCGAGATCATGGATGACACGAAAGCTTCCCGGATCTTTGTGGGTAAAGTGTGCAACCTCTGGAGAGTGTAAAATTATTCGAATAATCGTGTCCACGGTCAAGGACAGTTGGGTAACCGCTCTTGGGATACGTCCAATGTTTGTGAAACCTGGTGTGTGTGTGTGGGAAGAGCTGATTGAGTCATGTCGAAAGACTCGACGTGTTGACTAAGTTGAAGATGATCTAAACTTGGTTATGTTGATATATGTAACATGTTTACATGGATGACGAGACTATTATGATGCATGCTTTAGAAGTAGGTAGTTCATGACACCGCACTTAAAAATTAGCTTTCTGCAAACACTTCCTATTTAGTGCTATATCATGCCTTGTCATACTTGTTCCAAAAACATGGGTTGCTTGTGAGTACATTCAAAGTACTCATTAGCTTGCCACTAGTTATTTAATTTGCCAGGCATGGAAGAGTAGGAATTTGAAGAAGAATTCTTTGGAGACGAACATGCGAACTAGGACGCTTTCCCAGTCAGAATGCATGTAGGGTTAAGGCAGATGGCATGGGTTCTACTTACCTACAAAGACTTCCGCTACTCGAGTTTATTTGGTGTTCAGCCCATGAGGCTTTATCTATGTAAGACTTGACCATACTGGTTATAATTTGTGTATGACCGTATGTATGGATGTAAGACTGTTGTTATTCAGCGTCTGTGTATTCGGTGAGCATTGATCTCAGGGATCACTGTACAAGCGCATTCGGTGATCTCGACTTATGAGTCGGGGTCCCCACAGAGCTAGTATCATAGATAGGTTGACTGTAGGAAGCCTTAGTTAGCATTGGCGTCAGTTAGGATGAGACAAATTTCATAAACCTTCTAAACTTGTCTTCTTTTCTGAGACTTACCAAAACCTAAGATATCATCAACTTATTGACCTCTCCCATTCAACCTTTTTAGATGGCCGTTGTACCTATAGAGCTCCTGACCACCGGGTTCCCCTTGCTTCTCGAGGATAGCCTCCAGGAGTGCCAGTTTCACCGGGCCCCATCCTCACCTATCATGAGCATTGTCGTAGCAACACCGAGATGGAGTACCATGTGGAAGTGATCGTGAAGGCAAACGACCCTCCCACAAGTTGGTTCTTCGAGGGACCCCAGATGGCAACACTACTCCTCGTTGTCGAGGCAGCTGCACTCAAGGCACTCATCCGCCTCTGAGAACTTCTTTCAGAGATGGTAGTCAAGATGACAACCTGCTTCCTACCTTACCGGGAGTAAGGTTAAGATGACAGAAGTGCACGAGCCCCACCACTGAAGGAAGGACTTCCACTCTGATTCCAGACCTACTTCAGCCTTTCTGCCAACAGCTTGGCACAAGAATTGGCATCAGTGTCAATGAAGCTCCGAAAGGAACTCCACGAGACCAGGTCACTTCTTCGACAGTCTTAGGAGAAGAAGGATAGGATCAATAAGGAAGGTGTGCCTCCTGGGAAACCCGCTATCGCCTATCGAGGTAGAAGACCCTCGGGAGATGTATCGTCCAAGGATGGAGAACCACCCCAGCGACGTCATATGACGGCAAGGGATTATTGCAAGCTCTTCCCCGCACCACCGGCAAAGCAACGTCGTGTTCAATTCCTCCACTCCCCCACACCTTCAAGTGATAGAGAAGCCCAGACAGATGAAGACAAGGAGGAAGACCCAAAAGAGCCAGAATACGCGACCGAGCATTCCACCACTTAGGCATCATTCGCAAATCGGATATGCCAGCTCATGACCCTACGGTAGGATAGGTCGTGTAACCCCTATGCGAAGTCGAGTCCTTGTAATGGTTCATATGAAACCATCTAGTGTTGTGTTTGCTTTTGTTGTGTTTCGATGGAAGTCCTACTTTCCCTTCAGGAACATGTAAACGACTACATCACTTATTTGGATGTGTTTGGCCCTTTTGGCCCTCACCTGAAAACAACTAGTGTCACACCAACCCCCTTACTAGGCACCCATCTTTATTGATTTCCCTCATCTTTCCCAATCATAAGACCTTGACCGCTACAATAGGATGCCTGGTGTAACTTGTACTGGTACCTCTACCCAGCAGCCCGAAGCCGGAGCATCCGCCCAAGCAAAAGCCAGCCAGGACAAAACCCATGGGCAGCTCCACCACCACCACCTCCCCCGAACATGGACATGGCTCAACTTCTCCAAGCCTTCCGAGAGGAACGCCAAGCCAACACTGCAGCCCTCCAAATGATTGCTCAAGCTGTTACCAACAACCGCCATTCGGCGGGGAATGGCAATGGATGTTCTACAGTGGCGGAGTTCAAGAAGCATGCACCGCCAACCTTCATCGAGACTGCTGAACTCCTGGATGCAGACGACTGGGTCCGCACCATTGAGGACTTGCTGGAACTAGTTGGCAGCACTGAAGACTGCAAGAAGGTGGCTTATGCCGCCCACTGTCTTGGGGGAACTGCTAGAGCTTGGTGGGATGGATTCAAGGCCATGCATGCTGGGCAAGCCATCACTTGGAATGACTTCAAGGAAGAATTCCGCAAGGCCCATATTCCATCTGGAATCATGGCTATCAAGAAGCGTGAGTTATGAGCTCTGAAGAAAGGAAGTGGCACCGTCAATGAGTACATGTAGAATTTCAGTGTTCTGTCAAGGTATGCCCTTGAAGATGTCAGCACTGATGCTGCAAAGAGGGAGCGCTTCATGGAAGGCCTCAATCAGACTCTGCAATACTCGCTTGTCGTGTGTGACTGCCCAACCTTTCCTGATCTGGTGAACAAATCACTCATGCTTGAAGACAAGCGGTGTGCTTTAGATGGTCAGCAAGGGAAGTTCCAGTAACCAAAAGCCTGCCCGTGGCAGCCAGCCCCGGTCAGGCCAACCTATCAGAAGCCAAGAACTCCCACACCACGCACTAACTATTAGCTTCAGCAGTATGCCAACCCCAGGCCAGCTTTCAACAACCCCAACAACAGTGGTGGCAACAAGATCAGCACCTCAAACCAAGTCACTTGCTTTGGATGTGGTCAGTCAGGACACATCTCAAGTGTGTGCCCCAACTATAAGCCCGATGCCCCGCGCCCCAATGCATAGAACCAAGGACAAGGCTGCGGAATGCCACCAAGGAACCAAGCTCCTCGCAACCCGCCCAACAATGGCAAGGGGCATGTGAATCACGTCACTACAGAAGAAGCCCGGGAAGACCAGAACATCGTGATGGGTACGTTCCTTGTCAACTCAGCACCTGCAACTGTCTTGTTTGATTCTGGAGCCACGCATTCATTTGTCACCCAAAAGTTTGCATTAAAAAGTAGCATGACCCCAACACCCCTGAACAACCCTATGGTAGTACAAACCCCCGGAGCAGAGAGGAGAGCCAAGATAGGCTGTAAGGGAGTCAGTATCATCATTAACGCGATAGATTTCCTAGCAGACCTTATCATCTTAAGATCACAAGGCTTGGACGTGATCTTAGGAATGGATTGGCTCATCAAGCACCAAGGCTTGTTAGATAGTGCCAATCAGACTGTCATTGTGACCAATGACCAAGGATTCGATGTTAAATTTTCCTCCAACACCTCTTCTGCTCAAGCCGCTCAAGTCAACTATCTGTCTGGAGTTGGATTGGAGCAAGTGTCAGTAGTATGCGAGTACCCCGATGTCTTTCCTGATGAACTACCGGGAATGCCTCCCGACCGTGACATTGAGTTCGTCATCAAGCTCATGCCCGAAGTAGGACCCATCTATAAGAAGCCTTATAGAATGGGGACAAACGAATTAGCTAAGTTGAAGAAGGAACTGGAAGAGCAGTTGAGAAAGGGATTTATCTGCCCTAGTGCCTCCCCTTGGGGATCACCTATTCTGTTTGTGGCAAAGAGGGACGGTACCATCCGCTTATGCATTGACTATCGTTCCCTCAATGAAGTTACAATCAAGAACAAGTATCCGCTTCCCATGATTGAAGATCTATTTGATCAACTCAATGGAGCCAAGGTGTTCTCCAAGATCGACCTCAGATCTGGGTACTACCAGCTGAAGATCAGACCCCAAGATATTCCGAAGACAACATTTGTAACCAGATATGGCATGTATGAGTGCACGGTCATGTCCTTTGGATTGCTCAATGCCCCAGCTTACTTCATGTATCTCATGAATAAGGTCTTCATGGAATATTTGGACAAGTTTGTTGTCGTCTTCATTGATGACATTCTTGTCTTCTCGAAGACGGAAGAAGAGCACGAGCATCACTTGAGGATGGTCCTAGACAAGCTTCGAGAGCACCAACTATACGCCAAATTCAGCAAGTGTGAGTTTTGGCTACATAAAGTTGGATTATTGGGTCATGTATTGACCGAGGAAGGATTGTAGGTGGATCTCGTGAAGATTTAAGCTGTGACCCAATGGCAATCCCCAACTACCATCAAGGAAGTTAGAAGCTCCCTCGGAATTGCGAGCTATTATTGCAAATTCGTGGAAGGATTCTCCAGCATTGCCCGGCCAATGACTCAGTGTCGGATTCAGGGCTCCGCAGAACCCTTGTAAGTTCAAACACTAGGGTGCATGCGAATAACTCAACTCCCCCTATAAGTATACTCGCCGTTTCTACGAACTAGCTCAAGGAACAAGAAAGAACACAACACAAGGCAATTTATAAAGGTTCAGGCCACCTATCGGTAAGTGTCCCTACTCCTGCAATGTGGTGGATTGCCTCAAGGTGGGCTGAGGAAGAACTAGTACATTGGGCGAACAACCACGCGAGGTGTGTTCTTGGTGGTGTGTGTCTAGCGGGAGGTCTCAATGATCTGTTGGATCTTGGATCTGATCCCCTCCTATGGTGGTGTCTATCCTATATTTATAGTGGCCTTGGTACTCTTCCCCCAAAATATAGGCGAGAAGGGATCCCACAATGGCCAAATTTGAAGGGAGACAACTAGTACATCTTATCTTGACTAAAGGTGGTCTTTGCATGCAAAGCCTCTGATCCTGACGCCACGGTGGACTCGACGATGACCTCCGTCCTGCCGTCCTGGCGATCTTGGTATTGTTGCATGGAAATGGAAACCTTTGCTTGATTCCTTGGGACTCCGCGTCTCCGCTTGCCTCTTTAGCACCAAAGAGGAAACTGGTCGTCCTACGCCCGCCTGGCGTTGGTCATCATGGCTTGCGTCATCTGATCCTCACGAGGTGAGGCGTGCATAGAGTTCTCCACCCCTCGGGAGCTAGCCTAGCAGGGCTGCTCCCTCCAGACGTCTTGGTGTCGTTCACCTCGCGAGGCTTGGCCCCCCGTGAGGGTCTTGAGTGCCGATGCTGAAGATGGGCCGTACCAGGCCGGTGTGGGAGCCACGTAATGGGCCGCAGGCAGGCAAGTCTGGGTACCCTGGTTCCCAGAACGCCGATCATAGCCCCCATGCCCAAGGCACACTCGGACTTGCCTTCGAGGCGAAGCCAAAAGGCATGGGCGAAGTGTTGCGGGCCCCAATCGCCTGTCGCCCAGTCAACGCGTGGCACCTTGATGGGACGTGGGTGGCTCCACTTCCCCATGCTGCATCGGCAACCGTTCGGTCGGACTGGAGCCTGCTGCATGCAAGGAAAATGATCATTACATGTGATCATGGAGGCCGGAAGTTCACCTCCTTACTATAAATGAGGAGGGGCGGAGCCCTCTGCTCATTTCCATCCCTTGCTTCTCATCCTCCTTCCTTTTCCTTGCCCTGCCATCTCATCGAAGAGTCCATGGCGTCGATAAGGAGGTTCTCCGCGGCGGAGAAGGGCGAAGCTCCCCAAGAGGAGCCCGGCCCACTCCCATCAAAGAAGAGGCTTGGTCGCTCCCGCGACGCCTGTGAGGGCCCAGAAGTGACGCGAACTTAGCTGGAGCGACCTCCTCCAGGCTTCCCGGTCCCTCTGTATGCCCTGGAGCAAGGCGCGGGGCAGGAAGGCATCGCCCAGCCCCTTGCCAGCGAGGATCGCAGGGGGCAGCTGCATCCGTGTTGCCCGCCGTCGCGCGGACACACGCCGGGAGCTCATCCCGCGAGTTCATCATGTGGGTGGCGACGCCGCCGATGTCATGGATTTGGCACCCAAGGTTCTTTGTTGAGTTGATGCCGCCGAGGAGACCTGTCGAGCTTTGGCTGCTGCATGCCGGGTGCTGCGACTGGGCTACTGAAGTGGAGGTTGAAGTCGTCCCTCTAGGTGACGTCTTCATCACCCGCGGATGGGGTCACATCGCCCGAGCTTGCCGTCCAGGAGGAGCCTCCGCCATCCATTTCGAGTACGACAGGACCTTTATGCTTTCCTTCAAGGTCTTTGGCGAGGACGGTCGGCGCCTGGAGTGCTACTCTGGGAGAGGCGATCTGCACGACTTGGCCACTGATACATCTCCAACGTATCTATAATTTTTTATTGTTCCATTCTATTAATTATGATGTTTTGGATGTTTAATGGCTTTGTTATCCACTTTTATATTATTTTTGGGACTAACCTACTAACCCAAAGGCCCAGTCCATATTGCTATTTTTGCCTATTTCAGGGTTTTGCAGAAAAAGAATATCAAACGGAGTCCAAACGGAATAAAACCTTCGGGAAAGATATTTTTGGAGAAAATCACGCACGAGAGACTTGAGAACCACGGTGGCGTCCTCCCCCCCCCTACAGGGCGCGCCCCCTGCCTCGTGGGCACTCCTTCTGGCCCCTGGTGCCCTCCTTCCTCCTATATATACCTACGTACCCTGAAACCATCAGACGAAAAGAGAAAACCCTAGTTCCACCGCCGTAACCTTCTGTTCCCGTGAGATCCCATCTTGGGGCATGTTCCGGAGCTCCGTCGGAGGGGGGGTCTACCATGGAGTGCTTCTACATCATCATCATCGCCTCACCATGAGTTATGAGTAGTTTACCACAGACCTTCGGGTCCATAGCTAGTATCTAGATGGCTTCTTATCTCTCTTTGGATCTCAATACAAAGTTCTCCTCGGTCTTCGAGGAGATCTATTCGATGTAATCTCTTTTTGCGGTGTGTTTGTCGAGATCCGATGAATTGTGGGTTTATGATCAAGATTATCTATTAGAAATATTTGGTTCTTTTCTGAACTCTATATGTATGATTATAATATCCTTGCAAGTCTCTTCAAATTATTGGTTTGGTTTGGCCTACTAGATCTATAGTTCTTGCAATGGGAGAAATGCTTGGCTTTGGGTTCAATCTTGTGGTGTCCTTTCCCAGTGACAGTAGGGGCAGCAAAGCACGTATTGTATTGTTGCCATCGAGGATAAAAAGATGGGGTTTATATCACTAAGTTTGAGTTTATCCCTCTACATCATGTCATCTTGCTTAAGGTGTTACTCTGTTCTTATGAACTCAATACACTAGATGCATGCTGGATAGCGGTTGATGTGTGGAGTAATAGTAGTAGATGCAGAATCGTTTAGGTCTACTTGTCTCGAACGTGATGCCTATATATAATGATCATGCCAAGATAGTCTCATAATTATTCGCTCTTCTATCAATTGCTCGACAGTAATTTGTTTACCCGCCGTAGAATGTCAATATCATGAGAGAAGCCACTAGAGCACACTATGGCCCCCGGGTCTATTCTCAACATATCAATCTACAATCTACTTTACTTTTCCATTTTTACTTTCTGATATTATAACCAAAAATACCAAAAATATCAAACTATTATCTCTATCAGATCTCACTTTCGTAAGTGACCGTAAAGGGATTGACAACCCCTTACCGCGTTGGCTGCGAAGTTCTTATTTGTTTGTGCAGGTGCAAGGGACTCGCGCGTGGTCTCCTACTGGATTGATACCTTGATTCTCAAAAACTGAGGGAAATACTTACGCTACTGTGCTGCATCTCCCTTTCCTCTTCGAGGGAATACAACGCAAGCTCGAGAAGTAGCAAGAATAATTTCTGGCGCCGTTGCCGGGGAGGCTTATGCAAAAGTCTTATACCAAGTACCTATCACAAACCCTTATCCTTCGCATTACATTTTTTGACTCTTGTTTTCCCCTCCCCCACTTCACCCTTGCCGTTTTATTTGCCCTTCTTTTTCCGTGTGTTTATCGTTCGTTTGCCTCTTGTTTGCTTGTGTGTGTTGGATTGCTTGCTTGTCACTGTGGCTCAGAACAATACCAAATTGTGTGACTTCTCCAATACCAACAATAATGATTTTATCAACACTCCAATTGCTCTTATTACCAATGCGGAATCTTGTGAGATTAATGCTGCTCTATTGAATCTTGTCATGAAAGATCAATTTTCCTGCCTTCCTGGTGAAGATGCCGCTACCCATCTAAACAAGTTTGTTGATTTGTGTGATATCCAAAAGAAAAGGGATACGGATAACGATATTGTTAAATTGAAGTTATTTCTGTTTTCACTTAGAGATCGTGCTAAAACTTGGTTTTCCTCTTTGCCTAGAAATAGTATTGATTCATGGAATAAGTGCAAAGATGATTTTATCTCTAAGTATTTCCCTCCTGCTAAGATCATCTCTCTTAGAAATGATATTATGAATTTTAAGCAACTAGATCATGAGCATGTTGCACAAGCTTGGGAGATAATGAAATTAATGATACGTAATTGTCCTACGCATGGTTTGAACTTATGGATGATTATTCAGAACTTTTATGTTGGCTTGAATTTTGCTTCTAGAAATCTTTTAGATTCAGCCACAGGAGGCACTTTCATGGAAACTACCTTAGGAGAAGCTACCAAACTCCTAGATAATATTATGGTTAATTATTCTCAATGGCACACCGAAAGATCTACTAGTAAAAAAGTGCATGCTATTGAAGAAATTAGTGTTTTGAGTGGAAAGATGGATGAACTTATGAAATTATTTGCTGCTAAGAGTGCTTCTTCTGATCCTAATGATATGCCTTTGTCCACTTTGATTGAAAATAACAATGAATCTTTGGATGTGAATTTTGTTGGTAGGAATAATTTCCGTAACAATGCTTATAGAGGGAACTTTAATCCTAAGCGTTTTCCTAGTAATTCCTCTAATAATTATGGTAATTCCTACAACAACTCTTATGGAGAGATGCCTTCTAAATTTGAAACTAGTGTTAAGGAGTTTATGATTTCGCAAAAGAATTTCAATGCTATGCTTGAAGAAAAATTGCTTAAGATTGATGAATTGGCTAGAAGTGTGGATAGAATTACTCTTGATGTTGATTCTTTGAAGCTTAGATCTATTCCACCTAAGCATGATATCAATGAGTCTCTCAAAGCCATGAGAATTTCCATTGATGAATGCAAAGAAAGAACCGCTAGGATGCGTGCTAAAAGAGAGAATTATATAGAAGCGTGTTCTTCTAGTTATCATGAAAATAAAGATGAAGATCTAAAAGTTATTGATGTGTCTCCTATTAGATCCTTGTTTTCTAGTATAAATCTTGATGAAGATAGGATTGGAGATTATTCTACTTTAAGGTGTCCCAATGATTCAGAGTTTTTAGATCTTGATGCTAAAATTGTTAAAAGTGGGAGTGAAGAGATTAAAACTTTGCATAGTGATGAACCCACTACTTTGGATTTCAAGGGATTCAATTATGATAATTGCTCTTTGATTGATTGTATTTCCTTGTTGCAATCCGTACTGAATTCTCCACATGCTTATAGTCAAAATAAAGCTTTCACTAAACATATAGTTGATGCTTTGATGCAATATTATGAAGAAAAACTTGAGTTAGAAGTTTCTATCCCTAG
The DNA here is from genome assembly GCA_902687465.1 of Secale cereale. Classification (NCBI taxonomy): domain Eukaryota; kingdom Viridiplantae; phylum Streptophyta; class Magnoliopsida; order Poales; family Poaceae; genus Secale; species Secale cereale. Next base: position 284,870,175 of record LR738710.1, read on the forward strand.
AAAGCTTTATGATGAGTGGGAACCTACTACCAAATAAAAATTAAAGATCATGAATGCTTTTCTTTGTGTGATTTGGGTGCAAGTGTCTCGACTATCCCAAAAACTTTGTGTGATTTGCTAGGATTACATGAGCTTGATGATTGTTCTTTGAATTTGCATCTTGCGGATTCCACTATTAAGAAACCTATGGGAAGGATTAATGATGTTCTTATTGTTGCCAATAGGAATTATGTGCCAGTAGATTTCATTGTTCTTGATATAGATTGCAATACTTCATGTCCTATTATTCTTGGTAGACCTTTCCTTCGAACGATTGGTGCAATTATTGATATGAAGGAAGGAAATATTAGATTCCAATTTCCGTTAAGGAAAGGCATGGAACACTTTCCTAGAAAGAAAATCAAATTACCTTATGAATCTATTATGAGAGCCACTTATGGATTGCCTTCCAAGGATGACAATACCTAGATCTATCCATGTATCGTGCCTAGCTAGGGGCGTAAAGCAATAGCGCTTGTTCGAAGGCAACCCAATTGTATATTTTTTGTATTTGCTTCTGTTTAGGAATAAATATTGCATCTAGCTTCTTTTTAGATGTGGTTTTGTGTTTTAATTAGTGTTTGTGGCAAGTAGAACCTTTGGGAAGACTTGTGTGAAGTTTATATGATCTTGTTGTGAAAAATAGAATCATTAGCGCTCGTTAGAATGGTCCCCAGATTTTACTGGAGCATGCTATTTAGTTGATTCATTTTTAAGATGATTAATAGACAAATTTCTCACGTTTACCAATTTAGTTTGAATTTTTTGGAGTTACAGAAGTATGCGAAACCTGCAGATTGCTACAGACTGTTATCTTTTTGTCAGATTCTGTTTTTCGTGTGTTGTTTGCTTATTCCGATGCATCTATGAGTAGTATTGGGCAGTATGAATCATAAGGAAGTTGGAATACAGTATGATTAACACCAATATAAACAAAGAATGAATCCATTGTAGTAGCTTTGAGTAGTGGTTTGCTTTCTTATACTAACGGAGCTCACGAGATTTTTGTCTAAGTTTTGTGTTGTGATGTTTTCAAGTTTTGAGTATTGCTTTGATGGACTATGGAACAAAGAGTGGAAAGAGCCTAAGCTTGGGGATTTCCAAGGCACCCCAAGGTAAAATTCAAGGACAAACAAAAGCCTAAGCTTGGGGATGCCCCGGGAAGGCATCCCCTCTTTCGTCTTCATCCATCGGTAACTATACTCGGAGCTATATTTTTATTCACAACATGATATGTGTTTTACTTGGAGCGTCTGTACAATTTGAGTATTTGCTTGTTAGTTTGCCACAATTATCCTTGCTGGACACACCTATTTGAGAGAGTTAAATATGGCCAAGGAATTGTTAGAACACTCTATGTGCTTCACTTATATCTTTTGAGTTGAATAGTTTTTGCTCTAGTGCTTCACTTATATCTTTTAGAGCACGGTGGTGATAATATTTTGAAGAAATTGTTGATCTCTCATGCTTCACTTATATCCTTTTGTCGGTGTATTTGGATCGACACCTATGGGATCACAAGAATCCCTACTACGGTTGCGGGGCGCGGGGTTGAGAGAAGAGCGGATCTAACGGTCAGGACACAGTTCCTTTACCCAGGTTCGGGCCGCAAAGATGCGTAAAACCCTACTCCTGCTTTGGTGGATTATATGTTGGTGTTCTTCAGCTAGTGAGGAGCTCCAAGAGAGTCGTGAGGAGTTCTAAAAAGCCGAATCCTCCTCCTGGTCGCCTCGGGCCTCCTTTTATAGGAAAAAGGGGCTGCCACAGTGGCACACAATGGCACACAGGAGGTGGAAAGGGTATAGTGATGCGAGGTTATCCCTCGCATTACAGGACAAGGTGCATTTAATGCGCCCAGCATAGGTGTCCTTGCTTTATCGGGGACGAGGGGAGACGCCCGTCTTGTCCGTCGCCGCTCCTCCTCATGTCGACACGCGCCCTGGCCAGCGGTGTCTGAGGTGCCATGTAGGCAGACAGGCAGCTGAGGTGGCGCAACGGCAGGTCTCCATGACAATCTGTGGGTTGCCACGCAGGAGCTTGTCCAGCTGGTTGGGTCGGCAGCTGCGTGGGTCGGTGGAAACCCAGTTGGTGCGGGCCTGATGGTGGCCCCGTGGGTGTCCTCGGCAAGGGCCTTGCCGGGGGCCCCGGCAAGGGTCTTGCCGTGGCGCCTGCTGTCATCCCTGGCAAGGTGCTTGTCGGGGGCCTTGTGGTCCTCCTTGGCTGGGATCCCGCCAAGGGTCATCGTCTCCTTACCTTGCATCTGATCTTGAATGTCTTCACAAAGATCTGCATGCCACCACGGGGATATCTCCCGAATCCTCGCCCCATGGGGACAGTGGACTCAAGGGTGATTCGCTCCGTAGGCGCGGGGCGAGCTGGCGCGGCAAGGATCTTGCCGGGGCTGCCAGAGCCGGCCCCGGCAAGGATCTTGCCGGGGGAAGCTGCTTCGTCCCTTTGCTCTTTGTGGTCTTGTTCTTGGCGTTGCTCCAGTCTCCATTGGGCTTCAGTATTGCCCCGGCTTGCCTCCCTCGCCATGCTTGGTGTGGTGGTGTCGTGGCTCAGACTGCCCGTGCACAGTCATAGGGGTACAAAAAGTGTACCCCTCTTTTTGTACACCGACAGGAGCCCCCGGTCCTGGGCCACACATAAGCGCGACACGTTGTTGGGCCAGGCCCAGAATGGTGCGCGGGCAGGCGGGGTGGTTTACCCGGAGGGCGCCGTGAAGGAGAGGTGGGACGAATGGCGCGGCCGGTGGTGCTGGATTGAGGAGGACGAGCCGCCAACATTCTGCAGGGTCCGCCGGGAGCCGCCGGTCCACGGCAGCGACTGGAGCAACGTCGACGCCGCCGACGGGAGGCTCGTTGTCGCCGTCACCAGGATCACCCGGCTTGTTCAAGCCGGACTTACCCTCGAGATGATCGGGGCGGATTTCGTCCGCCATCGGATTGCTCCGCTGCACAAAAAGGGGAGGCCAGCTTGGCTCTTCAAGAACCCGGCCGATGTCATGCGGCTCCGCACTGGCCTCAAACACAACTTCACAATGATGGGACATGCCCATTTCTGTCAGCAGCTCTTCCAGCTGGATGTGCGTCACGACGGCGAAGTCGAGCGGACCGGCAAGGCCGCGAAGGCTGCCGCCAAGGTCGGCAAGGCCGTCAAGGGGCAGTTCTTCAAGCTGCCAGCGGGAGTGGTCCCGCTGTGCAACAATTCGCGCCAGTCTGAAATCGTCGCCATGATGCCGGAATGTAGCGCGCATGGCCCCGTCCCGAGCTGGCAGGAGCCGGAGAACGAGGTCGTGCAGCAGTTCTTCGATTCTCTGGTCGAGGTGAGGGTCAATCCTGACGCCGAGCGGTGGCTCGTCAAGGACACCACCCCGGAGGAGCTGGACTACATCGTCGCTAGGGCGAGGGAGGCACAGCTCATCACGGAGGCCGGCAGCGCCGGAGGTACGGAGGACCAGGACGCCGCGGCTGCGGAGGAGGAGGAGTTCGCCCAGTGGGCGGCGGCTGCCGGAGAGGCTGGTAGCGCCAGCACCGAGGCTCCACTGGTCGAGGACGCGGCCGACGAGTCGTCATCGTCGTCGGAGGATGTGGCGGCTGGTTCGGCGCCAGCCAGGGGAAGAGGGCGAGTCTTGCGGCGGGCCTGCTCCGGCGAGCCGGTCCGGCCCGGCAAGACTGCGCAGCCTCAATTGGCCCTGGAGGGGTCCGGGCGCCTCACGAGAGCCGCGATGGCGAAGAGGTCGACGAAGGCCGCCGAGAAGAAGAAAACGGCAGCTTCCTCTTCGTCGAGGCGTGCTCAAACTCCGCTCCCTTCTTCGCCTCCTCCGGCAGACGTCAATTCGGAGGGTGACACGGAGCTCCCCTTTGACCTCGGGCCCCTCAGCCCGAAGAGGAAGAGGAAGACGACAGAGGAGGAGGAGATGGACGACGAGTAAGTATTCCATTCTTTATCGTCACCCCCATCTCTCTTGATCATGCCACTTATCTTGACTTATTCTTGTTTCTTCAGGGACGCAGAGACGTTGGCCCAGAGGGTGAAGAGGGCCAAGGCTTCGGCGAGCGGCCAGCCCTCAGCCGGGGCTATAGAGACACCACTGGTGGTGCTGAGCAGCTCCGACGGCAGCCCCCGGCACAACCCCCAGCGTAAGTCCGCCAACCTTTTCTCGCTCGACATGCAGTTTGCGTTGGATGCCAAAGGTGCTGACCTTGCCGGTTCTGTAGGACGGGAGCAGCAGCAGGAGGAGCCACAGGGGGCCATTCCCAACTCACCACCCCCATCGACTACGCCGCCACGAGGGGCGTCCCCGGCAAGGGCAACAAGCATGGAGCCCGCATGCATGGTGGAGGACCGGAATTTAGGCGCTGGCGATCCGGCCCCGGCGTCCGACGCCGGCGGGGAGGGAACTTCCACATCACAGCCCGGCACTGGTGAGCTGCTGAAAGTGCAACTAATCCCCGGGTGGTTTTGGTAATTAATAACAACATATATATCATTGAACTAATATTCTCTTGAGAATCATTTCAGAAAAGTTCGATGATGTGGGTATGGAAATGTCTGAAGAAGTGGACCCCTCAAAATGCTAAGACAAGCATTGGCAAAAGCTCAAGACTCCATTTTTGGTTTAGTGATCAAAGATCACATTGAGTCCATAGGAAAGCCAATACTATTAAAAGGGGATGAGGTTGTGTTAATGTTCTCGTTGCTCAAGTGCTTGGTGATCTAACTCCCTCAACTATCAGCACTATTCACTACTTAACACACACCCATAAGTAATCTCGGTCACACCGATTTCTCCAACTCAGTCCCACCGAGATGAACCACTTCAGTTGTTTCTCCAAACCCTAGATTCTCGGTCACACCGATTCTGAGTTTCGGTCTCACCGAAAAAGGGCTGCCAACCTTCTGTGATCAGTTGACATCAATTCGGAATATCCGAGTTTATATTTCGGTCTCACCGAGATGGCAAACCCTAACCTTTGACTCACTTCGGTCTCACCGAGATGGTATTTTCGGTCCCACCGAAAATCCCAACGTTCACTATATTTGAACTTTCGGTCTAACCGAGTTTTCACTTCGGTCTGACCGAGATTGGTCAAATGTGTGTGTAACGGTTGGATTTTGTGTGGAGGCTATATATACCCCTCCACCCCCTCCTCATTCGTGAGGAGAGCCATCAGAAAGTACCACCACTTCTACCATACACTTTCCGAGAAGTGAACCACCTACCCTTGTGTTGAGATCAAGCCATTCCATTCCTACCATATGAAACTTGATCTCTAGCCTTCCCAAGTTGCTTTCCACTCAAATCTTTCTTCCACCACAGCCATATCAGTGAGGAGAGTTGAGTGTTGGGGAGTTTATCACTTGAAGCACAAGAGCAAGGAGTTCATCACCATCAACACCGTCTATTACCTTTTGGGGGGTGGTGCCTCCTAGATTGGTTAGGTGTCGCTTGGGAGCCTCCGGCGTGATGTGGAGTTGAACCAAGAAGTTTGTAAGGGCAAGGAGATCGCCTACTTCGTGAAGATCTACCCCGAGTAAGGCTAGTCCTCCGTGGGCGTAGGCCGTGATGGAATAGACAAGGTTGCTTCTTCGTGGACCCTTCGTGGGTGGAGCCCTCCGTGGACTCGCGCAGCCGTTACCCTCCGTGGGTTGAAGTCTCCATCAACGTGGATGTACGATAGCACCACCTATCGGAACCACGACAAAAATCTCCGTGTCACCAAACTGCGTTTGATCTTCTCCACCTCTCTTTTACATGTGCAATTTACTTTCCACTCAAATCTTTCTTCCACCACAGCCATATCAGTGAGGAGAGTTGAGTGTTGGGGAGTTTATCACTTGAAGCACAAGAGCAAGGAGTTCATCACCATCAACACCGTCTATTACCTTTTGGGGGGTGGTGCCTCCTAGATTGGTTAGGTGTCGCTTGGGAGCCTCCGTCGTGATGTGGAGTTGAACCAAGAAGTTTGTAAGGGCAAGGAGATCGCCTACTTCGTGAAGATCTATCCCGAGTAAGGCTAGTCCTCCGTGGGCGTAGGCCGTGATGGAATAGACAAGGTTGCTTCTTCGTGGACCCTTCGTGGGTGGAGCCCTCCGTGGACTCGCGCAGCCGTTACCCTCCGTGGGTTGAAGTCTCCATCAACGTGGATGTACGATAGCACCACCTATCGGAACCACGACAAAAATCTCCGTGTCACCAAACTGCGTTTGATCTTCTCCACCTCTATTTTACATGTGCAATTTACTTTCCGCTGCATACACTCTAGAATTGCATGTGTAGGGTGATACTTGTTGTGATCTTAATTGTGAAACTGCCTAAAACTTTGCATGATCTAAAAGGCAGATTTTTATATTGTCAAGTAGTCTAATCACCCCCCCTCTAGACCTACTTTCGATCCTACAAGTGGTATCAGAGCTTTGGTCTCCATTGCCTTGGTTTCCATTGCATTGGATTCCATAAGCTTGGTTTCACAACCTAGGAGAGTATGGCGTCTAGTGAGGGTAATTATCGTAGAGGTCCTTACTTTGATGGTACAAACTTTGCTAGTTGGAAGCATAAAATGAAAATGCATATTCTTGGTCATAACCCAGCCGCATGGGGCATTATTTGTGTTGGCATGCAAGGTGATTTCTTTGAAGAAGGAAAAGTTCCGGATCGCGAAGCTACACCCGAAGAGTTGCGGATGTTGCAAAACAATGCTCAAGCTTGTGACATTCTCTTCAATGCCTTGTGTCCCGAAGAGTTCAACAAAATCAGCCGTCTTGAGAATGCTAAAGAGATTTGGGATACTTTGGTTGAAATGCACGAAGGTACTGAATCTGTGAAGGAATCAAAGCTAGATATTCTTCAAGGTCAACTTGACAAGTTCAAGATGAAGGATGGTGAAGGAGTCGCTGAAATGTACTCTAGGCTTGCTCTCATCACAAATGAGATTGCTGGCTTAGGAAGCGAAGAAATGACCGACCGATTCATCATTAAGAAGATTCTCAGAGCTTTGGATGGAAAGAATGACACCGTGTGCACTTTGATCCAAATGATGCCAAACTACAAGACTCTCAAGCCAACTGAAGTCATTGGAAGAATTGTTGCTCATGAGATGACACTTAAGGATAAGGAAGAGCTTCACAACAAGTCAAGTGGTGCTTACAAAGCTACAAGTGATGCTCCTACTACCTCAAGTGACAAGCTAATTTCCAATGAAGAGATAAGCCTAATGGTCAAGAACTTCAACAAGTTCTACAAGAATAGAGGCAAAGAAAGAAGCTCAAAGTCTAGATCATATGATGAAAAGAGATCTTCTAGCCGTGATCAAAACTGCTACAATTGTGGAAGACCCGGACACTTCTCAAATGAGTGTACGGCTCCCCACAAGAGAAGAGAAGAATCTCCAAGAAGAAGAGCAAGAGATGAGTCACCTCGGAGAGAGAGAAGGAGCAGAGATGATCGTTATGAACGAAGACCCTCTCGGAGAAGCAAGGATTCGGAGAGGAAAGACAAGTCATCAAGGAGCTACACAAGAAGAAGACATCAAGCTCATGTTGGTGAATGGGTCTCCGGCTCTGACTCTGACAATCAATCCGATGGAAGCTATCACTCCGACTCCGACTATAGTCAAGATGAAGGTGTTGCCGGACTTGCACTAGTATCCTCCAACTCCAACTCCTACGACTTATTTGATTCACCAAATGAGGGAATTGGAAGATGCTTCATGGCTAAAGGCCCCAAGGTAACACACCCTGAATTCATTGACTTTGATAGTGATGAGGATGACTTGCTTGGTGAAGATGAGCTCTTGCATGATAAATCTAGTGAGCTTAGTAATGATGAAAATGCTAGTAGTCTTTATAGTCGAGAAGAGTCGAATGACAATGCTATGAAGGAGATTGAGCGTCTAACTAAAGAACTAAACACTCTTAAGTTAGCTCATGAAACAACTCAAGAAGATCATAGAGAGCCCCTAAGATCTCATGAGAAGCTACGCTTCGAGAAGCTCACTCTAGAGCAAGAACATGAGTTTCTAAAAGCGATCAATGACGATCTTCGAAAGAAGAGTTCTTCATATCTTGCCAAACGACTTCTCTTGTCTAATTTCTTGCCACCTATTAAGACTAAGCATGACAAGCATAAGAAAAATTCTTCCTCTAGTAGTAACAATAACAATGTTAAATCCAATGTTGTTACTTCTAGTAGTTCTCTTGATTCCACTAACAATGTTCCAAGCCAAGTTACACTTGAGCAAGAAAATAGCCTATTGAAGGAAATCATAGAGAAAGGTGTCTACAAGAGTCTTGCCGGAAGCAAGAACTTTGAGGAGATTGTTCGCAAACAAGGAAGACACCGGAAGAATCAAGGGATTGGTTTTGAGCAAAAGTTCAACGCCAAAGGTGTTGAGTGGGAAGAAGGTCAATACCCTACTCCACAGTTTGTTTCACAAAAGGAGAAGTATGATCCTACTTCTTCCAATGTGTAACAAGCTCAAGATGACCTTCCACCACAAGACCACAAGCTAAAGGCCAAGGACAAGCTTCAAGAGGAAATTGATGCATTCATTGAAGCACCTCAAGCCATGGTCAAGTGGGTTCCCAAGGACACATCAAGTTCTACTTCGTCAAGCTCAACTACAACACCAAGGATTCCCATCAAGATGATGTGGATCCCAAAGAAGAAGAACTAGTAGGTTCTTGAGGGTGACTCCGCCAACAAACTTCACTCATATTCATTTTGGCAAGAACTTGTGCAATCAACTTCCACATCATGCACTTGTTCATGGAGTCACAAACCCTCTTGTTGGTAAGTCAAGGGACAAGGTAATCATTGCTTTCATGGACATCATCCTTTGTGCACTTCACTCTATGTCCATGGATATTCTTGTTTGTTCCTTGTGGGACTAACCCATGTAGGTATTGAAAGTGCCCTAATCCAAAGGATTGCTCCCAACTCATGATGATCTACATCAACATTGAGCATCCACATCTTCAACATCTACATGAAGTCTTCTACGACAACCCAAGGTTAGTTTGACCCTTTAAAAGGGGTTCTCACATCTAGGGGGAGCTTTGCTCTAAAAATTGAGCTAAAACATCTCCAAATGATGTGAACACATAAATGCTTTATGTAAAAGTGGTAACCCCACTTGTGCTTAAACGATGAGTATGACCTATGATCAAATGTTCTCATTTGACTCCTAAGTCAATATACTCATATATAGATGACCTAGTCATCGACATTTTGAGTGCTAGTAGCTAGAGTTTTGGTTGTGCATGTTTGACACATATTTCAGTTGCTATCTTATTGTGTGAGCATGTTGGATGCATGATTTTATCCATTCAAGGACATCCATTTGTTGTTTTGATTGTTTTGGTTTCTTTTTCTGGCCAAATGGATGGACAAGAATGCCTAAGCACCTTCCCTAGCTATCTATGCTTTCTTATCTCAAAATCTATTCATGCTTATATCACAACTTTGAACAAGTCTTTTTCGGACAGTCCGAGTGAGGAGCACTCGGAACCACCGATTCGTCTAAGGCTGACTTCCAAAACCTTCTAAGTCTATTTCGGTCTGACCGGCTTCTCAATCTCGGTCCAACCGAAACACTTAGATTGATCTAGGTTTCATCTCGGTGAAACCGAGTTCAAAATCTCGGTCTGACCGATATGTGTAACTGCACAGCAGAAATACATCTCGGTGACACCGAGTTTTTCAACTCGGTCCCACCGACAGTACGGGGTTATATATACTGAGGGTTGCGCGCGATCTATTCCTTTCAAACCGCTCGCCCTCCAAGACCCCTGCTGCCGCCGCCCTGATCTAAGGATCGTCGCCGTCGTCGCCTGTGTGCCCTTGCCGCAGGTCTCCGCCGCCGTCAACGGTAATCTTCTCCTCCGTTGCCGCCGTAGAGGGACACCACCAAGTTAGGGTGTGTCTCAATCCCTATTCATGCTCCACTTCTGATTCTTGCATGATAGGACTGCCCTGATTCAATCCACGTTTGATATGATCCCAATACATTGCTCAGATCGTTTAGTTTCGAGGAAAATTCTTAGGTTTAGGTTTCCACGGAATGCATCTCGGTGAAGCCGATTCCTGAAACTCGGACTGACCGATTTGGTCTCTGACCATTGCACTACACAGTTCGGTCTGACCGAGTTGTGAAAATCGGAATGTCCGAAGTGAAGTTTCTATGAAACCCTAGTTTTTCGGTAGGACCGAAACCCATTTCGGTCTGACCGAAAGTGGTGTGTAGGTTCTGTTGAACACTTCGGTTACACCGAAACTTGAAATCGGTTTGACCGAAATACATTCTGTGAAAACTCAAAACTAAGTTTTTAACTCATTTTTTTGCAAAAAAAACTTCTGCAGTTGTGATAACTCTTCTATTCTGCCTATACCTTATCTATTCACAGGTCTTTCAGCCATGTCAGATGTCAGTGACAGCCAGAACAGGTCCGAATCACCATTTGCTGAGATTCCAGAGGCAGGTACAAGTCCTGAGGCTAGCAGCTCTAGTGATGATGGTGAGAGGAGTACCCCCAGTGGTCTGCCTCCTGCTGCTACGAGAACCAGGAAGAAGAGAACGTCTGATTCTGAGGATTCCGATTTCGTTGCTGAGGAAGTTACCTCCAAGCCAAAGAGGCAAGTGGTCGCCAAAGAGCTCCAAGGGCAGCAGCCAAAGAAAGGCACGAGCAAAGTGAAGCAGTCTGCAGTTGCCAAGAAGCTAAACCTGGAAGAGCCAGCTCCAAGCAAGGTGAAGAAGACTTCCAAAAGGAAGAGAGTTGTTTATGCTGAACCTCAAGTTGATGATGCTGAAGAAGAAGAAGAAGATGCACCCCAGCCTCCTCCTCAGAAAGCTAAGTTCATGGGTGATGCTATTCGGGCTCAAGCCTCCTCCAAGCCCAAGAAGCCTGCTCCAGCTAAGGCAGCTCCAGCAAAGCCTAAGAGGACAACCAGAAGCATTCCAGCTTCTGAGAAGAACAAAGGTGAGATGCCACCTTCTGAGTCAGATGAAGAGCATGTGTTGCTCAAGCTCCGTCCCAGATTGCCACTCCACAATGATGCTCATCCTCAAGCTGAGGATATGAAGGCAAGGAAGGACAAAGGTCTCAGGCTATGGAGACAATCTGATCCATATGCCGTAAGAAGAAGGACTGCTGTGGACCCCAGATTCCACACCAAAGAGCAGCAGGATTTCTATGAGACCGTGCTAATGGATAAGAAGCCCATTGTTGCTGACACCAGAATGGGCAGAACTTCTGAACGCTCCAGTGCAGAGAGAGGACGACATTGATGTCTATGGGATTCCTAAGAAGAGTCATGATTCCATGAAGAATATGTACAAGGAGATCCCAGCTGCTGATTTGGAGGGATGGAAACTCGGCTCAGTGTATTATCTCCAGGCAGGTCTGACCACCACTAACACTATCCTGAGGCATACTTTGATGCCTAAGTCAGGTGACCACCGGATGATACGAGGCTATTCTATCAACATGCTGCACATTCTCGATGAGAAGGCACCTTTTAAGGTGATGGACTTGATGGTAGAGACCATCAAGAGGACTGCAGCTGACCAGAAGAGGTCATGTGGGTTTGCACCGCAGATACAGATGCTTATCAACGCCAAGTTTGGCACGGGCAAATTCATGTTGGATAGGAAGCACTTACCACTGCAGCCAGAGCATGAGGACAACGTAGTTGTGATGGATGAAGAGGATCCCACCTCAGTTGAAGGGCAAGCCAAGATCGAAGCTGCAAAGAAAGCCAAAGCTGACAGAGAGGCAGCAGCAGCAGCAGCTAAGCCAAAGAGCTTCGGAGATCAGATTCTTGAAGCAACCCGGAGAATTGAACAACGCCTGGCCAGCATTGAGCAATCTCAGGAGAGCCTTGAGAGGATCGTCGAGGACAAGATCCACGCCCTAGGCGTGAAGCTGACTGAGATTCAGGTGTCTGTCAACAAGCTTGAGGCAGACATGGAGGAGACTAGGCAGGAGAGGGCAGAGCTTATGCAGGATGATATAGTCCAGGACTCTCATCGCCAGACTGCTCCGGTTCCCAGAGGATCCAGGTCTGCAGCTATCCCAGTGACAGATTCCAGGGCTACCACTTCAGCACCAGCTACAGCTCCAGCAGTTCCTTCAGCTCCAGCATCTACTCCTCCAGCGCAGACATCCGCAGAAGTCTTCGCCGACGCAGCTATCTCTACACCGACATCGACCCAGACGGGAGCAGCCAGCCGAGCCCGCAGTGACGTTTAGCTCTATACCTTTTCGAACTTTTTGGTAACTTGTTGCCAAAGGGGGAGAAATTGCTATAGATCATAGGGCTTCGAGAGAGAGAGTGCTCTTTCGTCTTTTCGTTCTTTTGCCGTTTTCCTTGAGATACATTGGTTTCTTTTGGTTCCAGATACTTTAAGTGTGCTTGCTACTACGTTTGATGCTACCTTAATGAGTGCTTAGTCATACTATGCTTTAATGTGTGCTTATTGTTTATCATATGCTATTTCTTATTGTATGGCTATTTACTCTTGTCTTGGTGATTGAGTGCATGTTATTCTTTCTTATCATTTTGTGCGCTCCACCAAGATGTATGTGACATGGAAGAGTGACCCATGATCCTAATCGATTGTGCATTTGCATTCAAACGCAAATTTTAAATAATGCACAAATTTAGGGGGAGCTCTTGTTTATCACATACTTCTCAAAGCGACGATATTATTCTTTGATTATATCTTTTGTCGAAGCTTTGATCTATATGTTGTCATCAATTACCAAAAAGGGGGAGATTGAAAGTGCAACTAATCCCCGGGTGGTTTTGGTAATTAATAACAACATATATATCATTGAACTAATATTCTCTTGAGAATCATTTCAGAAAAGTTCGATGATGTGGGTATGGAAATGTCTGAAGAAGTGGACCCCTCAAAATGCTAAGACAAGCATTGGCAAAAGCTCAAGACTCCATTTTTGGTTTAGTGATCAAAGATCACATTGAGTCCATAGGAAAGCCAATACTATTAAAAGGGGATGAGGTTGTGTTAATGTTCTCGTTGCTCAAGTGCTTGGTGATCTAACTCCCTCAACTATCAGCACTATTCACTACTTAACACACACCCTAAATTCTCGGTCACACCGATTCTGAGTTTCGGTCTCACCGAAAAAGGGCTGCCAACCTTCTGTGATCAGTTGACATCAATTCGGAATATCCGAGTTTATATTTTCGGTCTCACCGAGATGGCAAACCCTAACCTTTGACTCACTTCGGTCTCACCGAGATGGTATTTTCGGTCCCACCGAAAATCCCAACGTTCACTATATTTGAACTTTCGGTCTAACCGAGTTTTCACTTTGGTCTGACCGAGATTGGTCAAATGTGTGTGTAACGGTTGGATTTTGTGTGGAGGCTATATATACCCCTCCACCCCCTCCTCATTCGTGAGGAGAGCCATCAGAAAGTACCACCATTCCTACCATACACTTTCTGAGAAGTGAACCACCTACCCTTGTGTTGAGATCAAGCCATTCCATTCCTACCATATGAAACTTGATCTCTAGCCTTCCCAAGTTGCTTTCCACTCAAATCTTTCTTCCACCACAGCCATATCAGTGAGGAGAGTTGAGTGTTGGGGAGATTATCATCTGAAGCACAAGAGCAAGGAGTTCATCATCATCAACACCGTCTATTACCTTTTGGGGGTGGTGCCTCCTAGATTGGTTAGGTGTCGCTTGGGAGCCTCCGTCTTTGAGATGTGGAGTTGAACCAAGAAGTTTGTAAGGGCAAGGAGATCGCCTACTTCGTGAAGATCTACCCCGAGTAAGGCTAGTCCTCCGTGGGCGTAGGCCGTGATGGAATAGACAAGGTTGCTTCTTCGTGGACCCTTCGTGGGTGGAGCCCTCCGTGGACTCGCGCAGCCGTTACCCTCCGTGGGTTGAAGTCTCCATCAACGTGGATGTACGATAGCACCACCTATCGGAACCACGACAAAAATCTCCGTGTCACCAAACTGCGTTTGATCTTCTCCACCTCTCTTTTACATGTGCAATTTACTTTCCGCTGCATAAACTCTAGAATTGCATGTGTAGGGTGTTACTTGAACTGATCTTGTTTGTGAAACTGCCAAAAACATTGCATGATCTAAAGGCAGATTTTTTATATTGTCAAGTAGTCTAATCACCCCCCCTCTAGACCTACTTTCGATCCTACAGCTGCATGCCTTTCGTCTTTGCTTTTCCATTGCGCTCTTTCTTGGCTTCCTTTCCCCCGTCATGGCCCAGGCCCTCCTCCAACGGATGCGGAGGACGTGGACGCTGTCATCAAGGAGGTCGCTGAGGAGGCCGCGGTGGAGGCCGTCAAGGACGCCGCCGGGGGTGCCGAGGACGCCGCCAAGGGTGCCGCCGAGGGCGCCGGCGGTGGGCCTGCCGGGGAGGCCGGCAAGGCCACAGCCGAGGAGGAGGCGTATGATGACTAGCCCTCTTCCTCTGCGACCCTGGGCCCTGGCAAGTATCTGAAGGTGGGCGACAACCTTTTCGTCCACCTCGCTGGTGCGTCAAGCTCCCAGGCGCCCACCGGGGAGGAAGCCTTTGATGGCGAGGTGTTCGCCGCCTCCGGCCTCGAGGTTGTTGATGAACCGAGCGCCGGTGGCGACGGCTCCCCAGAGGAGCAGCTCTTCCGGGCCATGGGGGCCAACTTCTGGAAGCTCCAGGCGCTCAACCGTGCCCGTTTGGACAAGGTTAAGTCCAGAATGGCGGCAGTGGACGAGGCGGAGGCGGACTTCCAGGCGCGCGTCGCTGAGGCCGGCGCAAACCTGGTTCCACCAGTCCCGCGAGGAGTAGAGGGCCTCCCAGGAAGATCTGGCCCAGCGTAACGTGGAGCTCATCATGAAGATGGCCGCCATCGAGAAGGCCCAGGAAGAGGCGGCGAACTTGGCTGCCGTGGCGGAGGCCTCCCGGAACCAGCATCAAGCCGCCCTCGATTCCTAGGAAGAAGACCTCACCGCGCGTGAGGCGAAGCTTGCCGCAACACTCTGCGGCAAGGATGAGGAGCTTGAGGCTCTTGTCGAGCGGCGGACTCACGAGCTGGGGCAGAGGCACAAGGAGGCGCTCGATGCCCAGGCTCTGGCCCATGCCGGCAAGATACAAGAGCTAGAGGTGGAGCGGGACGGGCTGAAGGAGCAGGCCCTCAGGCTGTCTGACGAGAAGACCAGACTCAACTGCGCCTTGACAGAGGCGCAGGGAGTGGTCATCAGCAAGACTGGGGAGCTCTCCGAGGCGCAAAGCTCCATCAGAGATCTCAGTCTGAGGCTAGAGAATCTCGAGAAGACGTTGGCGGAGAGCTCTGCTCGGGAGGGGGCCTTGGCCAAGAGCCTGGAGGAGGAGAAGCAGCTGCGGGCAGACGAGGGCGCCTCCCACCAAGAATACGTGGTGGAGGAGAACAGGTGGATCAGCCGGCTGGAGGACATCGCCGGCAGGGTTACCTCACAGTTGGCCGTCATGGGGATGCCGAACATGAGGTATGCTCCTGAATGGAGCGGGTCCTTCAATGCCAAGCTGACCCTGTTCTTCGAGGGCGTCCTCAGCGCCTTGACTGATCTTCACTCCAACAGAACGACCACGCTCGCCGGGGAGGCCCGACGGCTCTGCCGGGGAGTCATGACCAAGGTCCTCACCAAGGTGGCGTTCTGGAACCCCGCCCTCGACTTCGAAGCCGCGATGGACAGCTTGCCGGAGGATGCCAACCTCACGGCGCTCAAGGGGCGCATCAAGCCTGTCATCAGCCGCATCGACGAAATCAAGAGGGTGGAGGGCCAGCGCCGGGATTAGATATCCCGTGCTTCTTTGCCACTGCGAGTTCATGCCCAAGACAAATTTTATCTTTAATTAGAACTGCAGTGATTGCATAATGTAATATAACTTTGAAATATCTTCAGAATCATGCATGTTATTTTCCTGTTTGCTGTCTCCCCGTGTTTCCACCCTACGTTAACTGGGTAGGCTTGCCAGCGCGAAATACCCAAGGCGGCGTCTTGGGGACGGGTTCCCATTGGCCTGCCGGGTGAGCGTGCTTCCGGGTCTGTCACCTTGCCGCTCTCAACGCAGCTGCTCGAACTGTCGAGTTTGACTCGAGTCAGAGTCGAGAACTTTGTCAATTGCGGAAGGGTCTGCCACCTTGCCGCTCTCAACGCAGGCGCTCGAACTGTCGAGTTTGACTCGAGTCAAAGTCAAGAGCTTTGTCAATTGCGGAAGGCTACCCTACCGTTTCGAACGCAGCCGTCTGAACTGTTGAGCTGACTCGAAACAGAACAAGGCGTTGCCGATCGGGAAGGGCCCCATCCGCGTGCAGGTTTCTGTTTGCACAAAGAATGACAGCTCCGAGGATAATAACTATAAATAATAGGATAGAAATATCCAAAGTTTGATGTAACTTAGCTATTATTTGCAGTCGCTCGAGCGCAAGGCTTCTGGCCTCCCCAAAGGGCCACGAAGACGAGAGAGCGTCAGGCCGATCACCAGAGCTGATTCTCACAACTGTGACCCCCTACCTGGCGCGCCAAAGATGTCGGTGTATTTGGATCGACACCTATGTGATCACAAGAATCCCTACTACGGTTGCGGGGCGCGGGGTTGAGAGAAGAGCGGATTTAACGGTCAGGACATAGTTCCTTTACCCAGGTTTGGGCCGCAAAGATGCGTAAAACCCTACTCCTGCTTTGGTGGATTATATGTTGGTGTTCTTCAGCTAGTGAGGAGCTCCAAGTGAGTCGTGAGGAGTTCTAAAAAGCCGAATCATCCTCCTGGTCGCCTCGGGCCTCCTTTTATAGGAAAAAGGGGCTGCCACAGTGGCACACAGGAGGTGGAAAGGGTACAGTGATGCAAGGTTATCCCTCGCATTACAGGACAAGGTACATTTAATGCGCCCAGCTTAGGTGTCCTTGCTTTATCGGGGACGAGGGAGACGCCGTCTTGTCCGTCGTCGCTCCTCCTCGTGTCGACACGCGCCCTAGCCAGCGGTGCCTGAGGTGCCATGTAGGCAGACAGGCAGCTGAGGTGGCACAACGGCGGGTCTCCATGACGATCTGTGGGTTGCCACGCAGGAGCCTGTCCAGCTCGTCGGGTCGGCAGCTGCGTGGGTCGGTGGAAACCCAGTTGGTGCGGGCCTCATGGTGGCCCCGTGGGTGTCCTCGGCAAGGGCCTTGCCGGGGCCCCCGACAAGGGTCTTGTCGTGGCGCCTGCTGTCATCCCCGGCAAGGTGCTTGCCGGGGGCCTTGTGGTCCTCCTTAGCTGGGATCCCGCCAAGGATCGTCGTCTCCTTACCTTGCATCTGATCTTGAATGTCTTCACAAAGATCTGCATGCCACCACGGGGATATCTCCCGAATCCTCGCCCCATGGGGACGGTGGACTCAAGGGTGATTCGCTCCGTAGGCGCGGGGCGAGCTGCCGCGGTAAGGATCTTGCCGGGGCTGCCAGAGCCGGCCCCGGCAAGGATCTTGCCGGGGGAAGCTGCTTCGTCCCTTTGCTCTTTGTGGTCTTGTTTTTGGCGTTGCTCCAGTCTCCATTGGGCTTCAGTCTTGCCCCAGCTTGCCTCCCTCGCCATGCTTGGTGTGGTGGCGCCGTGGCTTAGACTGCCCGTGCACAGTCATAGGGGTACAAAAAGTGTACCCCTCTTTTTGTACACCGACACCTTTTGAGAGTCTATTAAAACAGCATGGTAATGTGCTTAGGCTATATAACTAGTCTTCACATGATAGACATCCAATATCAATGTAGTAACAACTTTCACACTAAGTGCATTGAATATGAGGAGAAGTTGGATGGTTGATAATTGTTTTGAGATAAGAGGATAGTGATATTAGAGTCATGCTAGTGGAGTTTTTTTGAAATTGAGAAATGCTTGTGTTAAAGTTAGTGATTCCCGTAGCATGCACATATGGTGAACCGCTATGTGACGAAGTTAGAGCATGAGGTATTTGTAAAGTGTCAACCTTCGTGTGGAGGTCGGGGGGGCGCGATGGTTAACTCCTACCAACCTCCCCGTAGGAGCATGCGTTGATTGCTTTGTTTTGATGACTCGTAGATTTTTGCAATAAGTATATGAGTTCTTTATGACTAATGTTGAGTCCATGGATTATACGCACTCTCACCCTTCCACCATTGCTAGCCTCTCTTGTACCGCGCAACTTTCGCCGGTACCATACACCCACTATATATCCTTCCTCAAAACATACACCATATATCTTCCTCAAAACAGCCACCATACCTATCTATCATTGCATTTCCATAGCCATTCCGAGATATATTGCCATGCAACTTTCCACCGTTCCGTTTATATGGCACGCATCATATTGTCATATTGCCATGCATGATCTTGTAGTTGACATCGTATTTGTGGCAAAGCCACCATGCATAATTTTTCATACATGTCACTCTTGATTCATTGCACATCCCCGTACACCGCCGGAGGCATTCATATAGTGTCATACTTGTTCTAGTATCGAGATGTAATATCGAGTTGTAATCAATAAAAGTGTGATGATCATCATCATTAGAGCATTGTCCCATGTGAGGAAAGGCCAATAAAAAAAGAGATGGCCCAAAAAAGTAGAGAGGGGCTAAATAAAAAAAGGAGAAAGCCCCTCCAAAAAAATGAGAGAAAAGAGAGAAGGGACAATTGCTACTATCTTTTTCCACACTTGTGCTTCAAAGTAGCACCATGTTCTTCATAATAGAGAGTCTCATGTTTAGTCACGTTCATATACTAGTGGGAATTTTCATTATAGAACTTGGCTTGTATATTCCAATGATGGGCTTCCTCAAATGCCCTAGGTCTTCATGAGCAAGCAAGTTGGATGCACACCCACTTAGTTTTTTTTGTTGAGCTTTCATACATTTTTAGCTCTAGTGCATCTGTTGCATGGCAATCCCTACTCACTCACATTGATATCTATTGATGGGCATCTCCATAGCCCGTTGATACACCTAGTGGATGTGAGACTATCTCCCTCCTTTTTGTCTTCTCCACAACCACCTCTATTCCACCCATAGTGCTATGTCCATGGCTCACGCTCATGTATTGCGTGGAAGTTGAAACGTTTGAAAGAATAGAGTGTGAAAACAAGTGCTTGGCTGAAATCGGGGTTGTGCATTATATGAATATTTTGTGTGATGAAGAGGGAGCCTAGCCAGACTATATGATTTTGTAGGGATAACTTTCTTTAGCCATAGTATTTTGAGAAGACATGATTGCTTTGTTAGTATGCTTGAAGTATTACTATTTCTTATGTCAATATAGACTTTTGTCTTGAATCTTTCAGATCTGAACATTCATGCCACAATTAAGAGAATTACATTGAAAAATTATGTTGGTTAGCATTCCACATCAAAAAATCTGTTTTTATCATTTACCTACTCGAGGACGAGCAAGAAATAAGCTTGGGGATGTTTGATACGTCTCCAACGTATCTACAATTTTTTATTGTTCCATGCTATTGTTTATGATGTTTTGGATGTTTAATGGGCTTTGTTATCCACTTTTATATTATTTTTGGGACTAACCTACTAACCCAATGCCCGAGTCTAGATTGTTGTTTTTTGCCTATTTCAGGGTTTTGTAGAAAAGGAATATCAAACGGAGTCCAAATGGAATAAAACCTTCGGGGAAGATATTTTTGGAGAAAATCACGCACGAGAGACTTGAGAACCACGGAATAGGGCTGAGGTGGCGTCCACGAGGGTGGGGGCGCCCCCCCCCCCTATAGGGCGCGCCCCCTACCTAGTGGGCACCCCTTCTGGCCCCCGGTGCCCTCCTTCCTCCTATATATACCTACGTACCCTGAAACCATCAGACGAAAAGAGAAAATCCTAGTTCCTCCACTGTAACCTTCTGTTCCCGTGAGATCCCATCTTGGGGGCTGTTCCGGAGCTCCGTCAAAGGGGGGATCTACCACGCAGTGCTTCTACATCATCATCATCGCCTCACCATGAGTTGTGAGTAGTTTACCACAGACCTTCGGGTCCATAGCTAGTATCTAGATGGCTTCTTCTCTCTCTTTGGATCTCAATACAAAGTTCTCATCTGCCTTCGAGGAGATCTATTCGATGTAATCTTCGGTGTGTTTGTCGAGATCCGATGAATTGTGGGTTTATGATCAAGATTATCTATTAGAAATATTTGGTTCTTCTCTGAACTCTTTATGTATGATTATAATATCCTTGCAAGTCTCTTCAAATTATTAGTTTGGTTTGGCCTACTAGATCTATAGTTCTTGTAATGGGAGAAGTGCTTGGCTTTGGGTTCAATCTTGCGGTGTCCTTTCCCAGTGACAGTAGGGGCAGGAAGGCACGTATTGTATTATTGCCATCAAGGATAAAAAGATGGGGTTTATATCACTAAGTTTGAGTGTATCCCTATACATCATGTCATCTTGCTTAAGGTGTTACTCTGTTCTTATGAACTCAATACACTAGATGCATGCTGGATAGCGGTCGATGTGTGGAGTAATAGTAGTAGATGCAGAATCGTTTCGGTCTACTTGTCTCGGATGTGATGCCTATATATAATGATCATGCCTAGATATTCTCATAATTATTCGCTTTTCTATCAATTGCTCGAAAGTAATTTGTTTACCCGCCGTAGAATATTGCTATTATGAGAGAAGCCACTAGAGAACACTATGGCCCCCGGGTCTATTCTCAACATATCAATCTACAATCTACTTTACTTTTCCACTTTTACTTTCTGTTCTTATAACCAAAAATACCAAAAATATCAAACTATCATCTCTATCAGATCTCACTTTCGTAAGTGACCGTAAAGGGATTGACAACCCCTTATCGCGTTGGTTGCGAAGTTCTTATTTGTTTGTGCAGGTGCGAGGGACTCGCGCGTGGTCTCCTACTGGATTGATACCTTGGTTCTCATAAACTGAGGGAAATACTTACGCTACTATGTTGCATCTCCCTTTCCTCTTCGAGGGAATACAACGCAAGCTCGAGAAGTAGCAGCCACAGGCGCTGAACTTGCCCTTGGCCTTGCCAGAAACTCCTCTAGCAGTAACAGCGAGTCCTCGGAGTCCAGAGACGATGATAGCTACGAGCCACCAAGCTCCCACCGCGCCTAGAGCAGGGCGTTCATGCGGCATCAATGGTGACATTCCTGGTCGGGTTCTTCTAGCTTTCTTCTTTGGTATCCCTGTGTGAAATCATATTAAGCACCGAGGGGGGAAGTAAGAAGTTGTAATGCTTTTGTTTTATTGTCACTGCTCCTTTCTTAGCACCGGGGTTGTATGTCTTGCCAGGGCATTGTATTCTTTTTCATTCTCACGATAGCTTAGTGCTCTACGCTGACATGGCCCAGTCCCCAAGCAGGCTTCAGCCGCTGCTGGTATGCGAGGTCGCGATACCGTGGTCAAGGCCAGGGGTGAGCGTCCCGAGGTTCGATGAGAGCCCTTGAGGCGAGATGCTCAGGGGGTCCCCTTTAGCGCGCAAGCAGCTTCCTGGAGGCCGAAAAGGAAAATAACATTGCCCGAGCGAGATAACAGAGATCGGAACGTCAGGTTACGCAGTTTAGGTTATCATACAGGGGTGACTTATCTTTTGATTAGTTCCTTGCGGGGAGTCTGGCTATGCCCTTGCGTTAGCGCCTCTAGGTGGGGCTCGCGCCGGTCTCTCCCCCATTAGCTCAGGCAAGTGCTCTACGTCCTCGGGTCCCGGTCCTCGAGCGAAGCTCAGTCGCCGCTGGTATGCCAGGTCGCGGTGCCATGGTCAAGGCCAGGGGGTGAGCGCTCGCTAACTAGTAGGAGCTCCCGAGGCGCGATGCTCAGGAGTTGCCTGACTCCAAAGGTCCATGCTAATCAATCTTAGAAAGTGGTCATAGTACATGGCAGCGCTGGCCTTGCTGTCGTTGATCTTTCCGCTTGCACGCGTAGGCACCGAAGACCTGGTGAGGTGATGTGCGCAGGGCTGGCCGCGAATCAGAGCTCGGTCTCTCGGGTTTTTCAGCGCTGCAGGGACGGACCCGAGCACAGGCACCGTGCCAACGATTCTTTGGAATGAGCAACTGGCAGGTTGGTGTCGCGCCAGAGCTGCGACGGGCGTCGGAACACCAAGTGAGCAAGCGGTAATCTCGGGATAACTCATGACATAAATAAGGCATGGTCTTAATAGATGCAAAAATGATACATGCCATAGGGACAGACCCACATGGCTAGGGGATGATGCTGCCCGAGGGGGGGCCCCAACTGAAATGAGACGAAAAGACGACAAGCACCGTAGGGACAGACCCACATGGCTTGGGGATGATGCAGCCCGTGGGGTGCCCCCAATTCGAAAGAAACAAAAAATGTCACCTGGCACCGTTGCGGGAGAAGTGTCGGGGTAGCTAAAGATGCCTGCCGCTGAGGTCGCTCCTCATGAGTCGTCCGGTCCCCGGTCCTCACGAAGCTCATGTGGTCGGGAGGCTCACGAAGGACCAGAGCTTCCACAGCCAGGATCTCCTGGTACCTGGCCTCGCGAGCTGCCAGGATGCCCCACATGTGACACCGGTGTAGGGCAGCGCTGTTCGGCAGGCCGAAAGGCATGCGACGTAGCTGTGAGGAGGACCCTCGAACTGGCCCACTGGGGACTACCAGAAGAGCTCCTGAGACACGCTCTGCTGAGCCCTGGGATGTTGATGCAGACTCGCAGCCCCCTGCCCTCATTGATAGAGGGGGCGGCGCTTGATGACGCGGGACGGCGCTCGCCTCGCATCGCCCTTGCTTCCTGAAGATCCTTGATCGCCTTCGTGACAAACTCCCGAGCTCTTGGCGCCTCACACCTTGTGCCCTCTTCATGGAAATGTGCGCTGAAGCACGCCTCCACATGGTGCCCGAGCGCCTCCCTCGTGACGTTGGCCAGGTCGGAGGCCCTCCAGAGGAGAGCTCCCGAGTCCAGCCTGAGAGGGGCACCGGGCACGCCTTCCTATGCGAGGGAGGAAGGCGCCCCGTTAGTGGTCGCAGGTCCTGAGGCGTGGCCGCTAGGTGCTCCGCCCTCTTGAGGCTCTAGGGTGAGCAGCAGCTTCTTCTTCTTCGGGGCAGCTTCAGGTGGGTAAGCAAAACACTCAGCACCTGAGTTTTCAACCGTTGCAGCTTGGTAGGCGCGCTTGAGGTAGCACACCGCATCTTTCTCGTTGCACGTGATCGTGATGATGCCGCTGCTTCATGGCATCTTGAGGACGTTGTAGTCGTGGTGGGTTGCCGCCATGAACTTGGCCAGCACTGGGTAGCCGAGGATGGCATTGTACGGGAGATGGATGTGGGTGACGTCGAAGTCGATGATCTCAGTGTGGTAGTTCTTGCGGTCGCCGAAGGTGATAGGCAGGCGGACCTAGCCTATCGGGGTAGTGGATCCGTCGGTCACACCTGAGAAGGGTTTGGTCGGCTGGAGCTGATCGTACGACACTTGGAGTGTATCAAAATTCCCAATAGAGAGGACATTGAGTCTAGCTCCGCCATCAATGAGGGTCTTGGTGACGAGCACGTTGCTGATGGTGGGCGAGCAGAGTAGCGGGAGGGCACCGGCCGTGGCCGCGGACTTGAGCTGGTCGGCCGAGTCGAAGGTGACAGCGTACTTGGACCACTTGAGTGGGCATGTTATCTCGAGCTTGGGGAGGACTGCATTCACCTCGCGAGCAAACTGCTTGAAGACGCAGTGAGATGCTGGGGCCTGAGCGCCACCCAGGATGCAAGCGATGGCACGAGGATCCTAGAAGCCCCCAGCCCCATCATCTTGGTTGCGGTCTTCATTCCTTCTTGATGGTGGAGGCAGTGGAGGGAGACCGGCGATGCCCTGCGGGCGGTCCTCACGAGGCTGGTCCCTCCATGGACCCTCATGAGGTTGATCCCTCCACGGATATTCACGATGTTGGCCCTGCCAGTGATCCTCGCGAGGCTGGTCGCGCCAGCCTTGCCGAGAGTCTCAGTTCTGCCAATGTCCTCCGCCTCTTCCACCTCCGCGGTCGTAACCCCGGTCGCCACGCTCGGGGCGACGACCAAGGCGCCCGTCGTGGATGGCTCTGAGCACCTGGCAGTTGTTGGTGTTGTGGCTATGCACGTTGTGGAAGATGCAGAACGGGCGGCTTCCCTTGGAGGATTCGGGGTTGTTGCACCCACGCTTCATCTCTAGCTCAGCTGCGAGCCGAGGGGGCCCTTTGCGCTTGGCTTCCTTGGTCTTGGCATTTTTGTCTTATGGGTCAGCCTCGGGGATCTCGACGAGTGAGAGGCGAGCCTCTTCCACCCGTGCACACTTGACTACCATGTTGAACATCTCCAGGGCTGAACACAGGTCTTCATGAATGGCGAGCTATTCCCTCATCCTGACGTCCCGAACGCCGTTAGTGAACGCAGAGATGATGGCCTCGTCTGACACCTTGGGGATCTTCATGCGGACATTGGTCAAACGCTAAATGTACTTGCGCAGGGTTTCCCCCGGCTATTGCTTGATACGCCGCAGGTCGCCTATTGCCGGGGCACGGTCGCGAGTCCCTTCGAATTTGGAGATGAACCGTTCGCGCAGCTCCTCCCAGGAGGAGATCAACCCCTCTGGGAGGTTCAGGAGCCATGAACGCGCATCGTCCTTGAGGGCCAAGGGAAACCAATTGGCCATGACCTTATCGTCTCCACTGGATGCCTCGATGCTCAGCTCACAGAGCTGCAAGAACTCAGCGAGGTCGGGTGTTCCATCGTAGCGTGGGGGCAAATCTGGTTCGAACTTGTCGGGTCAAACGATGCGCCGCAGCTCCGAAGTGAACGCCTGGTAGCCTGCTGCGCCCCCAGGTGCTCGCCGTTGAGGTGGAGCTTGATCAGGAAACTCATGCGCTGCTGCAAGAGGTGGCATGCGAGCTTGACGAGGTGGTGCTGGGAGCGCGCGCGCTTCGCCTTGGGGCCACTGCAACACTAGGGAGCTTTCTTCATCGCGCGCAGGCACCCTGCGCGGCTGATCGCGCTTGGGAGCCTCACACCTTGGCTCAGGGACGACATCACGCCGGAGAGGAGGAGGAGGTGCGTCATGGGCCAGGTCGCCCTCCTGAGGTGGTGGAGGAGGCAGCGAATGGGACGACGGTGGTGCTTCTCCCACGGCACTGACGAGGTCGGTTATGTGGTCTAGCCATTCCTCATACAGATCATCGGTCGGGCGGTAGCGCAGGAGCTCTCGCGCCATGAGCAGAGCGGCCTTCGAGTTTGTCGGCCCGTGACGAGCGTGGGAGGACGAAGCGGCCGCACGGGGTAGTGATGGAGTTGCGGTGTGGCCGTCGCGCCGTGCGGAGAGCGGGAGCGACGAGTCTTGCTGCTCACGGGCGGCGGGACCGGTGGCTGCGTCCGCCGCCAGCGATGGAGAACAACGGGGGATGCTGTCGCCTGGAGGTGCGGTCTGAGCCACGCGGGCGGCGAGAGCGGCCCGGCGCTCAGCACGAACTCGACGAGCGTCCGCCATGGAGATGGTGAAGCGATGGCGTACTGATCAGAAGAAGAGAGACACCAACGCACCCTACCTGGTACGCCAAATGTCGGATTCAGGGCTTTGCAAAACCCTTGTAAGTTTGAACACAGGGGTGTGTGCGAAGAACTCAACTCCCCCTATCAGTCTACTCGCCGTTTCTACGAACTAGCTCAAGGAACAAGAAAGAATAGGACACAAGGAAAATTACCCAGGTTCAGGCCACCTAGCAGTGAGTGGCCCTACTCCTGCAATGTGGTGGATTGCCTCAAGGTGGGTGGAGGAAGAACTAGTACAGTGGGCGAACAACCTCGCGAGGTGTGTTCTTGGTGGTGTGAGTCTAGAGGGAGGTCTCAATGATCTTTTGGATCTTGGATCTGATCCCCTCCTATGGTGGTGACTATCCTATATTTATAGTGGCCTTGGTCCTCTTCCCCCAAAATATAGGCGGGAAGGGATCCCACAAAAGCCAAATTTGAAGGGAGACAACTAGTACATCTTATCCTGACTAAAGGTGGTTTTCGCCTGCAAAGCCTCTGATCCTGACGCTACGGTGGGCTTGACGATGACCTCCGTCCTGCCATCATGGCGATCCTAGTCTTGTTGCATGGAAATGGAAACCTTTACTTGATTCCTCGGGACTCCGCGTCTGCACTTGCCTCTTTAGCACCAAAGAGGAAACCGGTCGTCCTGCGCCTGTTGCCGCCCGCCTGGCCTTGGTTGTCATGGCTTGCATCATCTGATCCTCACGAGGTGAGGCATGCATAGAGTTCTCCGCCCCTCAGGAGCCAACCTAGCAGGGCTGCTCCCTTCGGAGGTCTTGGTGTCATTCGCCTCGCCAGGCTTGGCCCCCCGTGAGGGTCTTGAGTGTCGATGCTGAAGATGGACCATACCATGCCGGTGTGAGAGCCACGTCATGGGCCGCAGGCAGGCAAGTTTGGGTACCCTAGTTCGCAGAACGCCGACACTCAGCTCTTGAAGAAGGACAAGAAGTTTGAATGGACGTTGAAGTGCGAAGAAAGCTTCCAATAAATCAAGAAGAGATTGACCACTGCCGCAGTTCTGTCAACACCTGACATTCACAAGTAGTTTGTGATATATTGTGATGCCTCTCGAACTGGATTGGGAAGCGTTCTGATGCAAGTAGGCCGAGTCATAGCTTACCTTTCAAGGCAGCTATGAACTCATGAAGAGAACTACGTTACTCATGATCTTGAGTTAGCAGCATTTGTGCATGCTTTGTAGACATGGCGACGTTACCTCCAAGGGAAGCGGTGTGAGATATACACAGACCAGAAAAGTCTGAAGTATATTTTCACTCAAAAGGAATTGAACATGAGGTAGAGAAGATGGTTGGAACTGATCAAGGATTATGACCTCAATGTTCAATACCACCCCGGGAAGGCTAATGTGGTAGCAGACGCCTTAAGCAGAAAGGTTTGCTCCTTGAATGCCATGGTTAAAGGAAGGCAGTCAGCCCTGTTTGAAGAGCTGGAACAGTTTGGCTTGGAATTGGTTCCCTATGGATATCTGGACCACCTAGAAGTCAGGCCGACCCTGAGGGACGAAGTCAAGGAAGCGCAGAAAGGACACGTAAGCATCGAAGGCATCAAGAAGAAGATGAAGAAAGGCAAGGCCCCGGGATTCTCCGAAGACGAGCACGAAATTGTTTGGTACAAAGGCCGTATTTGCATACCAAACAAGAAGGATATGAAGGATTTGATCCTATAAGAAGCCCACGACACTCTGTATTCCATCCACCCTAGAGGAACCAAGATGTATCAAGACTTGAAGGAAAGATTTTGGTGGCACGGGGTGAAAAGGGAAATTGCCACCTATGTTGCAAAGTGTGATGTATGCCAAAGGGTCAAGGCTGAATATCACCGCCTTCTTTATTGCTCCAACCACTCAAGGTTCTCGAGTGGAAATGGTATAAAGTCGGAATGGATTTCATTACTGGATTACCTAGGTCAAGCAAGGGACATTACTCCATCTGGGTCATAGTCGACCATTTGCCAAACTAGCCAATATCATTCCTGTCAAGACAACTTATAGTGGGAACTAGCTGGCCAGCCTCTACATCAACCGGATCCTAAGCCTCCATGGTGTTCCTAAGGAGATTGTGTTCGACCAAGGCACTCAGTTTACCTCAAGATTCTGGAAAAGATTCCAAGAAGCCTTGGGAACCAAGTTGTCTTTCAGCACTGCTTTCCACCCACTGACCGGAGATCAGACTGAGCGAGTAAATCAGATACTCGAAGATATGCTCCGAGCATGTGTCCTAGCATATGGAGCCAAGTGGGAAGATTGCCTCCCTTTTGCCGAGTTCTCCTATAACAACAGTTATATGTCAAGTCTCCAAATGGCACCGTTTGAAGTGGTGTATGGACGGAGGTGACGCACACTCCTCCATTGGTCGGAGACCGGAGAAGGGCTAGTCTTTGGACCGGATGTCCTCCGCGAAGAAAAAGGAGTCCAACTAGTCATAGAGCGTTTGAAGGCCGCCAAGTTAAGACAGAGAACTACGTCGTTTCACGTCGCCGAGACATGAGTTTCCGTGTTGGAAACCATGTTTACATGCGAGTAACTCCTCTTAAGGCAACCAAGCGTTTCCACATTAAGGGAAAGCTAGCACCAAGATTTATTGGCCCCTTCAAGATCACGGACGGACGAGGAGAAATGGCTTACCAATTAGAACTACCACTTGAACTATCTGATCTGCACAACGTATTCCATGTGTCACAACTCTGGAAGTGTCTCCAAGTTACAGACAAGCCCGATCTCTACAAGGATGTTGATCACCAAGCCATTGACCTTCAGTCTGATTTGACCTACCATGAGAGGCCCATCTACATTTTGGATGATGCGGAATGACGTACGCGAAGCCGCACCATCAAGCACTTCAAGGTCCAGTGGAGCAACCACACTGAAGCAGAAGCAACCTGGGAACGCGAAGACTACCTTAGATCCGAGTTTCCAGATATCTTTAAAGCCTAGTTTAGGAATCCCAGGGACAAGATTCTTGTAGGGGGGTAGGTCTGTCACACCCTGCATTTTGAAACATGTCATTTGCATTAATAAAACATGAAACATGGACCAACAAAAACTTTTTTACATCATTTGGCTTTTATTTGGAGTTGGTTTTCTTTCTATGTTTTTTCAAGTGCTCTTTAAGGTCAACATAATTTCACATTCTATACTTCATCTCCTTGCTCCAAACTTTTGCCCAATGATCATGCCATGTGTATAGCGCAATATAGTATTCTCTTACAAAAATATTTTGGCCAAATAGTATTTTTTTTTAATTTAGTTTTTCAAAAACCCTTAAATTGAGGTTTGCACTGCAAGTATTTGAATCCTATTAGGTATAGGACTCCCATAAACCACAAAAGTATAATTTTAGAAGTTATTTTCCTATTTTATTTAAAGGTTTTTTTCTTTCGACCAGAAATGATCTTTAATAGGTTAAAATTATTTAACTGTTTCAAGAATATTTGAGAAAATTTAGGGAAACCCATAGGACATATATTGTCCATATATAAGAGTTCCAACACATGGTCATGTTCAAAGTATTAGACAAATCCCTCAAAACCCTTTCGGGATATTTCAAGATTTTAAAAATTTTACAAAAGGAAATATTCACTAAAAAATCCAGGGAAATTCTAGCAAGTCACATATGCATAATATGATGACCTTGCAAAGTTTCAACTCAATACATATTGTTTGGTTCACAAAAGGGCCCCAAAACCATCTCTGTACAGATTCAAATTTGAACAACTTTACATTGCCAACTTTTTCCAAATGCCACCAAACATTGTGGACATGCTCGCAACCCCAAATTATGACACTACACCAAGTGGTACATCAAGGGGAATGGTTTTGCGTGACTAGATCTTCGTAAACTCAATTATGTTGATTTCTAGGGTTTACAAGAGTTGCATTGGCAACTTTGTCCAAATAAACTCAAAATTTCTGGAAGACCCTAATTGTATGTGCCACTTCATCCTGTTAAATCTCATGGCAAGTTGAATTCATTTTCTTGCCCAAACCAACAAGAAACACTTTCTGCCCTTTTTCCAAAACAGCCACTTTGACCTCTTCCACTAATCCAAATGGGCTCAACTTTTTACCACAGCCCCACCTAGCCCTCTTCTACCTCCAGTAACTTCCCCCTGGTCTCAGCTCAATGATTGAGGGGTGAAACCACCTATTTTACCCCTCTGTACAGCCACTGCACCCCTCTTCCTCATCTCCCTCCTCACTCTAGTGCCATCCATGGCATCCAACGCTCCACCCCCTTTCTTTACTATCTCCCACAGCTGCCAGACATCAGTGGGCACGCCCACAAGGCATAAAATATGCCATGGCATGCCAAACGCACGCTCTGGAGCATGCTACAGTGCGGCTAGGCATTGTAGCCGCTCCATTCCAACCACGTCTGGCCACCTCGGCCCTCCCCCTCACGCACGGCGATGCGCCTCGATGTCCACAACACGGCATGACCTGGTCCCCCTCCTCCTTCTCCCTCCTCTTGCCCAAGCTCGCACGCGCGCCGGCCGCCCGAGCGCACCAGTGAGCACGCTCACACGTGCGGCTCCCCTGGCACCTCTCTGCCCTCTCTCTCTTCCTTCCCTGGTGCTGGACCGACCTCACAAGCGCCGCGGACACGCCTCAGCGAGCCCTAGTGACCCGTGGCGACGACAATGAGCTCGCCGGCGCACACATCTTCGGTGGACCATCGCCCACCTATAAATAGGCCACCCCGAGCCTCTCCCTCTCCACCAATCGCCTCTGCACACTCCAAATTGGCCCCATGTGCCCCCAGCCCTACTCTAGAAGCTCGAGATCAAGCTCGAGATCCACCACGGTGGCTTGCAATCGCCCGCTCGGTATAGGCTTTTCTCGCCGTTCTTCTGCCTCGATCTGGAACCACCTCACCCCAATGATCGTTTCCCCTCTTCTTCCCGCTTTGTTTGTAGCCGGAATCGCCCGGAACAGCCACCGCCTGAAGCCCCTCCGCCATGCCTCCTCGTCTCCAGCGAACCAGGTAGCTCCAGCGACGTCGACCACCACCACCCAAATGGCGACTCCGCGCTGAGTCCAACCCTGCCCTCCACTCGCCTTTCATGCCCTGCATCGCAGCTAGTGAGCTCGCCGGTCGTCTGGACTCAGGATTAGGGATGACAGGCGGGCCCCTCCTGCCAGCCTCTCCTCTCCCTCGCCCCTCTCTCTCTCTATGGCACCTAGGGCCCACCCGTCAGGTTCAAACCTAGCGCGTGCACAGTGCCCAAGCCGAATCCATTCTGGGCCTATGTGTTGCGACTATTCAGGCCAAGTTGCAGAGTGCCCCTTTTTCTTTTTCTTTTCTATGCAGTTTTAAAATAATTCCACAGGATAAAATATTTATCCGAATTAAATAATTCCAACTCAAAAAATCTTGTAATATTCCCACCTATTTAATGGTGTATCTTTCATGCACATCTAGGAAACTTTTCTGTAGTGTTCAAATTTTAGCAATAAAATCTCTGTTTGAAAATCCACTACTCTATCCCTCTAGCTCCAAATCCAAAACGAAGAATCTTTCCCCTCTTAGTTTTCATCCTGGTATTTTACAAAAATAATTTGGCATTTTTCTGAGCACTTTGACTTTCTTGTTTTATTATTGCCTTATTTTCTCGTTGTTTCTTTTGCGACGAATAGATCCCGTATTTGACGAACTAGTAGGAAAAGAAGAAGGAGAAGGACTTGAAGACATTGAAGACCTAGCCAACAAAGGCTAGCAGCCCTTTGACCATGTTTGAGAACCCCTTTTTTGCATGTCATATAGCACCTTATTATCAATGCATCGGAATCATGTGGAGGTGGTGACCACTTCGGTTGGTTACCTTTGTTACTTTCCTATTGAAACTTGCATCGAGCATGAGCCTACTTTCCTATGAGGGTTATGCCGGTGGGAGTAGATAGGATGCTATAGTAGTGGCTACGCAAATGGGAAGGGAATATGCATGATGATGGAAGCAGAGTACTTTCAAAAGACTTTTTCGAAAACCCGTCGGGTGCCACTTATGCCCGAGGGAGATGATGATTTGGGTGACCACTTGATGACGAAGTGGTGTACCAAGGCAGGTGTGTGTGTGTGTTGTTCTGAAAACGGATTGGTTTAAGTTGCGACGGTTATTCCAACCTTGCATGTACAACCACTCTACCCCTTATGGGACGGGGCATTATTGATTACTTAGGTTGATACTAGCATGGTGCCCACATCACTAGTGACCGGGTTGACTTGAGGTCACTCTCGGGACGGGGTCGTTCTCAGATAGGCGGCCATGACTGTTTTCACAGGGCACCGGACACACCGTGTGTCCCTTCGTGTATGTGTGATAATGTGAAAGGGCAGAGTCCCATGATCTTTTGCTTATACCCGAGGGCCGTGTATCAATGAGTAGACCCTATGTTAGTGTCGTCTAGGGAAAGGTAATGATCGGGTGCTTCCCTCGAGTACTTGATGTACTGCGGGATTGTGGATGACACGAAAGCTTCCCGGATCTTGTGGGTAAAGTGTGCAACCTCTCCAGAGTGTAAAACTATTCAAATAGTCGTGTCCAAGGTCAAGGACAGTTGGGTACCCGCTCTTGGGCTTTGTCCAATGTTTGCGAAACCTGGTGTGTGTGTGTGTGTGTGTGTGTGTGGAAAGAGTTGATTGACTCAAGTCGAAAGACTTGACGTGTTGACTAAGTTGAAGATGATCTAAACTTGGTTATGTTGATATATGTAACCTGTTTACATGGATGACTAGACTCTTATGATGCATGCTTTACAAGTAGGTAGTTCATGATGCTTCACTTAAAAAATAGCTTTCTGCAAACACTTCCTCTTTAGTAATATATCATGCCTTGTCATACTTGTTCCAAAAACATGGGTTGCTTGAGAGTATATTCAAAGTACTAATTGGCTTGCCACTAGTTATTTAATTGGCCATGCATGGAAGAGCTGGAATTTGAAGAAGAATTCTTTGGAGACGAACATGCGAACTAGGACGCTTTCCCAGTCAGAATGCCTGTAGGGTTAAGGCAGATGGCATGGGTTCTACTTATCTACTAAGACTTCTGCTACTTGAGTTTATTTGGTATTCAGCCCATGAGGCTTTATCTATGTAAGACTTGACCATAATGGTCATAATTTGTGTATGACGGTATGTATGGATGTAAGACTCTTGTTATTTAGCTTATGTGTGTTCAGTGAGAATTGATCTCTGGGATCACTGTACACGTGCATCCGGTGATCTTGACTTATGAGTCGGGCTCCCCACACAAGCTATGTGATCTAGGCATGTTAGTTCTATGTTCTAGATCCAAATTAATTGTCTTCATGGCCTCCGGCAATTCCTTCGTCTTCGAGGGTATTAGAAAAGGTGATATGTATATTGTGGGGTTCTCTTAGGGTCTCTCAGTCCAAACTTGTTTGCTTGCAAAAGCAACCAGAGGTTGGTTGTGGCATCGAAGACTTGGTCATGCAGGTATGAGGAATTTGCAGACTTTGGTGAAGAAGAATCATCTCCCTGACATTTCTGATGTAAAGTTCGACAAGAATCATCTTTGTGCTACATGTGAGGCTGGCAAATTGGCCAAGAAGCATCACTCATCCAAGAAAGTTATGACCACAACAAGACCTTTGGAAATTCTTCATATGGATTTATTCGGTCCTCAAAATTATGCAAGCTTCGGTGGTAGTCACCATGGTATGGTCATCGTTGATGATTCTGTTGATACACTTGGGTATTTTTTTCTCAAAGACAAAACCTACACCCAATATATCTTCAAAAATTTCGCTAGGAAGGCCTAGAATGAATATGTTGGTGCAACAAACATTCACGTTTGCTACCCAGACTCATACACAGGCATGCTGGCGTCACATGTCCAGCACCAACGTGTAAAGCAAGGCCAAGCCAGAGAAACCACTCTTTGAGATCAAGGAGCGGATCAAGAAGACCAAGTCAATGTGCGAGATCGCAGAACACACCTTGGGAAGGCTTCCCTCAATAATGCAGGATGTTGCTAACACAACACTACGATCAGAAACCCTTCGACAAAACTGTGTGCATTGCAATAATCGCAAACGGTGGTGTAATAACCCATCAAAAAAGGTGCAAAATGTTTGCAATGAGGGATGTATCAAACACGGTTGAGAATTTAGTTGTGTGTGCGATGCAGGGCATATGGTTCAGTTCCATTAATTGTTTGGGATGAGGAGGAACAAAAGAAACGGGCAGCCACATGAAGGTGTGTGCGATATACAGCATACGGTGCACTCGGATGAATTGTTTGTGATTAGGCAATACAAAATAAACGGTCAGCCAGATCAAGGTGTGTGCGATATATGGCATGCGATTCACTCGGATGAACCGTTTGCATTGAGACAAGAGAACAGAAACAGTTCAATATAACAAGATGTGTGTGATACGTGGCAAACAAGTCTGTAATCGAAAACGTGTGGGAAGACCGATAACAACACATACAATTCCTGTTAACAAGTCGTGTGTGTTGTGAGCAAACAATTTCTGGTATATAATTGTCAGTGATTGATGAAATCATCACCAACGGGTTCCATTTTTTAGTCCGTGTGCGGTGTGATTTGCTCTGTCTGCAGAGCATCAACATATATACTTAAAAAGATAGCATTGCAAAACCAAATTAAGCATAAAATTACACAAGTGAATACACATATAACATTTCCATACACCAAAGTAAGCAATTACATGCATACTATACTAGGAGAAACGAGTATCTAATCATCTACTTACTGTTGCGATGATGCTTGCCATTGCTCTGCTTTCGGCTGGATCCCTGGCCGTTTTGGGGAAGGAGGCACTTCCTCATGTTAATGATCAGCCCGTACATGTTTTAGCTCGTGTACGCCTCCTTGGCCGCATACACGGCATGAGCTTTGTCAAGTTTCTCCATCCAGGCCGAGTGCCAGGCACGCTTCTCCTTGTTGTAGGAATCCTTCATGTCTCTATAGTAGGGGTGGATGGAGGTGAACTTGTGAGTCCTTCTAATGCTCCTTGTTGCCCCAGATCTTGGATTGGCCCCGCATGTTGACAAGATTCTGGCAGGCGATGCCCAAATTCTCAAGCGCCTTTACATCGTTGGTGATGTCCACCATAGCGAACATGTAGTGGGGGTTGTTGGCAAACCTGGCGAAATGCTCGCAAGGCCTTTTGGCCAGGCAGTAGTGGTAAACAAGGACATGGTGGCGCATGCACATCTGGGCCACGGCGACCTTGGGACGAGACACGGCACGAGTGCGGGTGTGCTTGAGGTCGAAGCCAACCACCTTTTACTTCTCATCAGCAAGCAACAGCTCCATGATGTGGATGGAGTGCTCCACCGAGACTGGTTCGGTAGTGTACACCATCGAGAGGTCCATGAAGCTTCTGTGGGTGTCCACCACGACATGCATGGTGAACTGCTACTCGTCATCGGCAGCCGCTTGGAGCGCCATTGGAGCCGCCCGGGATACCCTCCAAGAATTTCTCGTGGTAGGTGTTCTTCTTGCAATGGTGGGGCACGATCGAAAGGTTGAAGAGACACAAGGGTTAAATGGCCGCTATAAAAAATGGGGGCCAGTCGGCCTGTAATCGACATGTCTTGTCATGGCGTTCATGGCGGAGGATTCCAGTGCACGCTTGACAACACTGCACCGCACACGCCTTGTTTGACCACGCGTGGGCTCGAAGAGGCGCCAAATGTATCGTTGCTGAGCTTGTTCCCGCGCTACCGCGCAAGCTTATCGTCCGGCTAGTTTGGCCACGCGTCGGCTAGAAGAGGGACAAATCGTGGGCGTTTATTGGCAAAGAGCGTTGTAAAAATGAAGTGTGTGGAATGACTTCGGTCATAAGTTTACCCGTGGGTGATGAGGTCAAAGTTACACAGAAGGGTGATGATGGACACTCAAGTGCGATAATTAATTTTGCACTCTACAGGGTACACGGTTGAAGAAACCAACTATGTGCAATAATGTCGAAGATCCCAGTCGAGTTAGCCGTACAGATCGTGTGTTGTGAGATCGACAAGGTAAACAGATTCGAGAAAGGTTAATAAAATTTAAGACCATTGCATACTAAGGTCAAAATAGTGCTACCAATATATGAGTCTCATACGATGCCATTTCAATGATTATACCACAAAAGCTCGAAATATTACAAGGTTCAAATTCCAGAGTTATATGGCTCAAATTCGAAGATTACAAGGTTCAAACTGATATTAGAAAACAAATTCAGCTCATCAGATGCAAACGCTCGCGCTGATCCACTGAACATCGATATTAGAGAGGTTCGAACTAATATTACCACTTCTTAGTCTAGTTTCGAAACATCATAATTTTTGCAAAGGTGTCAGCCACTGAGAAGTCATGTATGGGATTGACACAATAACTTCCGATTACTCTGTCATCTGAAGTTCCAAAATTAAATTCAGCATTGTCTAAGACTATTCCATTCTGCCGCAGGCGCCGGCGCTGATCAACAAACCATTCATTTTTGCGAAATACATGTAGGGCAAACCTCATTACCTTTAGCACCCTTGCTCTGACAACAAAGAACCTAGCGAATATAATCTTCGGTAAGGTCCCTTGGTAAGAGTTCAAAGTAATTTCTGAGAGATGCAGATCTAGGCATGTGATGTGATTGTTGTGTATCAAATTATCCATCATTGGGCCTAATCTTATCTGCGAAAGACAAAAACTTGTTAGTGCCTACATGCAGTTTTGAACACTACTACATGCCTATTTGGTTTGCGGGATTTGTAAAATGCACTAACATGCCATCTTTGATCTAACATGATTTACATGGGCATTTGATTACATTCTAGAAAAATGTAGCCTTCTTCACAAGATGTTGGAGTGGATGAAAAGTTCCCTAAGAAAACTAGTACAGATGAATCCAAAGGAGAAATGCATATGGATTGTAACAATATGGATCAAGCAACCAATATGTAGGGGGCATGTATGTACTGAAATCCTCCAAAAGAATCCTTCAGAAATCATAGTACACTGTCATTGTAAACTTGGAAAAAGGTGTCACAAATTGAACTCCATTATGGTTAAAAATTTATAGGAAAGGAACATCACCTCGATATATAGCTTCTCCAGTCACAAAAAGCATATCAAGAAACTGACAACTTGCTCCGGGTTGGGGCCAATAGATTCTAGTGCCCAGACCTTCACTGTGCGCAGTTTTGAGGTCAAGCTTGTTGGAATAATTTTCTGGATGACAGACAAACAAACATCTTCAAAATTGGAAATAATGTTAATTCGCAGAAGGGGAGGTAGAAGGCGGCTGCTGTAACTGAACGGGTATGGATCCAATAACAAGTTCAGAGTATTTGTCAGACGAGTATCCCACCACTTTCAATTTCGGTGCAGAAATGACATTAATTCTTGTTGGACCTTCTTGATCAACTACAGGTAATCTCTCAAGTGCAGGTGTGTCCTAAATGACCATACCGTGGTACACATCTTGTAATGTCTTCCTGCCACACCAGCAACACACATAAATAGTCCGGAGAGTCATGGAGGTGGTGTGGAAGCTACTCAACCCATTGATCGTCTGAAGATGAAGGTACTCGAGTGCAGTACAGCCACGGAGCTGGCGGTCCATGTCACCGTCTGGGAGGCAGACGGCGACAAGCTTGAGGTGCTTCAGTCATGGTAGAATAAGAGCGGGCATGTCATTAAGGGGGATGGCAGTTCCTGAACTTGGCAACACGCAGCGCGGGCGTGAGGCAGAGCGCGGACGTTGGCAGCAAGCGCATATGCCCATCAACAAAAGTGAGCTCCTCGAGCTGATCTGGGGCGGGGGATCGGAACCAGTCGTCAAGCTTGGCACGGTCCTTGCCGTTGGAACAGAACTTGCCCGTTCTAAGGCCTCTGGTTGGGCCAAGGTGACTGTCGAGGATCTTGGAGAACGCATCCAAGCTTTTGCGATAGCCATGGCAGAGCTCGTGGGTGTCGATGAGGTCGATAGGGGTGGAGTTCCATAGGGGGCGCCACCGCTGGGAAAGGGCGGTTGTCTGCGCGCCATATTGATTGCGAGGAGGGAGATGATGACTGTCAAGATATCATTGGGGAGGCTGTTGATGATGTCTAGGCTTGCTGGAGTCGCTTGCGGTTCTTACTTGCCCCGCCTCCGCTTGTTGGCAGCCCCGTTCTCCACCTCTGGAGTCTCCTTGCCAGCGGTGCTTTCTGGTAGAAATGGGAGTACAGGGAATATTTAGTTAAAACAGAGCAATAGAAAAGTGTATTGGTAAGTAGAAGTTATTAGGTAGGAATATAGTAAGAAAAGATAATAACAATTGGTCGATTAAATACTACATAATTCATTTGATATTGCTGGGTAAGCCAACATGCAGATAGTTGAAAACAAAACTTACTTCGAACAAAGTCTGGATGGATGATATCATTGGGGAAGTTAGCATATATCTCATGACCAGGCTCTTTTACTTACAGTGCAATTTTAGTGCCAGCCTTCAGTACATAAAACTTCGAAATTTCTTTCCAAAAGCAAGTGCCAAAATAGGAGTCACCGCGTTCATCAAGTCTTACAGTAGCAACGATTGTAAATCCATGGTTTGTGTTCAGTATGACATTCGTGCAGTCTTGATTTATGTAAAGGGAAAGATTGTGCACTACAGCTTCTGTTGCACAGCAAGGGACGCGCTGCAGAAAATGGTAGGATTGTTAAAGAAAATATGGTAACATGCAAATATGGGCCAAAATTGAAAGAACTGTACAGCAATAGAAATTGAAGGACAAAAATCTATAATTAAACAGATAGGGTAAACATGATGTCATGGAAATATGAGAGTAATCGAAAGAACAATACATCATTAATTTTCC
This sequence comes from Secale cereale, assembly GCA_902687465.1. Taxonomy (NCBI): domain Eukaryota; kingdom Viridiplantae; phylum Streptophyta; class Magnoliopsida; order Poales; family Poaceae; genus Secale; species Secale cereale. The sequence goes on from LR738710.1 coordinate 284,908,568, forward strand.
TAATATAGGGAGAAGAGGGGAAAATCCCCTTTGACGTATATGGTGCATGTGGCACCTCTTATCCAAATGTAGCAATATTTAGAGTATGTTCAGGAAAGTAGGCCATGCCAACCGATTTAGGGTGAGATTGAACATACCGCGCGCATCCTCAAGTCATCTAGTACGGTGAGATGGAATATCTGGCGGAGGTTGCAAAGTCATGATGTGTCCGCGCACTGTACACTCTATGAATGAAAGAAAACCGTCAAATCAGCTCGGATAAAAATGAATTCGCGGCGATTTTGGCCGGGTGATTAAAGGAGGCAGATGAACTGGGATAAGAGATGAGATAATATCTCATTAAATTAGTTACCTTGTTGTACATGAGAAAGAACCCTTAGTATGGCAGATTCCCCAACTGAGCGGAGCTGGGTCAACCACGAGCAGCGTCGAGAAAGTCGATGGCGATAGGAGGCGGCAAGCGAAGTGGCGAAATGCGGCGGGGTTTGCCGGCAGACTCGCGGCAGCGGCAGACGTCGAGCTAAGTGGTTACCACTTCGATAGGCGATGCCATGCATAGACGCGGAGGATCTTGTCAGGTGTGAATGGGGACCAGAGGGGGTGGCGGGTGGGGTGAGGGTTTTTGTGACGTGGGGATGGTGAGGTTTTTTTTTGAATTGGGGTGGTGAGGGTTTTCTGTCCCACACAGAATTTCGAAGGCAATGGTTTGCTAGAGACAACTGTGTGTGATTAACACAACAGGCAAAATGAAAGTCATTGCACACGGTTCCAATTTTGGGAACCGTGTGTGATTGACACACTACCTCCGTCCTGGTTTATTGGTCCCCTTTGTAATTTATACCAAATTTCGACCAAATATTTATGCATGCCACCAAAAATTATATCATTGAACACTATGTTCAAATACGCATCCAACGATATAATTGTTGTTGACCTGCACTAACATTTTGTGAGTTAAATCTTTGGTCAAAATTTAACACAAATTACAAAGGGGACCAATAATGAGGACGGAGGTAGATTCCATCAACTGAACTGTTTGCATCCATATCCCATAGTTAGACATAAGTAAACATAGATTAAACATACTCACACATAGATAATAAGCGTACACATACACAAGCATAGTTCAACCATAAGTACATAGGTCAACCACCATTAAGCATGCCCAAGCGTACATAGTTCAATCCCACATCTCATCTCACATGCTGACATGATCATGAAGCTTCTCCAGGTACTCAGCATACGCGTTGCGCGCCACCCTGCGAGAATACTTCTGCTTGAAGGAGCCAACGGCCCATCCTCTTGCATGCGCCAGAACACTTTGATGTGCGTCATGAAGCTTGTGGTTGCAAAATGGGCATCGATAGCCGCCGTCCCATGACCTAATACGCCTGTTATGCATTCCCGCATAAAGCTCCCTCGGGATTTGCCTCTTGTACCTCCTCTGGACATCTTCATCCTCGCTGTCCACATCGTCAGACAGCACCTATACAAATAGTAAAACAAATTTGGCTTCAAATCACTGTTCACATACCCTGAAGTAGGATTAGGAATTTATGGCTATTTTTTTATACATATGCAAAGATTATGGTTCAATTTTTAAGCATGGTCGTCTATGTACAGACCAATCTTGAAGAAAATAATGGCACAAACATATAAGTAGGTTATTCAAAATTAGTTGTCAAGTCCTGGCTAGAAAATATTAGCACGAACACTAACCATAGTCGGATTACTAGCAGAAATCATTTGCACAGATGAAACAACTAATCACTTATCACTTGTACCATTCAAACAATCAATACACTACACGGATCTAACGAAACTTACTCAGATTTCATGGATTGGGAGAACATAACCATAGGATTTCTATTCCAAAAAGGGGGTGGCAGGAATAACAAGAGAAACCCTAGGATCTATTTGACACATAAATGGGTATAGATGACTAACCAGTTATCCGTTGGAGTCAGAGTCGTCGCCGGACTGGTCGTTGGAGTCGTCGCCGGGGTTGTCGCCCGAGTCGTCACTAGAGTCGGTGTGGAACTCCGCCTCCGGCTGTGGAAGCTCGACGCCGTTGACGGCATCAGGGTGCAGCGATAACTGGCCGGCGGTGAGAGCAACCTCTGTCTCCATCTCCATGCCACGCTTCGGTGCTTCAGCAGCCCTGATATCGTCATTCCCTCCGATGGGGCGCTTTGGCGGCATCCTCATACACTGACGGCTTTGAGGACTGAGAGCAGCGTCGAGGATGCAAGCGGAGAGGGAGGATTGTGTGGGTGGCAAGGACGGGGGGTGCGGCCGCTCGGGTGTAGCATTAATATGGGGTAGTGGGAGAGAGGTAGGCAGCGGTCAAACTGCCGGCTCGCCTCCCGATGAGCCTGCGCACTGGACTGCTGGCATGCCTACCATCGTTTCACATAGCGAGCACGCCTCCCGATGACACTATGCAGCGAGCATGCCTCCGTCAATTCACACACCTAGACGCACGCCTCCCGGTCAGGCTGTGTAGTGGACTGCTCGCATGCGTCCCATCAACTCACGCCTGCTCGCACGGCACACGGGTCAATTTTTTTATTTGGATGATTAATGTTGTCTCTTTATTGCTTAACCAAAGCATGGCACATATCCATGGTTGGTCTAACGCTCACGGTTCGAATAAATAATCCGTTTGGGGTATTGATTCCCAATTATTATTAATCTCCCATTTGCAATTAGATGAAAATTACATCAAAATTGCTCTCAAATTTGACAAAAAATGTACAATGCCACTTTGTATTGGTGTCCATATGGCAACACGATAAGTTTCATGAACTTCAAATAAGTTTAGGATGTACTAGAATTTAAAAATCAAGATTCTCAATGTTTGAAATTTCTTGAACGGGGAGTAAAATGCACCTAGTGAGACACATGTGTTTTCCCAATCCATTTAGGAGCACTGTCACGTGTGCATGTAGCTCAAATTTAATTTTTTGCACATTATACCCGTACAAAATCAATCAATTAATGTACTAAAACATCTTAATGATCTATGTTTTTTTAAATTAAAACATCCCTCCTTTGGTAACATATGTTCATCGTGGGATAATTTAACATGCATCGTAGTTGCGGTAGATTTGCGGTGTGTGTGTGGGTGTGTGCGTCTGGGGTTGGCGGATGGCTCGCAGTACACTACGCGTTGTGAGCCACCATGTGGGTTGGTTGTTTTGTTACGCAGGTGCCACATTAGAGTCGTGATTACGTTATTTAAAACATTACACAACCCTTTCATACATGCATGTTTTGGCCACATGCAGTCGATGGTTGTCCTACACGGCACTCGATACTCGCGTGTGACGCTTTCTATGGGCATGTGAGGTCATCGTCCATCACTTTGACGAACAGCCGGCAGTGAGGTTAATTTGACCAGCAAGGTAGAATCTTTCTTGTTTGTGTTATGGTGGTATATAGTATGCGTCGAAGAGGTGGGAGGGGACTAGCATATATACTATACGTACTCGTCCGTGAACAAGTACAACTCACTCAGTGTTGGGACTTTTCGGTTTCCGAGGCACGTGCCACATCGAAGTTGTGAAATTGGCTATTCAAACATCACACAACACCTCTTTGGGCCACATGAATGCACGCGGTGGTTATCCTAGCTAGGACACTCACGTCTGACTCTTCCATCTGTGGGCCCACGAGGCCATCGTTGATGCATGCATCACTTTGACCTACATCGGAAGAGGTTAATTAATTTCACCATTGAGGATGATTGTTTTTGGGTTGTATTACGGTATATAGTATGCATCGAAGAGGGGGAAGGGGACCATCATATGTAGTACGCTTCATGAACCTCGCTCTGTGTGGGGGGTTTATGGTTTTTTTAGGCATGTGGCACATCAAAGTTTTGCATTTTGGGTCTTCAACATATGTTTGGCCCACATGCAAAGTGATGGTGGTTGTCCTCTCTCACCCACTTAAGCGGTTATCAGCGATATCGATGCTTTCTATCTGTGGGCCCGCTTGGTCCATCACTACTTTTTGCCGGACAACGTGAGAGGTTAATTTGATTTAGGAGGGGATTATTTTTTGCTTGTAATATGGTATATATATAGGTCATGCTCTGGGATCACAAGATACAGTTTGAGCACACACACATGCATGTGTACGCATGAATCTCTCCCATCGAGTCGAAGTGGCTATACAACGACATGTCATGAACCGATCTCGCTCTGTGTGGGGACTGTACGATTTTCGACGCACGTGCCACAACAATGTTGTGAAATGGTATTCAAACATGCATGCACGCATCACCTCCATACATATGCATGTAGTGGTTGTCTTCGAACGGTACACTCCCTCACGTGGTTATCGGCGACAATCCTGTATATTCATGGGCCTGCGTGGACATCCATGATCACCTTAACTGACAACAAGATAGGTTACCATGGTGGATTCTTCCTTTGGTTCGTGTTATCGTAGTATAGGTCATGGTGATATTCAGACCTAATTAAGTTTGAGCGCATATACTATGCACGCATGCATGCATGAATCCCCGTCGTCGGCTTGAAGTGTGGTGTAACATACATATGCATCGTCAACCAAACCCTCACTCGGTGTGGGGATTTCTAGTTCGAAATCACGGTGCCACATCAAAGTTGTTCCATTGTGTATTCAAAACACACCTCTCCATACATATGTTTTGGCCACACGCATGTAGTGGTTTTCTTCGGGGACTAGCTACTTGTGTGATTATTGGGGAGCTAGCCCATTTCTGGGGTCGTATTGAGGGCCATCACTTAGACTAACAACAAGAGATAGGTTTGTACGACCAAGGTGGATTATTCTTGGTCCGTTTTACGATCCATCTTGGTGAGATGCATCTCTGGCCCGCCGACTGAAAGTGTGTGGGGGGCTGCTACTTCGCACTTTGCTATAGGTGATTCTTGGTTGGGGGGCATGCATTCATAGCTTAGGATTCCCTTCGTGCCGACACGAGGGGGGTTGCTAGCTACTTCGCACTTTGCTACGTGAACGTCGGTTGGGGCCATGCATTCATAGCTTAGGATTCCCTTCGTGCCGACACGAGGGGGGCTGCTAGCTACTTTGCACTTTGCTAGGTGAACCTCGGTTGGGGGGCATGCATTCATAGCTTAGGATTCCCTTCGTGCCGACACGAGGGGGGCAATCAATACCGTGCACTTTGCAAGATAGGTGCCACATCGAAGTTGTATTTGGTATTTTGAACATCAAACCACCCTTTTCATACATAAATTTGGTCCACATGGAAGCGTGTTCGTGTTCTGACCCTCTCCCGCGTCATTTTTCGCCAAATTTATGAACATTAGACAAGTCAGATGACACAACAGACACAGTTCACTCAAACTAACCATGCGCCATGCCGGTGCCCTTGACACGCACACATCCGCACAGTACATTGGGCTTCACGAGGCTTCCCCTCTCAAAAATATCTACCCTCCTACAGCTTTTTTCTGATAACACACAGATAATGTGTTTTGACCATGTGTGATGTTTCTTGTTCCCAATCCCGCCAGCATCCCTCGAAAATATTTGCCCGCCTCGAGGGTTTTTCTGTTTCATAACACACAGTTGTTATCTACGGACCGTGTGTGATGCAACATCATAAAAAATTTCAATAGCCCCGGCATTTCACTCCCGCGTTTGACTCCCACGTACTAAAATTTTCAGCACCCGCGTCATTTCCTCAAACACACCCCCCTCGACACACACACACACACCAAAACCTCTTCGGGTGCGCGCACACACAGACACACCCCCTCCCTCGCTCGAAAACCTAGCAAGGTCCTCGCCGCCGCAAGGCCTCCATTGTCAACATCTCTCGGTTTGCCCGTGCAGCTTACCCACCGATCTCCATACCCATGCCGCCCTGAGTTTCTTAGATGACGCATGTCGAATGCCCCATTTCCCACAGCTCCCCATCCCCATCCCCCACTCCAGAGCGTCACAGCCTAAGCCCAGCTATGCTTCCCGTGGAGCTAGAGGAGCGACTGGCCCAAAAAAGGTCTATCGCGGTCTCTTCGCCCGACGTTGTCGAGGAAGCTGACGACCATTACCGGTCGCAGGCACTCAATTAGCGGGCTAGAGTATGAGGGTATGTCGCGGACACCAGCTACGACATCGAGGTCGTCGACAGCGACGGTCTGAGGTGGGCTATGTCACAGGTTAAATGGCCCACCCCCGACCCCTCAGGTTCAACAGCCGTCAATCTCATCCATGGCCCGCCGCTGATCTCCACTGGCTTGCTGTCAAGAATTTTCCATCCTACATCACCATCGAGCCCCTTTTTTCATTTCTGAAGGACACGTTCTGTGACGCTTGCTTGGGATCCACGGCTTCCAAGTCAGACCTCATCGACGGCGACCACAAGGAGGGCACCCTACATCTGTGATCTTCCAAGGGGAAGGAGCCCATCTGCGACAACATGGAGCGCTTCCAGGGTTCGTGCTCTTCCCATAGGAACGAGCTCATCTGTGACAAGTGAGGAAACCATGATTTGTTTTGTCGTGCCTCTTCACACGGGGAAACCCATGATTTGTTTTGTCGAGTCCCTTTTGTAGTGTAGTGAGAACATGTCCAGTTTTAATTACTATATTTGGTTGTTTGCAGTATGCCTTGTTTATTTTAGTTGTTCACAATGTGATGCTCTATATGTGCAATTATTTACTGTGCAATACATTTTGTCAATCCAGTTTTCATACCGTTAGGAATGCATATATTTGCTTGTTGTTAAGCCTGTTATAGCTAGCATATACCTCTTTTAAAGTTTTTTGATTGTTCGGTTGTTTGTAGTTAGCATATGTCCAGTTTCAAATGCTATCTTTGGTTGTTCGTAGTATGCCTTGGTTATTCCAGTTATTCACAACATGATGTTCTATATGTGCAAGTATGAACTGTGCAGTTCAATTTCATCAGTACCAGTTTCAACAATACCACTAGGAATGACTACATTTGGTTGCTGCATCTTGTAGTTAACATGCCTTTCCATTTTTATTTAACAATAACCAGTGTACTTAGACTGGCACAATACCGGTTTGAATGATTATGTTTTCTTGTTGTTAAATGTTAGGCATGTTGCAGTTAACACACCTTTCCACTTGTTTTGCTTTACTAACATGCTTAAACCTGCACACTGAAGCTATCTTTTGGAGATTATTTTGTCTGCCATGGATAACTTTGGTTGATGTTTAGCCCGTTGTGCTTAACATGCCTCTCGATGTACCTACACAGGACAATTTTGGGAACGACTACTGTTTTCCATCGAGGTTAGTTTCATCCCATGGCTTATATATACTCACTGTTCAGGATATCGGTAGCTGGTACCATATAGGCTGGGGGCTGATAAGGGACTAATCGGTCAATCAGACTTTTAACTGAATACTCCCTCCGTCCAAAAATACTTGTCTGAGGAATGGATGTATCTAGATGTATTTTAGTTCTAGATACATCCATTTGTATCCATTTCTACGACAAGTATTTCCGGACGGAGGGAATATATATGTAACCCATTTATCATTAGGTTAACTAGGGCCATATATAATATATCTAAGGCTACATAGCAACATGTAATGTACTTAATGTCTAAATATGCAATCCTAGGCTACATAGCAAGAAGGAAGAGTGTTACCTTAATGTTCTGATGATGTCTAGATATACGTAGAAGAGCAGCATCAGTAGCAAGAACAACACAGCCATGTTTGGATACTCAACTTAGCTAGAGGTTAGAGTTAGTTTCTAGCTCATGACAAACCCTGAACTAACTCCATCCAAAGAGGTGTTTGGATGACAGGGTTAGATTGACAATAAATGCACTAGGAGAACTAGCTCCAATTAGCACCTCTTGGGTTGGATAGTTTTTTTGGGTGGGTTAGATGCAACTAGCTCAAACTAGTCCTCATGTTTGTATATACTTTAGGGCTATTTGAGCCCGAACTAGCTCAAACTAACTCTAACCCATGGATACAGCAGTAGTTAATCAGCCGATAATTTGTAAGAATGCAATAAACTCCTTCCGGCCCATAATATAATATGTTAATTCATCTAATATGTGAGTATATTGGATGTTATAAGATATTATAAAAGAGTGTTGTACTACATCATTGTGCAATTGATGTTTAGCTTCTTATATTAACTTGGTGATTTTAGGTACATATGTCATTGTTAAACATCCGCGCTTCGACCCTTTCTGCGTATGGGGAAATGAGATATCGATGAACCAGCATCGAGTGAGGAAGCTGATAAAGATGGTTAGTAAAATGGGCCAAAATATGGCAATTAAACTATTTGTTTACACTTTATCCAAGACAACAGTGAACTGCAGGATGGTAAGTAAGAACTCTGCAGCCTTGTTTTTACTGCCCATAATGAGTTGTGCTAGATGACAATCATTGGTGATTCCACTAGGGAGGCTTCAATAGGCTTAAGCATACCCTCCAAAATCATAATTAAGCTAAATATACCACTTGACAAGTATATTCTGGTGCTTTAAGTGGAATAATTGCAATGCATTTGCTAATTAGACTTAGGAACTTTATGTTTTAAGCCTACCCTCCAATGTCATGCTAGATTCGCCACTGATGACAATGTCTGATTCTTTTTCCTTTGTAGTGGTTCCCAAAGCAGTTTACTCAAGATTACCTCTCAAACTACATGATTGGTGGGGCAGACTAAGGCATAGCCTAGTGGTGGGAAGGGGCTGATACCTTCCCACCCACCCAGGTTCAAGGCATGGTACTTGCAATTTTGGTTTGTTGCACCAATTATACTATAGGGGGTTCCCTTACAGTCTTTCTATCAAAAAAACATGATTGGTGGCCATGCAAAGGATAAATTATTTCTACCAGAACATGATGATTATCTTGATGTTTTCATGAAGACTATGAAGGATGGATGGTCGGCCATCACAAGGGGTGGACTAGAGTCGTGTGTGCCTTCTGCATGGAGGAGGGCAGAATATGGGCATTCCGCTTCACCTTGTTTAGCAACCAGAATGTATTTCGCCTCTTTCTTTACCGTCTTTAATAGTACAAGTATACAGTTGTGGTTCATCATTCTTTATTTGGTTCTTATGTAATTCTTGAACATATGTACCTATGAATCCAATAATGCATTGGTTGTTTAAACCTGATGGATATGAATAAAGCTATAGCATACATTCAAATTCAAATTCAAACCCGATACAATTTGAAATAGCAGCAATTAAATTATGGTGAAATTACGCTCTCCGGGTCGTTACGTCACACACGGTTGGTAAAACACAAACGTTTGCGATATACACCATAATCCGACACGGTTCACACAGAGGAAACGTGTGCAAGCATGCACACAGTTGCCGTTTGCAAAGCATGTGCGATGTCAGACAATATCACAAATGGTGCGGGCACTAAACGTTTGTGATAGTTGCCTTATCGTAGATGATTCGCAACCATGAACTGTCTCTGATCAAGTATGCATCGTAAACATTGCACCACAGAATAGCGTGTGCGATAGTTTTCATGTACGACGATGTTACGACGGTCCAACACTCGTATTACGATTAGCTAATCTTCTTAATTAGTTATCGCATATGGTTTGGGAAAAGTGAATGTGTATGACTGTATGCTTATAATACACGTTCTATAATAGTGAACCGTTTGTGATGAGCCGCGCATCGTAAACGTAGCACCACAGAATACCGACTATGATGGCAATGCGAGCACAAACGAGTAGGTGTACTATATATGCATTTTGGCTCCCTATCCCCGACGGTTCATGGGTCGTGTGGGAAGGACCCCCCCCCCCTATCGCCCACACTCACTTGGCGACGGTTCCAAATGTCGTCACGGAAAGGGGTTCAAAACCGTTTGTATAGCACCGACACGTACCAGTGCCTTGCTAGGCAGGAGGGCCCGGCCAGGTCGAGACCACCCCAGGGACAAGTCCAAGGTCACCCCGGCATGCTTGCCGGCCGCCAAAAGCAAAAGTTCCCGCCAAGGCACCACCGCTCCACCGCATTGCAATGCAAATCATCCATCAGTGCGGTCGAGCCTCCAGATGATTAAGTGGCCTCCACTAAGCACATGGCGGCCTGTTGGAAGACAGATTACACCCATTTGACACCTGTCCAGAGGTGTGTCAAGCAAATAAGAAGAAGATGATTAAGTGGCACGGCAGGCTTGTCGGGCTTTAACCTCAACACGACACCTAGTAGTGAATTTAATACTCTTTGTCCTAACCTCCAGAGTTAGGTATGATAGAACTGTTAGCTATCTAATCACTGGATAAAGACTGTTTTGCCACTGTGTTTGCCCCTTGAGATATAAAAGGGCACCCAAGGCAACCTAGAGAGGGATTCGGACCCTTGCACACTTGTACGTGCGTAGCTTCTCTCCCCGAGGCCACCTTGCCGGGCTTGAATGATGCATGCTCATCGTGTTCCTCCATACAATCCACCAAAAACAGGAGTAGGGTTTTACGCCTCATGGTGGCCCAAACCTGGGTAAAAACCACCCGTGTCATCGCCGTCGCACTGCCTCATGGCCTCTGCTCTTTGTGCAATGTGATCTCCCCCTCGCCAAACCACAAAGGGGCTCATGGCCCCATAGGTGATCGTGTTATCCCACGACATCTTTGGCGTGCCTGGTAGGGAGATCGCTTGCGCGAACCCGAGGTTTTGAACAGTGCATCAACCATCATCATCGTCTTCTTCATTCATGGCACCCAAGAAGAATTCTAGCACGACTTCGCATCCCTCCACTTCAGAGGCCCCTTCACACGCAGCCACGAACGTCGTAGGCGCCACGGCGACGTTGGGTGAGGCGGGTGCTGCGAGCAACACAACCGGCGCAGGCGGCACCGTCGTTGTGTCCTTTGCGGCCGAAGCTGGAGCAGAAAGCATCGGGGTGAACGGCATCAACAACACCCCGACGGGCATAACCCGTAAGCCGCGGGTGGAGGGAACATTCAATGCCAACCTCCCCGCTGCGCTAGCGGGCGTAGACACAGCAACAACGCCTGTTGTGGCGCAAGTCATGACCCTACAGCCGTGCATGTCGTAGGTGCAGCTACTTGGTACGCGCTTTGCCCGGGGCAAGGCGAGCAAGACGGAGCGCCAAACAGGGTTGTCAATCCTCGAGCACTACCCACTCATCACCAAACTGCCTTGGTGACCGGTTCGCGGCGGCAAGAATGCGGCGACGCCCATGCTGGTGCTACCAGGAGTCGAGCTACGTCGCGATCTGTCATCTATGTCGAGCACAGCTACGGAAGCCATGGCGCACTCCCAACTCCTACTGAAATTTCCCCTAGTAGCTGATCAAATGGATGAGTGGAGGGCCACCATCCAGAGTTTGATCGGCTTCGCTGGAGCTGGAAGATCTCAATAGGCGGATCCATGCATTACCCGTGAACAACAACAACAGCCCGGACTGCTGGCCGTGTCGAGGGGGCCACGTTGACGGTGCAGTACCCTTCGCGACAGCAAACCCAGAGGCAACAGCAGCAAGAGCAACATGTCCGCGAGCCCGACGAAGCATCGATGGCCTCGTCTGACCCCCGAACTCACCGAGATCAGTGGCAGGTCCTGGAAGATCGACGAAGGGAAGATGCAAGTGTCACCATAGAATGACGCCGGGAGACCTGTCGTTAATCTGACAGGCGCAATGGCCCAGACGTCGATGAAACTGCGCCCAGTGTTGGCGGTTACTTGCCTTACGAGGTTGGGTGCCCTGTCTTCAATTGAGAGTTGTGGCAGGTCTGTCACCCATCTGCCCGAGTCTAGAAGCTAGAGTTACCAAAAAAATATGATGGAAAGTTAAACCCGGAAAATTTCTTGAGCATCTACACAATTTCCATTCAAGCCGTCGGGGGCAGGGATGAAGGTGTTCGCTAACTACTTCCCTTTGGCACTCAAGCCAAATGTGAGGTCGTGGTTGATGCACCTGCCAGCGAACTCTATTTCGTCATGGGCCGACTTGTGTAATGAATTTGTTGGCGCCTTCATGGGTGGCCATCAAGAGCCTGGACGGCCCAGTGATTTGCAAGTCCTTCCACAGAAGGAAGGGGGAGCTTGCGGAAGTATATGCAGAGGTTCATTCGAGTCCACCGTGACATTCCAGAGATACATCTAGCAGTTGTGATTGCCACGTCCCATTCAAACATGCGCAACAGAAGGATGCGGTCCAACATGAACGTTCGGCTGCCCCAAGACCGTCAATGAGTTATACACCTTGGCGGATAAATGTGCTCGGGCCGAAGAAGGGAGGCGTCCTCCCGGTGAGAAGGCTGGTGTCGAGGTCGACTTAGAAGACGAAGACGGCGCCGCAATTTGAAAGTGGAACATATAGCTCATTGAACTAATATCTTTTCAAGACAAATATTTCAGGAAGATCAATGATTGGCATGGCATGGATTAGAAATGTGGACCCCTCAAAAATCTCAGAACAAAGATTGGCAAAATCTCAAGACTCTACATTTTTTTAGTGATCCAAGATCACATTGAGTCCATAGGAAAAGCCAATACTATTAAAAGGGGATGAGGTGTTGTTTAATGTTCTACTTGCTCAAAGTGCTTAGTAATATGCTCCAAATCCCTCAACCACTTTCTCATTTCCACATATGTCCCAAACCTAAAAGTCAAACTCGGCCCCACCGATTCGATATATCCAGCGCCACCGAGTTCACATGACACAGCCACTGCCACAAACCCTAATTAGTTCGATCTCACCGATAGGGATCTCGGTCTCACTGATATGGGAATGCAAACTCTCTATTTCCTCTTCGTAACATTTAGGTCTAACCAAGATGAGCGAAACGGTCCCAACAATTAGGCATTGTAAACTCTCTGTTTCCTCTTCGTAATGTTTCGGTCTCACCGAGATGAGTGAATCGGTCCCACCGAGTTTGCCTGACCAACACTCTGTAATCCTATTACCAAAATCGTTCTCACCGAGTTTGCCTAATCGGTCAAACCGAGTTGAGGTTTTGCCCTAACCCTAACGCTTTGGTCTCACCGAGTTGATACTGTCGGTCCCACCGAAATGTCTAGCATTCACATTTTGAACTGCTTCGATCTGATCGAGTTCGTTTATTCGATCAGAAAGAGTTGAGTCAAATGTGTGAACGGCTAGATTTTGTGTGGAGGCTATATATATATATCCCTCCACCCCCTCTCCATCAGTGAGAGAGCCATCTGAACATGCCTACACTTCCACTATTCATTATATGAGAGAGAACCACCTGCTCATGTGTTGAGACCAAGATATTCCAATCCAACCACAAGAATCTTGATCTCTAGCCCTCCCCAAGTTGCTTTCCACTCAAATCTTCTTTCCACCATATCCAAATCTGAGAGAGAGAGAGAGAGTTGAGTATTGGGGAGACTATCACTTGAAGCACAAGAGCAAGGAATTCATCATCAAAAAACCATTTATTACATTTTGGAGAGTGGTGTCTCCTAGATTGGTTAGGTGTCCCTTGGGAGCCTCTGACAAGATTGTGGAGTTGAACCAAGGAGTGTGTAAGGGCAAGGAGATTGCCTACTTCATGAAGATCTACCCTAGTGAGGCAAGTCCTTCGTGGGCGATGGCCATGGTGGGATAGACAAGGTGGCTTCTTCGTGGACCTTTCATGGGTGGAGCCCTCCGTGGACTCGCGTATCCGTTACCCTTCATGGGTTGAAGTCTCCATCAACGTGGATGTACGATAGCACCACCTACCGGAACCACGCCAAAAACATCAGTGTCTCCAATTGTGTTTGCACTCTCCAGCCCCTCCCTTTGCCTTCATATGCAATGCTTTACTTTCCGCTGCCACAACTCTAGAATTGCATGTGTAGAAAGATTGCTTGACTTGTGCTAAGTTGCTAAAATCTGCCAAAACTTAAAATTGGGAAGAGGCTGAGTTTTTATTTGGTCAAGTAGTCTAATCACCCCCCCCCCTCTAGACATACTTTCGATCCTACAAGTGGTATCAGAGCTTTGGTCTCCATTTGCCATGATTTCCATAGCTTTGGTGATCATAGCCTTGGTTTCACAAGCCAGGAGAGTATGGCGTCTAGCGAGGGAAGTTACCACTGTAGAGGTCCTTACTTTGATGGTACTAATTTTGCTAGTTGGAAGCATAAGATGAAAATGCATATTCTTGGACACAACCCTGTTGTTTGGGCTATTGTGTGTATTGGTTTGCAAGGTGAATTCTTCGACGGGAAGGAACCAAATCGTGAAGCTACCGCTAAAGAATTGAAGATGTTGCAATACAATGCTCAAGCTTGCGATATCCTCTTTAATGGATTGTGTCCTAAAGAATTCAACAAAATCAGTCGTCTTGAGAATGCAAAGGAAAATTGGGATACTTTGATTGATATGCACGAAGGTACCGACTCCGTCAAGGAATCCAAGTTGGATGTGCTTCAAAGTCAACTTGACAAGTTCAAAATGAAGGATGGTGAAGGTGTCGCTGAAATGTACTCTAGGCTTGCTCTCATCACAAATGAGATTACCGGCTTAAGAAGCAAAGAAATGACCGATAGATTCATTGTTTAGAAAATCATAAGAGCCTTGGATGGAAAATATGACACCGTGTGCACATTGATCCAAATGATTATCACTTACAAAGATCTCAAGCCAACATAAGTCATTGGTAGAATTGTTGCTCATGAGATGTCACTTAAGGATAAAGAAGAGCTTCACAACAAGTCTAGTGGCCCTTACAAAGCTTCATGTGATGCTCCTACATCATCAAGAGAGAAACAAGTCTTCAATGAAGAATTGAGCTTAATGGTGAAGAACTTCAACAAATTCTATAAGAATGCAAGCAAAGAGAGAAACTCCAAATCGAGGTCCTACAATGACAAAAGATCTTCTAGTCGTGATCAGAATTGCTACAATTGTGGGAGACCCGGACAGTAATCAAATGAGTGTACGGCTCCACACAAGAGAAGAGAAAACTCACCCAAAAGGAGAAGTAGAAGAGAAGATTCACCACCAAGAGAGAGGAGTAGAGATGATCGTTATGAATGAAGACCCTCTCGTAGAAGCAAGGGTTCGGAAAGGAAGGAAAAATCATCAAGGAGCTATACAAGAAAAAGACATCAAGCTCATGTTGGTGAATGGGTATCCGGTTCCGACTCTGATGACCACTCCAAGAGAAGCTATTACTTCGACTCCGAAGATACTCAAGATGAAGGTGTTGCCGGAATTGCTCTTGTGTCATCCAACTCCTACGACATATTTGACTCACCAAATGAAGGAATTGGAAGATGCTTCATGGCTAAAGGCTGTAAGGTATCACACCCAAAATATCTTGATTTCAATAGTGATGAAGATGATTTGCTAGGGGATGATGATTTACTTGTTGGTAGCAATATTGATGAAAACTATGATGAAACTATGATGAAATTGCTATTAATCATGCTAATCAAGATAAAACGAATGACGATGATAAGGAGGAGATTGAGCATCTAACTAAAGAACTAAACATTCTTAAGTTAGCTCATGAAACTACCTTAGAGGATCACCGAGAACTTTTGAGGACTCGTGAGAAGCTACGCTTTGGAAAGCTAAATCTAGAGCAAGAGCATGAGTTCTTAAAAGCAATCAATGATGATCTTCGTAAGAAAAGTTCTTCTTACATTGGCAAGTGTTTACTCTTGTCTACCTACATGCCACAAGTAAAATCTAGCAATAAGAACAAGAAAGATTCTTCCTCTAGTAGTAACAATAATCATGATAAATCCAATATTGTTGCTTCTAGTAGTTCTCTTGATTCCTCTAATGATTATCTCAGCCAAGTTACACTTGAGAAAGAAAATAGCTTATTGAAGGGAATTATAGAGAAAGGTGTTTATAAGAGCCTTGCCGGGAGTAAGCAATTCGAGGAAATTGTACACAGGCAAGGAAGGCACCGGAACAATCAAGGTGTTGTTTTTGTACGAAAGTTCAATGCCAATGGAGTTGAGTGGGAAGAAGAGCAATACCCCAAGACAAAGTTTGTTCCTCAACAAGAGAAGTATGATCCTACTTCCATCAAGGGGACACAAGCCCAAGATGATCTTCCACCACAAGACCACAAGCTAAAGGGCAAGGGCAAGCTTCAAGAAGAGATTGATGCATTTGAAGAAGCTCCTAATGCCTTGGTCAAGTGGGTTCCCAAGACTACGTCAAGTTCTACTTCATCAAGTACATCTACAACTCCAAGGATTCTCATCAAGATGGTGTGGATGCTGAAGAAGAAGAACTATAGTGTTCTTGAGGGCGACTCCGCCAACATACTTCACTCATATTCATATTGGCAAGGACAAGTGCAATCAACTTTCACATCTTGCACTAGTTCAAGGAGTCACAAACCCTCTTGTTGGTAAGACAAGGGACAAGGTAACCTAATGCTTTCATGGACATCATCTTGTGTGCAATTCACTCTATGTCCATGGATATCTTTGTATGTTCCTTGTGGGACTAACCCATGTAGGTATTGAAAGTGCAAATCACTCCAATGGATTGCTCCAAATGATCACCATCAACATTGAGCATTTACATCTTCAACACCTACATGAAGTCATCGTCGACAAAACCCAATGTTAGTTCATCCCTCTTAGGGGGGGGGAGATCACATCTAGGGGGAGCAGTACTCTTAGAATTGAGCTAAAGCAACTCTAATGGTGCAACAATGCTTTATGTAAAAGTGGTAACCCCACTTGTGCTTAAACGATGAGTATGACCTATGATCAAATGTTCTCATTTGACTCCTAAGTTAATATACTCATATATAGATGACCTAGTCATCGCCAATTGCTTGATAGATGCTTGAATGTTTGTGCATGCTTTGCCACATATTTCATTTGCTATCTTATTGTGTGAGCATGTTGAGTGCATATTTTTTCTCATTCGAGGACATCCATTTGTTGCTTTGATTGTTTGGATTTCTTCTTTTGCCAAATGGATGGACAAGAATGCCTAAGTACCCCCTCTAGCTATCTATGTTTTTCTTGTCTCAAACTCTATTCATGATACATCACAAAGTTTGATCAAGTCAGATTCGAACCCTCTGAGTGAGGAGCACTCGGAGTCACTGATTCGTCACAGACTTAAACGTCTGATCGATTCTTTCCTTTCTGTCATATCGAGTCCATTAAGTTGATCTAGGTTTTCAATCTTGGTGCAACCGATTAGAACAATTTGGTCTAATCGAGTTGCAGTAACTGCTAGCAGTTTTGCATATTGGTGCCCCCAAGTCGTTCCACACGTTCACACCGACAGGATCTGGATATATATACCCATGGGCCGAACCTTGGAAAGTTTTTCGAATCTTTTCGCCCACGCCGATCCAGCTCTGCCGAGTCGTGGTCTCTGGATCATCCTCTCGTCGCCTGCGACCTCCTACCGCTGGTCTCCGCCGCCGTTGTCTCCGTAGCGAACTCATTGCCGAGTTAGGGTATGAGTTCGATCCTTTGTGTTTTCTCATTCTCATTCTTAGCAGAAAGTCAATGACATGATTCTTGCCACGTTTGAGATCATCTTGTCCAGCAAAAACTCCGTATAGATTAGTTTTGATTCAAAGTTTTAGGGTCAGGTTTTTGCCGAACTCATCTCGGACCAACCGAATTGTAGAAATCGATCTAATCGATTTGGCTTAGGCCATTGCACATGTCAGGTTTGGTCTGACCGAAACTTACAAATCGTTGTGACCGAGTTCAACTCTTAGTGAAACCCTAGCAATCTTGGAGTCACCGAACTGTATCTCGGTCTGACCGAATTCACCAGTTTAGACTCTCAAAGTTGCTTTGGTGTCACCGAGTTTAACAAATCGGTAGCTACGAAATGCTTTCTGTAGAAACCTAAAACTAAGTTTTTGACTCAATTGTTTTGCAAAAAATCTCTGCACTTTGTGATGCTCATCCACTCTACCTCAACTATATCTATTCACAGGGTCAGCTTGTAGTTTCAGATATGTCTGAGGGCAGTGACAGTCAAAACAGGTCAGAGGAGCAGGCAGAACTGAGTGAGGGATCTAGCCCCTCCAACAGTAGCTACTATGAGAGCAGCAGAAGCACTCCAAGCAATCTGCCAAAGGCTTCCACCAAGACAAGGAAGAAGAAACTTGTGACAGTGAGGATGAAGATTTTGTGGCTGGAGAAATCACTTCAAAGAAGAAGGTTGTCAACAAGGAAGACTCTGCTAGAGTTGTCAAGCCTGGTCTGAACAAGAAGGCCCCTGCCAAGAGAGCCCCAATGTCAAAAGTCGGAGCTTTCACTCAAGAAACCATGGTGTTTACTATTGAAACAAGAGATGATGAGCCAGCTTGATCTAAGAGGAGAGCTAGCAATACTACTGCCAGAGTGATTGGCAAGCCATCCATGAGAAATGATGATGCTGATGATGATGATGATGAGCCTGTTGCACTTGCTGCAAAGACTCAGAAGCTGATAGGGCATGTCATCAAAGCGAGGGATGCTCCATCCAAGCCCAAAGTTGTCCCCAAAGCTTCAGCACCCAAGAGATCCACTAGAGACATTCCTGCAGTTGAAAAGAACAAGGCCCTAGTGTCAGATGTTCCAGAGGAAGAGAAAGATCAAGAAGAATCCTCAGATGATGATGAGTCCATGATTCTCACGAAACTTAAGCCAAAAATTCCAGATCATAATGATGCCCATCTTGTTGCTGAAAACATGAAACTGAGAAAGGATGCAGGTCTGAGACTTTGGAGACAGACTGATCCATACGCTACCAGGAGGAGAACTGATGTGGACTATAGATTTCACACCAAGGAACATCGGGACTTCTATGAGACAGTGTTGTTGGACAAGAAGCCCATTGTTTGTGACATGAAGTGGGTTGACTGGAAATACATTGACGAACATGCTGATTTCTTTCCAGGTGTGCATGAAAGCTTCAGGCAAAATGAAGTTGACAAGTTTGTGGGAAATGGACTAACTAGATGGAATGATGAGATGATCATGCAATTCTACTCCGCTGCTCACTTCTATCCAGATGGTATCATCGTATGGATGACTGAAGGAACCAGGTACCAACCGACTGTTGCTGAATGGGCAAGTTTGATAAATGCCATCAAGGAGAATGATAATGACACATATGTGTATGCCAAGCCGAATATGGATCATGACTCTATGGCAAACATATACAAGCCAATTCCTGACAAAGATTTGAAGACTCACAAGTTTGGATCCATATATCATTTGTTGTCTGGACTGAGGCACACTTTGCTACCCAAGTCAGGAGACCATAGAATGATCTGAGGTCACTCCATCAACTTGCTCCATATGTTTGATGTTCCCGAGAAGTTCAAGGTCATGAGCCTAATTGTGGAGACAATCAAGAGGACAGCAGCAGACCAGAAAAGGTCTTGTGGATATGCCCCTCGCATTCAGATGCTTATCAACTCCAGGTTGGAGAAAGGGACATATCTTCTTCACAAGAGGCATCTACCTCTTAGGCCAGATTTCGAGGACAATGAAGTTGTCATGGATGCATCCCATCCTACATCTGTTGAAGGCCAAGAAAAGATTGCACAAGCAAAGGCAGCAAAGCAAGCAAGTGCTTCTGGAGCTCCTAAGACCAAGCAAGATCAGCTCAGTTATCTGCTTGAGGCCACTCTGAGGATTGAGAAGAGTTTGGCCAACTTGACTCAGAATCAAGCAAGCCTTGAGAGGATCATTGCGACTAAGTTCTATGATCAAGATGTGAAGGTCACAATGATCCAGACAGCTGTGGAGAAGCTCAAGGAAGATAATGAGGATAGAGATACAATAGATGCTTTTCAGAGAGTCCCAAGAGGACCAAGATCTTCAGTTGTGCTAGTTGTCGAGCCCAGGCCTACACTTTCAGCTCCTGCAACCACTGCCATAGTTGTTCCTTTAGTATCAACACCTCCAGTTCCACAGACTTCATCCGAAGCATTTGCAGATGCTCTTATCTCCACGGCATCGACGTACACCGGAGCCACCAGCGAGAATACTTCTTCTGCAGCTCCCGGAGATCATGCCTAGAGTGTCGCATAGCACTATGCATTTTCAAGCTTTTTGGTAACTTGTTGCCAAAGGGGGAGAAAGTGTATAGATCATTAGGCTTCGAGAGAGAGTGTCTTGCTTCTTCTTGTTGGTGTTTCTTGCTACTTTGTTTGGTTGTTTGGTTATTTCTACAATTTGCTTATGTGTGTGAGATACTACTTGTGCTTGATCATATCATACTATGCTTAATGTGTGCCTATTTGATTGTGTATGACCGTTCACTTGTTATTTTGGTGATGAGTGCTTATTGCCTGAATCTTATCATTTTGAGCGCTCCACCAAGATGTATGTGACATGGAAGAGTAACCCATGATCCTAATTGATTGTGCATTTGAATTCAAAAGCAAATCTTAAATAATGCTCAAATTTAGGGGGAGCTCTTGCTTATCACATACTTCTCAAAGCGACGATATATTTCATTCTTATTATCTTTTTTCGAAGCTTTGATCTATATGTTGTCATCAATTACCAAAAAGCGGGATATTGAAAGTGCAACTAATCCCCGGGTGGTTCTGGTAATTAATAGCAACATATAGCTCATTGAACTAATATCTTTTCATGACAAATATTTCAGGAAGTTCAATGATTGGCATGGCATGGATTAGAAATATGGACCCCTCAAAAAGCTAAGGACAAAGATTGGCAAAAGCTCAAGACTCTACATTTTTGTTTTAGTGATCCAAGATCACATTGAGTCCATAGGAAAAGCCAATACTATTAAAAGGGGATGAGGTGTTGTTTAATGGTCTACTTGCTCAAAGTGCTTAGTAATATGCTCCAAATCCCTCAACCACTTTCTCATTTCCACATATGTCCCAAACCTAAAAGTCAAACTTGGCCCCACCGATTTGATCTATCCAGCACCACCGAGTTCACATGACATAGCCACTGCCACAAACCCTAATTAGTTCGGTCTCACCGATAGGGATCTCGGTCTCACCGAGATGAGAATGCAGACTCTCTATTTCCTCTTCGTAACGTTTCGGTCTAATCGAGATGAGCGAATCGGTCCCACCGAGTTGGCATTGCAAACTCTCTGTTTCCTCTTCGTAACGTTTCAGTCTCACCGAGATGAGCGAATCGGTCCCACCGAGTTTGCCTGACCAACACTCTGTTAGCCTATTACCAAAATCGGTCTCACCGAGTTTGCGTAATTGGTCAAACCGAGTTGAGGTTTTGCCCTAACCCTAACGCATCGGTCTCACCGAGTTGATATTGTCGGTCCCACCAAAATGTCTAACATTCACATTTTGAATTGCTTCGGTCTGACCGAGTTCGTTTATTCGGTCTGACCGGGTTGGGTCAAATGTGTGTAACGGCTAGATTTTGTGTGGAGGCTATATATACCCCTCCACCCCCTCTCCATCAGTGAGAGAGCCATCAGAACGTGCCTACACTTCCACTATTCATTTTCTGAGAGAGAACCACCTGCTCATGTGTTGAGACCAAGATATTCCAATCCAACCACAAGAATCTTGATCTCTAGCCTTCCCCAAGTTGCTTTCCACTCAAATCTTCTTTCCGCCATATCTAAATATGTGAGATAGAGAGAGGGAGTTGAGTGTTGGGAGACTGTCACTTAAAGAACAAGAGCAAGGAGTTCATCATCAACACACCATTTATTACCTTTTGGAGAGTGCTGTCTCCTAGATTGGTTAGGTGTCACTTGGGAGCCTTCGACAAGATTGTGGAGTTGAACCAAGGAGTTTGTAAGGGCAAGGAGATCGCCTACTTCATGAAGATCTACCCTAGTGAGGCAAGTCCTTCGTGGGCAATGGCCATGGTGGGATAGACAAGGTTGCTTCTTCGTGGACCCTTCGTGGATAGAGCCCTCTGTGGACACGCGCAGCCGTTATCCTTCGTGGGTTGAAGTCTCCATCAACGTCGATGTACGATAGCACCACCTATCGGAACCACGCCAAAAACATCCATGGCTCCAAGTCCGTTTGCACTCTCCAACCCCTCCCTTTACCTTCATATGCAATGCTTTACTTTATGCTGCCACAACTCTTGAATTGTGTGTGTAGGAAGATTGCTTGACTTGTGCTAAGTTGCTAAAATCTGCCAAAACTTAAAATTGGTAAAAGGCTAAGTTTTTTTTGTAAAGTAGTCTAATCAC
>LR738710.1:284930741-284949876 GCA_902687465.1 Secale cereale
CGCCCTCTAGACATACTTTTGATCTTACACCATTTTCGAAGGGGAGGAGCCGTAAGCGCGTTAAGAAGTGCAAGGAGAAGGCAGTATTGGCCGTTTAGAGCTTTGGTGATCCTGGTGCCGGCAAGAAAACCAAGGATAGATCAACGCTCATTCAAGACTTGGAAGAGACCCTTGACAACTTGCGCAAGATAGGTTTGAATCTAAACCCTGCGAAGTGTGTGTTTGGTGTCCCGTCCGGCAAGTTACTTGGTCTATTTGTGTCTCGCCGCGGGATAGAAGCCAGCCCCAACAAGATGAGAGCAATCGAGCAATACAAGCACCCAAGACTGTCAAGGACGTGAGATGTTTAACTGGGTGCATTGCCTCACTGAATAGGTTCATCTCTAAATCCGTTGAACGTGTCTTGCCTTTTTTCAAAATCTTGAAAAAGGCTGGCCTGGTAAAGTCGACACCGGAAGCAGAAGGCGCGCTGGAAGACCTAAAAGGTTACCTTTCCTCGACTCCCCCCTAGGTTGCGCCTAAACCACAAGATCTATTGCTGCTAACTTTAGCTGCAACAAATCAAATGGTTAGCGCGGCACTGGTGGCGCAGTGGGAAGTGGATGAGGAAGCAGCCGCGGCATCTAGCCTTGCCGGGGGAGAAACTGAAGCATCTACGGTAAGACATGACGCGCACCAAGGGGAGGTAAAGCAAGTTGTTGGGGCGATCCCATGACTGTGGTAAGGAAGAAGGTGGTGCATAGACCAGAGCTCCTTGCTACAATGGGCCAGATCAAGGTACTCTGGAGTGCAAAAGCTGATCTTCAGCCTCATCATGGCCTCGCGGAAGCTGTGTCACTACTACCAAGCCCACGAGATCATGATTGTCACCCGTTTCCCACTACAACGCATATTGAGGAAACCTGAAGCTAATGGAAGGATAGTTGAATGGGCGCTAGAGTTGTCAAGGTTTGGCCTAAAATACAAAAGCACCTCAACTATTCAGAGCAGAGCATTGGCGGAGTTCATTGCAGAATGGACGCCCCCTCCAGATGAAGAAATACCGGAGACGGTCATCCCTGGCAAGGAGGCGCCTCTGGGGTGGATCATGTATTCTGATTGTGTTTTCTTGTTACAAGGCGCCGGAGCTGGCGTCCTTCTTGTTGCGCCCACCAGAGAGCACCTCAAGTATGTGGTTCAAATGCACTTTCCCTAGGAGAAGGCCACCAACAACAGTGCTGAGTATGAGGGGCTCCTTGCCGGACTCAGAATTGCGGTGGAGTTGGGAATCAAGAAATTGATTATCCGCGGAGACTGGCAACTCGTGGGAAGGCAAGTCAATAAGGATTACCAGAGCCCATTGATGGAGACATATGTAGAGGAGGTGAGAAAGCTGGAAAAACACTTTGATGGGTTACAGGCAGAGCACGTGCCACATGCGGAGAACAACATTGCTGATCACCTGTCAAAGTGCGTTGCACAAAAGCTCCCTGTGGAACCAGGAACTTTTGTCCTCCACCTAAGTGCCCCCTTCAATGATGGCCAGAAAAAGGAGAAAGTTAGATTCCAGAAAGTATCTCCCGGCAGGGCTTCCCGAATCCACCGGAAGAGAGGCTGTCGGGAACAACTCTACTTTGGCTGGTGAGCAGCCTCCTCCCGCGGAACCACGGGTTCTTCCGGTCGAGTGAGCGCTCCCACAAACGAAGAGATGCCTTTAATCCTTGTTGTCAAGCCACGGGCTCCAATTCGGGTACAGCACATGGTCCATTTCCTTCAAACGGGAGAAATTCCCGAAGAGCAAGAAGAAGGTGAAAGAGTAACCCGACGGGCCAGTATGTATCAGCTTGTCGATGACACTTTGTACAGAAGGAGGCCAAACGGGGTGAAATTGAAGTGAATCTATCAGGAAGATGGTATGAAGCTGTTGGCACAGATACATGAGGGTATGTGTGGCTCCCTGATACATCTCCAACATATCTATAATTTTTTATTGTTCATGCTATTATATTATCTATCTTGGATGTTTTATATGCATTTATATGCTATTTTATAGGATTTTTGGGACTAACCTATTAACATAGAGCCAGTGCCAGTTTCTGTTTTTTCCTTGTTTTTGAGTTTCACAGAATAGGAATATCAAACGGAGTCCAATTGACCTGAAATTTTACGGTGATTTTTTATGGACCAAAAGAAGTCCACGGAGCGCCGGAGGTGGACCAGAAGAGCCACGAGCCCACCATAAGGGTGGGGGCGCGCGCCCTACCTTGTGGCCGCCTCGTGGGTCCCCCTGACTTGTCCCCGACGCCAAAAATTCCTATAAGTAGTGAAACCTCTAAAAACAAACCTAGATCGGGAGTTCCGCCGCCGCAAGCCTCTGTAGCCAGGAAAAATCAATTGGAAGACCTTTCCGGCACCCTGCCGGAGGGGGAAACCATCACCGGTGACCATCTTCATCATCTCGACGGCCGACATAACGAGGAGGGAGTAGTTCACCCTCAGGGCTGAGGGTATGTACCAGTAGCTATGTGTCTGATCTCTCTCTCCCGTGTTCTTGATTTGGCATGATCTTGATGTACCGCGAGCTTTCTTATTATAGTTGGATCTTATGATGTTTCTCCCCCTCTACCTTCTTGTAATGGATTGAGTTTTCCCTTTGAAGTTATCCTATCGTATTGAGTCTTTAAGGATTTGAGAACACTTGATGTATGTCTTGCATGTGCTTATTTGTGCTGACAATGGGATATTCACGTGATCCACTTATTTGTGCTCACAATGGGATATTCACGTGATCCACTTGATGTATGTTTTGGTGATCAACTTGCGGGTTCAGTGACCTTGTGAACTTATGCATAAGGGTTGGCACACGTCTTTGTCTTGAATCTCCGATGGAAACTTCGGGCACTCTTTGAAGTTCTTTGTGTTGGTTTGAATAGATGAATCTGAGATTGTGTGATGCATATCGTATAATAAAACCCGCGGATACTTTGGGTGACAATGGAGTATCTAGGTGACTTTAGGGTTTTGGTTGATGTATGTCTTAAGGTGTTATTTTATTACGAACTCTAGGGTTGTTTGTGACACTTATAGGAATAGCCCAATAGATCGATCAGAAAGAATAACTTTGAGGTGGTTTCGTACCCTACAATAATCTCTTTGTTTGTTCTCCGCTATTGGTGACTTTTGAGTGACTCTTTGTTGCATGTTAAGGGATTGTTATATGATCCAATTATGTTATTATTGTTGAGAGAACTTGCACTAGTGAAAGTATGAACCCTAGGCCTTGTTTCAAAGCATTGCAATACCATTTTTGCTCACTTTTATCATTAGTTACCTTGCTGTTTTTATATTTTCATATTACAAAAACCTATATCTACCATCCATATTACACTTGTATCACCATCTCTTCGCCGAGCTAGTGCACCTAAACAATTTACCATTGTATTGGGTGTGTTGGGGATACAAGAGACTCTTTGTTATTTGGTTGCAGGGTTGTTTGAGAGAGACCATCTTCATCCTACGCCTCCCATGGATTGATAAACCTTAGGTCATCCACTTGAGGGAAAATTGCTACTGTCCTACAAAACTCTGCGCTTGGAGGCCCAACACGAGTCTACAAGAAGAAGGTTGTGTAGTAGACATCAAGCTCTTTTCTCGCGTCGTTGCCGGGGAGGTGAGTGCTTGAAGGTATATCTTTAGATCTTGCAATTGAATATTTTATTTTCTTGTTTTATCACTAGTTTGTTTCGTAAAAAAAAACTAAAAAATGGAATTGAGGTTACCTCATATGCTTCATCTTTTTAATGTCTTTCGTGAAAATGATGGAAAGGAAAATTGTGCTCTATTGTTAGAAGAAGAAGTCAATAAAATGCTTCGCACTAAATATTTGAATGATCAATGTTGTTACTGTGAATTATTTGAATATACATGATGTTAATGATATGCAAAGCTACAACCTTGGGGATGCTATTTTTAATGAAGATGATATTTTTAGTCCCCCAAGTTTTGATGAGCAAATTTATTATGATGAAAGCATGCCTCCTATTTATTATGATTATTGTGATGGCATGTATGCTATAAAAAATATTAATAACCATAAGACTTGTCATCATGATTTTAATCAAGTATCTCATGATAGTTATTTTGTTCAGTTTACTCCCACTATTATGAATGAGAATAAATTTGCTTATGTGGAGAGTAATAAAATTTCTATGCTGCTTTATGTGATAGCTATATTGTTGAATTCATTCATGATGCTACTGAAAATTATTATGAGAGAGGAACTTATGCTTGTAGGTATTCCAATAATATCAAGTTTCCTCTATATGCATTGAAAATCTTGATGTTGTGATTGTTTTGCCTTCCTATGCTAGTTGATTCTTGTTCCCATAAATTGTTTGCTCACAAAATCCCGATGCATAGGAAGTGGGTTAGACTAAAATGTTCTTGCCATATGATTCATGATGCTCTTTTTGCATTTCAAGTCTTTACTTCTATGTGAGCATCATTGAAATCATCATGCCTAGCTAAAAAGGCGTTAAAGAAAAGCGCTTGTTGGGAGACAACCCAATACTTTTACCTACTGTTTTTGTGTGTTCGCATGATTAATCTACTGTAGTAATCATGTTTTATAGCTTTTGTTCCAATAAAGTGCCAAGTAAAGCCTTTGGGATAGTGTTGATGATAGTTGATTTGATTATGTGCAAAAACAGAAAGTTTTGTGTCCATTGCAGAAAATTCAATAAATAACTGGAACATGATGATTAGCTGAAATTTTTACACATGATTGATATACAATTTTCCTACGTTGTCCTAATTTTTTAGAATTTTTAGAGTTCCGGAAGTATGGTGGTTGTCCAGATTACTACAGATTGTTCTGTTTTAAACAGATTCTGTTTTCCATGTGTTGTTTGCTTATTTTGATGAATCCATGAGTAGTATCGGAGGGTATGAACCATGGAGAAGTTGGAATACAGTAGATATAACACCAATATGAATTTAGAATGAGTTCACAATAGTACCTAAGTGGTGATTTGCTTTCTTATAGATTTTCTATTGAGTTTTGTGTTGTGAAGTTTTCAAATTTTGGGTAAGGATTTGATGGGCTATGGAATAAGGAGTGGAAAGAGCCTAAGCTTGGGGATGCACAAGGCACCCCAAGGTAATATTCAAGGACAACCAAGAGCCTAAGCTTGGGGATGCCCCGGAAGGCATCCCCTCTTTCGTCTTCGTCTATCGGTAACTTTATTTAAGGCTATATTTCTATTCACCAAATGATATGTGTTTTGCTTGGACCGTCATTTTATTTTGTGTAGATTTGGTTGCTATTATTTAGAATAAGTTTTAGTATCTTTTGTTTCAATAAAAAGGAGAAGTCTAGCGTTTACCATGCTTATTTTGCAAGTATATATGTTGTTGTTTGAAAACAGAAAGTTTTCTATCATTGTCTGAATTCTTGTGGAAAGTAAGAATGTGATAAAATCTTGAATTTTTTACGAAGTCAGCATGAATAATCCTCTGTAACGTGGAAATTTTTCAGAATTTTTGCGTTAGGGAAGTACGAGAACAATTCCACTCTTTACAGACTGTCATGTTTAGACAGATTGCTGTTATGTTTGCATTGTTTGTATATGTTTGCATGTTTAATGATTCTATTTGAGGATAGGAGTACTAAATATGCAGAGGCATTTAGTATGCAATGTTAAATTGTAATTTTAGTGATTTCATATAGTATGGAATGATAAGGTTTTGAGTTGATTTATACTAACTCATCTCACGAGTTCTTGTTGAGT
Source organism: Secale cereale (assembly GCA_902687465.1). Taxonomy (NCBI): domain Eukaryota; kingdom Viridiplantae; phylum Streptophyta; class Magnoliopsida; order Poales; family Poaceae; genus Secale; species Secale cereale. Next base: position 284,936,510 of record LR738710.1, read on the forward strand.
TTTTTTGTGGATGAAGTTCTTGAGATTTAGGGAAACCGCGACATGAGAGGAATTAAGGAGACACAAAATCTCAAGATTGGGGATGCCCAAGGCATCCCAAGATAATATTTCAAGAAGTCTCAAGCATCTAAGCTTGGGGATGCCCCGGTAGGCATCCCACCTTTCTTCATCAACAATTATCGGTTAGTATCGGTTGAGCCTAAGTTTTTGCTTCTTCACATGATATGTGCTATCCTTGCAATGTAATTTTATTTTGTTTTGATTTTTATTTGAATAAATTACTTAAGATCTGAAATTCTTAAATGAGAGAGGGTCTTCTCATAGCTACTTAATTATTTGACTACTCATTGATCTTCACTTATATCTTTTGGAGTAGTTTGTCAGTTGCTCTAGTACTTCACTTATATCTTTTAGAGCACGGTGGTGGTTTATTTTATAGAAATCAATGAACTCCCATGTTTCACTTATATTATTTTGAGATCCTATAAAACAGCATGGTAATTTGCTTGGGTTATGAATTTAGTCCTAATATGATAGGCATCCAAAGAGGGTATAATAAAAACTTTCATATATAGAGCATTGAATACTATGTGAAGTTTGACTCCTTGTAATTGTTTTGAGATGTTAAGATGGTAATATTAGAATCATGCTAGTGGTAGTTTTTGAGGTTAAAGAAATAATTGTGTTAAGGTTTTGTGATTCCCGTAGCATGCATGTATAGTCTCCTAACTATGTAACCGAATTGGAGCACTTTGTATTTTGAGTGTTTGTCTTTGCGTGAAGGTCAGTGGCGCGTGATGGTTAACTCCTACCAACCTCCCCCCTAGGAGCATGCGTCGTAGTACTTTGCTTCGAGAGCTAATAAAAATTTCGCAATAATTATGTGAGTTCTTTATGACTAATGTTGAGTCCATGGATTATACGCACTCTCACCCTTCCACCTTGCTAGCCACTCTAGTGCCGGACAACTTTCGCCGGTGCATAAAACCCTCCTTATACCTTCCTCAAAACAGCCACCATACCTACCTATTATGGAATGTCCATAGCCATTCCGAGATATATTGCCATGTAATTCCACCGTTCCGTTTATTATGACACGCATCATCATTGTCATATTGCTTTGCACGATCATGTAGTTGACATAGTATTTGTGGCAAAGCCACCATTCATATTTTTTATACATGTCACTCTTGATCATTGCACATCCCGGTACACCGCCGGAGGCATTCATATAGAGTCATATCTTTGTTCTAGTATCGAGTTGTAATATCGAGTTGTAAGTAAATAGAAGTGTGATGATCATCATTATTAGAACATTGTCCCATGTGAGGTTATAAAAAAAGTAGGCCAAAAGAGTCTCCTAAAAATGAAAAAATGAAAGAGAAAAAGAGACTCCAAAAAAAGAGGAGTCTTCAAAAAAAAGGGACAATGTTACTATCCTTTTCCACACTTGTGCTTCAAAGTAGCACCATGTTCTTCATGATAGAGAGTCTCATATGTTGTCACTTTCATATAATAGTAGGAATTTTCGTTATAGAACTTGGCTTGTATATTCCAACGATGGGCTTCCTCAAATGCCCTAGGTCTTCATGAGCAAGCAAGTTGATGCACACCCATTAGTTTTCTTTTGAGCTTTCATACACTTATATCTCTAGTGCATCCGTTACATGACAATCCCTACTCACTCATATTGATATCGATTGATGGACATCTCCATATTCCATTGATTTGCCTAGTTTATGTGAGACTTTCTCCCTCCTTTTGTCTATTACCACCTTCTATTCCACCCATAGTGCTATATCCACGGCTCACGCTCATGTCTTGTGTGAAGAGTTTAAAAGGTTTAAGAATGTTAAAGTATGAAAACAATTGCTTGATTAACACTGGGATAGGCATGATTTATACTTTGTGTTAAGAAGAGGGAGTATAAAGGACTATATGATTTTGTAGGGATAAATTTGTTTAGCCATGTTATTTCTGAAGCTTCATAGATTACTTTTTAGTATGCTTGAAGTATTATTGTTTTGATATTGATAAACTTTTATTTTGAGTCTTATGTATCTGAATATTCATGCCACAATAAAGAAGATTGCATTGATAAATATGATAGGTAGCATTCCACATCAAAAATTCTATTTTTATCATTTACCTACTCAAGGACGAGCAGGAATTAAGCTTGGGGATGCTTGATACGTATCCAACGTATCTATAATTTTTTATTGTTCCATGCTATTATATTATCTATCTTGGATGTTTTATATGCATTTATATGCTATTTTATAGGATTTTTGGGACTAACCTATTAACCTAGAGCCAATGAGAGTTTCCGTTTTTTCCTTGTTTGTGAGTTTCGCAGAAAAGGAATATCAAACGGAGTCCAATTGACTTGAAAATTTACGGTTATGTTTTATGGACCAAAAGAATTCCACGGAGCGTCGGAGGTGGACCAGAAGATCCACGAGTCCACCACAAGGGTGCCCCCCCCCCTCTAGGGCATGCCCCCTACCTTTTGGCCGCCTTGTGGGTCCCCCTCACTGGTCGCCTACGCCAAAAATTCCTATAAATAGGGAAACCTCGGAAAACAAACCTAGATCGGGAGTTCCGCCACCGCAAGCCTGTGTAGCCACAAAAAAAATTGGGAGCCCGTTCCGACACCCTGCCGGAGGGGGAAACCATCACCGGTGGCCGTCTTCATCATCTCTGCGGTCTCCATGACGAGGAGGGAGTAGTTCACCCTCAGGGCTAAGGGTATGTACCAGTAGCTATGTGTTTGATCTCTCTCTCTCTCTCTCTCTCTCTCTCTCTCTCTCTCTCTCTCTCTCTCTCTCTCTCTCTCTCTCTTTCTCTCTCTCTCTTATTCTTGATTTGGCACGATGTTGATGTACCGCGAGCTTTCCTATTATAGTTCGAGCTTATGATGTTTCTCCCCCTCTACCTTCTTGTAATGGATTGAGTTTTCCCTTTGAAGTTATCCTATTGGATTGAGTCTTTAAGGATTTGAGAACACTTGATGTATGTCTTGCATGTGCTTATTTGTGGTGACAATGGGATATTCATGTGATCCACTTGATGTATTTTTTGGTGATCAACTTGCGGGTTCAGTGACCTTGTGAACTTATGCATAGGGGTTGGCACACGTTTTCGTCTTGACTCTTCGGTAGAAACTTTGGGCACTCTTTGAAGTTCTTTGTGTTGGTTTGAATATATGAATATGAGATTGTGTGATGCATATTCTATAATCAAACCCGCGGATACTTGTGGTGACAGTGGAGTATCTAGGTGACATTAGGGTTTTGGTTGATGTGTGTCTTAAGGTGTTATTTTAGTACGAACTCTAGGGTTGTTTGTGACACTTATAGGAATAGCCCAATAGATCGATCAGAAAGAATAACTATGAGGTGGTTTCGTACCCTACAATAATCTCTTCGTTTGTTCACCGCTATTAGTGACTTTTGAGTGACTCTTTGTTGCATGTTGAGGCATTGTTATATAATCCAATTATGTTATTATTGTTGAGAGAACTTGCACTAGTGAAAGTATGAACTCTAGGCCTTGTTTTGAAGCATTGCAATACCATTTGTGCTCACTTTTATCATTAGTTACCTTGCTGTTTTTATATTTTCAGATTACAAAAACCTATATCTACCATCCATATTGCACTTGTATCACCATCTCTTCGCCGAACTAGTGCACCTATACAATTTACCATTGTATTGGGTGTGTTGGGGACACAAGAGACTCTTTGTTATTTGATTGCGGGATTGTTTGAGAGATACCATCTTCATCCTATGCCTCCCACTGATTGATAAACCTTAGGTCATCCACTTGAGGGAAAATTGCTATTGTCCTACAAAACTCTGTGCTTGGAGGCCCAACACAAGTCTACAAGAAGAAGGTTGTGTAGTAGACACACTTAGACATCACTCCTACATGTGATCAAGAGCCCTAGTTGGGAAAGCTTTCCGACAGGGTTTCTACTGGCCCACAGCCCTCCAAGATGCAACTGAGGTAGTCACCAAATGTGAAGCTTGCCAGTTCCACTCCAAGAACATCCATCAGCCAGCTCAAGCTCTCTATACGATCCCTTTATCCTGGCCATTTTTGGCCTAGGCGCTCGATATCTTGGGCCACTTCCCCGGTGTTGTCGGGGGACTTGAATTCTTGTACGTCGCCATTGACAAGTTTACAAAGTGGCCGGAAGTAGAGCCAGTGAGGAAGGTGACCACACAACCATCTGTCAAGTTCTTGAAAGGATTGATGTGCCATTTCGGAGTACCCGTCAGAGTGATCACCGATAATGCCACCCAATTCACAAGCCGCACATTCATGCAGTGCATCCAAAACCTTGGAAGCAAGGACTCATTTGCCTCTGTTGCTCATCCCCAAAGCAATGGACAAGCTAAGAGGATGAACGCTGAAGTGTTGCGTGGGCTCAAGACGAGAATTTTTGATAAGTTGCAGAAATGTGGCACACGCTCGATTGATGAGCTGTCGGTGGTTCTTTGGTCCCTCCGTACGACACCAAATCGAGCCACTGGCCAGACTCCCTTCTCCCTAGTATTTGGGGCAGAAGTAGTGCTCCCCACAGAACCCATATACGGGTCACCACGAGTACTTGCCTACGAGAAGTAGCGCAAGAGCAACTCTGGCATGATGATGTCGTGCTCCTCGAGGAAGATAATCTCCGGGCTGCTGTGTGTGCTACACTCTACCAGCAAGCCTTGTACTGCTATCATAGCCGCAGGGTTCATGCCCAGAGCCTTGAGGAAGGTGACCTTGTCCTTAGGCATGTTCAGTCCGCCAAGTGTTCCAACAAGTTGACGCCAAAGTGGGAAGGTCCTTACCGGGTAATACGAGTCATCACACCTGGTGCAGTCCGTCTAGAGACCGAAGATGGCATTAAGGTCCAAAACTCATGGAATATTGAGCATCTTCGCAAGTTCTACTCGTAAGGCGCGGCTGCCGGGCTCCGCCCCGGCAGCCATATTTTGTACAAGCCTTGCTGATGTGCATGTAACCCTTCATACAAAGCCAGGCGCAGACCCTGTGCAAAGATAATAAAACGAAGCGCTGGCACCTAAAACCCTGCATGCATGTTTATTTTAGCATGATTCTGCCATGATCATTTAGAAAGAAGTCGTATGCTGCTTTTTGTCCCCCTGTGCTAACTATAGGGCCCCTGCCATGGATAAAATCACAAGGAGAAGAAGTGAGAACAAGCTTGCATATCGGCCCTCCCCGACAACATGAAGCACATAAGTCCCCTTTTTAGTCATTCATAATGTACCTTTGTGTGGCAGGCTTGTGCGTAGAAAAACCTTGACACCCTCCAACATTTATGCTCCAATCTTTTGACTCAAAGATTATTTCGATTAGGATGGTCGTAGTGGCATTTGGAAAAAAGTTTCACAAGGGGCCAGTTCCCTTCCATGCTCTTAACCCGCCAGGTTGAGCCTCGCGGTTGCAATGGAAGGGACCGGCAAGATACCTTGCCGGAAAACCTTGTTTACTTGAGAGTATAGAGGAGTCTTTCCTCTGCATGGACATGATACATGCACAAGTGTCCGGCAAGCATGTCTTTTTTCATTAATACGCAAATAAACAAGTACAACATGGATGGGGGATTACATAATTTAAACTAAAATTTGGCAGATGCCTACGTCTTTTAGATTAAAAAAGATAAGTGCCCCGTCATGCCTTTCTTGTCCCTCTCCTCCTAGGAACTATAGGGGGGTGAAGAAGGAAAAGGAGTGCCTGGGCAGAAGCCCAGCCTGACCCCGTCAGGGCCCGCGGGACGCAGCCTGATAAGATCGGGAGGGTGTGGATGAAGGCGATGGACGGGGGGAGCGTCTAGCTGATGCCCTGGTCACCACCGCCAGGACCATAGGAATGCGGTAGGAGGGACACCGGCAGGGAAAACGGAGCCGGAGTCCATGGGGAAGCCTGCTGGGATCCAGCTGGAGAAGGCGGAGACATCCACACCCAACACCCCGGCAAATTGCTCTGCCGAGGAGAAGACCATGTGCAGATGATGGTGTTGCCGGCACCTATCTGATGGTGACGGTGCGTCCAGCGCTGAGCTGGAGTCTGAGCCGCCGTCCTCCCGCTCGGCACCGTCGCCATCACCGTCATTGTCCTCCTCGTCGATGTCGCCCAAGGAGGAGCTTTTGTCATCGATCGAGCTCTCCGCGCATCACCCTAAGCAAGCACCCGAATGCCCGAAGACCTTGATCAAGAGCAAGTTGGCCTCCATTAATTTAAAATGGTAAACGTGTCTCGCCACCAATCTATGGTCACAAGCAAAGGTTTTCCAGCCACGTTAGAGAAGAATGACATGGGGCGCTGGGAATTCCACATCCGCCCGCATGCTGCCATTACAGCAGCCCCTCATGTGGAGCTTCAATCCTGGCGGTTGTTCTATCTCCATCACCCTTGCAAAAGGAGTAGGAAGCCGAAGGCGGCTATGCGGGGGCACGCAGCTTGACGATGAACTCCAACGGCTGGTCCCCGACGTGGCCTTCCATTGGGGCCAGGGTGGCTGGGGGAGGAGTAACCAGAGCACCACCACGCCTCCTCGGCCCCAAGCGCCATGGTGGCAGCGCCCACGTCCCACGGCGCCACCTCGCGCGCTGGATTCTGCCCCTGCATCCCCAGCTGGGGCAGAGGGGCGCTACCGAGAAGAGACCCTTGTCTCCATCGCTGGAGCTCGCCCACAGCCTCTTCCCCTCACCATGGTGGGAGAAGGGTACAAGCAGAAGAATAAGGAGGAGACATGTGTGGGTGAGCCCCTTGCCCGCGCCTCCTTTTATAGGAGGGCATGGCCGGGGGCTGGCTCCTCACCACCCAGAAGGCAACCGCCCCACTCAGCCAATCCAGTCCCTCTACATCGTTGACGACGTCCAGAATCAACGACCGCCCTCTTGCGCCTATCCACGACACTGGGTTTTCTGCCATGGCACTCATTCCTGCACCCTACGCGTCCGCCACCAACCCTGCACAATGCATGCAGCGTACGTGGCGAAAACGGTAGGCGTAGTGGGATCAGTAAAATGGCAGTTACCTTCCCACGAAGGTGGGCGGCATGCGGGACACTATGTGGATTACCCCACGTCGTTCAACGTGACTCGCGGGAAAACTGGAAACTGATTCAATCACAGGTTAATGAAGAAGCAAGGAAGATATCAAGAGAGACATAAATCCCGTATCAGCATGGCTCAGGTGCTCGCCTGCGTATTTGTTGGGGCCTACCCCAATGATGCCCAGTACCACGTATGGGCTAGGCCCGGGGGCTCCTGTCGGTGCAACAAACATTCACGTTTGTTGCCCGGACTCATACACAAGCATGTCGGCGTCACATGTCCGCCACCAGCATCTAAAGCAAGGCCAAGCCAGAGAAACCACTATTTGAAATCAAGGAGCGGATCAAGGAGACCAAGTCAATGTGCGAGATCGCAGAACATGCCTTAGGAAGGATTCACTTGTCGGGCAGGAGGGCCTGGCCAGGTCGAGACCACCCCAAGGACAAGTCCGAGATCGCCCAGGCAGGCTTTCCGGGGCAGCCAAGAGCAGAAGTTCCCGCCAAGCCACCACTGCTCCACCACATTGCAACGCAAATCACCCATCAGTGCGGTGTCAAGCCTCCAGATGATTAAGTGGCCTCCACTAAGCATGTGGCGGCCCGTTGGAAGACAGATTACACCCATTTGACACTTGTCCAAAGGCGTGTCAAGCAAATAAGTAGAAGATGATTAAGCGGCATGGCAGGCTTGCCAGGCTTCAACCTCAGCACGACACCTAGAAGTGCATTTAATGCACTTTGTCCTAACTGTCAGAGTTAGGTATGATAGCACTGTTAGCTATTTAATCACTGTATAAAGACTGTTTTGCCATTGTGGTTTCCCCTTGAGGTATAAAAGGAGGTCCAAGGCAACCTGGAGAGGGATTCGGACCCTTGCACACTTGTACGCGCGTAGCTGCTCTCCCCGAGGCCACCTTGTCGGGCTTGAGCGTTGCGTGCTCATCGTGTTCCTCCATCAAATCCACCAAAAAGCATGAGTATGGTTTTATGCCTCACAGCGGCCCGAACCTAGGTAAAAACCACCCGTGTCATCGCAGTCGCGCTGCCTCATGGCCTCCTCTCTTTGTGCAAGGTGATCTCCCCCTCGCCGAACACAAAGGGGCTCAAGGCCCCATAGGAGATCGTGTTCTCCCACGACAGAATATGATGTGCGAATTAAGCATGTCAGAAGTGACAATGGAACTGAGTTCAGAAATACTCATATTGCTGAATTTCTCGATGATCATTGTATTACTCATGAGTTCTCTGCCGCATACACTCCCCAGCAGAATGGAGTCGTTGAACGAAACAATAGAACTCTCATTAAAATGGCGAGAACTATGCTCACTGAGTACAAAACTCATATTCGCTTCTGGGTTGATGCTATTAACACTGCTTGTCATGTTATCAATCGTGTTTATCTTCTCAAGTTCCTTAAGAAAACTTCATATGAGCTTATCACTGGCAAGAAACCAATTTTTTTCTTATCTACGTGTTTTTTGTGCACCTTGTTACATTCTTGATATGAATTATTTTTCCAAGTTTGCACCTAAGGCACATGAAGGTTTTCTTCTCGGTTATGGCTCAAACTCGCATACATATCGTGTCTATAACTCTCACCACATGAAAGTTATGGAAATGGTAAATGTGTGGTTTGATGAATCTAACGGCTCCCAAAAGGAGCACCTGCCAAATGTGATGGATGAACCACTAATATCAGATGTTATTCGGCAAATGGCTATTGAGGGCGTCAAGCTTGTTGAAGGAAATGCACCTGAGTCCTCTGATGATGATGTTCCTATGACTCAAAGCAGAACTCGTCAAGCTACTGCTGAAGCAAATGCTCCTCCGAATGGAAATGGCAACCAAAATCCAGGTGCCGATCAAAAATGGCATCTTGAAGAAAACGCTGAGACAAACGACGAAGAAAATGAGAATGGTCATCATGATGAAAACGCTCATCCTCGCGTGGCAAATCGAGTTGATCCTTCATTAATTCTTGATGAGATTAGGAATCCAGGTTATTGACCAACAACTTGTTCACGCACTCGTTTAGCTAACTATTGTGGCAGTTCCTCATCTGTTTCATTGGTAGAACCTACCAAGTATGAAGAAGCCATGAATGATCCAGATTGGATGAATGCCATGCAAGAGGAGTTGGTGCAATTCGAACTAAATGACGTGTGGGAATTGGTTGACAAACCGAATCCTAAGAAGCACAATATGATCGGCGCAAAATGGATATTCCGCAATAAGCAAGATGAAAATGGCATTGTTGTGAGAAACAAAGCATGTCTTGTTGCTCAAGGGTACACACAGGTAGAAGGTATTGATTTCGGTGAAACATATGCTCTTGGTGCACACCTTGAGGCAATTCGCATTCTTCTCGCTTATGCAAATTACAATGATATCTTGCTTTATCAAATGGATGTGAAAAGTGCTTTCCTCGATGGGGAAATTGATGAGGAATTTTATGTTAGACAACCACCTGGCTTTGAACATCTTGAGTTTCCTAACGAACTTTTCAGGTTGAAAAAGGCTCTCTACGGGCTGAAGCAAGCTCGTCGAGCTTGGTATGACACCTTGAAGAAGTTCTTACTCGATAAAGGGTTCAAGCTAGGATCCACTGATTCCACACTTTTCACTCGTGATGTTGATAATGATATATTAGTACTCCAAATCTATGTGGATGATATCATCTTCGGTTGTACTAACAATGCTTGCAGCTTAGAGTTCGAGAAAATGATGTCTGATAAATATCAAATGTCTATGATGGGTGAACTCAAGTTCTTTCTCGCACTGGAAATTCGTCAACGGGCAAATGAAACTTTCATATCTCAGGAGAAATATCTGAAAGAATGCCTGGAGAAGTTCAAAATGCAAGATTCCAAAATGAAGGGCTATAAAACCCCCATGCCCACGAATGGTAAGCTGGATGTAGATGTATACGGTAAGGATTACGATCAGAAGGCTTATCGTTCAACAATTGGTTCTCTTCTTTATCTATGTGCATCCAGACTTGACATTATGTTGAGTGTTTGCATGTGTGCCCGCTATCAAGCTGCACTAAAAGAATCGCATCACCAAGCGGTCAAGCGCATTCTGAGATATTTGGCTCACACCCCCATCTTATGTTTATGGTATCCTAAGGGAGCATAGTTTGATCTCGTTGGATATTCAGACTCGGATTGGGTTGGTGACTTGGTTGACAGGAAATCTACTTTGGGGACATCTCATTTCCTCGGTAGATCTTTGGTCTGTTGGTCATCAAGGATGCAGAATTGTGTATCTCTCTCCACGGCTAAGACCGAATATATTGTTGTTGGCACTTGTTGCACTCAGTTATTGTGGATGAAGCAAACATTGAAGGATTATGTCATCAAGGCCAAGCTTATTCCTCTATATTTTGACAATGAGAGTGCATTCAAAATTGCACATAATCTTGTGCAGCATTCTCGCACGAAGCATATTGTCATCAGACACCATTTCATTCGCGATCATGTTTCTCGATAGGATATTTTCATCAATCACGTCAAGGCCGTTGCTAAGGATGGGCTGCTGCGTTGATGCATGGCATGCGAGCAGGTCCGCTTCTTTGACGAGCCGAGTTACGTATAGCGTAACAAGCTAGCTACTACCAATGCCACGTGAGGTGTGAGTGCATTATGTAGTCTACTACCAGGACGGATGCCCATGTGACGTGTGAACGCTTCTGCTAGGAAAAAGGATTCGAGGTATTAATCCAACGATCAAAAGCAACCTAATCGAGCGGAGGGCGAGGCGGCTTACTTTTCCCTGGCATCAGCCGGGTGATTTGTAGTAGCGGCCTTAAAAAAAGATCTGACCATTACCAAAAATTAACAAAGGCTCAGAAACACTCACAAAAAACTAGAGGAACTACCAAACCAGTTAAGATAATTTTGAACGGGCAAGGCAATATTCAGAAACAGGAGAAATACAATATTTGAAAGTAGTGATGATTAAGGATGGCAATTTTATCCATGGACATGGGTATCCATGGATATCCGATCGAATGGATAGGGTTTGGATAAGGATGGCAATGGGTCGGGTTTGGATCGGGTTGAACAATATCAAATCCATATCCATATTCATGAAGACAATCTTTGCCCGTCCATGAAAAAATCCATGGGTGAAAAATTGTGTCCATGTCCAAATCCGATGGATATCCATACCTACTGGATATCCATTAGGTCCTCTCTAGACATATAAATAAGACATAACACGATGTTAACATAAACTCTTCCATTCTTCACTTCGTGGCAGACTAGACTTCACTTATGATAAATCAACGTCCACTAACAACATAAGATCATTTAGTATTTTTCTAACAGATGAGAATGACGAGTCAGTTAACAAGGAGATAAAAATAAGGGAAGGGCGTTGGGTATGTTACAGAGGGTATAGAATATCAACTAATAAAAGTTATGACGGGGATTATCTAGTTTCTTTTGCATGTTTTGGATAACAAAGTGTAAAATTGCAGTGGGACATGTGACTGTGGGGTAGGGAGAGCAGATTTTTGCCCATTAAGTCATACTATCTGGTCGGATTTGGATATACCCATGGATACAAGATTATATCCATGCCCTACCCGTGAGCAATCGGGTTGGGTTTGGGCGCTGCCCGTGGACACAAAAGCATATCCAAACCCTATTCATTCGGGTCGGATATCCATGGATAAAATTGTCATCCTATGTTTTTGTGTCCATGGGCAGCGCCCAAATTCGACCCGATTCCTCGTGGGTAGGGCATGGATATAATCTTGTACCCGTGGGTATATCCAAACCCGATCCGATAGTATGACTTCATGGGCAAAAATCTGCTATCCCTACCCCGCAGTCATATGTCCCACTGTAATATTACACTTTGTTATCCAAAACATGCAAAATAAATTACACAACCCCCGTCATAACTTTTATTAGTTGACATTCAATCCCCTCTGTAACATACCCCAACGCCCTTCCCTTATTTTTATCTCCCTTTTAAATGACTCGTCATTCTCATCTGTTAGAAAAATACTAAATGATCTTATGTTGTTAGTGGACGTTGATTTACCAGAAATGAAGCATGGCCTGCCATGAAGTGAAGAATGGAAGAGCTTATGTTAACATTGTGGTATGTCTTATTTATATGTCTAGAGAGGACCCAATGGATATCCAGTGGGTATGGATATCCATTGGGTTTGGACGTGGACATAATTATTCACCCATGGAATTTTTCATGGGCGGGCAAAGACTTTCTTTATGGATATGAATATGGATTCAATATTGTTCAACTCGATCCAAACCCGACCCATTGCCATCCTTAGTGATGATAGGGTGAGCGATGGTTCCAAACGAAAAATGGCTTGGAAGTAAAACTGACTGCTCAACGGAACAAAGTAGGGTTGAAAAATACTACCTCCGTCCTACAAAATTGAGTCACTTATTTTGAGATGAAGGGAGTATAAAGGTAAGTCAACTTGTACTGGTTACATAGAAGCAAATTGATACAACTAAGAAGCACCCAACAAAATATGAGGTATGTCAAAGTGAAATATTTGGTTCCACGGATCCGGAACAGAAATAACGGTGGTTCCAAAGAGGGTTTGATCTCCAAGCATGAAGGCTTTTGCGTCTTGTTCCTCGTAAGAGATGTACCGTAGAGACGAGATAATAGCATCTATCATCCTCATACTTGTTGGCTATGTCCACAACAGTCCTCATACTCAGGAAGTGCTTCAATACAATCCTCATATTTGAAAATACGTTGTGTATACAGTCCTCAAACTTGGGACAGCAGTCCCGAGCCCTTCGTCGTGCACGTATTATGTATAGTGCGACCTGCCAGCGGGCCAAGTCTCTCTATGCGGGACCCAGCTGTCAGCTAGTGCGGGAAATAAATATGACATTAAAAAATGGACGAGCACCGTGAGTGTTCGGGCCACAAACTGGTCGGGGCCGCTGCTAAGAGCAAGTCTAGTAGAGCCCTCAAACCCCCAAACCCTTAAAAATAACCGTTTTTTTACAGTTTTCGTCCGAAAAACGGCGTAGACTAGAACCCTTAAACCCTTAAACCCGTAAATATTTTTAGAGGTCCAACCCTCAAACGCCATCGCAGCCTGTAGAAGTGAGGGTTGGGGGGAGTTTCTCCCCCCGACCTGCACTCCACTTCATCGCGAGCGCGGGAGGGAAGTTCCTCCTGTCCGCAGCCGCCCCGCCCTCGATCCGCCGTCGCCGCCCCGCCCTCCGCCGCCTCCGCCCCGCCCCGGCCCCCCTCCGCCGCCGTCGCCCCGCCCTCCGCCGCCTCC
>LR738710.1:284950120-284968715 GCA_902687465.1 Secale cereale
CGAGCGCCGCCGCCCCGCCCCGGCCGCCCCTCCCAGCGCCGCCGCCACGCCGGCCCTCCGCCGCCCCGTACCGGCCGCCCCTCCCAGCGCTGCAGGTTCAATTTTTTGCTTTTTTCTTCATTTATACATTTTTGCTTTTTTTCTTCATTTTTACATTTTGGCACTCACATTGTAGATGGTGTTGAACAACGCCGACATGGATTCGTTGTCCGATGCGTCGGATTGGTCGTCATCCGACGATTCGGACATTGACGAGTTGTTGCAAGACGACGACGTTGAGATGATGAGCCTCCTCGTCGATGTGCAAGCGTTTGAAGATCGCGTGAAACTTATGGATCAAAGGAGAGGGTCGACGATGGGGCGACTCACCATCTACCGGAACCGTGCTCTTGGACACGAGCATTTGATGCAAGACTACTTCGCGGAGGTACCTACATACCCTGCTCGTCTCTTTCGCAGAAGGTACCGAATGCGTCGTAGTTTGTTTGTGAAGATTGTCAACGATTGTGAGGCTGCCTCCTATTACTTTACGCGTCGTAGATCCGCCGCCGGTATCCAGCTCGGTTTTGGGACAAGAAAACCTTGGTGAACATCATGAAATGTTGTGTGATTCTACACAACATGATCCTAGAGGATGAGAGAGGGTTAAACCTCCCTTGTTTCTATGACAATGTTGGTACGCGTGTGCAACCGGAAAGAAACCCTTCTCGCACACACGCCTTTCTTGAAGCACATCGTGAGATTGAGGATGCAAGCACTCATGGTCGTCTCCGGGATGATCTAGTTGAGCACCACTGGCAGTTGGATGGACGGCGTATTGGCCCATGATGTATCTTTGTTTTACTTTTCTATGTCCTATTTGATTCGAACAATTGTTGTGATAAGTTGAATAATTATTGTTTTATTCGGTGCTGTAATAATAACTAGAATGATTATTGTTTTATGTCAAATGTGATTGAATTTGTGATATGTCATATGATGAAATGTGATGAAATGTGTGATATATGAAATGACAGTTTTAAGGGTTGGGGCAAAGACTAGAACTCTCAAACCCAACCCTTGGAACGGAATATTCCGATATAAGGGTTGGGTTTGAGGGTTCTAGTCTTTGCCTCTGTTTCAACCCTTAAAAGTGTCAAAACTGGGCAATTCTCAACCCTTAAAACTGATTTTACATTTAAGGGTTTAAGGGTTCTACTAGAGATGCTCTAACCATCTCAACCGAGGCTGCTTGTTGATTATAATTGAGCATGCGTGTCCTCATTTCTGGAGTACCTCGAGCGCCTGCATGCATTTTTGTTTACTCCTTTGGTGTGACCGTTTCATGTTCGTTCGCTCACTGATAATTATAAGAGGAAATGCATAATGTTGTAGTACTTGAATACAAAATTTGTATTTGAAATGCACATGGTTCATATTGTTTACTCCTTGGCAACGTAATATATTCATTCAAATAAACAAACTGGACAAACAATTTGTACGTAGAAGACAAAAAATGCACATGGTTCATATCTGAAATATATTCACTCAACTAAAAGGAAACCGAGTTATTCTAGACAAAATAACCTGTACTTTATTAGGTTTTTGCAAGAGATTAATTTATTATGCCTTTGCATATTTGGAATAGAAAACTAGCATGAGAAAATCTACTAAAATTAGTCCACCCACAGAATGAGAATAAATATAAAACATCAAAAAATAGTCCAAAGTGTTCCTTCACTTAATAAGTAATTAAATGTCTCTTACCAGAACATAGTTAGTAAAAGTTTTTTATTTTATAAGTGACCACTGTTCCGAGTTTCCGACGTCTGAGTAAAGATTTTTCATGCACGAGATAAACTGTGACAAGCGAAAGTAATTATTCAATAATATAAATGACACTACATTCAATAATATAAATGAATTATGTTTGTCTGTTCATACAAATATAAATAATGTGCATCTCAGATGTTGCAACCATAGATAGTAGCACGTTGGCTAGCTTGCCCGTGCACTTATCCTGTAGTCGCAGGTTCGAAACCTCCACTGTATATCAGCATTTTTTATTTATTTTCAGCCACACACTGACAGGTGGGCCTCACTCAGACAGAGAGAGAGAGTTGCTCTCGCTATACACAATACATAGATGATGACGAAGCTCAGGACTGCTCTCTTTTTTTGACGGGAAAAATGGGATCTTTATTGCATCAGTGAAATACGGTTACAATCAGCAATGAAGCTGCTAACAAGGAAGGGAGGACATGAGTCCGTCCAACAATCTGACACTGCTAAGGAGGTAGCTCGTTTTGCACAAAGATCCGCAGAGCCATTAAGGACCCTGGTAGTATGCTGAATCGAAAAAGAAGCGAAATCTAAGGTTCTGTCCCTAATTTCATCGAAGATAGGCGCCAACAATGATCATCCGTTGTGACGCGATAGCCAGAGGTTTACGACCTCTAAACAATCAACCTCCATAACAACATGCGAGAAACCTCTGAGTTGAGCAAAAATAACTCCCTCTCGCAATGCTTGTACTTCGGCGATAAGTGGATCTGTAACACCAGGCAGAGGTTTGCACCATGCACCCATGAACGAGAGGTGAGAGCGTACAACGCCTCCTGCTCCTCCCACTTGTGCCTGCGTATCGATAGCTCCGTCTAAGGATCATATACACAATGTATTTTCAGGTATAAGGATCGTACTGGAGCACTTTCTAAGTATGAGGACCATTTTGGACCTAGCCAACAAGTATAAGGATGATAGATGCAATTATCTCCGTAGAGACAGATCTTCGTATTCAAATGAAAGAAAAAAACGGGAAGAGCAAACAGCTGACCGCAACCAACAGTTATAAACACATCTGCATAAATGATCAGAAAACTGCAGGGAAAACTAAATTCAGAACGTTCTCATACCACCAGGTAACCTGGAAATATAACCGGAGGCATACAAAGGTACCAATAAGTTCAATATGCTTACATCTCCTATGCTTATTGAAAGCTAAAGGAGGTTTGTCTTTTGTTTACCCTAAAACCAATTTTCCATTGTGTCCAAAATAAAAACTAGTTGCCCTTGATTTCAATGACCATCTCATATCTAGTTAGCCTTGGCCTCAATGACCCTCCTCGCAAATGATGGCAAACAAAATGATGCAGTGTGGAACTGAAAATAACATGAAGTAAGATAACAGTAGCACAAGTTATTGCAAGGGCAGCAGTCAGAGCAAAAGCATACCTCCGAATTGTAGAACTTCAGTGGCCCTTTCGATTTTGTGGAGTATTCGTCCTCCTCAATGTTAAAAACAGGATGCTGGAAATCAACACTAGGGCCGTCCGTGGAGCAAAGCATGAAACCTATCACTCCGCTGAAATGAAGAAACGTGAACTCAGGGGCTAATTAAAGGAAAACCAGTTCGGTCACATAGACAGGACCAGTTGAGAAATACCTAGGGTATGTAGGTACTGTAGTCCATGCATAGTTAACTGAGCCTTTGAAAAGTTGGCGACAGTTAGTGACAATATCTTCTATAATGTGCATATGCAGCCATATGCTCTCTGCTTGGGTGCAGACAACTCCACCTGGACGCAAAGCTCTGGACACAGACTGGAAGAAAGGCTTCTCAAAAAGCTCTTGAGCAGGACCTGTTTAGGTAAAAACGTTGATTAATCACCAAGGGCAGGAAGACAAATATGGAATTGGATTACAACAATCACCTATTGGATCAGAGGAATCAACAATTACTGCATCATAAGTACCCTCTGGAGCATTTTTCAAAAAAGCAACACCTGCGTAAGAGAGAAATTAACAAAACAGAAAATGTTATGGCACGGAAATATGTATCAGATAGATCTGGAAGAAGATACTCGTCAGTAAACTGAGCACTTAACAACATTCGCAATTTGCATTGGAACAGTAAAAACAAGGACATGTCCCAATCAATTATGCCAAGATATGGAACCATGGACACAACAAGCAGACACTTATCAGTGCAAACTCCCAATGTAGCATTCCAACAATCCCAGATAAGAGACTTCATTTATCTCATAACTCGACTCTACTGTGAGTGTGTGCAGTTGTGCCCTACCAGAAAAGTGAAAAAAAATCAAGTATATTCACAATCACAATGCATTGAACAGCGGTAGAGAATAACGTTAACCAGTCAATAGTCGAGCAGTAACTCATTAGGATAAGGTAACAGATAAAACATAGTGAGTAGTTAACACAAGTGGTAGTACTGGTAGAATCAAAAGGTTCCTTATAGATTGAACCACTCGGTTACAAAACTGAGGGCTCGATCCTAGCCATATTAACACTAGTAGTACCAGAATCAAAGGTTCCTCATGTAGCTATATACTGAGCCACTCAGCTGCAAGATAGTAGGCTCAGTCATTGCAATTAAACCACATCATTGGTATGCACATGGTACATGCTCCTTACCATCTCCAATGTGCAAGGCCACACGAGGATCTTCAAATCCAAGAGCCAGATGAGGAAAAAATTGCTTGGAGACCTGCATAATTGGACAGACAAAAACACAAGTCTAATTACAGAGACAAAGTAAATACATGTTCATGAATTATTCTGTAAATAATTTCAGCTAACAAACATGTCCTGGATTTTTAAATATCACAGCAGAGAATACTGCTTCACAAAAGAAACAATTTTTAATGCGTTGGTCTCTTGTCAGCATATAACTTGGTGCTTCATCCATGAAATAGATTAAGCCCATTCCTAAAATATGGTAACGGAGGCATGTTCTGAACTCCTGGCTTATTTGCTCTGATAGCATACGAGTAGTGTATCTTGATTTTTTCCCCATGGGCCAGGTTATATACAAGAAGAGATGCCACTTAAGCATAAAACGCCCTAGAGAAGACACTACTGTTATGCCTATGACTTCCAAATAGCAGGCGGTAAGGATCCAAAGCTAGGGATAGGGCAATAGCCTTCATCAAACTGCCAGCAGGGTCTAATCTTGAGGTGGTAAAGAGGCTCCGAGTTAATAGTGTTGAGTATATGTGTTATGTGCATATTGTGTATTGGGCCCACCTCCTAGTTACTTGTATAGTCGAGGTCGTGGTCCATCGTTGTACATCATATATACGTGCGATTGCACCCGATCAATACATCGTGCAATTCCATCATCATACATGGTATCAGTTTAATAACTCCACCACCATTGCTTCTTTTCCTTTTCAGTTGATTCATAGTGACGTGTGGACCTCTCCCGTTCCTAGTAATTCGGGCTACTTACATTATCTGGTTATCCTTGATGACTATTCTCATTATGTGTGGACTTCCTTTGCGGCGAAGTCGGATGTGCTTTCCACCTTGACGGTTTTTTACTCCTATGTCAGCACGCAGTTTGGGCGTCCCATTCTTGCTCTTCAGACTGACAATGGAAAAGAGTTGACAACCTTGCCTTCCGCACCTTTCTTTCGCATCAAGGCACAATTTTTCATCTCTCTTGCCCGTATACTTCACAACAAAACGGTCGATCCGAACGCGTCCTTCGCACTCTGAATGACTGAGTTCGCACGCTCATGTTTCATGCCAACGTGCCGCCTCGCTTCTGGCCTGATGCACTCGCTACCGCGTCGCTCCTTCTTAATCTCCGGCCATGCCGCCCGCGTTGGAACTACGCGCCTCATCACCTCCTCTTCGGTACGCCACCCTCTTATGATGGTTTGCGTATTTTTGGGTGTTTATGTTATCCTAGCACTGCCGACACTTCTCCTCATAAACTTGCACCGCGCTCTGTCGCATGCATCTTCCTCGGCTACCCTCCCAACTCCAAGGGCTATCGGTGCTACGATCCTGTCTCCCATCGCGTGTTCACTTCCCGGCACGTTTACTTTGATGAGCATGTGTTTCCGTTTCAGCAGGTACCTCTGGCCGTCTCTCCATCGCAAGTCGCTGACGGCGTCGGCTCATCGGCACCTCAACCAGTACGCTAGCGTGCCGCCCTCGGCCCACCCCTGGCTTTGAGGCACGTCACCAACCCGCGGCTGCCTTCGGGTCCGGCGCTGAGCTTCCCAGCCCCATGGACTCCTCGACACCGCCTTCCGGCTCGGCGTCCCCCTCGACGCCGCCATCCAGCTCGACGTCCCCCGCGGCCTCTCTCGCCGGCTCGGCATCGCCGACGGCCTCGGCCGCCTCCTCGCCGCTGTCGCCCGATGGGTCGGCCCCGCTCGTGGACTCGGCTCCCGCGGCGCCGTCCTCCGCCGACCCGTCGACCTCAGCCGCGGCCTCGACGCCCTCTGGTGCGTCCTCACCGGTGGCTACGGGTCCTCCACCACCTGCGGTTGGTCCGGTTACCCGCACGCGTGGTGTTTTTCGACCGAGCCTGCGGTATGCTTCGGATGAGTACGTCCACACAGCATCCACCTCTACGTCGTCGCCTTTGTCGTCCTCCATTCGAGCCGCTCTTCGTGACCCGCTCTGGATGGTTGCGATGCAAGAGGAGTTTGACGCCTTGCAGCACAATCGGATGTGGCAGCTTGCTCCCCGTCCCCGGCACGCGAACGTGATTACCGGGAAGTGGGTCTTTAAACACAACCTCTGTCCCGATGGTACCCTTGACCGCTATAAAGCGCGTTGGGTTGTTCGTGGCTTTCGGCAGCATGCTGGCGTCGACTTCACCGACACTTTCGCTCCAGTGGTTAAGCCCGGGACGATCCGCACGGTTCTCCACCTTGCGGTCTCTCGCGCCTGGCCGGTGCACCAGATGGACGTCTCCAACGCCTTTCTTCACGGTCATCTCGAGAAGCAGGTCTTCTGTCAGCAACCCACGGGGTTCGTTGATTCGACACACCCCGACCATGTGTGTCTGCTTTCGCGGTCCTTGTATGGGCTCAAGCAGGCCCCTCGCGCCCGGTACCAGCGCATCGCGGCGTTTCTTCATCAGCTTGGGTTCCGCTCTACACGCTCCGATGCGTCGATGTTTGTCCATCACCAGGGCTCCGACACTGCATATCTGCTCCTCTACGTCGACGACATCATCCTGCCGGCATGTACGGCTGGCCTCCTCAGTCAGCTCATTGATCGTCTTCGCGCTGAGTTTGCCATCAAGGACTTGGGTCCTTTGCACTACTTCCTCGGTGTTGAGGTGGTGTGCCGTTCGGATGGCTTCTTCCTTCACCAGCGGAAGTATACTCATGAGCTTCTTGACCGTGCTGGCATGCTTAATTGCAAGCCCGCCGCCACGCCTGTTGACACAAAGGCCAAGCTCTCTGTCACGGATGGTTCTCCTGCTTCAAATGTTGCTTTTTACTGGTCCATTGTTGGGGCTCTTCAGTACCTCTCCCTCACTCGACCAGAGCTCCAGTACGCAGTTCAGCAGGTGTGCCTTCATATGCATGCACCTCGGGACGTTCATTGGGTCGCTATCAAGCGGATTCTCCGCTATATTTGTGGCACTATGGATCTCGGCATCACGTTGCACGCCTCCGCTGACACCGGCCTCACCGCATACTCCAATGCTGACTGGGTCGGCTGCCCCGACACCCGTCGCTCCACTTCGGGCTACTGTGTCTTCCTTGGACCATCACTTATCTCGTGGTCATCCAAGCGGCAGCCTAAGGTCTCCCGTTCCAGCGATGTGGCCAATGTCGTCGCCGAGTGCTCCTGGCTTCGTCAACTTCTCTTGGAGCTTTCGTGTCATGTCGACAGGGCAACGGTGGTCTACTGCAACAACGTCTCGGCCGTCTACCTCTCCACCAACCCGGTTCATCATCGTCGTACCAAGCACATTGAGTTAGATATTCATTTTGTTCGAGATCAGGTGGCTCTTGGCCATATTCGTGTTCTACACGTTCTACATCCCAACAATTTGCAGATATCATGACCAAGGGCTTGCCTACGACGTCATTCGAGGAGTTCTGGTCCGGTCTTTGCGTCAGCAATGGCGTCGCTTCGACTGCGAGGGGTGTTGAGTATATGTGTTATGTGCATATTGTGTATTGGGCCCACCTCCTAGTTCCTTGTATAGTCGAGGTCGTGGTCCATCGTTGTACATCATATATACGTGCGATTGCACCCGATCAATACATCGTGCAATTCCATCATCATACAAATAGAACTCTTGGTTATTGCATTAATTATATGGTAATGAATGGTGTCAATCTATGGAAGGAGTCAGTTGACGCCTAAGAATCAAATCTTTAGCTTCTTAACAATGCAACTCTTCCCTTAGAAAAATGATATATTTCTCTAAACTTCTTTTGGTTCCTAACTGATCCTAGCATGCTCGACTTTCTGCGGCAATGTAACCCCTCTGCAAGGTTCACATTTAAAGACCTTTAACCCAAGTTAGATTATGTGTTGACTTATAACTATGACATCAATCGTAGCAGGCTCAAGCCTCGCAGCATATTGCATGCACTCAGAAACATGGGCCGGGTTATATACAAGAACAGATGGCACTTAAGCCTAAAACGCCCTAGAGAAGATCAGAAGACTCTACAGTTGTGCCTATGACTTCCAAACAGCAGGCGGTAAGGGTCCAAAGCTCAAAAAAGGAGAAAGATCTCACATCAACCACCATCTTATCAATTTCACATATGTCAATCTGTTCCACTGACGAATGTCGTGAAACCTCACGCAGAACACCGCCATCTCCACCTCCAATAACCAAGACCTGTATAACATCAAAAGATTAGAGACTAACTCCATTCCATATATACAGCATCAGACAAGTGTGAATGCATAGTGACCTTGTCGTGATCTTTCTATTGCAATTGTTTTCTTACAAATTTGCACAACAAACTTCACCAGACATTACAGGTTGAAACTATTTTTAAGCTAAAGTTATCCACAGGGAATCCTTCATACATGCTAGCACCCATGGCCTGGTCAGTTGTCTAGTGAAGAATATTAAAGAAGTAAATTAACAATCAAGTAGAAGTTCCTTGTTCTTTTTGAATATAACCAGTTATTCATATTTCAAGCTACCCTTTTGATTTTAATATATGAACTATAGCTTCTTTTTTCCATGTAGCTAGATGACACATAAGGATTAGCCAAAAAGACTTGTAGCTGGGGGAAACTACTACAAGTTTCCCCAACTACAAGTATTTCGGTACGGAGGGAGTAAAATCTACATAAGTATTAGGCGCTAGACTGCTACAGTAACCCAAAGCATCTTGTTATAAGTAAGGACTGTTGGGTAACAACTAACATCTGCATCCATTAAAAGGTACACTGAACACGTGCATATATTACCTTCTTGGGATCTTTGATTGAGCAAAGAGGAAGGTGAGTAATCATCTCTTGGTAAGCACACTCATCCCTCTCAGTTACTTGAATTACTCCATCCAGGACAAGCACCTTCCCATAGGTAGAGGACTAAAAGCGAAACAACAGCATGGTTCACTCCCAACATTGAGTGGAGACAAACAGATGATAGAATTGGTGCAAGAAAATGCACATACCTGAAAAACCAACACATTTTGGTAGTCCGACTTCCCTTGAAACAAAACTTTTTCCACCTTCAGCGAGTGTGCCTCACCTACCATTGATATGCAAGGATTAAAGAAAACACAAATAGCTTAAAAACAATCATGGATAAACAGCTGAACATACAACACACGGATGACACAAAAGCACCGATGAAAAATATAACATAAAGAGGGGCGGCACAAGAATTGGTGGAAAAAATAGCTAGACACATGATTAGCACATATTCACTCAAGCTCCACTGCTGATCTGCTGATCTTTACCTAAGATTAAAGGGAGGAGTGTTCCTCCAGTTCTTTTGTACGTCGCTAAAATTTCCCCTAAAGTTGAATAAAATTACCCGCCACTACCATTACAAAAGCCCGAAACATTTTCTTCCCTTATTATCTCTCACCTCTCCTGCTCTCCACACAGACAGGAAAAGGCTTCTCAGCGTTTTTGTCCTGGAGGCGGCGGTGCGGCAAGCAGCTAAGGGAGCCGGTAGCGGGGGGGTGGCTAGACTGAAGAGTTCAACACGGCACGAGGAGGTCAAGCCCGCGGGGATCAGGAGGTGGTGGACGAGCCCTCGATCTAGGCACGAAGGATGCCTTCGGCGAGCCACAACCGCTGAACTCGTCATCTCTTGACCCGAGAACCGACGGCTGCATCCTGAAGAGCTCCACAGCAAATCGTTGCTCGTTGAAACTACACAACCATGTCAACGCCTGCCACCTTAATAGTTTTCTTTTCTTCTTCTTTTCGCTACTCCAGCCAGGCTATAGCAACTATGGCCTCGGCTTGGACCTCCCAGCGCAGCCAAAACCCTCGGCCACGGCGTCTTCCTCCCAGGGTGACAACCGTGGGCGGGAAAGGCCTAGATCCATGCGGCAGAGCCGTGTGAGGCATGACGGCGCCCTTCTTCGTTCCCTAATGCAGCCAAGCCCCCTGTTTTGTTGCTTTACTAGCTCATTTATCGTATATGGTTGTATCACATTGTATGGTATGCAATGTTCAGGAAATCTTTAACTGATAACTGCTAGGTGGGCTGGTGAGTAGGGGATTAATAGGCGAATCGGCCGATAAATGAGTTAATCGGCTGCTCGTGACCGATCGAGAAGGGATTAATTGGCCAGTTAACAGTTTTTATCGGCTGATATTTTGAACTCAGATGGCATGGCATCATCAAATGGATATTGGAAACAAACGCACAGAAGTAAATCTTGTGGGCTGCCATATGCCTAATTTAAAGTAACATAGCAATTCTTTACCTAATAATAAAGCAAATTGGGTTTCTGGTCATCCGTCATGGCATTTTTCAGAAAAGTCCCTCTATTTTAGAAAATTCAACCCGCAGTCCTGTTTTAAGTCAAAACAAATCCTTTTTTTGTATTTTACACAAAAGTCCCCGTGTTTTCTTGAAATCAACCCGCAATCCGGATTTAAGTCACAACCGAACCGTTATTTTACATTTTTTGAACCCCCCCTGGATGTTTTAGGTAATTCATCCGCGGATCATATTTAAGTCAAATAAATGCTTTTCAAAATCATCCATATCTTTTAAACCGTAACTTCGATTTAAACATGTTATATATGAAATTTGATTAGAAAAATATGTAGATTATGAATATGAGATTATTTTTACCTGTTTAGTATTTTAAAATATTATTTTGGAATATATTTAAGTCAAACAAATGATTTTCTAAATTATATGTATCTTTTAAACCGTAACTTCGATTTTAACATATTATATATGAAATTTAATTAAAAAATGTGTGGAATCTAAATATGATGTTAATTTTACCTGTTAAATATTTTTAAAATATTTTTTTGGAAGCAAACTTATAATTTATAGCACAAGATCTGTTTTTCTTTCGTATCGGCGGCTATCCGGATTGCAAATAAACACCCCACTATAACAAAATAGGGAAAAGAAAACATCGATAACTACACATGCATACCTCTGAAAAATGTCGCAGGGGAAAACAATAGATTTCTCACCGCGAGAGTGAGAGAAAGCGAGAGAGAGAGAGAGAGGGAGAGAGAGACGCCTTAGGATTAGCCATATTCAAACACGTTTTTTTTTTGGTGAACACCGAGGCCATCGTCGGCGAGGGTGAGAAGGAGGATAAGCGGCAACACAAATATGATGCCTCGCAAAAATAAAGGAGATGGACCTATTATGGTCTTGACTGATGATTGTTGGGTTAAGAGCGTGTGTTATGTTTTCTCTCCCGTTGCAACGCACGGGCTCTTTTGCTAGTGTTACCAGTACTTGCTAATCAGTATGAACTAACAATGCATGAAAAACTTTCTTCAAAGCTCCTATAGAGTTCCCAGTCCATTCACTGCAATTACATCCCAGTGCATTGTCTTCCTTTATACGTACTACGTAAATGTGTAATACAATAAGCTTGTGCGGTCAATTTACAAATTTCTTCTATAACCCCAATAACTATTCTCCTGCGCATCCAGGATCTATCGACGCATTCACATGATCACTTTATTTGCTACTCCACCCTAGATCGATGTGCAGGCACAGCAGGACAGTCACTGTACATAGCCTGTGTTGTGTTGCCATAGCTGCATAGAATCCGCACGCACGCGCCCTACACCACACGAACCATAGGAGAGGCGTGGACACTTATATCTACCTGAAGAATGTTGTTTTTCTTTTCAAAATGACCTTTGGTACTTTTGAGTACATATATTATTTTGCTACTTGCACAAAGTTGGTTGAGTGATTTTTTTTTCAGAGTATCAAGTAAATTTATTTATTTATTTTGCAACGGTTGCAACATACAGGCTCTTTTGCTAGTATATACTCCCTCCGTCCCAAAATACTTGTCATCAAAATGGACAAAAAGGGGTGTATCTAGAACTAAAATACATCTAGATACATCCCTTTTTATTCATTTTGATGACAAGTATTTCCGGACGGAGGGAGTAAATAATAGTACAAAAACATTACAGGTATGCCAAATATCGTCAAAAATTAATCTAGCCTCCACAATTAAATCCGTGCAATACTATTGAAACAGAAATACGAAGAAATTTCAGTAGAAACCTGCGGCCCGAGTGAGAGCGAAACTAGAAAAAGAGAACAAACAGCACATAGACAAACAAGTTAAAAAGAAGAGAATATGTGCCGTAGAGCGCAACGAACCAGGCCACATGGGGCTAATCTCGGAGAACCATCCAGGGATGACGGCGGAGATCCCCGCCTGCTCGCCGGCTCCGTCCGCCGCAGAGCCCTCGTTCTCCCGCGCCCTTTTCGCCGCCGCCTCAACCTCCATCGCAAAAACCTAAACGCACTACAGTGAAGCCAAAAAAGGCACCGCCCTTCATAATTACATCAACAATCAAAACTGCAACTTAGCAGCAGTGTGTACTGCCTCTGTTAGGGTAAATACAGCCAGCTGGAGAGAGAGGGGGTTGCCCAGCAGAGGGTAGCGAACCTAGAGCACGACGACGGCGAGACGAGCTCGGCGGTTTGGCTGGATGGTTGGCGGCGGCTAGGCGTAAGCTGAGGGTTGAGGGATGTCAGTCGCGGCCTTGAGATTAGGGCTTATTCGATTCCCTCTGACTTTTACGGGGGGGCCGCATCTATTTATTTCGCCAGCTAGAAGGCATCTATATTGAGCTGCTACGGGTCCATCGGCCAATCCGCGTGATATGTTCGTCACCTCGATGACCGTTTAATTTTCGATCGATCTCCTTGCACACGGCACGGTCCCCTCCCCACTCATTAATTCCTCAAAAAACAAACGTGTTGCGGAAATAAGCGCCCGGCCCCGACAGACATGTACCCAGCGCAACGTCGTCCCCAACCACCGCAAAATCAACCGCCGTCGGCTTGGGGACCTCCACGGCACACCACATTGCGCGCCAGATGATGGGATCGGACGTCAGTCTAGCTCACAGAGGAACCCTGCTTGGAGAACAGGCGCGGCCATCTTTCTCAGCCCCAAGCGTTGCCGGGGGGCTTCCACCGCGAACTGGATCTTCCACCTTGATTCACAAGTCCTCCGGTGGTGTTTCCTGAAGCTCCATCGAGCAGATCCCATCAACAATCTTCGATGAGATCGTGCTTCTAAAACACTAGCTCTGTTCCACTCCGAAACATGAACACCTGTGTGGAAAACAGAGCAATGAACCTCCCAAATTTTAGTTGCACATGAGCCTCCACATTTCCTGAAACATTAATAATGGCTCTGCAACAATAACTTTGTTGCAAAACCACCGAAGCATTATTTTTGCCAGAATTTTTTAGTTTTGTATTCAACATTTTTTGCAACATAGATGATGTTGCGGGAGGACTTTTCGAAGATGGTGGTGTTGCGGATTTTTTTTTTCGTTTTCACCTTTTTTTGCAACATAGATGTTGTTGCGGGAGGATTTTTGCAACATGAATATTGTTACAGAAAAAAAATCACTGAAAAGATGATGTCGTTTGCAGTGTGAATCAAGACAGTTATGCAGCAAAGTCATTGTTATGGAAGGACTTTTGCAACAAAGACGTTGTTACGAAAAGTATAAAAAAAGCATCCCGATTGGAGCAACGACGAAATATGAGAGCGAAGTCTTGAGCCGCGCAACTAGGTTGATGATGACTGGAGCGGAGCTCGGGCGTGTGTGCTCGAACAACAGCCATGGCTGCGAGCGGGCGTAAGGAGATGGAGAATACTCTTGAAAAAAAGAGATGGAGAATATGTAAGGAAATGATAAGAGGATAAGGACACATGTTGGACATAGGAGGCGACGGACGCAGTGCGTGTTATCCGTCGGCTGAACAATATCATTTTCCTTTTCTTTCGCAAAAATAGTTAAAAAAAAAGTATAAAAGGCATGTCGGCGAGGAGACGCACGTCAATGAGTTTCTCGCTCTAAGTGACAGGTGGGTCAGCATGTAAGTGGAGTCGTAGTGTCAGACTCTTCATTTCTATTTTAGTGATCCAAGATCACATTGAGTTCACATGAAAGCCAATACTAAAAGGGGATGAGGTGTTGCCTAATGGCTTGCTTGATCAAGTGCTTAGTGATATTGCTCCAAAATCCTCAACCACTTTCTCATCTATAATACCTAAATAGTTCATCCCCATTATGCTATTTCTCTAGACATACAGCCTATCCACCACAACAAACTGCCACATCAGTGATTGTTTTCGTTTTTAACCAATTTTTATTGACATTTTTATATGCCGCTTCGTCGCTCTGGTTCCAAACTTAAAGTGCATACCCAAGCCCAATGGTCTTGAAACGCAAACAAGAAAGAAGCCCAACTGTTTGTCCGCACGCCCATGGCGTACCCTTCGTTTCCACCTCCCGGCCGTAATGTCAAAACAAAAAACGCTGCAGTCGCACCAGCTACCGCCCGTGATGGCGGAGGGGGCGGCGGCCTGCCCGCGCCGGCAGAGGCGCCGCGGCCATACGAGCTGGTGGTCGCGGCGGCGGAGCTCCGCTCCGTGGACTGCAACCTCTCGGCGCTCTGCGACAACGTCCAGGCAGAGGGATTCGGCTCCGCCAGCTTCTCGAATGTCGTTGTCAAGGCCATGGGCGTCAGCTACCGTCTACACAGTCTCCTCATCTCCCGCATCACCTATTTCAGGTGGGCTTCCTTCTCGAATGCAGAATTGCAGATGCGGCGACCGAGTATTTAGGATTACGTATACTGTCAATGCATCAGTACGTCTATTGGGCTGCACTGTGTGGATGTTTCAGTACGTCTCATCCCCTCCCTTCAGCAAGCAGCACACTGTACATGGGAAGATTGACCCCAAAGACCTAAGTTGGCTATGGTTATCACATCCTCAAATCCCCAAAAGTATGCAGTTTCCATTTTCCTTTGTCATGTGCATGTCAACAAAAAAGAGATTAGTGTTAGATTCTCATGTACCAGATTCAGTTGTCTTTCACATACACACTTAATTGAGTACAATTTCGACTTGATTTTTTGTTGCAACAATTCAAAACTGCAAGATGCACGTTCATCTTTCCAAGCCTGCACAGTGAATGATAATGGTTTTTGTTATGATACATGAGCCAGTACCATCGCTCATCTTGATCTGCTATTTGGATGACAGAACTTTGGTGGAATTGTACTTCTCTCCATGTTGTTTGCAGGCAAGCCAATGTTATAGATCCAGCCAGGATAACTTGACTTCATTGGACATGTACTCTCTCTGTGTTGTTTGCAGGCAAGGCATTGTTGTTTGTTCTCCTCATATTCCCTATCTAATGGCTGGTTGTACGTGGGATGTGGCTTGGGCAAAATACTATTTTCGTAATTGTTCGACCATTTGAATGTTTATGGCACATGTAATTGTTTGTACACAAGTATCAACTACAGATAGTGTTGATGGAAGTCCGAGGTATGTTCTCCACATTTAAAAAAAATAGATAAGTTCAGTTGAGCTATCTGGATTGATGTCATCTTTATATTTACGACATGTAAATCATTGTATCATGACCCATGGAGCTGTATGCCCATGGTGTATTTGGTGATAACAATATTGAGCCTCCCTAAAGTGATCTTAGATATGCATTTGCATGTTGTGCTTTATGATATACCAAGTGAGAGATTCGACAAGAACTGGTATTTTTCAATTGGAGAGGTTTCTTCATCATTTTTTGTGAAGTACAACATTTAACATGTGTTTGTCTTAGTTATGTTTCCAACCAGTGTATCATCGAGCATTTCTATTCCAAAAGTGTTGTAGTTTTCCCTTGAAAAAAGAACAATTCTACTTAATCGACAACAGTGGTCATAGGCTAGCATTCAAAGATGTGCTTTCCTTTTTGATTTTGCCAAATATCTTCAGAATTGTACAGTCGCTCACCTGATTAATCTTTTGATCTCCATAGATGCTATGTTTGTCACCATATTTAATCCCATTCTACTAGTACCTCCGTCTCAAAATAAGTGACTCAACTTTACACTAACTTTGTACTAAAGTAAGTACAAAGTTGAGTCGCTTATTTTGGGACAAATGGAGTATTTATTAAGTAGCCATTCATTAGCCCATGCTTTGCTGATCGATTCAGATCAAGTCCATTGTTTGATTGAATTTGTATTGTGAGAAGTTTCGAAAGCAGACAAGTTCTTCTTAATCAATTTCAGTTGAAAGTCGACTCCCATAATTCAAAGGGAAAAAATGGAATAAGTCTTCATTAGTATCGAGGCACCATTCAATACATCAATACTCGAATAAACTATTATAGTGCAATTCAGATATATCAAATCATGTTGACACTCAAGAATAGTTAATACAATAAGATCGAAAATTGATATCTATACTCTGGCCATGCATTCATTAAGACCCTGCCTACTACCAGTGAAGAACCTATTCTCTTAGCTATTAAATTGTAGACCTTGGAAATTGTAGTGCTGATTTGTGCTTCTATTTAGTTTCAATGCTATTTTTAATGACTACCAAGAGATCCCGCAGCAACGCGCGGGGTGTCATCTAGTTCTAAATATGTCAAAACCCTAAATTCCCACTCGGCCTCACCGATATATTTTACCCGGCGCCACCGAGTTCATATGACATAGCCACTGCCAGAAATCCTAACAGTTCGGTCATGTCGATATGGATCTTGGTCTCACCGAGATGGCCTTGCCAATTCTCCGTTGTCTATTACAATTATTTCGGTCTCACCGGAATAGCAATCGATCTCACCGAGTTGGCTTGACATTTTCTCTGTTGCCTTATTGCTTCACTTCGGTCTCACTGAGTTCATGCAATCGGTGCCATCGAGTTGATGTTTGCCCTAAAGCCATAGCACATCGGTCCCATCGAGTTGTTCCAGTTGGTCCCACCGAGATTCCAAACATTCACATTTTGAACTGAATCGGTCTCACCGAGTTCTTCTATTCGGTCTCACCGAGTTCTTCTATTCAGTCTGACCGAGTTGGGTCAAATGTGTGTAACGGTTGGATTTTGTGTGGAGGCTACATATACCCCTCCACCCCCTTCTCCATTTGTGAGAGAGCCATCAGAACGTGCCTGCACTTTCAGCATACATTTTCTGCCACAGAACCACCTATTCATGTGTTGATGTGTTGAGACCAAGATATACATGTTAGGATTTAATTAATTCTCTTAATTAAAGAGATAATCCTCCCTATGTAATATCTCGTGCGGTTGTCTCGGCAACCGTCGCGACCAACTCTCACGCCCCTGCGAACGGACACATCTCTTCGTCCGCATCCGTTCCCTTGTATATATATTGCGATCGTCAAAGGAATAAGGGAGAGTTAATTCAGTATATCCTTTATTGATCTCAACTCGAAACACGTTATCACGCACTTTGCTCTGCCAAGAGCGAGAAGGCCAACCAACTCGTTGGTCGTGGCGCCTGCCCTCACCGAGACCACCCTGGCTCCAGCGTCGGCCATGCCCGCGCCACGCGGGCCTCTCGCCCACCCGCCCGGTGCCTCCCGGCCGTTCGTGCTGCTGGAGACGCCATCCGAGGCGCGCCGCATGCCTCTGGACGCGGCCTTGACGCCGCCGCTCGCGCTGTATACAACCGGAGCCGCTTGCGCGCCTGCGTATGGGGCTCCGCCCCCACCCGCTCCTCCACCGGCGGAATGGCTTGCGCTACTTTCGCCGACGCCCGCCCTCGCCGTCTCGTCCATGCTCGGCCGTGCGCTGCACCGCAACCCAGGCTACGGCCTCCACGCCGGCTACCCTGGCCGCACCCCACGCCCGGTCGTGCCACGGCCTCCGCGCCGTCGGCCACGCCCCTACCCCGTCCTTCGCCATCGATCGCCGCTCGGGCCGCCGATCTGGGGCGTGGGCTCCGGTGCGCCTCGGTCACATCACCGCCCCGCCGCTCGGAGCTCATCAAGGCCCCAGCGCCGCTGGGGACAATCGCGGGCTCAAGCAGCCACGCGGAGCGGCACTTCGGCCGCCTCTTCGGGCGCGTCGTGGCCTCCATCGACCGCCGCCCTGGCCGCCTGCGTCGGTGATCGCCTGAGATGCAAGGGATGCGGCGGCCACTCCACCGGGGGGCGGCGCTGGGTAGGAGGTGGGGATCGGGCTGGTTCGGGCTTCGGGGTCTCCTACCCTTACCCGTAACCGCTCATCCTCACCTTATGCGGTGCGGCAGCGGGTGGGCCGGCCAAAGGCCGTGGAGGCCCAGGCCCAGGCGCCTGGGGCGACC
This sequence comes from Secale cereale, assembly GCA_902687465.1. Lineage (NCBI taxonomy): Eukaryota > Viridiplantae > Streptophyta > Magnoliopsida > Poales > Poaceae > Secale > Secale cereale. The sequence continues at coordinate 284,968,697 of LR738710.1, forward strand.
TCCTGCTGCCCCCCCCCCC
>LR738710.1:284968796-284996499 GCA_902687465.1 Secale cereale
CCCCCCCCCGGCGCTCGGTTGTGGGCCGGATGGCCTTGGGCCGTTCGTTTTTTTCTCTTCTCTGTTTTTATTAATTTAGTACTATTTATTAGTACTCGCATGTTTTAGACTCTGTTATTTCGAGTATTTGTCTTAAATACTGATTTCTGCAGAGTACCTTGTATTCCAGAACGTGAAGTAATATATTTCCATGTTTCTTACATGTTGAGATTCATTACATCTATTATTTGCAATTGAGATTTGCTTTTATCTCTTGCAAAGATAAATTTAGTACCTTTAGAGTACTGATTTGCGATTGAGAATTTTCTTCTCTCGCAATACAATCTCATTGCGATTGAGATTAATTTTCGCTCGCAAAATAATAATTCACTTTGCTGAATTATCTTGCAACTTGATACAATATCATCTCATTTAATTTGAGATCTATACAATTCAAGTTTTCACTTGAACATCAAGTTTGCAACATCATTACTATTCATTACAATAGTAGTGCATTTCTGTTGAATACGATGTATTTCAGAATGTATGTATCTCCATGTTCACTACATGTGGAGAATAGTACATCTATTGCAATCGAGATTTTTAATTTCTTGCAAATACATATGCAAAATTCAAGGTGTAATCCTTAACAATTTGAGATTCACACTAATGATTTCGAGCCACCTTCTTGAAATCCATTAATTTTGTAACATTAAGATGTATTTATATTACGCAAATCTGTAATATAAATAAATTACCGGTTTTTCACCGGAGATGATATGTTCTATGTGTTTACCACATTGCCATTCTTCATGAACAGCGGTCGAGATTGATTTCTCCCGCACAACAAACTTGTAAATTTTTGACGATAACATCTCCCTCATTATATTAGGAAACACAAGGTAATGAGTTAGATCTAGTGCACATGTGCAGACAATCTCTATTACTGTGAGATATGTATGATCTTCAATGTGTTATGTTCCCACAATTGAGGTTGAGCATTATCAAGTTATACACTTGAGTCAAATTTTTGCAATCTGATTATAACTTAACCATGATGGTAAATTTATTATCTCTAGTTTTCCCCTATAAGTAAATGATGGCTAAGTAATTTGAGGCTCTTGCCCTCAATGGCCACAACTTACTTAAGAGGGTTATGGGCATCAAGATCAGTCTTGCATCCCATGTGATAGCGCGTGCAATCCAAGCTACGCCACCGGGACGCAATGGACCTCAAGGGTAATGGTTTGAAACTCATTTCAAACCCTCAACCTGACACCATCAAGCTGTCACGAGACCCTATGAGCATGGAGAACATGGTGGTTGAATATGCATCAACCGACATGTTTGGAGACTATACATTTAGTCCCTTAGTCTCCTCAGTGATCTATTTATTTATGTCCATTTATGATGTTCTAATAAGAACATGATTATTGTTGTTATCATATATTGTATATCATAATATATTGTGTCAACACTTTGGTACAAATACATTTGTATGTATTCTATATATCTGACAGTGTTTTTCATATTGAAAATCTTCATGTCTATATATAGATTTCTATGGGGTCAATCTGATGAAAGATGATTTGTGCCATGTGGACATATGCACCACGAACTCTATACTTAGGGAAGTGAAATGTTTCCACTCTCGTTGAGAGAAAGGAGATATTTTAAAATCGCTAGACGCAATGAGGTATTTGTTGGCTCAACTCGAATCATATTTATTGTCCCTGTGGGTACTCGAGTAACGTTAGGATGCTTTATTGCTTCCGGGTTTAACTCGTACCCTACTAAACTATAGAGGTATCCGTCTAAATAGTTTTTATAGTGAAACTTATGATGACAACAAAGAGGAATATCTTCTCTTTACCATATGCAACGGATATGGCAAGCACATTCTCTTTGTATCATCATGATTGTACTACACATACTACAAAACCCGTAGCACGTGTTGCGTACGAGACAGTTTTCCAGAGTGTCTTTTGCATGACAAATTTGGCATTCCAGCTTTTGGTCATCATTGACATTGGGTTGAAACCGAAACTGTCAGCAATTCCAATGGTTTATGATTATTATGATGCTAAATTCTAACAACATTTGGATTTTATGTGCACTACATGTGACACAGGGAAGCTAATTTTAAGGCTCGCGCACCTTAAAGTCTACGCTGAACCACCCAGACTCCTTGAACGCGTCAAGTCGAGGTGAGTGGCTATTCTCATCCATTGACTAGACTATTCAGGTGTTCTATGATTCTAAAAGACACATCTATATGATGGTCTCAAGTGTGGTTTACCCACCTGAAACCATTGTCTCATTAGCCTGGCATCGATTTCAAGCAAATCGAACGAATACCATTGCAGAATTCTACTTGAGGGCCTTCTCTATGGCTTTTGGATTGAAATTTAGCAATTTGTCCTAATGTCTAGACTCAAAATGGTTTGGTAGAATCCTATCCAAAGAGTTAAGCTCATTGCATTATGTTTATTTTGGAATTGCAACTTGCCAACTTTACGATGGAGTCATGCAGTCTTACATGCTCGTGACTGAACTGCATAATATTATTCCCCTCTATCTTTGATATGTGGATATCTACCGAGTATTTCCTATCTGCGGTAATTCGGTTGCATACCGATATCACCACCCGGCATACATCATTGGCCCCTCAACGTATAGTTGGGATCTACATGAGGAATAAATGTATTACCGTCAATACCTCAAGCACCTCACATGGGGAGTTATTCAAGGCCAGTATGCTGATTCAATGAGGAACATTTCCAGGCATTAGGGGGAGCTTTCAAGTACCATAAATAATGCCAGGAAATTAGTGGAATGTTCAACACATTTCTTCCTCAAATCCACGTACTCAAAGATCCGAACCACGTGTTCAGAAGATTTGCAACACATTGCAAATAATCTGCCAGATTCATTTACTGACTATAAAGGTGTCACACAATCCTACAATCCTGCAAAAGTATGCCTGAAAGAGTGGAGGTACCAGCAAAATCCACTCCACTCCCCGTTCAAAGCAACAGGGGGAGATGTATGGCAGAATTACACCAGGATCCAGCTTCTCGCAAGCAAGGATATCAAGGCCTGTGAATCAGTAAATGCAAGTCAACTTCACGTTGACAGACACCTAATGGGTAGTATACACCCAGTGGACATGAAACCTCCACCAACCCAGGTCATAGTGCACACAATGACCGGGACATCGGAATACCCGACTCAAACGCATTGGGAAATCGCGGACAGTTACCATGGGTAACGATATTTCCATCAACTATATATTGATATATAGATTCTGGAGAATCATATAACCGGAAGTCTACAATTGTCGACATACATTTCTCAACTAGATTGCAAAAACCTTTCAAATGATTCAGATCCAAAGACCATGGCCATGGCGAAGTGTGAATAACACTCGGACTGAACTCAAGCAAAGGGTATAATCTAGGTAGAAATAATCTTGCCCAATAATGGGAAGGTATTCATAGCAATACCTACACCAGTTTTCTTCTGGAAACAGGATTGAGAACAACAAGGTGGGGAAACAGGGAGCAAGTATTGTAGCATAAGGGTTCACGCAGATACCCAACTATTCTCCAGAGGTGGAATCTCTTTCCGATAACTTATACCATTGGTAGTACAAAATCATCTATCTCTGCAGTTGATAGATGTAGTGATCACATATCCATGTGGATCACTAGATTCAGACATATATGATTGATTCCCAATGGAATCTCACATCTGAATCGAAATACAAAATGCAACATACATTGTGTAAAACTAGTAAGTCACCATACAACTTATTGTGGTCGGTACATATGGTACAACCGACGTAGTGAGTTCCTTATACAAAAGGATTACTCCTGCAAAGATGATTATCCATGTTTGTATGTCTACAATGATGACACATGTAATTATCTAATGACGGAGTTTAAATGAAGGATTTGGGTAAACCAAAACACCGCTCGTTACTACAACTTGAGCACCTTCATTCATATATTATGGTATACTATGTTGTCTATATCCAAAATATATTGAGGAAATTCATTGTGGGCAAGTATTATCCATCCATAACTCTCATGGTAGTTCATTCTCTAGACGTAGAGAAAGATCTATTTAGACCAAGAGATGATGGGAATGAGATATTGGGACTCAACGTTCCATATGCCATTGGATCGACCAAACACAATTGATTGGTAATCAAGAATATCTTTCGATATCTCCAAGGCATGAAATATCTTGTCCTGGTTTTTCAGTTTTGGAGAAATATGAACACCAATATCGTTGGATACATGATCAGGTCCCCACTATGTCAGATCGTAGACAAGCTTAGTGTTCCTACTAGGTGTGGTAGCCCTCTCATGAAGAGTCTTCAAAACAGACCTCATGGCTACATCCACCAACCATTATCTCAACGATAATGCTTCTTCTGTTGCCCGGATGCAAACAGGTTACATAATAAGCACTATCACTATATTGCATATCTTGCAAGTCAAATCATGCGATTGATTTGTTCAGCGGGTCTCTACCAACTTCTATGTTTTGGTATGTGACGGCTTCGAATTTTGCAAGAATCAGGGGGAGTATCTTCCTGAATTGTTCCTGTTCAATGCATCGTATTATACTCTTTTTCCCTTCATGAGTTTACTTTACACGTTCTCATAAAGGTTTTTAATGAGGTAATATCAACACATGATCATATGCCATACTTTCTGCTTTCCCCACCGGGGTTTTTAGGAAAGTATATACAGCATATTTATTGTTCTTTTAATTCGATGGGTTCTTCCTCATATTGAGTTGAAAGAGACAGTAACCATTATATGTTGCGGCATTTTCTCCTTATTTTTCCCACTGGGTTTTGAAGGAGTTTTGGCAACATATCGAACACTATACTCCTCATATTTTTCCCACATGATTTTTGGAGGAGATTATTGCAAGGATGGTCGACCGCAAGCACAAGGAAGGATTAGGGGAGTGTTAGGATTTAATTAATTCTCTTAATTAAAGGGATAATCCTCCCTATATAATATCTCATGCGGTTATTTCGGCAACCGTCGCGACCCACTCTCACGCCCCTGCGAACGGACACATCTCTTCGTTCGCATCCGTTCCCTTGTATATATACAATGATCGTCAAAGGAATAAGGGAGAGTTGATTCATTCTATCCTCTTTTGATCTCAATTCGAAACAATACCAATCCTACCACAAGAATCTTGATGTCTAGCCTTCCCCAAGTTACTTTCCACTCAAATCATCTTTACACCATATCCAAATCTGCGAGAGAGAGTTGAGTGTTGGGGAGACTATCATTTGAAACACAAGAGCAAGGAGTTCATCATCATCACACCATCTATTACCTTTTGGAGAGTGGTGTCTCCTAGATTGGTTAGGTGTCGCTTGGGAGACTCCGACAAGATTGTGGAGTTGAACCAAGAAATTTGTAAGGGCGAGGAGATCGCCTACTTCGTGAAGATCTACACGAGTGAGGAAAGTCCTTAGTGGGCGATGGCCATGGTGGATAGACAAGGTTGCTTCTTCGTGGACCCATCGTGGGTGGATCCCACGGTGGACTCACGCAGTCCATTACTGTGTTGACGCTCAAAATGGAACAATCATAGAGAGTAGTTTTTAGTTATATCAAGACTAATTCAAACTTATGGTTGGAGGTCACCTTTGGATGGCTCTCTTTATGAAGATCAAGATGGATATGAATATGGTCTAAAATGGAGCTCTTATGCAATAGTTATGACAAGTTCAGAGATGCTTATGTTGCACTAGATTAAAGAATGGCATTAACCTCAATTAAGATGGGCTCTGATGGAAAATGTTTCAACAAAAAGTTGTGGGTCTCGGCGAAGCGGTCGATTTTGATATAAAAAATGTCTCAGTACAAATTCGTATGCAAAAATTAGAGCCATCGGAATGCAACCCTGTCAGGAGGCAAAATATGGCGCGCCCTACCAGACACGTGTCTGATGGGTAACGCCACCAAGTGGTGGTTTTGTGTGAGAGATTCGGCCTTCAAGATGGCCTTGAATCAAAAAACATTCATCAGGAAAGTTGTTCGCCTCGTCGAAAGGTCAAATTCGCTTTTGGGCTCATCTTCATCCGAGGTCGTTTGTGGCATGTGGGACCTAAAAACCAAACTGATGCTGCAGACTTACCTAAATCCAAGTTCGGTTTATTTTGAAAAGATTTGGACGTGATCTGGAGTCCTTTTCTTGTACGGGAAGTCCATTCGCCTCTTATATACCTAAGGGGTGATGGCCGATTGAACAACTCACAATCGAACAAACACATCTACTACTTTTCCGTGCTCATCTATCCCCTACCCTTGTATCTTTCTTTTCGTTCTTCGTCATTTTTCATCAATGGAGAGCTGCGAATCCACTAGGCTCTAGGGGTGGTCAGGTCGACCTAGGGCAGCCCATAGCCGCCGCGCGCCCAGACAGGGTCCCTCCCGGGCGTGTGGGGTTTCAGGTCCTCAAAAGCACTCGTCGGATTGCTTGTGTACCGCCCTTCCGGGCGGGTCTCCTTCGACGTGAGTTGCGGTGCATCACCCTCGGCGTTGGAGGTACACGGTGATGTGTTCGTGTGTAAACACACTTTTGGACGACTCTGCTGGGGACAAAGCTTCGAATGGTCTCCGGCCTGTTCTTCCTACGAAGAGATCGTCATCAAGTTGCTGCAATCTACAAAGGGAATATGAATACCCAATTTCCCTTTGTAGATGCAAATAATCCATATGTTGTTGCTAGATTTCCTAATGAGCATATTGTATCGGCTAGCCCTGGTTTTATCAATCATGCATCTAATTATGCACCAGGGCCGATGCAAAATAAATTTCATGCTTCTTATGATTTTAGCAACGTACAACATATGTATCCTAAGTCTCATGCATCGGTAACCCCACAAATACATACACCGATGAACAACATGATGAGTTTGGTAAATCAATTTGAAACACCTCATATTAAAATTTCCAATTGCATACAAGAAAGTGTTTCACCCTTTTATTCATCGGCAACTAATTTGCAATATGTGAATCCAACCTTGCCGATGGATGGGAGAATTGGCCATGCTACTACTAGTTATTCAGCCAGTTACTCTCCATCATATGCTACACCTCTTGTTAGTAATTTTGCAGCACCGTGCGCAATTGTAGATGTTCATAATTCGGCCCCACACCTTCATGGTCATAGCCGAATAAATGAAAATTTTGCAGGAACACATGTGCCAACATCTAATATTATAGCATGTAATGCATCCCTTACGCAATTGCATAATTTCAGCAACACCTCATTGCCAAAAGAATCTAAAAATATTACGGAGCAATCCCTTACAGAATGGGAAGTGGCTATGTTAAAATGGGATATAGCCCGAAATAAGAAGATTAGTGCTCTTTGCCTTGAAGAACATGATATGGGGCTAGTACCTGATTATAATGCAATAAAAGCTAGAGTTTTGCAAGAAGATGAATATTTACCAATTGATAAAATTGGCGATCACAAATATGGTTTTACAACAACGCATATGCCTTCACCTAGTACTACATCATATTATATACCCCCTACATAATTGCGAAGTTTCGGCAACACCCATGTGTCATTGTTGAAAGAATTTAAAAGCATTGGGGGCAATCATATCCGAAGTGGACTGAAATTGAGAAAAGGCTTAAAACCAAATTTGTTGCTCGCCGCCAGAAACTAATAGAAAAATAATTGGCTCAGATAAAACAAGCATTGCCAATTGGTAGTATCAATGAAAAGAAGGGTGATTCGGAATAGGAAAGTGCTTTGGTTGAAAAATCTGAATCAAGTAGTATGTACTTCGAGTCCATCAAATCCAAAGAGGCAAGCATTATTGAGAAAGGGCGTGGCAAGCATAGTAAAATGACCATACTTGATTTTCTGAAGTTAATGGAACCTACTTCTTGCCCTATGAGTTTGGTGCCACAGAAATTGACAAGCCTCAAGGACAAGAACAAGTAGCCAAACAAAGTTCGGCCGACAAAAATCTTTAATGTAATGGTGCACATAACCAAGAAAAGGATGATAAAGCAGCGTTGGGGAGCCATCCAAAGCTGGAGCAAGATATTGTTCAAGTCACACCACCATCATGCTCTCGCAACATATTTGAAGAGGTATGTTTAGCAAGTAATTTACCTATTTTCAGATTTGGTCCGAACTTTATTGTTGATGCATCTATTAGAAAAATCATCATAAGTATATAATTTTGAAAGACCAATGAAGAAGGGTAATTTACTTGTTAGCAATAAAATTATTATAGAACATATCGGTCAACCCATTGCGCCATTTATCAAGACCGATAATGAGTTATTGTTGCAGCCAAAGCTTTCCCCATTGCTTTATCTAAAGTTTATATATAATTGGGTAGCTTTGCTTATTTCATACTTGGTTTGCACTTGCTCTCAATTGAGGCATGTATGTTCTAACTATTTTTGTTTGAGAAACTTAAAGCCAAGGTTAGATTGTTTTTCAGAAAACCGATGCTAGTATACTATCTTATCCAAATACATCGGTAAAAGAATGCAAAATAAAATTGATAGCCGAATGGGGTGATACAAAATCTGAAACATTCATATGCTTAAATCCAAAGCCATTATCACAACAAGATCGGACAAAAAATAAAAAAATACCTTCAATTCAAACATATGTGATCAAATCTTTGATTTGTTGTTGAGAAATAATTATATTAGAATTCTTGATCACCATGTCAAGCCATCTATCCAGGGACGAATGTATCGTGTAAGTTCCATGATTCGTCCCAGCATAATTTTGCGTATTGCAACATGTTTCGTCAAATAGTTAAATCGACCATTTATAAACGACGATTGAAATTTGTCGAGACACCAAGAGATGACCAGTCTATTCCGATTGGTCCTGATGGCAAACGGTTTTTGTATCGGTTACTTCATGCTGATCCATTTAAACATGAGAAGGTAAAAACTACAGATATCGGGATCAAGCCTTCAAGTAAGGAAGTTGTTCAAGAGCACAATAATAATATTCTTGAGGGCAAAAATTCCATCGAAGTTGTTATGAAGATGCCAAGTGTCGGGGGAAACAAGAAAATCCAAAGATCGTTGCAAGCAAAGGCCGATGTAAGCACAAAGGTAAAAAGCCGAAAGTCACTTTTGCGCAACCATTGGAAAAATATCAAAAGATAAGTGAGGATAAAATTGCTTATCGGCCAAGTAATTCAAAAGCGTCAAGATCACCCTAGGTGCAAATCCGATGGCCGGTATTGGCAAAGGACAAAGGCAAATGGCAATGCAACATATTCATATCCTTATTTTGGGCCACCAATGCCAGTGCCATGGATACCTCCCTATGCTAATTTTTATCCATATGCACCATAGGATAGGTGTGATTCAAGTGCACATTTTCCATCTTATTTTAGACTGTCTCACAAAGATCATGCAGCTCCAAAAAGGTCGACGTTAAATAAACAATCATATGTTAAATACCGTTTCACTCCAAAAGAATTGGTCCGGAGCACAAGGAAGAATAAGGAGGTGGTTGAGCAAGTATATCACGTTAAAAAAGATGGTCGTAAGTGTGCTACTTTAGATTTGATCTCAAATAACAAAGATCCAATTAAAGTGTTGACATTGGATACAAAAGACAAAGAAGTGGAGCAATCAATTGTCGAAAATCAGAGTGCCAAATCTGAAGAAAAGAAGTTGAGGGTGCACAAGGCCAAAACATAATTGCCATAGGTCAAAACAGAATCACAGGCGAGATGCCCACTCGGCTTATCGTATTGGCAAAAGAAGGAATTACAAAATCTTAGTGCACAAGCGCAGAAAAAGAAGAACATGGCATGGGTTCCCAAGAGGATCAATCAAAAGAAAAATGATATGCATGCTGCTATTGTAATAAGTACAATAAAAGTGAAGAAAGAGAAGGATGGAAGCAACAAACAATTGAGCCAAAGGTGTGCATCACAGTTAGCACATCATCCATTTTATTCAACCATGTCATTGATGCCTTTGCCATGGAATTCATCCCTAGGTATGATCAATTACCCTCCATGGATTTATTTTGATCCATGGATGCAACATAATTCTCTATATCATGAAAGGGTATTACCAAATCACTATATATTTGTTTAGCTATAAGTTTACTACTCATCTAAAGGGCCGAAATATTTGATTTGTCATTTCATTTGTTTATTTCGGCAATACTTGCTTTGGTGTATGAAGTTTACATTGACCTTATGTTAATGGCTGATATTTATCTATCGTCCTAAGAATATGTCAAAGCATGGTCGGTGTAGTATTCGAACATCCTCCTTAGTTCAATTGGAAAACGAGACAAGCCTCTGGTTGCCATAGGTGCTACACATATTGAGGCGTTCGGTGATTCATTACGAGAAGTGCAACAAATATCCAAGGGTTATCAATGTTTTGATGAATCACTTATAATTTATTCTGAGGTGAAAGTAAGGACTGGAGAAAGTTTATTATTGATTATCCGCAAATTCTAGCAAAAGGGTGAACAATATGGTTCGGAGGACGATTTTAAGATACATATCTATGGAACTTTATCATCGGATTGTTAATGGAGTTGAGAAAGTTTCAACCAAGTTTGCGTCATGGATTCAAACAAATACCGGCTGATATATAAATATCGCGCTAAGCAAAGACATGGCCGATACACAATTATCGCCCTAAGAATAAAAATTGCGGATGGAGTGTTGACACTGTCCTTAGAACCATCATGGTAGAAGTTATTTTCGGCACGCTAGCTTTGTCGAAAAACAAGGGGGCATGTGTTGACGCTCAAAAGTGGCACAATCATAAAGAGTAGTTTAAGTTATATCAAGACTAATTCAAACTTATGGTTGGAGGTCACCTTTAGATGGCTCTCTTTAAGAAGATCAAGATGGATATGAACATGGTCTAAAATGGAGCTCTTATGTAATAGTTATGGCAAGTTCAGAGATGTTCATGTTGCACCAGATTAAAGAGTGGCATGCAACTCAATTAAGATGACATCTGTTGGAAAATGTTTCAACATGAAAGTTGTGCGTCTCATAGACATGGTCGATTTTGATATAAAGATCGTCCTGATCCGAGTTTGTATGCAAAAGTTAGAGCCATTGGAATGTAGCCCTGCGAGGAGGCAAAATATGGTGCGCCCCACCAGACATGTGTCTGATGGGTAGCGCCACCAATCGGCTGTTTTGCGTGAAAGATTCGGCCCTCAAGATGGCTTCGAATAGAAAAACATTCAACACAAAATTTGTTCGCCTCGTCAAAACGGTCAAATTTTCTTTTGGGCTCATCTTCATCCGAGTTTGTTTGTGGCATGTGGGACCTAAAAACCGAACTGATGTTCTAGATTTACCTAAATCCGAGTTCGGTTAATTTTGGAAAGTTTTGGACTTGATTTGGAGTCCTTTTCTTGTACGGGAAGTCCATTCGCCTCTTATATACCTAAGGGGTGACGGCTAATTGAACAACACACAATCGAGCAAACACATCTACTACTTTTTTGTGTTCATCCCCTACCCTTGTATCTTTCTTCTCGTTCTTCGTCGTTCTTCGACAATGGAGGGCTGCGAATCCACGAGGCTCTAGGGGCGGTCAGGTCGACCTAGGGCAGCCCATTGTTGCCGCGCGCCTAGATGGGGTCCCCTCCCAAGCGTGTGGGATTTCGGGTCCTCAAAATCACATGCCGAATTGCTTGCGTACCGCTCTTCTGGACGTGTCTCCTTCAACGTGAGCTGCGGTGCATCACCCTCAGCGTCGGAGGTACACGGTGACGTGTTCATGTGCGAACACCTTCGTGGGTTGAAGTCTGCATCAACGTGGATGTATGATAGCACCACCTATCGGAACCACGCCAGATATCTCCGTGTCTTCATTGTGTTTGCACTCTCCAAACCCTTCCCTTTACCTACATACACAACGTTTTACTTTCCGCTGCCACACTCTTAGAATTGCATGCGTAGGGCGATTGCTTGACTTGTGCTAATTGCTAAAATCAGCCCACAACTAAAATTGGAAAAATGTTAGATTTTTATTTGGTCAAGTAGTCTAATCACCCCCCTCTAGACCTACTTTCGATTCTACAAGTGGTATCCGAGCTTTGGTCTCTATTTTCCTTTGTTTCCATAGCTTTGGTGATCATAGCCCTGGTTTCACATCCTAGGAGAGTATGGCGTCTAGCAAGGGAAATTACCACCAAAGAGGTCCTTATTTTGATGGTACTATTTTTGCTAGTTGGAAGCATAAGATGAGAATGCATATTCTTGGTCATAACCCCGTCGTTTGGGCTGTTATTCGTATTGGCTTGCAAGGTGAATACTTCGAGGATGGAAGAGAACCGGATCGTGAAGCGACATCAAAAGAAATGAAGATGTTGCAACACAATGCTCAAGCTCATGATATTCTCTTCAACGGTTTGTGCCCCGAAGAATTCAACAAAATCAGCCGCCTTGAGAATGCAAAGGAAATTTGGGATACTTTGGTTGATATGCACAAAGGTACTGATCCCGTCAAGGAATTTAAATTGGATGTGTTTCAAAGTCAACTTGACAAATTCAAAATTAAGGATGGTGAAGGAGTTGCCGAGATGTACTCTAGGCTTTCTCTCATCACAAATGAGATTGCCGTCTTAGGAAGCGAAGAGATGACCGACAAATTCATCATCAAGAAGATCCTAAGAGACTTGGATGGAAAATATGACACCATGTGCACATTGATCCAAATGATTCCCAAATACACAGATCTCAAGCCAACGGAAGTCATTGGTAGAACTTTGCCTCATGAGATGTCGCTCAAGGATAAAGAAGATCTGCACAACAAGTCTAGTGCTGCATACAAAGCTTCAAGTCACGATCCTACATCATCAGGTGAGAAACAAATCTTCAATAAAGAATTGAGCTTAATGGTGAAGAATTCAACAAGTTCTACAAGAATAGAAGCAAAGAGAGAAGCTCCAAGTCAAGATCCTACAATGACAAAAGATATTCCAGTCGTGATCGCAATTGCTACAATTGTGGAAGACCTGGACACTACTCCAATGAGTGTATGGCTCCCTATAATAAAAGAGAAGATTCACCAAAAAGGAGGAGTAGAAGAGAGGAATCACCACCAAGAGAGAGAAGGAGTAGAGATGATCGTTATGAACGAAGACCCTCTCGTAGAAGCAAGGATTCGGAAAGTAAGGACAAGTCATAAAAGAGCTACACAAGACGAAGACATCAAGCTCATGTTGGTGAAAGGGTGTCCGGTTTCGACTCCGACAACTACTCCGAGAGAAGCTATCACTCCGACTCCAAATATACTCAAGATGAAGGTGTTGTTGGACTTTCACTCGTGTCATCCAACTCCTACGACATATTTTACTCACCAAATGAAGGAATTGGAAGATGCTTCATGGCTAAAGGCCCTAAGGTATCCGCCTGCGAATTTTGTCGCATTCAGAGCTCGTTTGATAGCCCAACCGTTAAACATAGAGCAGTGCGTTGCCGGACTGATGTCGGACGTTCTCGGTATCCAAAAATCCCCCGCCGGGCCTCCATCTCTCTTCTCTCCCCACAGCCCAACGCCTTTTCAGAGCCAACTAACCAGCCCACTAGCCCAACCTAAACTACCCCTCTCACCCGGACCGTCGGATCACGATCGTGCGGTCCGAAAACCCACTAAACATAATCCCTACCCTATATAAATAGCCCCCTTGCCATTTTTGGCCTCCCCTACCTCTTCCCCTACCTCCAGCTACCTCCACCTCAAATTACGCACCGCTCCAGCCAGCTCCTGCCACTTGGCGAGTCACCAGCGGCCAGCTGCCGCTTTCGGCCAACCAGCGGCCGCCACCTCGCGCCTCTGCCTCCTCTCCACCGCCGCCATGTCGCCCCATATGATCCCCTATCGCCGCGGCCTTGAGAAGCCCATCTGGAGCCCGCCAGGCCCGAATCATGCCGCCGCCTGGCCTGCGTTAGCCCGAGGCATGCACCCCTATTTGCTCCGTCGCCCGCCTCGCCGAGCCCCGCAGCTCCCCGCGCCGCATCGTCGTTCGCCACTGGCCTCGCGCACCCCGCGCCGCCCAGGCTGCAGCCCCGCCTCATCACCTACACGTCGCCGGACCTCTGCTCCGGCCGGATCCGCCCTGTCCTGCTCCTGCCGGCGACCTCCGGCTGGTCAACACCGGCGCCGCCGCCGCCCCTATCCTCTTCCTCGAGCACGAGCTCGAGGGGTCGACGAGCCATGGGCATGGGCCCACGGCCCTGATCCACGGCCCGTATCCCTCTCCGGCCAGCCCATCTCCTTCATGGCCCAGCCGCGTCACCTCTCCGTCTTGGGCCGAAGCCCATGGTGAGCAGCCCCTAAATCCCACCCGTGCGTCGAATAGCTAAATTGCGCTCACTGTTTTTTTTTTGTGTGAAAATACTGCTAAGTCCCTGTTTTGCATCATTATGTGTGCATGTTTGGGTGGCCATATATTTTTTGCATGTGTGTCCAAATGAAGCATATGATATGTCAAAATGTTCGTCTCTGAATGCTCTACACGATGGTATAGTTTGCCTGCATGTTACTATTCATATTGATGTCTTAATCATCGTTGCAAAAGTGTTAGTTGTTGTTAAGTGCTGAAAATAGTTTAAACTTGTTGATTTGTCTTTTTCATATCTTTATGTGTGAATTTTGTTTGAGCATCATGTCAACATGTGTTAGGAGCAAAATCATGTCATCTTTGCATTGGTGTAATTAGTTTTTCATGTTATGCCTTGTGGTGAGTGGAAAAACCTTGTAAAGTGACCTACTCGATGTTTGCTATTTCCTGAGACTTGTTAAAAACTGCTAAGTCTGAAACTGTTATATTGTGATGCCATGTTTGCTTGATGCTATAGTCAAATCCATGCATGTTTTGGAATGTCTAGTGACCATGTCTTGAAGTCCATGCTATTCTCTATCCATCCATGCCCTTGTTTGCAATTATAGGTTGTTGTAGCTTGTCTCTTTCTTACTCTCAAGTTGTCATTATGATAAATCTGTCAGCCTGTCAACAACATGTTCAATTTGACAAAGCTCATTGTACTCAATCTGTGCATCCCATGGAGTTGTGCCAATGGATTTATTTGGAGTATGCCATGCCTACTACATGTTCATGACCTTTGCTTGCTTATTACCCTTGATATGCTTGCTGTTATGTGCCTCCGAAGGCAGCATCATGATGTTGTTGTTTGCCTTTCCAGATTTTCACTAAGTCTGAGAATCTGCTATATCATGTTTGCATCTTGTTTTGATGAATGCCATGAACCTGTTGCTCCCATGTATATGCCATGTTGTGTTCCTTGAGCTCCATGTTGTGTTATAGCATGCCATGCTTGTGCTTCCCATGTTCTTGTGTTGTAGCTTATTTATTTCTTGCCTCCAACATGTCAACATTTTAACTCTGCTCATGTATATGCTCTATTTTCCACCAAGTCATAATCTGTGATATAAAGTTTGCTTGTTGCCTTGATCATGTTGGATTACTATTGATGCTTATGGACCAGATACTTATTGATATTTGAAGCATGCTATGCGTACTTTGAGTTCATGACATGCGTATGCCTATCTTGTACTTGTAGCATGTTGTTTTGATGCTTGTAAGATGCCTAGTTGCTGTTTTGGATAGCTTGTCCTTTAATCTTGTTTCGTGTGTATGTGTTGAACCGTTGCTCCGTTTTGAGCGTGCTATATATGAAACTTGCTTGGTTTTGCATGTAGATGCATCATGTCATGTTGCATCCATGTTTTGAGAGTGTGTGCTTGATGTTTGAATGCATTTTGCATCAATGCCATGTTCAACTTGTTTTGCACATATCTTCTAGGCCGTAGCTCCGAATTAAATGAACCTTATATGTAACTTGACTAGAATTTCATGTAGATCATCATGGTGCATGTTAACTTCTTGTTTAACAACTTTAAATTATGGTTTGTTCAGATCTGGACCAATTTCGAAATTTGCATATGAGGACTTATCGGAATTGTTATATGTTGTTTCCGGCCTCATTTAAACTTTCTTGGTTGTGTGGTCTTGTATGCATCGTCCCTTGCCATGTAAAGCATCATGTAGCCTTGTCATGCATCATACTCGCTTGAGCATCATGTCTTGTTATGTGTTGTGTGTTTACCGTGTTGTTTGCTTCTTCTTGTTAGTTCATGTTTCGTTGCGATCGTGAGGATTCGTTCGACTACGCTTGGTTCGTCTTCGTGGCTTCTTTTTCTTCCTGGACTCGTCCTTCTTCCTAGCGGGACCTCAGGCAAGATGACCGTCGCCTTGGATCTCATTACTGTCATTGCTATGCTAGTTGTCTCTTTGACACCATCCTAGCAAACCGTTGTTTGGTTATGTTACCGCTTGCTCAGCCCCTCTTATAGCGTTGTTAGTTGCAAGTGAAGATGAAGATTGCTCCATGTCGGAACTTCATTGTTGGAATATCACAATATATCTTACTATAATTAACGCACCTATATACTTGGCAATAGGTGGAAGGCTTGGCCTTTTGCCTGCTGTTTTGTTCCACTCATGCCGCCTTAAGAACCGATAAACCGGTGTTATGTTCCTTGAGTTTGCCTTCCTAACACGGTTGGGGGTATGGGACCCCCTTGACAGTTTGCTTTGAATAAAACTCCTCCAGCAAGGCCCAACTTTGGTTTTAATTTGCCTCATAATAAAACATATTTAATTAATTAATTTTCATAGGGGGTCATGTCCCCAAGGATTGTTTTCTACATACAGGGGGGCTAGTGCTGATGGTGTTGGTCCCAAACTAGAGCCACTTGCGATGCCACCCAGTTATCTGGGGTCTTCGGTTGCTGTACGTAGTGCTCATCCGGACGTGGCGTGAGACGAGATACGCGCGGCTACTATCAGGGTGTCCCGGGAGGTCTTGCTGGACTTGTTTTACCTTTGTTGAAATGTCTTGTGCACCGGGATTCCGAGTTTGATCGGGTTGTCCCTAAGATAAGAGGTTTTTCTTCTGCTGATCGTGAGAGCTTGTGATGGGCTAAGTTGGGATACCCTTGCAGTGTTATGATCTTTCGAAAGACCTTCCTGTAGTTATGTGGCATATTGGAATTTGTTAATATCTGGTTGTAGAGAACTTGACAGAGGATTCGAAATAAAATACACCAACCGCGTGAGTAATCGTGACTGTTTCTTTTCATTTTGACAAGAGAACATGGTGGGGCTATGTTTGACTCGTAGGTAGTTTAGGATCACTTATTGATCATTACTAGTTTGCGACCGTTTGCGTAGATGCTCATCTTATTCTTATACTCGTAAGTTAGCCACCATATAATGCTTAGCCGCTGCTGCAACCTCACCACTATCCTTTCCATATCCAATAAGCTTTGCTAGTCTTGATACCCATGGTTATGGGATTACTGAGTCCTCGTGACTCACAGATACTACAACAATAGTTGCAGGTGCAGGTTTCCGATGACTTGACATGAGAGCGATGTTTACTTGTGTTGGAGTTATTTCTTGTTCTTCTTCGTCAGTCTTGGGATAGGTTCCTGGTCGGCAGCCTGGGATAGCAGGATGGATGCCGTTGTGCTTTTCATGTTTTCATCCATAGTCGGATGTCTTGTGTATGATGTGTTGTATTCATGCGGCAATTGTATGAATTGTTGTATCCCCATCTATTTATGTAATGGTATGATGTAATGATATTCATCTTGCTAAGCGCTCGAAATGCGGTTATGTCCCAGTCACGAAGTTATCACGTGATTGGGATATAATCGCATCTTGTGCGTGACAATGATACCACCACTACGGCCAACCTTATAGTGGGGAGTATGATATACTATAGTATCATGCATATGATACTAGTGTATGATACTACATAGGTACCTTCATAGTGCATAGTATCACAGAGTATTATCATAGATGACCGTATTTATGGACATGCATGACACAAAGTAGTATAGCATTTATTATGTTACGGTATCAACCTATGTTACTCTAACCCACTTTTCCTTATTTAATTCTTTGCCACATCATCATATTTGCTATTCCCGAGTGCATGATACCGGCTATGACACCCCCACTATGGCCACCCTTAGCAAAGAAGCTGTACAAATAATTTGTGCGTCGCTTTGCGAGTTTTCATCCATTTGTCCGAGAAGCAAGGAGAAGTTTCAAACATTTCGGCCGCGAGGTGCGGCCAATGGCGTAGGCCTACTTGGTATTTTAATTACAAGAAATTCAGATGGAGTCTGGACATCATCAAAACAGATGTGTGCCCGTGGCGTGCTCTCATGACCCCGTGGAAAAAATTGATAAAGTTTGGCACAAGTTTTGATGATCGCTCCTTCCAAACCGGAGCATCTCACATGAAGGATCGTGGTTTCCAAAAGGAGACGTGTCAATTCAAACTCCAATGGCCGGTGACTTCATCGTTTAGCCTCATAAAAATTTCCACGGTACACAATCACCACTATACCACGGGTTCGATTTTCTGGCGCATTACAGGTATCGTTAGCTATATTTAAGACATTTTTTGAGTTTAACATGCATTTTGCGCATAAAAATAAAATTACAACCGGAACTGCATGTGTTGTCGAAAGGGATGATGATCGTCGTTTGATCTGGGAGCATCTAACGATGCAGATGTACGATCCGTGGGGTTTGGGTTCTCGCCAATCAGAAAGCATGACTCAGATCGCACGCGGGGTTTGGTAGGCACACGGCTTTCATCAACGAACCATGTGCTATTCGCAAACCAAACTGCATATTTTTGTTCACACAAACTGTAGTGAGATCAATTGAGTGCGCTACCTCTATGATATAATAATAATAATAATAATAATAATAATAATAATAATAATAATAATAATAATAATAATAAAAATAATAGTAACAACAACAACAACAACAACAACAACAAAACAGTTCATATTCATTGCCTGAGCTGGCAGCATATCAAGGTCAACATATTAACGGTTCTTACATCAACAGAAAACCGGGCATAACTCACAAATTTAGTACACGCGACCGTTCTAAATTGAACAAATTAAGTTGCAGGGTAGGCATAAAGACTAGTCTTATGGCTTAATTCCCATGTACATGGGGGAACTAGGATCATTACGTTGACCATGAATGAACTTGTTTTTTTTATGATTTTACGCTTCTCTGTTACACGGGTGCGTGATCACTTGGCTGGCAACTCGGCAAATTCATCGTACTCGTCCTCATAGGCAAAATCCTCGACACCCAGTACCCTCCTCTTCCCATGCATCACTACATGGCAGTTCTTACGCAAGGGGTCTTCTGCAAAGAAAATCTGGGTAGCATCACTGGCAAGAATGAACGGGTCCACGTGATATGCCATCATCATCCTGTTCACACAGGTCTTCCTGTACTGATCAACGTTTACATGACCAAGAGGGATCCATGCGCACCTGAATAATGCCACATTAACTTTCGCATAGTCAAGCTCCCAAATCTCTTTGATGGTTCCATAGTATGCCATTTTATCAGCTTCATCTACAGTCATGCATTCTATTTGAACAGAGTTGTTCTGATATGAGGTCTTCTCATCACGTTCCTCAGTGTAGAACGTGTATCCATTTATGTCATATGCTTGGTACGTCAACACCATAGGTGATGGCTTTTGTGCCAACCACGTAGCAATGTCATCAATGGATCCTTGCGCCAAACGATTCTTCAGCCATTCGGCGTAGTTCTTAGTGTGCTCCTTCATCTCCACATCTGATGAAGGCACCATTGGTAAGAAGCTTTGGTGTATCTCCACCAAGTGTTCTTTGGCATAAGTGCTGAGAACTGGGTTGTTAAGCCGTACCGTCAAATGGGCTTTCTCTGCCAATTCTCCGGGTGCAGCCATTTGCGTGCCAGCAAGGATTGGCTTACCTTTCAGCCTTCCCTCGTGGCGAGATAGGGGCAAACCTATAGGTCTTTGTTTCATGTATTTGGTGCAAAACTCAACCACCTCCTCCATGGTATAACCTTGTAGGATGCTTGCCTCTAGATGGTTTTGGTTCCGACAAAAGCGCTTCAGTATTCCCATGAACCGCTCGAAGGGATACATGTTGCGAAGAAACATAGGACCACAATACTTTATCTCATCGACAAGGTGCAAGTGAGATGGACCATGACATCTGAAAGTGCAATATATCGACTAGAGGGGGGTGAATAGGCGATTTTTATGAAATGCTTCAAAACATGATAGTTTCGAAGACAAACGATAAGCTCAAGCCTATTAGTATGTAGCGGAAAGTGGACTACACTAGATAAGCCATAGTCATGTATTCAAATGAAGTGAAAGCATGAAGACTAATAGCAACTAGGTAGCAGTGATCATAGAGGAAGAAGGAATGAAGCCAGTCATAACAAGTAGATACTCAGTGAAGACAATCAGATAAGGCAAACATGCAATGTCTTCACAACACAGAGTAGTAAGTAAAGGGAAGTAAAGGATAAAACCAGTAGCTCGGGGAAGACAGTGATTTGTTGGACCAGTTCCAGTTGCTGTGACAACTGTGCGTCTGGTTAGGGAGGCTGAGATTTAACTCAGAAGACCGCGTCTTCACCTTGTTCCCCTTGAGCTAAGAACACCTAGTCCTCGCCCAATCACTCTGGTAAGTCTTCAAGGTAGACTTCCAAACCTTCACAGACTTCGTTCACCGGCAATCCACAATTACTCTTGGATGCTCAGAACGCGACGCCTAACCGACTGGAGGAAACACAGTCCTCAAGTGTAATAAGTCTTCAGGTCACACAGACAGAAATACTTCAGTGATGCCTAACACTCTTTGGCTCTGGGTGTTTGGGCTTTGTCCTCGCAAGGATTTCTCTCTCAAATGCTTCGGAGGTGGGTTGCTCTCAAACGACAAAAGCCATGCAATAACTCTGAGCAGCCACCAATTTATGGTGTAGGGGGTGGGCTATTTATAGCCACTAGGCAACCCGACCTGATTTGCCCGAAGTGACCCTGGGTCACTAAGGAACTGACACGTGTTCCAACGGTCAGATTTCAAACACACACGACAACTTTACTTGAGCTCCAAGTAAAGCTGACTCATCCGCCTCTAGATAAGATTTGCTCTCATAGTCTTCGCTCGAAGACATAGGATTTGGTTGAGCATCACATCAGTCACTCTGACTTAGTTCACTTGGACCCCACTTAACAGTGCGGTGGTTCCTATGACTCAATAAAGAAGAAAAGGAAACAGCGACAACTCTACGTCTTCGCTTTCCATAGTCTTCACACAATGTCTTCTCATGTCATAGTCTTCAATATGATTATCTTCATATACCACCACAGTTATCAATGTCTTCATACTTTTTTAGGGGTCATCTCCGGTAGGTTAACCGAATCAATGAGGGACTACTACCTGTGTTATCCTGCAATTCTCACAAACACATTAGTCCCTCAACCAGATTTGTTGCCAATACTCCAAAACCACTAGGGGTGGCACTAGATGCACTTACAATCTCCCCTTTTTGGTGATTGATGACAAACTGGTTGAAGTTTTCAACGGGGATAAAGATATGTGAAATTGTAAAGGATAAGGTATTGTCTTCATAAGTAGCAAAAGGCTCCCCCTGAAGATGTGCATATAGTTGATTTGCCTTTGAATGCAAATGCACATGGCAGGTTGTACTTGTGGAGATCCTCTTCAACTTATGAAGACAATTCATCATGCATAATTGATATGTCGAAGATAACGACATGCATAATGAAAAATGGACGTATGCAAAAATGACTAAGTGCGGAATATAAGGTAGTAGATGCGGAATTTATCATCGCATTACAGAGTAGCATAAAAACGTAGCAGACGACCATCAGTTTAAGTGTTACAACTCAAAGAACCAAATGTAGCAAAACGAGAGTTGTAAACACTAGGCAAATTATAAAGCACCCGCCCATATGGACCCGCTTGAAGACTATCAACTCATATGCTTCTCCCCCTTTTGTCAGTAAGGACCAAGAAGGTTTGAAGACATAGAGCCTCTACTCGTTCCCAGGTGGAGCAGAAGAGGATGCAGGGTTGGTGTTGTCGTTTGGCGGTGCAGAGGTGGTTGGTGCAGTGTCGATGCGCGCTGAAGTAGGAGGCGGTGAAGTAGCATCATCCTGATCATCCATCACCCTGGCGTCAATTGTTGCAGCGGAGGAGGAGTACTCAGAGTCTTCAAGGGATGGAGTTCGACGCATAACAGCAGTCCTTGCAGGAGTGTTGTCAAACTTGAACCTCTCAGTGAAGCCATCGTCTTGAAGATCCGCTTCAGCACTCAGTAAGGTCAAACTCTTCCAAGACCGCCTGCATGTTTCATGAGCAACAAAAGCATTCTTGGTGGCAAGATTACGAATGCAATTGACATCCACCAAGAGGCTCTGCATCTGATGCTTTAACCAGAGGTGATGCTTGTCTTGTTTATGATGAAGGGCTACCAGAAGCTCTCGGTTATTCAGAACACGAGATCGCTTCTGAGGCCTTTGAGCGATGGTGCTTTCAGTGGCTTCGGTTTTAGCGTGTCGAGGTAGACGAGTACGGCCAGCCAGAGGATAGACGCGAGAGACTGCTGGAACCCCTTCAATCTGCTGAGTAAAGCTTTGATGATCAGCATTGTGAAGACTAACTGGCTCTTTAGCAGGCTCTTGGTAAATGGCTTCAGCTGACATATCAACCTCAGGCAAGAAAATCTGATGGTTGCGAGCAGAGGGTTGATAAGTGACAGCTGAGTGCAACTTGATCAGGCGCATTATCCAAGGGGCATAGAATTTCAGTCCGAATAGATCAGCTCCAGATGTGGCCATTTGCCTGATGAAGAAATCTTGAGCATTGAAGCTGATGCCATTGAAGATATAGAAGACCAAAGTCTTCATAGCGCCTTCAAGCTTGGCTGATGAAGAATGTCCTTTGATTGGCCATAGAGTACGCCTTATAATGTGATAGATGGTGCGCGGCAGGTACTCAAGGTCTTCAACATAGAATTCCTTAGGATATTCAGCATCACTTGGCAGAGGCTTCATCATGCTGAGCATTTGGCTCATGTTGGGCTGACGCTTCTGAAAGATGCTCTCCAAGGCTTCAGTGTGCAGTTGACAGCCAGGTTCATAGAGATCTCCTGGAGTGGGCAGGCCTGTAAGCTCAATGAGATCAAAGGCTTTAGCTTCATGATGCACATTGCCTGTCATCCACTCAAGGACCCATGTCTTCGGATCCCTGCTGTAGCCTCGGATGTGGAGTGTTGCATAGAATTGCAGAAGCAGCTCATCATTCCAATGCTCTTTATCTAGGAAAAAATTGAGTAAGCCAGCATCAGGAAGCAGTCAAGGGCTTCCTCCAAGCAGGGCAGACCAACAATAGCTTAAGTGTAAGACGCATATGAGGGAAAATGCGGCCTTGATTATATAGTACCCTTGAGTAGTAGCTGCGCTGTTGATGGCTCCAGAACCTATCTGATGATATTCTTGGATTGGAATATGGGTTCTTGGCGCTGTCAAAGAAGGTGTTGTGCGCAGTGAAGCTATTGTCATTGAATGACCCGGAAGATGTTGCAATACTTGGAAGCCTTGGCAATCTTGGCTTAGGCTTATGAACTTGGGGCCTATGCAATATGATGATCAAACTGAGGACCAGCAGCACGTGGTTCAGTTGTAGGTGGCGCAATCAGAATTGGCCACCGGACAGTAACAAGCTGATCATCCTTGTTGTATGCTTGCTCAATTGTGTGAGGCCGTGGGGGCGGAACAGGAGCAGAGGCATTGTCTTCAAGCTGCAGATTGGCATCAGGTGCAACATTTGCTTCAGGCACAACACTGGCTTCAGGCACAACACTGGCTTCAGGAGCAGTAACTTCAGGCGCAGGTTCTTCACGCGCCACAGTATCTTCAGGTGCCACAAAAGCTTCAGCCATGACTATGTCATTGGCTTCAGTGTTGGTGGTGGCAGCCTCTGAATTTGTTACCTCCACTTCAGGAGCTGGAGGGTCGGACATGTTCTCCTCGAGAACAGGTGGTGCGGCAGTACTTTCTTCAACAACTTGGGGTTGTTCTTCTTCTTGTTGGGGTGGTTCTTCTTCGGCTGATGCAGCCGGAATATCTTCAGCCACTTTGGCTTCAGATTCTGAGTGGCTTCCAGTAGGAGCAGCATCAGGTGCAGATGGTTGCTCTACTCCTTCTGGAGCACTTGAGGCAGTGACTTGAGTCCTTGGTCCTTTGCGAAGCCTGCGAAAAGCGGGCGAAGCTTGAGGAGATGGAGGTTGTTGGGCCTCAAAGTCTTCGTCTTCAAGCACCATACTGGTGTCTTGAGTTTGCTGGGGAGTGTCTTGGGTTTCCTATGGGTGATCAGCCCACGAGTCATCCTGAGCAATTGGCGTCAATGGACGACCAATGCTGATGCGTTCGTTGTTCATGAGAACAGGCGAAGAGTCAATGTTATACTCGTTCTGAGGAAGGACGGCATCATCTTCAACATTGTCTTGAGGACCAATGTCTTCAGCTGCGGTGGGGTCGTCAGCTGGAATGTCTTCCGCCTCTGTGGGAGCAGGCTCATGAACAGTCAGTCTTCGTTCTCTCTAGGCAGAAGCAGGACGAGCAACTGAGATTGGCTCGACAAAGATAGGCTCTTGGGAAGCAGCCTTATCCTTCTTGGTCTTGCGCTTCTTGGTGGGTGGAGCTTCATCAGTAGATTGCTTACGCTTACGAGCTTCAGCTTCAGCCACCTTAGTCTTCTTGAGCGTTGAAGCGGTTGGAGTTGCCTTAGGCTTTGTGCCAGTCATGCTAGCAGGGAAGACTATGCGAGTCGTTACTTGCCTAGATGCTTCAGCTTCAGGCACATGCTTCTTCTTCTTCTTCTTGGCAGCCATTCTTGGATCAATGCCAGGACGCCCAAGTGCCTTGCGCTTTTTAGCTTCATTGAATGCTTGAACGCATTTTGCAGCCAAGTCCTTGATGCGCTCACGTGAACCTTTAGCTTCTTCACGCCGCTGGTGAAAGGCTTCCTTGAGCTCTTGCATCATAACCTTGAAGTTTTGAACTTCTTGCACGCTGAGCTTGTTCATATGCTTCTTGAACTGAGCTTTTTCATAGTCTATCTTTTGCTTCAGCTCAACAATTCTTTGAGCAAGAGCCAGCTCAAAAGCAATGGCGCCATGAAAGGAGACGGTGAGGCCAACTGGAAGTTGAAGATCATCGAAGCTCAGGTTGGGAGTGTCAAACCATTCATCAATGAAGTTATTGAGCACTTCAACGTCAAATAGTGGCAAATCATTGAAGATTTCAGCATCCTGCTTGCTCTTGATAAATAGATCCAAAGCATCATCTCCAAGATCTTCATCACTTGATAGATCAAGGGCATCATTGGCAGTCTTTAGTACTGCATCTGGAGTGAGAGTTGGACTGGGGTTGCGTGTTGGCTTCCTCTTCAGCTATCTGCTCTTGGAGATTCGAGAGTGTTCCTCAGATTGCACACTTGGTGCAGGTGGAGCAGTGGCCAAAGGCTTCACTCTTGAAGCTCTTGGTGGAGTAGCCTTTGAAGCCTTTGATTTTTTCTTCTCGGGCTTCGGCGTTGCAGGTGCTTCTTCAGAGTCATCATCTGCTTCAGGCTGATCTACATCTGCCCCTTGAACCCTTATGTGACTGATGAGTCCCTCTAGGTTGTAGAAGGGCCCAACCAGATTCGGTTCAGCTTCGCGCGAGCCATCAGCGCGGGGTGCAGAGGGGCCAGGATTGAAGTCTAATCCCCACAGCTTCTTGTTTTCCTTGGCAGAGTTCTTGGCGAATTGAAGATTTCGCTTGAAAAGATTGTAGTCGCGACACCAGAGCAGAGCGCTTGGATCAGCATCAGCAGGCTGTGGCCCTCTAACCATGCAAGGATAGAATCCTTGAGCAATGGCTTCAGCACGAGTCTTGGGGGGAAGATTCTTATAAGTGATATCTCCCCACGGATGCTTGATGGCGTTTTTCTCGGCATACTCTGGGGTCACGAACCTATATTTGAACCATTGTTCAGCCCAGTATCTTCGAATCCATTGGATTTGGGTCTTCCTCTGATTGTAATCCTCCTCTGGATCAGTCTTGTATATTTCACTGAGATCAGGAGGCAAATCACGAGAGGTGTTGCCACGGCGCTGTCTGCCAGCCTTTCTTACTGTCTTGTCAGTTGTCATTTGCTTCAACCTGAATGGCTTCAAATTGAATGGCTTCAAAACTAGCAAATGCTTCGGTTTGCTGGTCAGACAGGAACTAGCTCAGGAGAATGAATGTGACGCTGCAAAAACTCTGCAAATGAATGCAGACTATGAGAACCAAGGGATTCTCCCACGGACATGTACCTGTGACAGCATTAGAGATGCGAGGGAAGGGGAAGAGGTCACATGCATTCTCAGAAGTTTTGAAGATTAAAACAGTTTTGAAGACTTTGACCTCATAGTGCGAAGACATTCACTCATGGGAGTTGGTTCCAGATTTGTACGAATCCACGAATAAGTACAAGTACAAGTGAGGAATCTAACTATGGTTGAAGCATATGTGAATGTACTAGGCAAGATATGAGATGCAGACAGGATAGATTTGTATATCTAAGTAGGCAGAAACCTCTTGTGGTAAAGTAGATGAATCTTTATGGATCTAGAAGATGGTAAAAAGCAAGTTTATTTACCACACGATGAACTGCTTAGATGGAGTAGGAGTTGGATGCCCAGCAGTTTGGTCGTCCGTGCCCTAACTTGGCGACGGAGGACAGCTACGGCGACAGCGGAGAGGAAGATGTCCGCGGCCGGCGTGAGGACGGCGTCGACAAGTTGCGGCAGCGAAGCGCTTTGTCGCCGGCGTCGTCGAAAGCTAGCGGAGGCGCTAGGGTTGTTCGAGGTGGAGAGGTGGTGGAAGAAACTTTTGACCATGATGGGACGTGCATTTATAGGCATGGGAGACGGCACATCGTAATTACTCAGGTGCCCCTAACGGTTCACGTACGAGTGACACGTGGTGGTCATGTAATGCATTGGGAGTTGTCCCACGATCCCACGTACACCACGACTGTCGGAGTAGTCATTCCGGCTTCTCCGGGTTTCAGGCATAACGGATGGAGCATTAAAACATATTTAAAGTTTGTCTCCATATCTTCTGCTGACAAGGATGCAGAGAAGATATTCGACTGTTTCAGCCAGAATGCATATGATTTGGACAGACATAATGTGAGAGGAGGAAGCATAGAGAGGTTAGGGTCCGATCACATTCACTTAGTCCAAAAGATTCAAATAAGAAGACATAGCTATAAGTGAATGCTGTTGAGGACATAACACAACTCTCTCTCTCTCTCTCTCTCTCTCTCTCTCTATATATATATATATATATATATATATATATATATATATAGGACTCCTCTTTTGTACTCCTGGGAGTATGTACTCCCATCCTCAATATACCTCATATACGCAGTAATTATACCGCTTTATCATTCTTAATATACTTCATCAAATATTCTAAGATACCCCAATACGAGTTTTGTTGAAAAAATATCATCTGCGACGTACTTTTTGTAATATACCTTTTTCACGTACAACCACATCAGTATATACGTAAACATTTAAAATATGTAGACTCGCATGAATTTTTTCATGAAAATCATTTTGGGGTATCTAATAATTAGTAATGAAGTATATTAAAAATAATAAAGAGGTATAAAAGATTCAGCTATATGGTATATGAGGAGCGGGA
>LR738710.1:284996579-285085227 GCA_902687465.1 Secale cereale
TATATATATATATATATATATATATATATATATATATATATATATATATATATATATATATATATATATATATATATATATATATATATATATATATATATATATATATATATATATATATATATATATATATATATATATATATATATATATATATATATATATATATATATGTCCTATGTGAAGACAAACCAAGTGCGAAGACTTTGCAAATGTAACGCCACAAGAAATGCTTCAAATAAAAATTTGGTGGCGGCGTTACCCACCGTATAGGAAGTATTAGACCCAGACACGGCGCACAATTATCGTGGTGCTCCGTAGTCAAATTCCATGTTAATGTATTCACACTTAGAATGTAAGTCTTCATTGATTGAAGATATACTTTACTTCGTGTGTTGCACATCTAAGTTATCAATATGCATAAGTGTTAGGATGTGTGTCTGATCACAAGACATTTGAGGATTCTAAGATATTTAGCTCACACCGCAACTTGCAAAACCTTTTCTCATCCAAGGGCTTTGTGAAGATATCTGCCAGTTGCTCTTCAGTGTTGACGTGTATGATATCAATATCTTCCTTCATAACATGATCTCTGAGAAAGTGATGACGAATTTCAATGTGCTTTGTCTTCGAGTGCTGAACTGGGTTGTTGGCAATCTTGATGACGCTTTCATTATCATAGTAGAGTGGCACATGCTTCAGATGGACTCCATAGTCCTTGAGAGTTTGCTTCATCCATAGAAGCTGAGCGCAGCAAGATCCAGCAGCAATGTATTCAGATTCAGTAGTGGAGAGTGATACACAGTTCTGCTTCTTTGAAGACCAACAGACAAGTGATCGTCCTAGAAAGTGACATGTGCCAGATGTGGACTTGCGATCAACTTTGTCACCAGCATAATCAGCATCTGAAAATCCTACTAGATCAAACTCTGAACCCTTTGGATACCATAATCCTAGAGTTGGGGTGTAAGCCAAATATCGAAGTATTCGCTTCACAGCTAAGTGATGTGACTCCTTTGGTGCCGCTTGATATCGAGCACACATGCAAACGCTAAGCATAATATCTGGCCTAGATGCACATAAATAAAGTAAAGAACCAATCATGGAGTGGTATACCTGTTGATCAAACTCTTTACCATTGGCGTCGGGACCCAGATGATGTTTAGCAGGCATTGGCGTCGAGTACCCTTTGCAGTCTTGCATTCCAAACTTCTTCAGGCAGTCTTTCAGGTACTTCTCTTGAGATATAAAGATGACATTGCTTTGCTGACGAATTTGAAGACCAAGAAAGAACTTCAGCTCACCCATCATAGACATTTGATATTGTTCTTGCATCATGTGACCAAATTCATCACTGAATTTCTTGTCACTGCAGCCGAAGATAATGTCATCCACATAGATTTGGCAGACAAATAGCTCATCATCATATGTCTTCGTGAAGAGTGTAGGATCTAGGGATCCAGGTTTGAAGCCTTTGCTCTTCAGGAAGTCTTTGAGGGTGTCATACCAAGCACGAGGCACTTGTTTGAGGCCATATAGTGCCTTGTTGAGCTTGTAAACCATATCATGACGTTTTGGGTCTTCAAAGCCACGTGGTTGTGCAACATACACTTCTTCTTCAATTCTTCCATTGAGAAAGGCACTCTTTACATCCATTTGATATAGAAGTATGTTGTGATGATTTGCATAGGCTAGCAGTATACGAATGGCTTCAAGTCTAGCCACAGGAGCAAATGTTTCATCGAAGTCAATCCCTTCAACTTGAGTGTATCCTTGAGCAACAAGACAATCTTTGTTTCTTACCACTTGACCATGCTCATCTTGCTTGTTGCGATAGATCCATTTTGTGCCTATTATGTTGTGCTTTCGAGGATCAGGACGCTTGACAAGTTCCCACACATTGTTCAGCTCAAACTGTTGAAGCTCTTCTTGCATTGCTTGAATCCATTCAGGCTCCATAAAAGCTTCAGCAACTTTCTTGGGTTCAGATATTGAGACAAAAGCAAAATGCCCACAGAAATTTGCAAGCTGTGTTGCTCTTGAGCGAGTGAGTGGACCAGGAGCATTTATGCTATCAATTATCTTCTCAACTTGCACTTCATTTGCAACACGAGGATGAGCTGGACGAAAATTTTGTTCTTGTTGTGCATTGTCTTCATCAGGGGTATTGTCTTCGGGCTGAGCATTGTCGTCAGGTTGATTTGGAGCAGAGATGATGAGTTCCTCGTCAGGTTGTGCTTCAGAAGGCATGATCTCACCATTTCCCATAAGCTTGATAGATTCATTTGGTGAAGCTTCATCTAGCACATTTGGTAGGGATTCTCTTTGTGAACCATTTGTCTCATCAAATCGCACATCCATAGTTTCAACAGTTTTATAGTGAAAGATGTTGAAGACTCTGTAGGAGTGTGAATCCTTTCCATATCCGAGCATGAAGCCTTCATGTGCTTTGGGTGCAAATTTTGACTTGTGATGAGGATCCTTGATCCAGCACTTAGCTCCATATATACTCTGAAGTAACTTACATTAGGCTTCTTTCCAGTGAGGAGTTCATATGATGTTTTCTTCAGAAGCTTGTGAAGATAAACACGGTTGATGATATGGCATGCAGTATCAATAGCTTCGGGCCAGAATCTTCTTGGTGTTTTGTACTCATCGAGCATCGTTCGAGCCATCTCAATTAGAGTTCTGTTCTTGCGCTCAATGATCCCATTTTGCTGAGGTGTATATGGGGCTGAGAATTCATGAGTGATTCCCATTTCATCCAGATAAAGATCGAGGCCAGTGTTCTTGAATTCAGTGCCATTGTCACTTCTTATGTGTTTGATCTTGATGCCATAGTTGTTCATGGCACGGTTGGCGAAGCGTCTGAAGACATCTTGCACTTCAGTCTTGTAGAGTATTATGTGCACCCATGTGTATCTTGAATAATCATCAACAATGACGAAGCCATAGAGACATGATGTGGTAGAGAATGTGGAGTAGTGAGTAGGGCCAAATAAGTCCATGTGAAGCAGCTCGAAGGGTTTGGATGTCGTCATGATTGTCTTCGAGGGGTGCTTGGCTCTAGTCATCTTCCCAGCTTCACAGGCACCACATAGATGATCTTTCTTGAACTTGACTTCCTCGATGCCTATGACATGCTTCTTCTTTGCGAGAGTGTGCAAGTTCCTCATGCCAGCATGTCCTAGCCTCCGATGCCAGAGCCATCACTCTGAAGCTTTTGCTAGAAGACATACGGCCATTTGTGGTCCAGCTGAGAAATCTACCATATACAGATCACCTTTTCTGTATCCTTCAAATACTAAAGACTTGTCAGATTCCATTACTACAATGCAACGAAATTTACCAAAGATCACAATCATGTTTAAGTAACAAAGCATTGAGACAGACATTAAGTTGAAACCAAGAGATTCAACAATCATGACTTTGTCCATGTGCTGATCTCTTGAGATTGCAACTCTACCTAGACCCAACACCTTGCTTTTACCAGTATCAGCAAGTGTGATGTGACTCTTGTTGGATGGACGTAAAGTTGAGTCCATGAGAAGATTTCGATCACCAGTCATATGATTTGTGCACCCGCTATCCATAATCCATTTTGAAGACTTTGGTGTCACTCCCTACAATGCAGTTAGGAGGATAGGGTTCACCAAAAGCCATTATGAAGCATAAACAATTGATGTATAAGTGGATTATGAAAGCTTTAGATGTAAGTTAGGACTGATAAGATCTTCAGCAGGTGATTTATGGATAGTTTGAGCAGTAAGTCATTTTGGGCATTTGATCTTGTGCCCTACAAGTGTTTTAGGTCCCCAGCAATAGCATCAGAAGCCTTTGATTACAGGCTGGAGACCTTTCCCTGCAAGAGAAAGTTAGTTCTTCTTAACCACCCACATCTTCAGGGGTGGCTTAGAAGCAATGAGTCTAAGAGCAGCATCTGAGAATTTTGGCTTTGGGGCCCTAGCAAATAGTCTTGCAGGAGGAGAATAATACTCATAAGAATAGGCAGAAAAGTTCTTTGATTTATGAACATAGCGGTTTGAAGAAACACCTCATATTCATGGGTCTGAGTATGATTTCCCTGCAAAACATCTGTGTTAGGGTGACTCAGGTAAGTCCTTTGTCTGTATGAAGCCTTAGGACCTTATGAAGCCTTTGGTCTCGGGTTTGTCTTCATCCCAGGAGGTGTCATGATAGAATTTGCTGGAAGCTTCTCAAGACAACCTTTGGATACCCAGATCTTCTTCATAGGTGGTCCATTCCTGCAGTTAGTACCAATATACCTGGCAAACACTTCACCATTTTGATTCTTAAACAGTTTATAGTTTGCATCAAAGGATTCATCAATGATAACAAGATTAGCACAAGTGAAGCCAGATAAGGTAGATGGATCCACTGAAGGTCCCTTTGCAGCAACCCATGTGGTTTTGGGATAATGCTCAGGCTTCCAGTATGAACCATCGACATTCATTTTCCTGTCAAACCCAACACCCTCTTTTCTAGGGTTTCGGTTCAGTATCTGCTTTTTGAGGACATCACATAGAGTCTGATGCCCTTTGAGGCTTTTGTACATCCATGTTTCAAGCAAAGTCTTCAACCTAGCATTTTCATCAGCAATAGTAGTGGTTTCCTCAGCAGAGGGGTTAGTCACCACATCAATAGTTGAAGATATTGCAACAATGGTAGCAGTAGAGCATTCAACAACAGATGTAGCATTATCACGTTCAAGGCATTTTAGACATGGTGGTTCAAACTCTTCGTGAGTAGCATTGACATGTTGAGCAAGTAATGAATCATGCTCCTTCTGAAGATCTTCATAACATCCTCTTAACTTTTCATGATCAGAGAAGAGAGTGTTATGAAGAATGTGAAGCGTAGTTAATTTAGCCTGAAGTCTTTGAAGACTTTCAACTAAGTTTTTTGACTGATCCATTTCTTCACCCAACATGTCATTGCTCTTTTTAAGCATTATTTGAGCCTTTTCCAGAGAAATTTGTTGTTTATTAGCAAGGGAAGCAAGCTTGACATAGCTGGGTCCAAACTCGTCACCAGATTCATCATCGCTGGATTCAGATGAATAGCATTCGGTTACCTTGGCACCTTTTGCCATAAGACATGGTGCAGAAGATGATGGTTCTGGATTTCAGAGAGACGGTCCCAGATAAGCTTCGCATGATCGAGATGCATGATGTTTCTGAACTGATCTTGAGATAGACAGGAGCAGATGACGTCCTTCGCTGTGAGATTGAGAAGGGTGAACTTGCGAATATCATCAGCTTCTGCCCTCTTGCATAGATCGGTAAGGCCAATCTCAGTGACGGTCCATAGCTCACTGTTGATCGCCATGAGATGTTTCTTCATCATGGCCTTCCACTTGGGATACTCTTGACCGTCAAACATGGGGCAGGACACAGTCTTCATTCCTGTGGTCGACATAGTAAAACTCCAGGTGGTTAAACCGAATCACACAGAACAAGGGAGTACCTCGCTCTGATACTAATTGAAAGTGTAGTATATCGACTAGAGGGGGGGGGGGGTGAATAGGCGATTTTTATGAAATGCTTCAAAACATGATAGTTTCGAAGACAAACGATAAGCTCAAGCCTATTAGTATGCAGCGGAAAGTGGACTACACTAGATAAGCCATAGTCATGTATTCAAATGAAGTGAAAGCATGAAGACTAATAGCAACTAGGCAGCAGTGATCATAGAGGAAGAAGGAATGAAGCCAGTCATAACAACTAGATACTCAGTGAAGACAATCAGATAAGGCAAATATGCAATGTCTTCACAACACAGAGCAGTATGTAAAGGGAAGGAAAGGATAGAACCAGTAGCTCGGGGAAGACAGTGATTTGTTGGACCAGTTCCAGTTGCTGTGACAACTGTACGTCTGGTTAGGGAGGCTGAGATTTAACTCAGAAGACCGCGTATTCACCTTGTTCCCCTTGAGCTAAGAACACCTAGTCCTCGCCCAATCACTCTGGTAAGTCTTCAAGGTAGACTTCCAAACCTTCACAGACTTCATTCACCGGCAATCCATAATTACTCTTGGATGCTCAGAACGCGACGCCTAACCGGCTGGAGGAAACACAGTCCTCAAGTGTAATAAGTCTTCAGGTCACACAGACAGAAAGACTTCAGTGATGCCTAACACTCTTTGGCTCTGGGTGTTTGGGCTTTGTCCTTGCAAAGATTTCTCTCTCAAATGCTTCGGAGGTGGGTTGCTCTCAAACGACAAAAGCCGTGCAATAACTCTGAGCAGCCACCAATTTATGGTGTAGGGGGTGGGCTATTTATAGCCACTAGGCAACCCGACCTGATTTGTTCGAAGTGACCCTGGGTCACTAAGGAACTGACACGTGTTCCAACGGTCAGATTTGAAACACACACGACAACTTTACTTGAGCTCCAAGTAAAGCTGACTTATCCGCCTGTGGATAAGATTTGCTCTCATAGTCTTCGCTCGAAGACATAGGATTTGGTTAAGCATCACATCAGTCACTCTGACTTAGTTCACTTGGACCCCACTTAATAGTTCGGTGGTTCCTATGACTCAATAAAGAAGAAAAGGAAACAACGACAACTCTACGTCTTCGCTTTCCATAGTCTTCACACAATGTCTTCTCATGTCATAGTCTTCAATATGATTATCTTCATATACCACCACAGTTATCAATGTCTTCATACTTTTCTAGGGGTCCTCTCCGGTAGGTTAACCGAATCAATGAGGGACTACTACCTGTGTTATCCTGCAATTCTCACAAATACATTAGTCCCCCAACCAGATTTGTCGTCAATACTCCAAAACCACTAGGGGTGGCACTAGATGCACTTACAACACCAAAGATTGGCGGTAAGAAAAACAACTCTAGGTTGGACTATATTCTTGCAACATCATCTTGCATATGATCCAACTCTCCAGGATCTACAACTTTCTGCCATAGTTGGTTGAAGAAATCACAAAGCTCAATGAGTGTGTTTATTATATCTTTGTCCATTAGATTCCTGATGGCCACTGGGATGATTTTTGTCAACATTACGTGGCAATCATGTGACTTCATGTGTCCCAACTTCATTTTACCTAAGCTCACATCCACGAGACTTCTGTTGTTTGCGGAGTAGGAAGAGGGTGTCTTAACTAACAACAAATAGCTGAAGAACTGTATTGCTTAATTTGTACTAAAATTGTAACTCCGGCGAGCTTTGATGAATTTGCCATCATCTTCTGCCTCACTCTTGCGTTTTGATTGATCAGTAAGCATATCGAGTCGTGAACCATCACTATTCTTTCTTTTACATTTAATCTTGAGCAGAGTACCAAGGATGCCTTCACATACATTCTTCTCTACGTGCATGACATTGATGCGGTGACGTACACGTAGAATCTCCCAGGAAGGTAATTTCCAGAACACCAATTTCTTATTAAACACTTGACCCTTGGGTGTTTGTTTCACCGTCAAAGTGTGCTTCTTGCCAAGCACAACAATAATTTGTTTAGCCATGTTGTGGTCCACCTCCCCATCATAGGGTATTGGGCCCACACCTACCTCTGCCATACCATCAAATTCAGCTTTCATCTTTCGGTATGGGTGATTTTTCCGTAAGAGCCTACGATGACGCAAATATACAGTTTTGCGCGAGTTGGAAAGTAATCTGCTAGCTGTCCTATCCATGCATGTGACACACCTTACATCTCCCTTTATTTTCTGCCCCGATTTGTTGCCTAATGCTGGCATATCTTGAATGATGTGCACCAGCATCGCATGTAGATTGAAAGTATCCTTTCTGTAAGCATCATAACATTTTACAGTAGGCGCATCTATCCACGCTATGAGAGGTACTTCTACTAGTAGCTGAAAGGAAATGTCGATGTCATTTCCAGGTTGCTTCGGGCCTTGGATAATCATTAACATCATAATGTACTTTTTTCTTCATACAGAACCAAGGAGCTAGGTTATCTATGCACAGAAGCACCGGCCATGTGCTATGATTGGTGCTCATATCGTCAAAAGGATACATCCCGTCAGTACACTCCCCCAGCCTTATACTTCTAGGATCATTGGAAAAGTCTTGAAACTTGTTGTAGATTAATTCCCACTGAGCCCCATCTTTCGGGTGCCTCATATACTTATCTGCAATTCGCTCATCATGATGCCACCGCAACCTCTTTGCCTCTCTAGGGTTTGCGAACAAATGCCTCATGTAAGTGCATCTAGTGCCCCTTAGTGATTTTGGTGTATTGAAGACTTATAGGTTAAGGGACTAATGTGTTTGTGAGTGTACACATGTCTATAAGTCTATGAGAAGTTTGATTATTACAGGGAAAGTCGACCCCTAAAAATGAAGTTCTTCGACTGAAGACATAGGATTTCTGAAGACTTTCTGAAGACTTTGAAAGTGAAGAAATTGGTGTGACCCTAAAGACTTGGTATTCATTAGAGGAACATGAAGCATGAAGACTTTTGTTTTTATAGTTTCATTTTCTCTTTCTTGAGTCATAGGAAACACCGTACTGTTAAAGGGGGTCGAGGAAATACTAAGGTAAAATTTCCATGTGATGCTCAACTCAAAATTCTACACCTACCAATCCCTTCGAGTGAAGCCATTGGAAATATCATATAGTTCAGTCATATTCTTCAGTGACAGAGACGAAGCTCTTCTGGTCTCTAAGGAATTTGTTCTGCCTGAGGAGTTAGGAATTCGCCAGTGCAAATTGCCTACACAGTGAGGAACATAATAGCCCTGAGGAATTTGATACTCAAATTTCTGACCGTTGCTGTGCTACGCGCCAGCTGTCCCAAAATATCTACGTACCTAACGGTCATATCATTAAAGGGCATTTATGTCTTATCATGTCGGGATGCTCCCTAGGCTATAAATAGCCGCCCCCTACAACCACTAGTTGGTTGGCTGCTCCGCGAGAAACTGACACTTGTCATAAGAGCAACCCATCCTCCGAGGACTTTGAGCGAAAATCATCAAGTGAGAAAAAAAACGAAACCAAACCCAAAACCTTCAAACCCAAAAGTGATTCAGCATCACTGAAGAGATTGATCTTGTGTGGATCCGATGCTTGTTACCTTTGAAGACTGTGCTTCTTCCATACGGTTAGGCGTCATGGTCTAGAGCATCCAAGAGGAATTGTGGATCGCCGAGTGACCAAGTCTGTGAACGTTCGGAAGTCACCTAAAGACTTACCACGAGTGATTGGGCGAGGTCTGTGTGACCTTAGCTCAAGGAGAATACGGTGAGGACTTGGTGTCTTGGACTATGTGTCCTTGACTGGGTGTCCGGGACTATGTGTCCTCGGGTTTAAATACCTAGCCGCTCCAACCAGATGTACAACTGAGACAACAGTTGGAACTGGTCTACCAAATCATTGTCTTCACCAAGCTTCCTGGTTCTATCTCCTCAAATTTTTCAATTCCTCGTATCTGTGTTGTGTGCTTGTTCATATCTGTTTGAAGACTTTGACTGAAGACTTTCTCTATTTCCTCAGTTCAATTTCTTTATTCTGTTTGTCTTCATCCTATGCTATCATCTGATTACGCTTTCTATACTCTGTGTTTGTCTTCATTTCTTCATGATGACCATGCTTGTATTCTGTCATGTTTACTTCCGAGTACTTATTCCGCTGAAAGTAGTTCTTCGCTAAGGAATTTCCTCAACAACAAATTGCTCAGTGAAGAATTCATAAAAATTGCCTAGTCACCCCCCTCTAGTCGATATAACGCACTTTCAATTGGTATCAGAACAAGGTACTCCCTTGTTCTGTGTGATTTTGGTTTAACCGCCTGGAGTTTTAGTTATGTCGACCGCAGGTATGATCAAGGTCTCAGCTGGGTGTCCTACCTTCGATGGACGGACTACCCCTACTGGAAGAACAAGATGCGAATGCATTTTGAGGCAATTGATAACGATCTCTGATATGTTGTGGAAAATGGTGTTCCCTCGGTATCACCTTCTCTGAATGCTGCTGATGTGAAGAGATTCAAGCAACTCGATTCTCAAGCGAAGAATATCATTTGTGTCCATCTAAGCAAAGGATAATATGGAAGAGTGGGTGCTTTGGAAACTGCGAAGCTCATCTGCGATAGGCTGTCCAAAGTCAACGAAGGAGTCTCAACACAACGTGACTCTCGAGTTGATGTTCTTCGCAATCTCTTCAACCGTTTAAAAAGGCTTGGCAATGAAAATGTTCAGCTAACCTTCGATCGTCTCACTGACATCTCAAATGAACTTCAAGCACTTGGTGCGACTGACATCACCGATCATGAAGTGGTGAAGAAATTGCTGAGATCGCTTGATTCCTCATTTGATACTCTGGCTTTGATGATTCAAGAGCATGATGATTACAAGGCACTTGATCCCGCTGATATCCTCGAAAGGCTAAACACTCATGAGTTCCAGCTTGCAGAAAAGAGAGATCTCTATGGTCCAAGCTATGGCCGATCACGTGCCCTGAATGCCAAGGCCGTCTCTGAATCTGAAGGTGAAGATTCTGGTAGTAGCCTTGGTGATCCTGAAGAATTGATCCAGGAGCTAGCTTTGCTTGTGAAGAAATTCCAAAGGTTCTCAAGACGTGGTCACTTTGGAAAGTTCACTAAGAGAAATGATTCATCATCCAGTGACTACAACAAACGGCTATGTCACAAATGCAAGAAGCCTGGTCACTAATTTCAAGATTGTCCTCAGTGGGAAAAGGAATCCAAAAAGAAGAAATTCAAGGATTACAGTTCTGATGATGCAAAGAAGAAGAAGAAATTGTCAAAATCTTCATCATCGAAATCCTCAAAGTCTTCATTTCATAAGAAGAACAACTCCAAAAAGGCTCGGGCATTCATTGGCAAGGAAATGGACTCTGAAGCTGAATCTGAGAACCATGAGGAAGAGGAGGAATCTGAGGAATCCGAATCTGGTGTGGCAAGTCTAGCTCTCACTACTGCATTCGTCAGCAAGTCTATCTTCAACACTGAAAAAAATGATCTCACCAACAAGGCTGATGAAGACAATGATGACTATGCTCCTACCTATTGCTTCATGGCAAAGGGTGCCAAGGTACTCAAATATCCCTCCTCTGAATCTAGTGAGGATGAATCCGATGAAGACCTTAAGCCCAGCTATTCTAAACTTGCTAAAATTGTTGTGCAACAACAAAAGGCTCTTGATAAGGTTCAAAACATGCTAGATAAAAGTGATGATATGTTGGGTGAAGAAATGGATTGAACTAAAATCTTGACTGAAAATCTTCAGAGACTTCAGTCCAAGTGCGATAACCTTCAAAGTCATCATAACACTCTCTTGTCTGATCATGAGAAGCTTTCTTACGAATTTCTTCAAAGAAAGCAAGATCTTGAAAAGCTAAGAGTGAGTTATGAAGATCTTCAGAAGGAGCGCGATTTATTACTTGCTCAAAAAATCAGCGCTTCTCAGGAAGAATTCATTCCTCTATGCTTGAAATGCATTGAACGTGAAACTGCTAATTCTTCACCTGAATGTTCAAATGCTTCAAATGCTACAAATTCTTCAACTGCCTCTGCTATCACTAATTCCTCATCTGAGGACATTGCTAGTATCACTGACAATGCATGGCTGAAGGAATTGTACATGACAGGCATGTACAAAAGCCTCAAAGGGCATCAAACTCTTTGTGATGTGCTTAAAAAGCAGATCCTCAACAGGAACCCTAGGAAAGAGGGAATTGCCTTTGAGAGGAAACTGAATGCTGATGGTTCATATTGGAAGCCTGAGCAGTATCCCAAAACCTCATGGGTTGCTGCAAAGGGACCTCCAGTTGATCCATCCAATTTATCTGGCTTTACATGTGAATCTCCTCATTCCTCTGGTGAGTCATTTGACTCCAACTATAAACTGTTCAAAAATCAGAATGGTGAAGTATTTGCTAGATATGTTGGAACTAACTGCAGGAATGGTCCCCCTATGAAGAAAATCTGGGTCCCTAAGAGGCACCTTGAAATTCTTCAAGTGAATGTACTCATGACACCTCGTGTGAGGAATAGGAACCCCAGATCCAATTCTTCATATGGATCAAAATCTTCAGATGGAGTAAAATCCTCATACGGACCAAATTCCTCATATGGATCAAATTCCTCAAAAGGATCAAAGTCCTCATATGAATATCATCGTGCTAACAACTCTGTTTTGCAGGGAAGAACTAAGGGCTATGAATATCAGCATTATTCTTCTAACCACTATGTTCATAAGTCCTCGAAGAATTACTCTGCTTATTCATATGCTTATCCTAACTCCTCTTATGTGAAACGAAATGGGCTGGCGTCTATGCCACCTTTCTCTTATGGAGATCGCAGAGTGATGAACTCTTTGCCACCCCTTCAGATGTGGGTGGTGAAGAAAAAGAACTAATCTCTTCTGCAGGGTCAGGTCTCCAAACGTACTCAAACGTCTAAAGAATTTGCTGGAGACCTGAAAACTGCCTGAAAGGACGCAGGCTAATAACGAAGAAATGAACTCTCATTTCTCACGTCCTCATACTGCTTTATCTGTTGCATTGCTTGATGAAATTGATCTGATGATTTGATGTCATATTCTTCACTGATGAAGTATATGAGTTTGTAAGCTGCACTAATTCATCTGCAGGATGATCAACCAAAAGCCACTGAGTGGGTCCTTGATAGTGGATGTACAAATCACATGACTGGTGACAAGAATCTCTTGATGGATGCTCCCTTATCACCATCTCATCCGAAGCACATCATCTTCGCTAACAATGGCAAAAGTCGGGTATTGGGTCTAGGTAAGGTTGCGATCAGTAGGGATCGACACATGGACAAAGTCATGCTTGTCGAGTCCTTAGGATACAACCTCATGTGTGTCTCAATGCTTTGCGATTTGGATATGGTTTTTGCTTTTGGCAAACATCGTTGTGCTGTGATCTTGGAATCTGACAACTCCATAGTCTTCGAAGGCTTTAAGAGAGGTGATTTGTATATTGTTGATTTCTCTAAAGGACCTCAACCAGGTGTGTGTCTACTTGCAAAAGCTTCAGAAGGCTGGCTATGGCATCGACGACTTGGTCATGCAGGCATGAGGAATTTGCACATACTTGCGAAGAAGAAGCATGTCATTGGCATTGAAAATGTCAAATTCCTCAAGGATCACTTATGCGGTGCCTGTGAAGCTGGAAAGATGAGCAAGGCCAAGCATCCAGCGAAGACTATCATGACTACTACTCGGCCATTTGAATTGCTTCACATGGATCTCTCGGTCCTAATCATTATTTTGCAGTTTCAAATGATCTCAATACGGCTTTGTTATTGTTGATGATTACTCTCGATATACATGGGTACACATTGTTACTTACAAACATGAAGTGCAGGAAGTCTTCAAACGATTTTCCTCGAGGGCTTCAACCAAATTTGGTGTGAAGATCAAGCACATTAGAAGTGACAATGGAACTGAGTTCAAGAACTCTGGTCTCGATGACTATCTTCATTAACTTGGTATTACTCATGAGCTATCTGCTCCTTATACTCCTCAACAAAATGGCGTCGTGGAGTGCAAGAACATGACTCTTGCTGAGATGGCTCGCACTATGCTTGATGAATACAAAATGCCTCGTCGTTTCTCGATTGATGCTATTGATATTGCATGCCACATCATCAACAGAGTATATCTTCACAAATTCTTCAAGAAGACTACCTATGAACTCCTCACTGACAAGAAACCCAATGTGAGTTATTTCAAAGTCTTCGGTGCTAAATGTTGGATTAGAGATCCTCATCACAACTCAAAATTTGCACCGAAAGCACATGAAGGGTTTATGCTTGGTTACAGAAAGGACACGCTATGACGGCCGGATAATTAGGCTACAGTAATCCCATGTTAATGATGCCACGTCACCATTGTTACTGTTGGTAGTCTCGCTTAGATTCAAATCAGGTTCGAATTCAAATTCAAGTTTAAGTCCAAGTTTAAAATTTTCAAATGTCAAAACTAAAATGTTCAATGTGTTGAAAATATTCCATAACTATTTACGATGGAGAAACCACACTTTTTATAAAGTATTTAAATGCACTAAACAAATAAAATAGTGGCAGGAACAAATATTCAAATACCTTTTAAATAATAAAATTGTATAAAGTATTATGATAACACCAAACTTTTGGGGTACTCTACTAAATTGTAACATTAAGTTAGGGGATGACTTATATTCTGTAAAATTGAATGCACTAGAAAATAAAATAAGTAGAAAAGAAAACGAAAGAAAAGAAAAGAAAAACATAGAAGGAAAAGAAAGGAACCCCCTCCCCACTGGGCCAAACGGCCCAGCTGGCCAACCGGGCCCAACCGGCCGGCCCATCCCCCTAGCCTGGCCTATAACCCTCCCCCCGGCCAACCCTAAACGCCCACCGACACCCCCACTTCCCCCACTGGATCTGGATCATGGCGAAGACCCCGACAACCGCGCCCCGCCCTGACGCTGATGCCCCACCTCGTCGCCGGACCTCCCCGCCTCACCATCACCGGACTGTCTCGTCCCCACCTCTCCCTCATCGGCTCCACCGAGCCTCGCCGAACCCTCTCCTCACGACGAATGTGAGCTCCTCTCTAATTCCCCTCTAATCCCAGACCCACGCCCGTCCTCGCACCATTCCCGCGAGCTCCGACCGCCGCCTCCCGCCATGGCCTCGCCACGCTCGACGCGCTCACCGCGCCCCACCCGCAGTGCACCACACGTGGTCGAGCACGCCCGTGCGCGCCGACTCCCCGCCCCAGGGCCACGCCGACGCACCCGCCTGCTCGTTGCCGTCGGCCTCACCCCGCTGCTCCCGCAGGCCTGCGGCTCGTCCCGCCCGCACGCCCCGCGTCGCCTGGCCGACCGCCGCGGCCGCCACCCTCGCCCACCGCGCAACCTCTCCAACCCCGCTCCCTATGCTCCCGCCGCAGCCCGCCGTCCGTGATGGCGCCTCTCCCCCTCCTGCGCCCTATCCGCCGCGCCGCCCGGCGACCACGCCGGTGCGAGCGCTCGCCGCGGCGCTGCTTCCCTGCGGTGGCTGCACCCAGCTGCGGTTGCCGCCGGGCCACGCCTATCCTGGCCACCGCCGCGTCGCACCGCCCCTGCCCGTTGCCAGCCGCCACGGCCAACGCCCG
The DNA here is from genome assembly GCA_902687465.1 of Secale cereale. Classification (NCBI taxonomy): domain Eukaryota; kingdom Viridiplantae; phylum Streptophyta; class Magnoliopsida; order Poales; family Poaceae; genus Secale; species Secale cereale. The sequence goes on from LR738710.1 coordinate 285,011,718, forward strand.
GCTGACCGCGCCTGTCGCCGCCTGGCTGCGAGCGCCCCGCCATCGCTTCGGGTTCGCCCCAACGGGCGCCTCGCCCGCACACCCGTACCCAAGACCCGCTAGGCTCCCAGGGCCACTGACTAGTGGGCCCAGCCCAGAGCGGTTTAAAAAAAAGATAAAATAAATAAATAAATAAAATAATAATAAATAATGAAAGTTTTAATTAATTAGTTAATTAATTGCTTAATTAACTTAATTAATCCTCTTTGGGTTAACCTAATCACATATTAATATAATTAACTCTGTTAGTTAAACTGTGGAGATGACATGCGGGACCCACCCCGTCAGTTGACTGGTCAACGGTCAACTTTTACCGCTGATGTCACGCTGATGTCATGATGACACGATAATTCTTTTCCGAATTAATTAAATAATAATAATTCAAGAAAATGTTATAAATTTTAGAAAATTATATAAAATAAACCGTAACTCGGATGAAAAAGTTTTATACATGAAAGTTGCTCAGAACGACGAGGCGAATCCGAATACGAGGTCCGTTCATCCGCCACACAACCCTATCATAGCAAACATGCAACATTTCACCTCTGGTTCATTAGTGCGAAAACGCGAAACACCGGGAATACTTTCCCAGATGTTTCCCCGCTTCGTCGGTATCACCTCCTACCACATTAGGTCACACGTAGCATCGCGTTTTGCCATGTTATGCCTTGTGGTGCGATGTTTGCTTTATATTTATTGTTTCTCCCCCCTCTTCTCTCCGATAGACATCGGGACTTGACTACTGACGGTGCCACTGTGATCGACTGCGTCGACGATGACCCTCCTTCTTGCCAGAGCAACCAGGCAAGCCCCCCCCTTGATCAACCTGATATCGCCTATTCTTCTCTCTACTGCTTGCATTAGAGAAGTGTAGCATGTTACTGCTTTCGATACTCCTATTCTGCTGCATAGCCTGTCATTATTGCTACAACTGTTGACACCTTTACCTGCAATCCTAAATGCTTAGTATAGGATGCTAGTATGTACATCAGAGGCCCTACACCCTTGTCCGTCTGCCCTGCTATTCTATCGGGCCGTGATCACTGGGGGTGATCACGGGTATATACTACATACACTTTTACATGATACATGTTGTGACTAAAGCCGGGTCGGCTCGTTGAGTACCCGCGGTTGATTAACGGATTGGGGGCTGAAAGGACATACTTTCCCGACGGTCCTCTGTGTGGATCTTTGTGGCGGAGCGATAGGGCAGGTTGAGACACCTAGGAGACAGGTGGGCCTGGCCCTGGTGGTTGTCTGCGGTTATTTCATAATAACACGCTTAACGAGTTTGGATATTTGATATGAGTCTGGCCGTTGGCCTATACGCACTAACCAGCTACGTGGGAATAGTTATGGGCACTCGACGTCGTGGTATCAGCCGAAGCCTTCTTGACGTCAGCAACTTAGCGGCGCGTGCCGGATTGGACTGGAAAGCCTACTCTGGTATTAGGAGAGGCTAGGTCTGCTTACCGGCCGCGTACGCAACGTGCAGGTGTGCGTTGGGCGATGGGCCCAGATCCCTGCGCGCCTAGGACTTAGACCGGCGTGCTGACCTCTCTGTTGTGCTTAGGTAGGGCTGCGACGTGTTGATCTTTCGAGGCCGGGCATGACCCTGGAAAGTATGTCCGGCCAAATGGGATCAAGCGTGCTGGGTTATGTGGTGCACCCCTGCAGGGAAGTTAATCTATTCGAATACCGTGTCCCTTGGTAAAAGGACGACCCGGAGTTGTACTATGACCTCATGACAACTAGAACTGGATACGTAATAAAACAGACCCAGATAAGTTCTAGAGATAACTCGGTGGTTGCTCTCTCACAGGGTGATGTGCGGGAGGATCGTCGGGTAGGATTATGCTATACGATGTTACTTGGTGAACTTACCATCTATTCTATTCTACTGCTGCAAGACGGAGGCTGCGAGATGCGAGGATACTTGTTACTTCCAGCTACTCTCATCTATTGCTGCAAGATGGAGGTGGCCAAAAGCGTAGTCTTCGATTGGATTAGCTATCCCCCTCTTATTCTGGCATTCTGCAGTTTAACCCACATATATTACCCCTTTACACAGATACCATTGCATATGTAGTGTAGATCCTTGCTTGCGAGTACTTTGGATGAGTACTCACGGTTGCTTTGTTCCCCCTTTTCCCCCTTTCTCCTTTCTTCTCGGTTGATGCAACCGGATGATGGAGTCCAGGAGCCAGAGGATCCCGATGATGTTTCTACGTGGAGTTCGGCTTCGAGGAGTAGTTAAGAGGTCCCAGGCAGGAGGCCTTGCCTTTTCGATCGTTGCTATATTTGTGCTAGCCTTCTTAAGGCAAACTTGTTTAACTTATGTCTGTACTCAGATATTATTGCTTCCGCTGACTCTTGTGTATTCGAGCTTTTGTATTCGAGCCCTCGAGGCCCCTGGCTTGTAATATAAAGCTTGTATTATTTTAATTTGTGTCTGGAGTTGTGTTGTGATATCTTCCAGTGAGTCCCTGATCTTGGTCGTACACATTTGCGTGCATGATTAGTCTACGGTCAAATCGGGGGCGTCACAAGTTGGTATCAGAGCCGACTGCCTGTAGGAATCCCCCTTTCCAACTCCTTGGTCGAAGTTGAGTCTAGTCTTTGAAAAACAAATTTACTAACTTGTTGTGTGGCTTACGGGCCCACAACATCAATGGGTGGTGTTAGGATCTTTTATTCCTTTTCTATGCTCTGGCACTCTGATCTCTCTTCTATTCGGGTTAAAAGATTTTACTAACTCTGACTCTAGGTTCTCGTAACTATTTCTCCCGAAGAGCCCTCATTCCGGAAGATCACCTACTTCGTCAGAAGATTCTGAGGATATCCCTCGACATTTTCCCGAGACCCTTGTGGTCATCGCCTTTCCAATTCACTACCACCGATATATCCCTAGGGATATCTGCATGCACTTGTCATTCTCATGATCATTCCTCGTCGCTATTGTTGTTACAAGATGCCTCGAAATATTCTTCGTTGTCCCAAGAATCCTTTGAGTTTACTGTCTTGCAGTTTTATTTCGCATGAAAACCCTTACGGTTATTTTCTCACACTTATCGAGGTTCCGTTCTTCTCAATTGTTCATGTGTCTCGCAAAATTCTTAGGAATACTTTTCGATTTTTCAAAAATCCTCCGCAACCTGTTACACTTGAAATTCTTGCCTGCTTGCATTATGGTTAATTCCATATGACTAGTACTCTTCGTTAACATCCCTTGCCTTATCCATTTTGAGCCTATTGATTCAATGTGTGAGTATGCACGCAGTCATCAGGTTATCCTTTTTAAAATTATCGTTCCGGCTCAGACATCGTTCCGGACATGAGTTGGTTCTTGGCAATTCAAACCTTTATTGATTGTCCAACTAAGTGTTTTCAACTTATCCATCCTTGATCAGAGCGTCTGCTTTTGATCCTTCATTTTGGAAACCATAATTTCTTTCTATTTAAGCATCAGGCTAATCAGGTGATTCTTGAATCTGATGCCTCTGCATTCTTTCTTCCTTTGAGTGAGTACCGATACTCACATCAGCTCCGTTGTGGATCGCCCGATCCATTTGTGGATCGTTATCCAACATTGTCCTTCATATTCAATCACCTTGTGAGTTCTTCCCCTGATACATAATGCCTTTGGTAAATTGTATCCTCTGCTTGGTCAAACGTGCTCTGCTTTCTAGCTTGTGTATTTAATTTTGAAACTTGTGGTATAAGTTACTAAGTTGCCCGATGGGTTGAACCTATGCCTTCCCCTAACCCGTGAGAACCCGAAAGTTTTCACAAGTCATAGTATTTCGGTGTTCTACCAAATACAATTCCGACTCTACGGTTTTATCAAAGCGGGAGCTGAATGAAATGATATGCATTAAAGAAGTGGGAGTCGACCTTGAACTTTGTGTTCATGCCCATGAAAATGATGTAGACCGTCTCAGGAGCTTCTTGCAAAATGATTATCTAGCCGTATGATTCTTTCGGTATTCTTGAATTGATTCCTTACAGTTATGGCTCCGACCATGCTGTCCTGATCTAATATATCTGATGGGAATTCATTCCAGTGCCTCGTCTATTTTGGCAAGGTTGAAGTACCTATTGTCATAGGCCAATGGCCCGGTTCTACTTCTAGCATGTTCTACCTTCGAGTATTACCCCTGGTATCGCGAAGATGTCTTGCCATTGCACCACATCTTACTAACCTTGTCGAAGTAATGTCTTTCCTTGTCGTAATCACTCTACGGGTTCTGGGTTGTTGTCAACCGAGGACACCGACTAGTGAAATTATTCCGCACTACAAAGCCAATACCCCTAGTATTTTACTAGGAAATTCTGAACTCAATCTGGTCATTCCTAGACTATCGGCTGCATCCTGGTCTTGCTATCTTTGACTGTGCTACCTCGTCCTTCTCTGGTGCATGAATTCTTCAGTGTGTGAGCACGACTTACGCCGAGCCTTCAACATCTGGTTTCTTGTTTGAAAGGCAACTTTGGTTCCGAGCTTGCATCTTATATATTGATCCTATAACTTGCTACTTCGTCATTCCCTTGCTTGTTGCCATTGTTGTTTGATTGCATCCTCTTGAAACGTCCCGACAAATGGGTCGGATCACCTTCAACACTTTGACTACTACCGAGATGTCAACTGTGTTCGTGATGAAAAATACCCTCCTTGCCCTCAATGATTTTTATTATCATTGACAACACCCTTGTCTTCCTTTCATCGCGAACTTGTCCATATTATGAATACAACTTGCTCTCCAGCTAGTGTTGTGTTCTGCATTGAAGTATTACTGTCTTTTATGTCGAGAATATTGTGGGGATTGCTCCACCTCTTACCAATTCTCGGTATGAAGATACTTCTCATCATCACCATTCTTCCTTGGTCCCCGTGTTGTTTTCAACCGGGATACCAATATGCTAAAGATGCTGCTTGAGTTCTGTACTTCTAGCAACCATATTGCTTTGAAGTTAATGATTGACAATTCGTTCTTAGACTATTGGTTGTTGAATCATCACTTTAACATTGATCTTGCTGCCTAAGGTCATATTTCGGGGACACCTTTCAACTAATGATTAATGGTGTATGTTTTCCTCAAGCATACACCATTATATCATTTGAATTGACAAGTGTCATCTACTTGTTCACATTATTGTGGAAATCCATCCGTTTGGAATTCTTGATGAATTGTCGTCGAGCCCATCAGCCACCTCCTCATCCTCTCCTTGGTTTATTGATGAACTATTGTTTTGTGAACTCGCTCCCATAGTTCATTTCCCGAGAATCTTGCAATGTCATTTCGTCGATTTGTGTTGCACCTTTTCTTCTCGAACATCCTGAGTCTGAGGTACCCTGTCACCAATCAGATCTGAATCTCGGTCAGATATGATGGCTGGGACAACTTTCCAGGAGTTATAATATTGGTCCTTTGATGACTCGGTAATATGATGTCATGCTTAGCACCCTGGCTGGAGGACCTACCATTAAAATTTCTTTTGCAAGGATAACCATTCTTGCAGGAGGAAATCGTAAGATGTATTTTATAAGTTGCTCCTGATGGATCATTTGTGTATCCAAAGTCTGGCCCTTGATTGAAATACCATATCATTGCTACCTCGAAGCATGGCTATGATATCCCGCTCATCAACAAGAACATTGGAGGCGTGATGCTAAATGTTTCTTGGTCAGTTATCCAAACACCGTTGTATGGGTAACATCTTGATTAATCTTTGCCTCTTTATCTGAATGGTTGGGTACTTGCTCTCCTACCCGTAAGCCATATTCTTCTTGTCCATGGGATGGATATACTCCTAATAATTATGTGTAATCACAATTTTCCTTTCCATTTGTTTGTTTAACCTTTCTTTGATCTACATATAATCTAAGCAGTAATAATTCTCTGCTTATGTAAACATATCGTTGTACGACTATGTTAGTAAGAACCTATTCATATTTTTGGTAACATTCCGGTAACCACTGATGGATGAGAACTTTGCCTATTGGTCTGTCTCGTTTCAATGAGCAGCAAAATGGTTCTCTTTGTTCCCCGTCCTTGGTACCGACATTGTAGCCGACATAGCTAACAAGCTATCCACTGGCATGCATCCCTGTCGCGGCTATGCAAGATGTCACCACCCTTCCTATTTTCAACCCACATGGTGGGCCCATAACCCACATGTCCACTGGATCGAAACCTGACTATTCTTTACAATACGGATTCTAATGTATCTTTTGCACCTGGCTTCGTGTGTGATTCACGAGCTAAATTCTATACCATTATTCATCCAGGAATCAAACACCATGTTATTATCGTTGTGCAAGTCCCCATTCCAGCTTCTGACTAGGCATCGAATGATTGCCTACCCATTTGAAACTTTGGTACCATCGTATATTGCACTCAACGAATTCACTGAAATACAACTCGTGGGGAACCTCGTGTATTTCCCATGGAGTTTACCGGCAGATGCACAACTTTGTGGAGATGCGTTCTTCCAGAATTTTTTTCCCCTGGTCGCATTCGTAGGACGATGGGGACCCCGAAGAAAGGATGACGACTTGATCGCGATGACTTGAAGCGGAGAAATGAAGACATCAACGAAAGAGATCAATCTCTTCGAAAGGGCAGCCAAGATCGAGAAGACTCGTTAGAAGTTCGTAACCAGATATTTCCCCTTACTCCACCTCTTAACTCTCGGGACGAGATTTCTTGTAGTGGAGGAGAATTGTGACGCCCGGATAATTAGGCTACAGTAATCCCATGTTAATGATGCCACGTCACCATTGTTATTGTTGGTAGTCACGCTTAGATTCAAATCAGGTTCGAATTCAAATTCAAGTTTAAGTCCATGTTTAAAATTTTCAAATGTCAAAACTAAAATGTTCAATGTGTTGAAAATATTCCATAACTATTTACGATGGAGAAACCACACTTTTTATAATGTATTTAAATGCACTAAACAAATAAAATAATGGCAGGAACAAATATTCAAATACCTTTTAAATAGTAAAATTGTGTAAAGTATTATGATAACACCAAACTTTTGGGGTACTGAACTAAATTGTAACATTAAGTTAGGGGATGACTTATATTCTGTAAAATTGAATGCACTAGAAAATAAAATAAGTAGAAAAGAAAAATAAAGAAAAGAAAAGAAAAACATAAAAGGAAAAGAAAGGAACCCCCTCCCCACTGGGCCAAACGGCCCAGCTGGCCAATCGGGCCCAACCGACCGGCCCATCCCCCTAACCTGGCCTATAACCCTCCCCCCGGCCAACCCTAAACCCCCACCGACACCCCCCACTTCCCGCGCTGGATCTGGATCATGGCGACGACCCCGACGACCGCGCCCCGCCCTGACGCTGATGCCCCACCTTGTCGCCGGACCTCCCCGCCTCACCATCACCGGACTGTCTCGTCCCCACCTCTCCCTCGTCAGCTCCACCGAGTCTCGCCGAACCCTCTTCTCACGATGAATGTGAGCTCCTCTCTAATTCCCCTCTGCTCCCAGACCCGCGCCCGTCCTCTAGCACCGTTCCCGCGAGCTCCAACCGCCGCCTCCAGCCATGGCCTCGCCACGCTCGGCGCGCTCACCGCGCCCCACCCGCAGTGCACCACGCGTGGTCGAGCACGCCCGTGCACGCCGACTCCCCTCCCCAGGGCCACGCCGGCGCACCGGCCTGCTCGTTGCCGTCGGCCTCACCCCGCTGCTCCCTCAGGCCTGTGGCTCGTCCCGCCCGCACGCCCCGCGTCGCCTGGCCGACCGCCGCGGCCGGCACCCACGCCCACCGTGCAGCCTTGCCAACCCCACTCCCTACGCTCTCGCCGCAGCCCGCCGTCCGTGCTGGCGCCTCCCCCCTCCTGCGCCTATCCGCCGCGCCGCCCGACGACCATGCCGTTGCGAGCGCTCGCCACGGCGTTGCTTCCCTGCGGTGGGTGCAGCCAGCTGCGGTTGCCGCCGGGCCGCGCCTATCCTGGCCGCCGCTGCGTCGCACCGCCCCCGCCCGTTGCCATCCGCCACGGCCAATGCCTAGCTGGCCACGCCTGTCGCCGCCTGGCGGCGAGCGCCCCGCTATCGCTTCGGGTTCGCCCCGACGGGCGCCTCGCCCGCACACCCGTACCCAAGACCCGCTAGGCTCCCAGGGCCACTGACTAGTGGGCCCAGCCCAGAGCGGTTTTAAAAAAAAGATAAAATAAATAAATAAATAAAATAATAATAAATAATGAAGGTTTTAATTAGTTAATTAATTAATTGCTTAGTTAACTTAATTAATCCTCTTTGGGTTAACCTAATCACATATTAATATAATTAACTCTGTTAGTTAAACTGTGGAGATGACATGCGAGACCCACCCCGTCAGTTGACTGGTCAACGGTCAACTTTGACCGCTGACGTCACGCTGACGTCGTGATGACACAGTTATTCTTTTCTGAATTAATTAAATAATAATAATTCAAGAAAATATTATAAACTTTAGAAAATCATATAAAATAAACCGTAACTCGGATAAAAAGTTTTATACATGAAAGTTGCTCAGAACGACGAGACAAATTCGAGTACGTGGTCCGTTCATCCGCCACACATACCTATCATAGCAAACGTGCAACATTTCACCTCTGGTTCATGAGTCCGAAAATGCGAAACACCGGGAATACTTTCCCAGATGTTTCCCCCCTTCGTCGGTATCACCTCCTACCACGTTAGGTCACACGTAGCACCGCATTTTGCCATGTGATGCCTTGTGGTGCGATGTTTGCTTTATATTTATTGTTTCTGCCCCCCTCTTCTCTCCGATAGACATCAGGACTTGACTACTGATGGTGCCACTGTGATCGACTTCGTCGACGATGACCCCTCCTTGTTGCCAGAGCAACCAGGAAAGCCCCCCCTTGATCAACCTGATATCGCCTATTCTTCTCTCTACTGCTTGCATTAGAGAAGTGTAGCATGTTACTGCTTTCGATACTCCTATTCTGCTGCATAGCCTGTCATTATTGCTACAACTGTTGACACCTTTACCTGCAATCCTAAATGCTTAGTATAGGATTCTAGTATGTACATCAGAGGCCCTACACCCTTGTCCGTCTGCCCTGCTATTCTATCGGGCCGTGATCATTGGGGGTGATCACGGGTATATACTACATACACTTTTACATGATACATGTTGTGACTAAAGTCGGGTCGGCTCGTTGAGTACCCGCGGTTGATTCACGGATTGGGGGCTGAAAGGACATACTTTCCCGACGGTCCTCTGTGAGGATCTTTGTGGTGGAGCGACAGGGTAGGTTGAGACACCTAGGAGACAGGTGGGCCTGGCCCTGGTCGTTGTCCGCGGTTATTTCATAATAACACGCTTAACGAGTTTGGATATTTGATCTGGCCGTTGGCCTATACGCACTAACCAGCTACGTGGGAATAGTTATGGGTACTCGACGTCGTGGTATCAGCCGAAGCCTTCTTGACGTCAGCAACTTAGCGGCGCGCGCCGGATTGGACTGGAAAGCCTACTCTGGTATTAGGAGAGGCTAGGTCTGCTTACCAGCCGCGTACGCAACGTGCAAGTGTGCGTTGGGCGATGGGCCCGGACCCCTGCGCGCCTAGGACTTAGACCGGTGTGCTGACCTCTCTGTTGTGCTTAGGTAGGGCTGCGACGTGTTGATCTTCCGAGGCCGGGCATGACCCTGGAAAGTATGTCTGGCCAAATGGGATCAACCGTACTAGGTTATGTGGTGCACCCATGCAGGGAAGTTAATCTATTCGAATAGCCGTGTCCCTCGGTAAAAGGACGACTCGGAGTTGTACTCTGACCTCATGACAACTAGAACTGGATACGTAATAAAACACACCCAGATAAGTTCCAGAGATAACTTGGTGGTTGCTCTCTCACAGGGTGATGTGCGGGAGGATCGTCGGGTATGATTATGCTATACGATGTTACTTAGTGAACTTACCATCTATTCTATTCTACTGCTGCAAGACGGAGGCTGCGAGATGCGAGGATACTTGTTACTTCCAGCTACTCTCATCTATTGCTGCAAGATGGAGGTGGCCAGAAGCGTAGTCTTCGATTGGATTAGCTATCCCCCTCTTATTTTGGCATTCTGCAATTTAACCCACATATATTACCCCTTTACACAGATACCATTGCATATGTAGTGTAGATCCTTGCTTGCGAGTACTTTGGATGAGTACTCACGGTTGCTTTGTTCCCCCTTTTCCCCCTTTCTCCTTTCTTCTCGGTTGATGCAACCAGATGATGGAGTCCAGGAGCCAGAGGATCCCGATGATGTTTCTACGTGGATTTCGGCTTCGAGGAGTAGTTAGGAGGTCCCAGGCAGGAGGCCTTGCCTTTTCGATCGTTGCTATATTTGTGCTAGCCTTCTTAAGGCAAACTTGTTTAACTTATGTTTGTACTCAGATATTATTGCTTCCGCTGACTCTTGTGTATTCGAGCCCTCGAGGCCCCTGGCTTGTAATATAAAGCTTGTATTATTTTAATTTGTGTCTAGAGTTGTGTTGTGATATCTTCTAGTGAGTCCCTGATCTTGGTCGTACACATTTGCGTGCATGATTAGTGTACGGTCAAATTGGGGGCGTCACACACGCACACCTACAGAGTCTTCAACAACGTTCTTCACAAGGTTGTTGAAACTGTAGATGTGCAGTTCGATGAAACTAATGGCTCGCAAAGAGAGCACCTGCCTACTTTGATAGATGAACCGGCTCCTGAGGAAACTATCAAATTCAAGGATACCGAGGATGTCATTTCCACCGAAGAATCTGCTGAAGAATTCATTCCAGAATCTGAAGATCGTCGAGCTAATGCACCTTAGGAAAATGCTGAAGAAAATGTTGATCAAATTCCTCGACGACAACCAGCTCATCCTTGCGTTGCTAAAGAAGTGTAGATTGAGAAAATCATCAGCGACATCAATATACCAGGTCCTCTCACACGCTCAAAAGCTTCACACTTATCTAACTTTTGTGGGCACTTTGCTTTTGTCTCTATCACAAAGCCCACTAAGGTAGATGAAGCATTTCTGGAGCCTGAATGGATTCAAGCTATGCAAGAAGAATTACATCAGTTCGATCTCAACAACGTCTGGGAACTGGTCAAACGTCCAGATCCTCGCAAGCATAATATCATTGGCACAAAGTGGATCTACCACAACAAGCAAGATGAAAATGGCCTTGTGGTAAGGAATAAGGCACGGCTTGTAGCTCAAGGCTACACACAGGTTGAGGGAATTGACTTCGATGAAACTTTTGCACCTGTTGCTAGACTTGAGGCTATTCGCATATTACTTGCTTATGCTAACCATCATGATATCATTCTCTATCAAATGGATGTGAAAAGTGCATTCCTCAATGGTAAGCTTGAGGAAGAAGTATATGTTGCTCAACCCCCAGGTTTTGAAGATCCAAAGAATCCTGACAAAGTCTTCAAACTTAATAAGGCTCTCTATGGCCTCAAGCAGGCCCCTCGGTCTTGGTATGATACTTTGAAGGAATTCCTCATGAAGAAAGGCTTCAAACCCGGTTCACTCGATCCAACTCTTTTCACTAAATCTTATGATGGTGAATTATTTGTGTGCCAAATATATGTTGATGATATTATCTTTGGCTATACAGACCAACGCTATAGTGATGAATTTGCCTATATGATGAGTGAAGAATATCAAATGTCTATGATGGGAGAGTTGAAATTCTTCTTAGGTCTCCAAATTCGTCAACAACGCAATGGTATATTCATATCTCAGGAGAAATACCTCAAATATGTATTGAGGAAATTCGGCATGCACGATTGCAAAGGCGTCAAAATTCCTATGCCCACAAATGGCCATCTGTGCACTGATGAAACTGGTATTGACTTCGATCATAAGGTATACCGCTCCATGATTGGTTCTCTATTGTACTTATGTGCATCTAGGCCAGATATAATGCTTAGTGTTTGCATGTGTGCCCGATTTCAAGCTGCACCGAAGGAATCACACCATAAGGCTGTCAAACATATTCTTTGATATCTAGCTCACACACCAACACTTGGATTATGGTACCCCAAGGGCTCGGCTTTTGATCTCATTGGATATTCAGACTCTGACTATGCTGGTGATCGTGTGGACCGCAAATCAACATCTGGTACATGTCATTTTCTTGGAAGATCTTTGGTATGTTGGTCCTCGAAGAAACAGAACTGTGTATCACTATCTACCGCTGAAGCTAAGTATATTTCTGCTGGCTCTTGTTGTGCTCAATTGTTATGGATGAAGCAAACTCTCAAGGACTATGGTGTCAACGTGAAGAATGTGCCTCTACTCTGTGATAATGGGAGTGCCATCAAGATTGCTCACAACCCAGTTCAGCACTCGAAGACAAAGCACATTCAGATTCGTCATCATTTTCTTCATGATCATGTGTTGAAGGGCGACATCTCTAATGAACATGTGAAGACTGAAGAACAACTAGCCGATATCTTCACAAAGCCCTTGGATGAGAAGAGATTTAGCAAGTTGCGGTGTGAGCTAAATATCTTAGAATCTTCAAATGTTCTTTGAATTGGACACTCATCCTAACACTTATGCAAAATTGATGACTTAGATGTGCAACACATGAAGAATTTGTTTTTCTTCAATCAATGAAGAATAACGCTCTAAGTGTGAAGAAATTAATGAAGAAATTGATTCTCAGAACCCTACGACAATTGTACGCGGTGTTTGAAATCATCATTCTTATACGGTGGGTCACACCACCACAAAAGTTGAAAATCTTCAGTTTGAGTTTTTGAAATTCCTCAGTTGTTCATATTCTTCAACTTTGCAAAATCTTCACTATTTCTGTTTCTTTTCTTCATTGGCTATATATGTATATGAGTTTATGTCCTCTACAACATTCACTTATTGCTATTTCTTCACGTTGCTTTTTTTCTGCTAAGTGAATGTGATCAGACCCTTCCCCCTCTATGCTAAACTCAACCCATTCCATTCACAAATTCTTCATATGCGTTCTATTTGAAACTTGTTCAAAATCTTCACTGTGTCCTTGTCAGCTGAAGAAATTGCGAACGCAACGTTAAAACTTATCCTTTCCAAAATTTTCGGCTTTGCCGCTCAAATCGTTTCGCATCCCACGACAATACTTATCTATTCACCCACGATCTCACACGATCTCCACTACACAGTACGTGGGTGACACATGTCGTGCGAATGAGAAGGGTCAGGGGCACGTTCGTCCTATTTCTTCGGGCGAACGGTTTTTCATCTCAGCTATAAATACCCCTCCCCTTCCTTCACTTCACTTTTTACTCCTCTCGTTCTCACTCTCCCGCTCGAGCTTCTCTAACCCTAGCGCCACCGCTACTCCATCGTCGCCGGTGAGGAAGAGCTTCACTGCCTCGACCTCGTCGTCGTCGTACTCGCGCCGGCCGCGGATTTCTTCACTCCGCCGCTGCCGTAGCTGTCTTCCTCCGCCAAGTTAGGGTGTGGAAGATCTGCACAGACGAACTTCACTTTTCCATCTCACAGTTTGTCGTGTTCTTCATCCAGGGTAATTAAAAGTTACTTTTACTGCCCTCTTTGATTCAAACGTGTTCTTCAAAATTCTCAAAAGGTGTGTTTTCTTCATCAAATCTTCACACACTAAACACCTCACATATCCTCTGTTCTTGATTTGATTTCTCTAAGCTATGATTTTCTTCAAGATTCCTCAATTGTGTGGATTTTTCAATCTATACAACTCTGGAACCTAAGACAAAGAACGGTTAGTCAAATTCTTCAAGACTCAACTGGTCAAATTCCTCAAACTTGTTCTTTTTACAAAAACTTCTAAGAACGCATATGACCTCTCCAAATTCCTCGCAACTATACTCTATTCACATGTACTCATGTCCGCTGCTTAATCACTAGGTTCTCATCAACTTAACTCATTTGCAGCGTTCCTTGAAGAAAAGTTGCATAGTTCTTCAGAGAATTTGATTGTTCAAATTCCTCATATGAAGAAAATGGCTGACGGAAAGAAGCCGCAGAAAGGAGGAAATAAGCTAGAGGTCAATACTGCTTTTGAACTGCCTGGAGACATTTATGCTGACTATTGCACACCTGATGAGGCAAATTTTGGAAAAGAGGACAAGAATCAGCGCAAAGTGCGCATACAAAGAATAGAAAGGAGATGGGCACGTGAGTGGAGGGAGTACATATATGCCACTCCCAAATATATGAAGAAATTCGCACTAAATCCTCCCTGCCCAAGACCTCCACTGGCACCTCGTCAAGTTGCTGATTCCACAAGCATCAAGCGTGGTGAGGACTTTCCTGAAGAATGGGCCAAGCGCCAGGCCAAGTTGGCCAGACAAGCAAAAGATGCAGTAAGGAAATTCAATGAAGACTCTGCTGCTGCTGCCTCTGCTAAGGCCTCTGCTTCCAAGCCTAAGAAGGCCATGGCTAAGAAGCCTGCTCACAAGTCAGGTGCTTCTTCCTCAGCAATGCCCTCACGGCCAGTTTCTTCAAAGCCCTCATGGCAAATTCCTCAGACTGCGCCTGCTCCTCCAAAGTCCTCAGCTCCTCCGCAAAAGTCTTGAGATGCTGCAACAAAATCTTCTGCTCCAGTGCATCTTGCCACATGTCAGAGGACTGCAGGCATCTCCATTGCCTCAGGAGCCTTTGCAAGTTCCTCAGCTGCACCGAGTTCCTCAGCGATACCAAGTTCCTCAGCTGGTCCCTCGCTGCTGAAGAAGAAGACAACTGCTGGACGAGGTTCTCGCCCTAGTCCTCATAAGAAACAAGTTGCTTTCCAAGTGTCGTCTTATGACGAAGCTGATGATGAAGAACTAGTTCAAATCATCAGAGACAGGCAACAAAGGGCCGCTAGAGCCAAAGGAACCGAAGTACCACTGTTGTTGGATCCCAAGGTGATCCTTGATTTCATTGATGTCTGGCACAAGGACCCAAACACTCCTATGCCCGATTTCAACTTGACTCCTGGCCAAAGTCATATGCTGACCGCCTTCATAGGCGAAGAAAAATGGAAATTTGAACAGGCCAGGCAGACCAAGAAAGCGCAGTACAAGAAGGAGCGCTTTCTGAAGAAAAATGCTGTCAACATGACTACTGAAGAACTAGTCAAGACTCAGGGTGAAATCAAATCCCTCAGCAATGAATTTGAAGCATATCATGCTGACTGGTTGGGCGCCAAAGTAAGATTTCTCAATCTGACCAAAGGTTTTTCTTCAAGTGCTACTCGTAAGATGCACATTGAAATTTCTCAGGCTGAAGCATCTGCTCAGTCTGCTGAAGGACATGCTAACACCGCTGAAGAACATCAGGCTGCTGAAGAACATCCCAGGGCTGATGAGTCCACCTCAGCCGCTGAAGAAATTGCCAGGGCAACCACTAGTGTTGCGCCTGAAGAAAATGTCAGGCCAGCTGAAGCTCCAAATGCTGCACCTGAAGATCATGAAGAAATCAGGACAACTGCATCAGTTGTGCCTGAAGAAAATGAACCAAATTCCTCTGCTGCTCCTGCGCCTACTCCAACTCCAATCCTTCCATCTGCATTAGATGTGAAGAAGACAAAGGCTGCAGAGCGTGCATCTGTGAAGAAAAGGAAGGCATCAGCTTCTTCAGATTCTTCAGTTCCGAAGAAAATGAAGCCCTTGACAAGCTCTGCTGAGAATCCAAGTGATGCCATTCCAATTTCATCTATGCCATCAGAGGACCTTGTTCCTTTTGATGAAGATTATGTGATTCCAAGCGAATCGGATGAAGACATTCCCTCTGCTGCTTCCTCAGAGCAGACGGATGAAGAAATTGAAGCGGATCCAATCCCTTCAACCCCAATCACCTCCTCGCCTATGCCTTAGTTTACTGCTGAAGAGGCCAGCGTTGAAGAAATGGAAGAACAAGACTCTGACGTGGACATTGGAAATGCCACTCCGCTGATGACTGATGAATTCTGGGATAGTCAGCATCCCAACTCCCCATTGTTCACGCCACTCCAACAAATTCCTTATTCACCAGCACCAACTGTTCCAATGGGCTCACTCATCCCACACAGACTATTCATGAAGACATTCCAGCCACTAGTGCTGAAGAAACTGCTGCTGCTACTGAATCGATGAAGACTGCTGCTGAAAAGGAACCAGAAATTCCTCAGACTGAAGAACCTGAGATTGCAAATCCAGAGGTGGTGATGCAATTGACAGATACTCCTCAACCGAAGCCAAAGGATCCTTTCTCAAGGAAGCAATCTTTCAAGAAGGCTGGTTTCTTCGGCGAGCATGTGTTCTTCACTGATTTCAATCCATATGACTCTGCTTGCATAAGGAAGAGGCATCTCTGGACTGCAAGTCAAGCGAATTTCTATTCCTCGGTACTTTACAACAAAGATAAAGTCTTCGATCATCAGCATATTCCTCACGTGGACATGGAGTCTCTGCCATGTTTTGTGCCGGTCCTTAGTGTTCTTCACGACGCTGGACTTCTGGGTTTTTGCACAGATATATGCGACTGGAATGAAGAGCTGATTCTTCAATTTTATGCAACTCTACACATCACTGGCAATTCTGAAGACATAAATTCATGGGTGCTGGACTGGATGTTTGAAAACACTCATTACAAAGCTCCAGCCTTTGAATTGCTTCAGGCTTTGCCCCCCAGTCCTCCAAATGAAGCTGCACGTTGCATGTATGAAGAAACTGAACTCACTGATCACTACATGCAAGTGCTCATGAAGCCTTTGAAGCCAGGTCAAGCCTCATGGACCAAATTCCTCGTGAAGGAATTGTTGTTTCTGCCTCGGACTGTCTATCGTATTCTCACGAAGACTTTGAGTCCCATCAAGGGCCACGACTCGAATGATGAAGAAGTCGTTGGCATCATGAAGAATGTGCTATTCAACATCATCCATGGCGTTCCCGTCAACTACCATGATTTCTTCATGAGGACAATGGCAAATGTTGCATTGTCCCCTTTCAACCTGAAGCCTTATGCTCCCTGGATTATGAGATTCATCAGGAAAAGGTCTTTAGTGAATTACAAAGCTGACACTCTCAATCATTGCAGCTACTTGCCCCCGATTGAAGTCCTCAAACGGACATTTTCCTCAGCTGATGACAAGGGCAAGGCCACTGCTGTGTTTGATGAAGGCACTCATCCATTGGATGGCCAGTTTCGCAAAGCTGCATCTTATTCCACCAATGATGACTCTGCCACTCATGACTCTGCCGCCAACGCTCCAAAGCAAAATCCTCAAGGCACAGCTCCCAGGGTGACGACTGATCGTGAGCTTCTCCTCAGTCTTCATCAGAAGGTTGATTGCAACCACAAATGGGTCAAGCATCAGTTTGGTTCAATTCTTCACAACATGACCTCTACACATAATGCAGTGAAGAAAAACCATTACTACCTACATGAAACCCTCAACCGCACCTGGGTTGTTCTGTCTCATCTCTATGGCGAAGAAGATATGAAGAAAATGGCTCTCAAGGATGACTTTGACTGGTCTGCTCCTCCTCCGAAGAAATACAAGAAGGTCAAGGTTCCTCCCTTGGTGGCCAGCTCTTATTCTTCATCGCGCGAGACCGACGAGTATGAATACCTGGACGACACTGCGGCAGGCCCTACTTCAACCATCGACCCCAACAACGCTGGCGCTCCTTCATCATCTTGAGATTCTTCAGGGGCATTAGTCCTCAGTTTCGATCCTTTTGGTCATTCGATGACAAAGGGGGAGAAATTTGAGTTAGTCTTCAAGCGGGTCTATATATATGGGCGTTTTTTTGCTAAGTTACAACTCTCGTTCTTCTGATGACTTTGTGGATCGAGTTGTAAACTTAAACTCTATGGTGACCTGATACTTTTGTTGTGGTGTTTCTGCATGCTTATTCCTCATTAATATTATGCACGCATGCTGAATTACATCAGTCACCATATTTCATCATGCATTTCAAATTCTTCACATTATATGTCAAATGTGTGTATGAATTACAACATATAGGGGGAGATCTCCATGATTCTACTCTTCAAGTGTGCAATGCTTCAAAAGCAAATTCCTCACTATGCACAACTTCAGGGGGGTTCTTCTATATCTTGCAATCAAATTCCTCAATATCAGTAATTACACTTCATATGTTTATCCCCGTTTGAAAACTTAACCTATATTGTCATCAATCACCAAAAAGGGGGAGATTGTAAGTGCATCTAGTGCCCCTTAGTGATTTTGGTGTATTGAAGACTTATAGGTTAAGGGACTAATGTGTTTGTGAGTGTACACAGGTCTATAAGTCTATGAGGAGTTTGATTATTACAGGGAAAGTCGACCCCTAAAAATGAAGTTCTTCGACTGAAGACTTAGGATTTCTGAAGACTTTCTGAAGACTTTGAAAGTGAAGAAATTGGTGTGACCCTGAAGACTTGGTATTCATTAGAGGAACATGAAGCATGAAGACTTTTGTTTTTATAGTTTCATTATATCTTTCTTGAGTCATAGGAAACACCGTACTGTTAAAGGGGTCGAGGAAATACTAAGGTAAAATTTTCATGTGATGCTCAACTCAAAATCCTACACCTACCAATCCCTTCGAGTGAAGCCATTGGAAATCTCATACAGTTCAGTCATATTCTTCAGTGACAGAGACGAAGCTCTTCTGGTCTCTGAGGAATTTGAATAGACTGAGGAGTTAGGAATTCGCCAGTGTGAATTGCCTACACAGTGAGGAACATGATAGCCCCGAGGAATTTGATACTCAAATTTCCGACCGTTGCTGTGCTACACGCCAGCTGTCCCAAAATATCTACCTACCTAACTGTCATATCATTAAAGGGCATTTATGTCTTATCATGTCGGGAGGCTCCCTAGGCTATAAATAGCCGCCCCCTACAACCACTAGTTTGTTGGCTGCTCTGGGAGAAACTTACACTTGTCATAAGAGCAATCCATCCTCCGAGGACTTTGAGCGAAAATCATCAAGTGAGAAAAAACCCGAAATCAAACCCAAAAGTGATTGAGCATCACAGAAGAGATTGATCCTGCATGGATCTGACGCTTGTTAACTTTGAAGAATGTGCTTCTTGCAGACGGTTAGGCGTCAAGGTCTAGAGCATCCAAGAGGAATTGTGGATCGCCGAGTGACCAAGTGTGCGAAGGTTCGGAAGTCACCTGAAGACTTACCACGAGTGATTGGGCGAGGTCTGTGTGACCTTAGCTCAAGGAGAATACAGTGAGGACTTGGTGTCTTGGACTGTGTGTCCTTGACTGGGTGTCCGGGACTGTGTGTCCTCGGGTTTAAATACCTAGCCGCTCCAACCAGATGTACAACTGAGACAACAGTTGGAACTGGTCTACCAAATCATTGTCTTCACCAAGCTTCCTGGTTCTATCTCCTCAACTCTTTCAATTCCTCGTATCTGTGTTGTGTGCTTGATCATATCTGTTTGAAGACTTTGACTGAAGACTTTCTCTATTTCCTCAGTTCAATTTCTCCAGTCTGTTTGTCTTCATCCTGTGCTATCCTGTGATTACGCTTTTTGTACTCTGTTTTTGTCTTCATTTCTTCATGATGACCATGCTTGCATTCTGTCATGTCTACTTCTGAGTACTTATTCTGCTGCAAGTAGTTCTTCGCAAAGGAATTTCCTCAATAGAAAATTCCTTAGTGAAGAATTCATAAAAATCGCCTATTCACCCCCCCTCTAGTCGATATAATGCACTTTCACCTCAACCTTGGAATTAAAGGCAAGTACCAAACAACCTTGAACGGGATTCCTGTCTTGATCTCATCATCCAATTTTTACTTGTCTTTTTCTCTCCTGTGCTTGTATCGTGCATGCTTGCATGTGGGACATGCACGCAAATATTTGTACTCACCACGGTACAATATACAATCATTCACACAAGCGTGTATCTTTTGTACTTCAAGTTCCAATGGGCAAACAATTTTCTTCGCTTCCTTCATGCTTCTGGGGAGCACATTATCTTCCGGAAAAATTTCTTTGAAAATACCTAACATCTCTGTGAAGCCCTTGTTTGATAGACAATTTGCTGCTTTAAATCTGAGAAGCGCAAGGGTGGCACTCAACTTGGAATATTTCTTTTTGCAACCTGGAAACAATTCTTTCTTGGAGTCTGCATCAATGGTTGGCAGATCCTTGTACCCAATCATATCCTTTTTTGGGCCCTCAAAATCTGCAATCATAGCAGCAAAATCTGGCATATCAACATCGTCGTCATCTGCGTCGACGTCTTGGTTTTTTAGTTGGCGTTTTGGCTTTCCGGTGTTCCATTCGTAACTTGACGCCTCTGCCCCGATGTTAGATTCAACATCCATGTGACACTGATCGGGGTTTGGCATCTCGCGGCCCTGGGTATCTTCATTCATGACCTCCTCTTCAGCATGTCTGGTCCAACGTGTATAACCATCCATGAATCCATGAAAGATTAAGTGCCACTAGACATTTGCAACTTCACGTGACTCTGTATTGGCACAATCAGTACATGGACACAGGATGTAATCCGCATCACCAATTCTCCTCTTTGTACTTTCAGCCAAATTCATGAACTCTGTCACGCCACTAATAAAATCTGCGGTTCTCCGATTCTTCATCCATCGAGATCACACGAATGGTAATTAAAAACAAAAGAACAACATCAATACACGGATTAACTGCTGCCCAAAGATGCGTGCATAAATCACAATGTTTTATTTTCATAATAACTGAGGGCGCTCCATATTTTTATCCAGACGTGCAATAACAAAAATTAATGGCCAGTCAATTTACACGCAGAGCACTAGTACAACACTACCCTTAGGAATTGAATACCTTAATTAAGCAACTCATGAAAAGAATACCTTAATTAATTAGCCACGCGGCGACCTCACCCAGCAGACAGAGAAGCGCGATGCGGCGGCACGCTGAGACAGCAGGTTCCAGGAGCAAAGCTTGGTGCGGCTACCGCCTGAAGTTCGACTTCCACAATCCCGCCATCGACCGCGATGGATGTGCTCGAATCACGCCGCTGCCGACCACAATGGTTGAGCTCCTCATATCTCCCGCCGCAAACCGAGGATTGATCTCCTATGACGCCGCCACCGCCCATCGACTAAGGATTGACCTCTTCTCCGATAGCCGCTTGATGTCTACTACACAACTTGTTCTTGTAGACTCGTGTTGGGCCTCCAAGCACAGAGTTTTGTAGGACAGTATCAAATTTCCCTCAAGTGGATGACCTAAGTTTATCAATATATGGGAGGTGTAGGATGAAGATAGTCTTTCTCAAACAACCCGGCAACCAAATAATAAAAAGTCTCTTGTGTCCCCAACACACCCAATACTATAGCAAATTGTATAGGTGCACTAGTTCGGCGAAGAGATGGTGATAAAAGTGTAATATCGATAGTAGATATTGATTTTTGTAATAGTAACAATAAGAAACGGCAAGGTAGCAAGTAACAAAAGTGAGCACAAACGGTATTGCAATGCTTGAAAATAAGGCTTAGGGTCTGTACTTTCGCTAGTGCCATCTCTCAACAATACTAATATAATTGGATCACATAACCATCCCTCAACGTGCGATGAAGAATCACTCCAAAGTTCCTATCTAGCGGAGAAGATAAGTAGAAATTGTTTGTAGCTATTCTTTCCGATCGATCTATCCAAGAGTTCGTACTAGAATAACACAAGTTATTATTTCTGATCGATCTATCAAGAGTTCGTACTAGAATAACACAAGTTATTCTTTCCGATTGATCTATCAAGAGTTCATACTAAAATAACACCAAAACAAATTGAGATTTATAATACTCAATCCAACACAAAGAGCCTCAAAGAGTGCCCCAACATTTCTACCAGAGAAACAAAGACAAGAACGTGCATCAACCCCTATGCAAAGATTACCCCAATATCACCGCGAGAATCCACAAGTTGAGTGCCAAAACACATATCAAGTGAATCAATATGATACCCCATTGTCACCGCGGGTATTCATAGCAAGACATGCATCAAGTGTTTTCAAATCCATAAAAGTATTCAATCCAAAGAAATCTCAAAGGGAAAACCTAATTCATCACAACAAGATAGAGAGGGGGAAACACCATATGATTCGACTATATTAACAAATCCCGCGATACATCAAGATTGTGCATCTCAAGAACACTAGAGAGAGAGATTAAACACATAGCTACTGGTACAAACCCTCAGCCCCGAGGGTGGATGTAATGCCCAGGATGGAGTTATACCTCCTACGTGTCGAGGCACGACTTAAAGGCATAAATCCATCCTAGAATGATCTCAAGTTCGGTAATCTCTGCACAACTCATGTAAAAGAGGGGATAGTAAACAGAAAATAGTTGGCTTACACTCGCCACGTCACAGAATTACAGTACAAGTCTCAATCATCATACATTAAGAACATCACAACCCTCTAAGGGCAAAAGCCAAATGTCAAAGTACCAAACTTAGATAAATAAACCACAGGCGGATCGAATCCTAGTAAGAGACTCCACTACTGATCATCCGGGTATCGCACATAGTACCGACTACGCTCCTCGTCGTACTCCCAATCCAGCTCGGTGCCATCACCTGGATAGCTCACAGCTGGACCTGCATCTGGTGTGTGAAGTAACTGTGAGCCACAGAGGACTAAGCAATCCCGTTCCCGGGTAACAAGACTATTTAAGCCTTTGGGTGAGGATAAGGCTGAAGAAAAGAATAAGTGTCTGCAGCAGCAACTAGCATCTAGCTTACGTAAGTGAGAGCGAGAAGAGAAGGCCTCGGCGAGAAGTGATCACGAAGTGATCCTAGCTACAAGCTCCACAATCATAACCCCTCCGTGTTCAACTCCCGAATCCCTATTCGGAAATTGACAGTCACGGAACACACGCTGGTAGTGTATTAGAAACATTGTGTTAAGTTTTCTACAACCGGAATTAACAAGCTCCCATCTGCCACATAACCGCGGGCACGGCTTTCGAAAGTTCAAACCCTGCAGGGGTGTTCCAACTTGACCCATTACAAGCCCACGATCCGCGGAGTCGCAACTCCAAAGTGGGAAGACCCGAGTATCCTCGGAATCCCGTGCTCAAGATATACCGAGCTAAGGTAAGGCTAATCCAGCAAATCCTCCCGGCGTGTCGACACCCTGATAGTAGCCGCGCGTATCTAAGTCTCAGGACACGACCGGATGGGCGATTCTACGGGTGTATACCAGATACCTCGAGTTGCCCCAAGGCGGCCCCGCAGAACCCCCGTTTCGGACCAACAATCATGTGGAGCACTGGCCCGGGGTTGTTGATTAAGAAAGAGGGTTAATTACTCCCTATGCAAGTTTAGTTTGTTATTAGGCAAATAGTACCAATGTTGGGATTTGCTGGAAAAGACTTAGCACTTAGCGGTTTATCGAGGGGGTCCCATACACCCCAACTGTGTTAGGAACGCATAATCAAGGAATATAATACCGGCTTATACGGATCCTAACGACATGAGTGGAACAAATCACCAAGCAAAAGGCTTAGCCTTCCACCCTTGCCAATATATAGATGATTTCATTTTTTAAAGCATTTATATAGTGTGATATAACCCAACCAAACTTCATCATGAAGCAAGCATCTTCGATCTTCACCTGCAACTAGCAATGCTATAAGAAGGGCTGAGCGAAGCGTACTTAGCCAAGCAACGGTTTGCATAGGTAGGTTGGTTAAACATGGCAATTGGCTACAAGTAGGAGGCTGACAAGAAGATCATAGGCATCGAGGCAAAACTATAGATCGAGACTACTAGCAATAGGCAAAGATAGTAATGTTATCGGGGTTCGGTCATCTTGCCTGAAGAGAAGTCGTTCGGATCGTAAGAAGGGTCCTCGTGCTCAACCTCGTTGGTAACCTCGTGCTCAACCTCGTACTCGGTCTCAGCTTCCGGCTCTAAACAAAACAATCACACCAAGCACCAATCAACAAGATGCAATGCGCACTCGAAAAAGATGAATGCATGATGGATGCATTAAGGATGCACACGGAGCACGGAAAATATCACTCAAGCAAAACACCTCAAAACATGATAACAATCTGATATTATTAATCTACACAGAAAATCAATCAAGTTTGATATAAGATTCACTGAAATCGGAGTTACGGGCTAAAAGTTATGCCCGAAACAAGATTTGAGCGAAAGCTGAAAATTACAGCAACATAGCAACTTCGGAGCTCAAAATAATTGAGCTACAGCATTCAAATAACATGGCAAAGGGCATGAACACAAACTAGACATATAGTACAGCAACTAAGTCCAAATGTGCACCCCCAACGGAGTCACGGATCAATAGCAATGATCTTGGACATATTGAACTTGACAATAAAATTCTGGCAGCAGAATTTTATTGAAACTTTGGAGCAAAAGATAAACATGCTACAGCCACTCAAATAGACATGTGAGGACATGGATGGAAAGACAACAATATATACTACAAGGAACAATCAAAATCCACTCCAAAACTATCATGCTTTGTCCTAGAACATCACACGAACATGGCATCGGAACGTTACAGATTTCAGACTTGGTGAAAATCCACTAAGTCCTAAAACAGCAATATCATCATGGCATATAAAAGAGCATGTTTAAGTCACCTCGAAACTAAACATGGCAAAGGGTAAGCACCTCATCAAAGTACACATGAAGGTGATCCCGAAACACTCAAGCATGCTTCATGTAGGTAAACACAACGATAGCAACGAGCTCAACAAGATGGCATTTCATAACAAGTGAAAACACATCACAGCCACATGGCACTTTGCAACGATGATAACAAGGCAATAATAAATCTACCATGCAACCTATCACAAGCAACACGTAGTTCGTGGCAAGACGAACACGTGGACATGTCATTTGCATCATTCGGACAAACGAGCTAAAAGATATCACATGGCAAAGGTGGCATAAAAACATCACATAGCAGCAGTTTATATCATGATGCACTCTTGCAACAGCAAAACAAGCACCTAGATGATCTCTAACATGCATGACTACAACAGAGGAAACGTAGAGCACATCTCCACGAACGTCTGGACATATTACACGCGCAAAACGGAGCATCAGGCAAAAAGTTAGGGCAGTTCAAACATAGCATCAGACAGATGAAAACTGGTACTTAGTGAAAAAGGGGGAGGTCAACCTCAGTTCTCAGATCTGAAAAAAAACACGAGGCCGGGCGGATCTGGCCCAATCCGGCCCAGCTGGAGGCAGAGGGCGCGGCCCGGCCGGCTGGCGCGGAGGCGGCCCAAGAGAAGAACGGCGGCGGCCCACGATGCGGCGCGGCCTCGGTGGCCTGGAGGAGGAGGAGGCCAGGCCTGGTGGCGGCCGGAGGCGGAGCGGGGCGGCGGCCCGCGATGGCGCTGGAGGGCCCAGCCGGCGGTTGCCCGCGGGAGTGGAGGCGCGAGGCGAGCCCACCGCCGCGCGGAGGAGCTGGGCCTCCTGGCTCGGGCCCAGGAGGGCGAGCGGGAGGAGGCGAGGCGAAGGGAGTGCGGCGAAGTGGTCCTCCCTTCGGGATCCAGGCGCGGAGGGATGCGACCGGCCCAGCTCGGGCGATCGCTGGGGATCGATGCGACAGTGGAGGCTCGAGGCCTGGCGGGCGGGCGTTGACCGAGCGCGTCGCTCGAGCGACCGAAGGGACGCCGACCGGCGGCTCGAGGGAGATCCCAGGCGCAGTTTTCGGGAGGAAGAAAGAAAAAAAAATGCCAAGTGGAGAAGAGGGGTTGGCAGATCTGAGAAAATGGAGGGGGAGTGGGTGGAAGAAGATAGAGATGCCAAATTTAGACTAGGGTCTAATATATAGCAGTTTTTAGGGTTAGGGAGGAATTTAGGGGTGCTAGGAGCCCTCCAATCGCGATCCGACGGATCCGATCGCGAGGATAGATTTAAAAGGCCTAGGAGGAGATAAAAGACTGCAGTAGGGGTGTTTCCGGGACACGAAGTGAAGGCACTTCGGACCCACACGAACAACGGATGAAAAAACTGACGGAGGCCAAACGAGACGAGATTTGAGAGGCGGGTTGCACACAACAAAACAACAACACAGACAACAACCTCGCGGCACACCGGTAACGTTACACGCCCGAACAACAAAGTAGGCCTACGGGACGTCACGGACACGTGAGGGAGCTCCGGAACGCGAAACGGACAACGGGACGAAACACGCGGAACCGGATGCAACCGACAACACAAATGCAATGCAATGCACATGTCTACATGATATGAATGAATGCCACACACTCACACAACGAAACGACGAAAACCCGAAAGACAAGGAACCCGGAATGGAAATAGATGAAGCCGGAGATATATTATATACCCAAAAGGGAAAGTATTACATCCGGGGCATTACAAACTCTCCTCTACTACAAAAAGATCTCGTCCCGAGATCTAGGACTGGAAAAAGGAAGGGTACTCGGAACGAAGATGATCTTCTCGTTCCCAGGTAGCTTCTCGGTCGGTGTGATGTGACCACTTGACTTTCAGAAATTTGATGGACTTGTTGCGGGTCTTGCGTTCGGTTTCTTCGAGAATTGCAACTGGGTGCTCTCGGTAGGACAGGTCTTGTTGAAGATCAATCTCCTCAAACGGAATCATGCGCTCAGGTGCCTTGAAGCATTTGCGAAGTTGAGACACATGGAAGACATCATGAACATTTGCGAAGTTTGGAGGGAGCTCAAGCTGATAGGCTAGATCGCCTCTTTTGCCAAGAATCTTGAAAGGCCCGACGTATCTAGGAGCAAGTTTTCCTTTGATACCGAATCTTTGGGTTCCTTTCATCGGAGAAACTCGGAGATAGACATGATCACCGATGTCGAAAGCCAAATCACGATGCTTTCCGTCATAGTAGCTCTTCTGACGCGACTGAGCGGCCTTGAGATTCTCACGTATGACTTTGCACATTTCTTCGGCTTCAGATATCAAGTCATTGCCAAGAAGTTGACGTTCGCCTGTTTCAGACCAGTTGAGAGGGGTACGGCACTTTCTGCCATAGAGAATTTCAAACGGTGCTTTGCATGCACTTGCTTGAAAGCTGTTGTTGTAAGAGAACTCGGCAAATGGAAGACAGTCTTCCCATTTCATGCCAAAGGAGATGACACAGGCTCTGAGCATGTCTTCTAGAATCTGATTCACACGCTCGACTTGACCACTAGTCTGAGGGTGAAAGGCAGTGCTGAATCTGATCTTAGTGCCCATGGCGGACTGAAAGGAGTCCCAGAACCTTGACGTGAACAAGCTTCCACGGTCCGAGGATATAACTTGAGGAATGCCATGTAGGGACACAATTCTAGAAGTGTACAGCTCTGCAAGTTGAGCTGCATTGATTGATTCTTTGACTGGAAGAAAGTGAGCGACTTTGGTAAGCTTGTCAATCACCACAAAGATAGCATCATTTCCTCGCATGGATTTAGGAAAGCCAGTGACGAAGTCCATTTCAATGTGGTCGAAATTCCACTCGGGGATTGGAAGAGGTTGGAGAAGACCGGCTGGACGTTGATGTTCTGCTTTCACTCTTCTGCATACATCACATTCGTTCATGAATTGGGCAATTTCCCTTTTCATGCGTGTCCACCAGTAAGACTGCTTGAGGTCTTGATACATCTTGGAACTGCCAGGATGAATGGAAAGGAGAGAATCATGAGCTTCTTCCATTATGAGCTTCCTGAGATCACCTTTGGGAACAACGAGTCTGTCCTCGAAGAACAAGGTATCTCTCTCATCAACACGGAAGCACTTGTATTTTGGAGTGCCCTTTGCAATCCCATGTTTCACTTTCTTCACCATGGTATCACTGAGCTGGGCCTCACGGACTTGATCTTCCAAGGTAGGAGCAATTTGGAGATTTGCAAGAAAACCCTGCGGAACAACTTGGAGGTTGAGTTTCCTGAATGCTTCACAAAGCTCAGGCTGGTGTGGCTTGATAAGAAGGCTGTTGCAATATGCCTTTCTGCTCAAAGCATCTGCAATCACATTCGCCTTGCCTGGAGTGTATTCAATGCTGGGATTGTACTCTTGGATCATTTCAACCCAACGAGTCTGGCGGAGGTTCAGATGTGGCTGTGTGAAGATGTACTTCAAGCTCTTGTGATCAGTGAAGATGTCGACCTTTCTGCCCA
Organism: Secale cereale; assembly: GCA_902687465.1. Lineage (NCBI taxonomy): Eukaryota > Viridiplantae > Streptophyta > Magnoliopsida > Poales > Poaceae > Secale > Secale cereale. The sequence continues at coordinate 285,039,883 of LR738710.1, forward strand.
ACAACAGATGTCTCCACGTAATCAGAGCATGTACCACAGCTGCTAGCTCGAGATCATGTGTGGGATAGTTCTTCTCACTTGGCTTGAGCTGACGAGAAGTGTATGCCACAATTCTCTTATCTTGCATAAGCACACCACCAAGACCTTGAAGAGAAGCATCACAGAATACTTCATAGGGCTTGGATTCATCTGGAGGAGTCAGAACTGGAGCAGAAACATGCTTTTCTTTAAGGGTTTTGAATGCCACTTCACACTCTGGAGACCAAAAGTATTTGACATTCTTATGAAGCAGGTTGGAAAGAGGCTTGGCAATCTTGGAGAAGTTTTCAACAAACCTTCTGCAATAGCTGGCAAGACCCAGAAAACTGCGGAGCTGCTTGACGTTCTGAGGAGCTTCCCAGTTGACAATTGCTTCAACTTTCTCGGGATTAACCGCAATGCCGTCAGCTGAGATGATGTGGCCCAGGTACAAAACCTTATCGAGCCAAAACTCGCACTTGGAGAACTTAGCATAGAATTTATGCTCTCGGAGTCGATCAAGAACCAGACGCAAGTGCTTTTCGTGATCTTCTTCATTCTTGGAAAACACCAGAATATCATCCAGATACACAAGCACATACTCGCCCGTATATGGGTTGAAGATGTAATGCATCATTCTTGAAAAGGTAGGAGGAGCATTGGCGAGACCGAAGGACATGACGGTATACTCGTATGAACCGTAGCTCGTTCTGAAGGCCGTCTTGGGAATGTCTTCCTCGCGAATGCGAATTTGATGATAGCCCATTCGGAGGTCAAGCTTAGAGAACACTTTAGCTCCTTTGAGCTGCTCAAAGAGTTCGTTGATGTTGGGGAGCGGATACTTGTTCTTAATCGTCTTCTTATTCAATGGCCGGTAGTCAACACAGAGACGCTCCGTGCCATCTTTCTTCTTGACAAATAAGACGCCACAGCCCCACGGAGATGTACTAGGTCTGATGAGACCCATACTCTCCTGCTTATCAAGCTGCTTCTTCAATTCCTTCAATTCATCCGGAGAGAGCTTGTACGGACGCCGGCATGCAGGCTCAGTGCCCGGCTCGAGTTCAATGACAAACTCCACCTGACGGTGTGGAGGCATGCCTGGAAGTTCTTCTGGAAAGACGTCTTGATATTCGTTCACCACCAGAATTTGATTTATGGCATTAATTTCACCCTTATCATTAAGAGAGAAAAGCCGGATAGTGTTATCCCTTGAGGCAAAGATAATCACATCTTCATCAGAATGAGTCAACTTGACTTCCTTCTGAGCACAATCAATATGAGCATCGTGCTGAGAAAGCCAATCCATTCCGAGGATGAGGTCGATGTCAGAATTACCAAGAATCACCGGTTTAGCCATAAAACGATAATCACCCATGCGAATGGAAACATCCGGAGCATATAAACTGGAATGCATCCGCTTTCCCGGAGAAGAAACTGCCAACTGCCTCGGTAAAGCTGCTGTGGTCACACTATGCTTGGATGCAAACGGGTATGACATGAAAGAATGTGAAGCACCCGAATCAAATAACACTTTAGCTGGAAAAGAGTTAACTGGAAGGTTACCCAAAATGACATCAGAAGAAGCCTCCGCTTGCGCTGCATTCATCAGATTGACCCTTGCTGCCTTTGGATCATGCCTGACAATAGCTGAACTCACAGGTGGAGGAGGAGGAAAACGCTTCGGATTCGGACATCTGTTGGCATAATGACCCTTCTGGCCACACTTGTTGCACACCACTTCAGAGAGAGGACGGAAATGAGAGCCACTTGACTTGGAGCCTTGAGACTGAAACTGCTTCTTCGACTGGTTGCTCGGGTTGGGTGGGTGGGAGAAACCACGACCACTAGAGTTCTTGTTGTTGGAGTTGTTAAAGTTGTTGGAATTGTTGTATGGAGCTCGAATCACTGGAGGAGGAGGAAGCCAGAATTTCCGTTGTTTCGCAGCCAACTGAGACGATGAGGAAGAGTGAACAGCATCTCGAATTCTCTTCTTAGAAGCCTCCATCTTAAGCTGAGCTGCTTCTTGTTTCAAAGCCATGTTATAGAACTTGTCGAATTCATCGGGCTCGAACAAGGTGAGAGCAAGCTGAAGTTCATCTTTGAGACCTCCACGGAACTGATAGATTTTACTCTTGGCATCAGGAATGTCTTGCTTAGCATAGCGGGCGAGGTTTTGGAACTTGACATTATGCTGATAGACTGTCATGGAGCCCTGCTTCAGGTTGCGGAATTGCTCACGCATACCCTCGATGACACTTGTAGGAATGTGGTGCGAACGGAAATCCTTGCAGAAATTCTCCCAAGAGATCACTTGACCCGGCCTGGAGTCTTTGTACTGCTGCCACCAGTCAGCTGCTTGATCTTTCAGTTGGAAGGCTGCAAACTTCACATAGTCATCTTCCTTCACGTTACTGCACTCAAAATGCTTCTTTATGTCGGTCAACCAATCCTCAGCATCAAGAGGGTCGACACAGTAACTGAAAGCTTTAGGATTGTTGGCCAAGAACTGGTTGAGGGTAGCATGGTGCTGCTGGAAGGAGTTGCCTTGATTCACTGGAACACCCTGATTAGCTTGCATAGCTTGCATCTGCTGCATCATCTGCATCATCAACTGAGTGTTCTGAGCTGTAGTCTGCATAATTGCTCTCCAAGCCTCAGGCGGAGGAGGAGGGGAAGGAGGATGATCTGGGACCTCTTCCACCTCTGGGTTAGCGTTGGGAACCTTTTTCGGAGCCATCCTGTAAGAGATGACCACGAATCAGCAATTGATTGACAAAAGGCATAAGCTGAATCAATGGAATGAATTGCAACAAGTCTTCACAATAATCATTCGAACAATAAGAACGAATGAAATCATCCGAACAAGAGGAACGAATGATATTCTCAGTTAAATGATAACATCAATCTTCACGAGAAGCCACATAGGGATCAAAAGGATAAAATAAGAAAACAACAAGGTACAGACGGAACAAACACAAGAGAGGAGTTTCGTTCTAACATCTTTGTGCTGAAAGCATATGAACGCGTTATGAAAAGGTTTTGCAATCCCCGGATCAGCATAGCCAAGGACCCTTTAAGATGCAACTCCTGATAGTAACATCGGTCATATAACCTCTTCACTCAATGTCGAACCCCGAACTCACTAACCTGCATTCGTTGGAAGAATGCCTACGATCTACTGGATAAACCCACCTATAGATTTCCGAAAGATTCCAGTTATGCAATCAGGTGTTGGGGATACACGGGAAGCACCGCGCAATCAACTCTAAACCTACATCCAGGTGTATCCATCCTTTAACACATAACCAGTCTTTCTCGGAAACTGTGTACCTCGGACCTTCGAAAAGCATCCACTATAACAAGCTATGGCAATACTCCCGAACTACCTCCCCAGTACTGGGTGATGTCGGGGTTATCTTGCCACTGGCCGTATAGGGGAGATTTTCGATGTCGGCCGTCTTAAGTATTTAGTACTGCCGCGATATGCTTGTGTCAATGATACCCCGAAGCTCAACTCCTCGGTAACAGGAGGCATCGAGAACAATATCCTTGTCACAAGAACATTGAAACAATCCCAGGATACTCGCGGGATTCCTAAAAAAAAAATTGTGCAATTTTTGAAGATAGGAGAGACAAGAGTAGACGTCAGGAGTCCTCACCAGAGAGAAAGGGGATGAGAAGCAAAGAAATCCTACTCTCCGATATAATATAGGACTCAAAAAGTTTTCAGTGTGTGCCTAGACTCGACCGTCAACGATTCGATCAAACAGTGGGGGCTCCTAGGTCGGAGAAGGCTCTGAATACCAACTTGTAATGCCCAGGATGGAGTTATACCTCCTACGTGTCGAGGCACGACTTAAAGGCATAAATCCATCCTAGAATGATCTCAAGTTCGGTAATCTTTGCACAACTCATGTAAAAGAGGGGATAGTAAACAGAAAATAGTTGGCTTACACTCGCCACGTCACAGAATTACAGTACAAGTCTCAATCATCGTACATTAAGAACATCACAACCCTCTAAGGGCAAAAGCCAAATGTCAAAGTACCAAACTTAGATAAATAAACCACAGGCGGATCGAATCCTAGTAAGAGACTCCACTACTGATCATCCGGGTATCGCACATAGTACCGACTACGCTCCTCGTCGTACTCCCAATCCAGCTCGGTGCCATCACCTGGATAGCTCACAGCTGGACCTGCATCTGGTGTGTGAAGTAACTGTGAGCCACAGAGGACTCAGCAATCCCGTTCCCGGGTAACAAGACTATTTAAGCCTTTGGGTGAGGATAAGGCTGAAGAAAAGAATAAGTGTCTGCAGCAGCAACTAGCATCTAGCTTACGTAAGTGAGAGCGAGAAGAGAAGGCCTCGGCGAGAAGTGATCACGAAGTGATCCTAGCTACAAGCTCCACAATCATAACCCCTCCGTGTTCAACTCCCGAATCCCTATTCGGAAATTGACAGTCACGGAACACACGCTGGTAGTGTATTAGAAACATTGTGTCAAGTTTTCTACAACCGGAATTAACAAGCTCCCATCTGCCACATAACCGCGGGCACGGCTTTCGAAAGTTCAAACCCTGCAGGGGTGTTCCAACTTGACCCATTACAAGCCCACGATCCGCGGAGTCGCAACTCCAAAGTGGGAAGACCCGAGTATCCTCGGAATCCCGTGCTCAAGATATACCAAGCTAAGGTAAGGCTAATCCAGCAAATCCTCCCGGCGTGTCGACACCCTGATAGTAGCCGCGCGTATCTAAGTCTCAGGACACGACCGGATGGGCGATTCTACGGGTGTATACCAGATACCTCGAGTTGCCCCAAGGCGGCCCCGCAGAACCCCCGTTTCGGACCAACAATCATGTGGAGCACTGGCCCGGGGTTGTTGATTAAGAAAGAGGGTTAATTACTCCCTATGCAAGTTTAGTTTGTTATTAGGCAAATAGTACCAATGTTGGGATTTGCTGGAAAAGACTTAGCACTTAGCGGTTTATCGAGGGGGTCCCATACACCCCAACCGTGTTAGGAACGCATAATCAAGGAACATAATACCGGCTTATACGGATCCTAACGACATGAGTGGAACAAATCACCAAGCAAAAGGCTTAGCCTTCCACCCATGCAACCTATCACAAGCAACACGTAGTTCGTGGCAAGACGAACACGTGGACATGTCATTTGCATCATTCGGACAAACGAGCTAAAAGATATCACATGGCAAAGGTGGCATAAAAACATCACATAGCAGCAGTTTATATCATGATGCACTCTTGCAACAGCAAAACAAGCACCTAGATGATCTCTAACATGCATGACTACAACAGAGGACACGTAGAGCACATCTCCACGAACGTCTGGACATATTACACGCGCAAAACGGAGCATCAGGCAAAAAGTTAGGGCAGTTCAAACATAGCATCAGACAGATGAAAGCTGGTACTTAGTGAAAAAGGGGGAGGTCAACCTCAGTTCTCAGATCTGAAAAAACACACGAGGCCGGGCGGATCTGGCCCGATCCGGCCCAGCTGGAGGCAGAGGGCGCGGCCCGGCCGGCTGGCGCGGAGGCGGCCCGCGAGAGGAACGGCGGCGGCCCACGGCGCGGCGCGGCCTCGGTGGCCTGGAGGAGGAGGAGGCCAGGCCTGGTGGCGGCCCGAGGCGGAGCGGTGGCGCTGGAGGGCCCAGCCAGCGGTTGCCCGCGGGAGTGGAGGCGCGAGGCGAGCCCACCGCCGCGCGGAGGAGCTGGGCCTCCTGGCTCGGGCCCAGGAGGGCGAGCGGGAGGAGGCGAGGCGAAGGGAGTGCGGCGAAGTGGTCCTCCCTTCGGGATCCAGGCGCGGAGGGATGCGACCGGCCCAGCTCGGGCGATCGCTGGGGATCGATGCGACAGTGGAGGCTCGAGGCCTGGCGGGCGGGCGTTGACCGAGCGCGTCGCTCGAGCGACCGAAGGGACGCCGACCGGCGGCTCGAGGGAGATCCCAGGCGCAGTTTTCGGGAGGAAGAAAGAAAAAAAATGCCAAGTGGAGAAGAGGGGTTGGCAGATCTGAGAAAATGGAGGGGGAGAGGGTGGAAGAAGATAGAGATGCCAAATTTAGACTAGGGTCTAATATATAGCAGTTTTTAGGGTTAGGGAGGAACTTAGGGGTGCTAGGAGCCCTCTGATCGCGATCCGACGGATCCGATCGCGGGGATAGATTTAAAAGGCCTAGGAGGAGATAAAAGACTGCAGTAGGGGTGTTTCCGGGACACGAAGTGAAGGCACTTCGGACCCACACGAACAACGGATGGAAAAACTGACGGAGGCCAAACGAGACGAGATTTGAGAGGCGGGTTGCACACAACAAAACAACAACACAGACAACAACCTCCCGGCACACCGGTAACGTTACACGCCCGAACAACAAAGTAGGCCTACGGGACGTCACGGACACGTGAGGGAGCTCCGGAACGCGAAACGGACAACGGGACGAAACACGCGGAACCGGATGCAACCGACAACACAAATGCAATGCAATGCACATGTCTACATGATATGAATGAATGCCACACACTCACACAACGAAACGACGAAAACCCGAAAGACAAGGAACCCGGAATGGAAATAGATGAAGCCGGAGATATATTATATACCCAAAAGGGAAAGTATTACATCCGGGGCATTACAGTGGACTACTCCCTGCTCATCATGGTGGCCGCCAGGATGATGAAGATGGCCACCGGTGATGATTTCCCCCTCCAACGGAGTGCTGGAAAGGACTCTAGATTAGATCTCATGGATGCAGAAGCCTGCGGCGGTTGGAACAAAATTTCGTCGACTCCCCTAGGATTTTTGGAATATTTGGGCATTTAGAGAGCGAAGAGACGGTACGGGAGGCCACCGAGGTGGGCACAACCCACCTGGGCACGCCTGGGGGCCCATGCGTGCCTTGGTGGGTTCTGCCCCCCTCGGGGCACCCCAGGTGCTTCTGTGTCCCATGTGGTGTCTTCTGGTCCATAAAAATTCCCCGTAGAGTTTCGCTGCATTTGGAATCCGTTTGATATTGATTTTCTATGATTAAAAAACAAGCAGAAAACAACAACTAGCACTTGACACTATGTCAGTAGGTTAGTCCCAAAAAATGATATAAAATGATTGTAAAATGATTGTAAAACATCCAAGAATGATAATATAACAGCATGGAACAATAAAAAATTATAGATACGTTGGAGACGTATCAGCATCCCCAAGCTTAATTCCTGGTCGTCCTCGAGTAGGTAAATGATAAAAACAGAATTTTTGATGCGGAATGGTGCCTATCGTGTTCATCACATACTCTTTTCTTTATAGCATGGACAATTGGACTTTTATATAGTTCAGAGTAATAGTCTAGTTTTGACATGAGGACTTTAATACTCAAGCATATCAACAAACAACCATGTCTTTTCAAAATATCAATACTAAAGCAAGTTATCCCTAGCCCATCATGTTCAATCATTGATTCATTCATGAAACACACTCGCATATTAGCTACGACCAATGCTCATGTACGATCATAGTGCCCCTTATTTGGTGCTTTATAAGAGAAGATGGAGACTCAGAAAATAAAAATTGTATAACATAAAAGAAAGGCCCTTCGCAGAGGGAAGTAGGGATTTGTAGAGGTGCCAGAGCTCAAAGCTTAAATTGAGAGATAAAGTTTTTTGAGAGGCATACTTTTCCCGTAAAAAAAACGACTTAGAGTTTTCAATACTTTCCATGCTAGATATATCTTAGGCGGTTCCCAAACAAAATTAAAGTTTATTCATTTTTCCACCATTCTTTCACAATCCATGGCTAACCGTATCCACGGGTGCCCTCCATACCAATACTTTCCAAGGAATTTATTATTTGACAACATAAAGTAAAATCATTTTTCATTTCAGGAATAGGCATCCCTAATACCTTTGTCGTACTCCCGTGCAATGACAAGTGAATTAACACTCATCTTGAGAATAACACATCTAGCATGGAAAAATATCGGCCATCCCTCACCACCTCATGAGCGGTACGGGCACACAAAAGAGAAGTTTATTTTGAAAATTAGAGATGGCACATACAAATTTGCTTAGAACGGCAAGGGAATACCGCATATAGGTAGGTATGGTGGACTCATGTGGCAAAACAGGATTTAAAGAGTTTGGATGCACAAGTAGTATTTCTACTTAGTACAAGTGGAGGCTGGCAAATAGATTGAGAAGCGACCAAGCAATGAACGAAAAAACACATAAGCAAGCATTGAGCATAACTAACACCGAATAACGCACCATAAGTAGGATGTAATTTCATTGCACAACTATTGACTTTCGTGCTTGAATAGGGAATCACAAACCTTAACATCAATATTCTTACTAAAATATAATTGCTCATTAACATGGCTCACATATCACTATCATCATATCTCAAAACTATTACAAAGAATCAAGTTTATTTTGTCCAGTGATCTTCATGAAAGTTTGTATTATACCCCCCTTGGATATCTATCATATTGGGACTAATTTTATGTGTTGCTTTTGATAAGCTCAAACAAATATAAGTGAAGAATATGAGCATCATATTTCTTTTTCTCAAATTAATATAAGTGAAGCAAGAGAGAATTTCTTCAAAAATAACAAAGCACACCGTGGTCAAAAAGATATAAGTGAAACACTAGAGCAAAATACAAACTACTCCAAAAAGATATAAGTGAAGATCAAGCAAGTAGTTATGCAAATAGGTGGCTATGTGAAGACTCTCTTTTATTTAAATTTATTTAGATCTAAGTATTTTATTCTAACAGCAAGGAAACAAAAAAATTACATTTCAAGAATAGCACATCTCATGTGAAGAAGCAAAAACTTAGGATCAACCGATACTAACCGATAAATGTTGATGAAGAAAGGTGGGATGCCTACCTGGGCATCCCCAAGATTAGATGCTTGAGACTTCTTGAAATGTTATTTTGGGATGCCTTGGGCATCCCCAAGCTTGAGCTTTTGTGTATCATTAATTCCTTTTATATCATGCTTTCCCTAAACTTCAAAACTTCATCCACACAAAACTCAACAAGAACTCGTGAGATAAGGTAGTATAAATCAATGCAAAACCTTATCATCCTATACTATAGAAAATCACTAAAATTATAATTTAACATTGCATACTAAATGCCTCTGCATATTTAATACTCCTATCCTCAAATAGAATCATTAAGCACGCAAACATATGCAAACAATGCAAACATAATAGCAATCTGTCAAAACAGTACAGATTGTAAAGAATGCAAGAGGATCCATACTTTCCTAACTCAAAAAATTCTACAATTTTAACATGCTGTAAGAAATTTATCATATCTTACTATTCAACACAATTCAACCTTTTATCACATTCTGACTTTTTTAGGAATTTTTGCAATAGCGACAAACTTTCTGTTTTCAAACAGCAACATGTAGACTTGCAAAATAAGCATGGTAAAGGCTATCCTTGACACTTTTATTAAAATAAAGGGTACAAAACATTATTATGAATAAAAGCAAGCAAATCCTAACAAAATGAAATGACGCTCCAAGCAAAACTCATATCATGTGATGAATAAAAATATAGCTTCAAGTGAGGTTACCGATAATGTTGGAGACAAAAGAGGGGATGCCTTCCGGGGCAACCCCAAGCTTACTTACTCGGGTATTCCTTGAATATTTCCTTGGGGTGCCTTGGGCACCCCCAAGCTTAGGGTCTTGCCGCTCCTTATTCTCCTCATATCGATATCTCTCCCGAAACTTGAAAACTTCAATCACACAAAACTTAACCAAACTTCGTGAGATGGGTTAGTATGATAAAACAAATCATTCACTTTGGGTACTATCAAAGACAAGATTCATAATTGTTCTCACACAATGCCTACTATAGTGTATCATTTCTACAATTTATATTGATCAATAAAAGCCATAAAAACTAGAAAACAAGCAAACTATGCATTGAAAACAGAATCTATCAAAAACAAAACGGTCTTTAATGATCTGGAGAACCACCATACTTATTCAACTCTAAAAATTCTGAAAAATTAGGACAACGTAGGAAATATGTATATAAATCATGTGTCAAAATTTCAGCTAATTACACGTTCCAGTGATTTACTGAATTTTCTGCACTGGAAGCAAAACTTTCTGTTTTTTTGCATAGAATCAAATTAACTATCATCCACACTATCCCAAAGGTTTTACTTGGCACTTTATTGAAACAAAACATGTAAAACATGATTACTACAGTAGCTTAACCATGTGAACATAGAAAAATAGTAGTTATAAGTGTTGAGTTGTCCCCCAACAAGCGATTTTCTTTAATGCCTTCTAGCTAGGCATGATGATTTCAATGATGCTCATATAGAAGTAAAGAATTGAAATATAACGAGAGCATCATGAATTATAAGTTCCTCTCTCATAGTAATTTTCAGTAGCATCATGAATGGATTCATCCATATAACCATCACGCAAAGCATTCTTTTCATGATGTACAAGCATAGAAATTTCAATACTCTCCACATAAGCAAATTTATTCTCATAAATTGTTTTCACATTAAAAGAGTGATGTTCATTAAAAGGATATTCAAAATTGTGACAATAATTATCACTACTTTTTATAACATAAGTATCATCACAATAATCATCATAAGTAGCAAGTTTGTTCTCATCATAGATAGGAGGCATGCAATCATCATAACAAATTTGATCATCCAAAGTAGGGGGACTCAAAAGATCATCCTCATTAAGCATAACATCCCCAAGCTTGGGACAAACATTAATTGCAGCAAATAAATTCTCAAACATGTCCTTCTCATCAAACACAGCATCCCCAAGCTTGTGGCTTGGCATATCATAAGCATAATCACTCTCATCATTAATAGTATGAATAAGACCAATGGTATAATAATTGCTATCATCATAATTTCCTAAGTTGGTGCCAAAAAGATTTCCAAGATTATAAGAAGTATAATTATCTTCCCAATCATAATCATCACAACAAGCAATAGGCATAACAAAATCATCATCCATAGTGCTCTCGGACATTGTGCCATAAGACAAGGAAGCAATATCATCATCAAGTGCATCATCTTCCACAATTATTTTTTATTCATTCTCATGAGTCAGAACAATAATAGGAGAAACATCATTTGGGAGGCATGCCTTTTTACCTCTACTCTTTCTTATTTTCTTCTTATTCTTCTTCACCACATCATGTGTGTGTTTAATTAATTTTTTCAAGCTTCTTGTTAATGAGATTGGTTGAATAGGGAGCTCCTCCTCGTCACCTATTACATCATGAGAGACAATAGGAGGGAAAGTGGAAATCTTTACCATTTTAATAGTATTCCTTTTATATTCTATTGGATCTCCCATCTTTCTATAATTGGCAATATAAGCATTCTCATTGCAATTTACCACACAAAACATATATATTTATTTCATGATAGTTTCAACATGGTATGTGAGTATGAATGATTAAAACCAACTATTCTTATGTGTCAATTCTTCACACCCCAAATATAAACAAAGTTCATTGTAAAGTTCAACGGTGATCAAGTTATTGCAATATTTGGACATGATTCGATCATGAAAAAGCATGCATTGGAAATTAAGGTGACCAACTTTATTGCAAAGCTCATGAGTAATATGATAAAGAGAACATAATTTTGTAGCAAACTCATCTATCACTTTGAGCCATCGATTGGTTTCATCATGTTTATGCTTCTTGCAAAATCTATCATCCCTATGAGGAATGTCTTCACAAAGTCTTTACACACTACAAAAATTGACATGCCTATAAGAAACATTTTTGTCATGACTAGTACAATCATCATTAGCATTTTGGATACTCATAGAATTCACACTAACAACATTGCAATCATGCTCATCATTTATGACAAACATTTTATAGCATTCTTCTTCTAACGATTGAGAAAAAATCCAACATTCTCATGAAAGACATTATAAAGATGATCAATATGATGCATTCTCAATTGCCTTTTTTCGAAGTTTTCTTTTATAAAACCAAACTAGTGATAAAACAAGAAACTAAAAGATTCAATTGCAAGATCTAAAGATATACCTTCAAGTACTCACCTCCCCAGCAACGACGCAAGAAAAGAGCTTGATGTCTACCACACAACTTGTTCTTGTAGACTCGTCTTGGGCCTCCAAGCGCCGAGTTTTGTAGGACAGTAGCAAATTTCCCTCAAGTGGATGATCTAAGGTTTATCAATCCGTGGGAGGTGTAGGATGAAGATAGTCTCTCTCAAACAACCCTGCAACCAAATAATATAAAGTCTCTTGTGTCCCCACCACACCCAATACAATGGCAAATTGTATAGGTGCACTAGTTCGGCAAAGAGATGGTGATAAAAGTGTAATATGGATAGTAGATATTGATTTTTGTAATAGTAACAATAAAAAACAGCAAGGTAGCAAGTAACAAAAGTGAGCACAAATGGTATTGCAATGCTTGAAAATGAGGCCTAGGCTATGTACTTTCGCTAGTGCAATATCTCAAAAATGCTAATATAATTGGATCACATAACCATCCCTCAACGTGTGATGAAGAATCACTCCAAAGTTCCTATCTAGCAGAGAACATAAGAAGAAATTGTTTGTAGCTATTCTTTCGGATCGATTTATCCAAGAGTTTGTACTAGAATAACACAAGTTATTATTTCAGATCGATCTATCAAGAGTTCGTACTAGAATAACACAAGTTATTCTTTCCGATCGATCTATCAAGAGTTCATACTAAAATAACACCAAAACAAATTCAGATTTATAATACTCAATCAAACACAAAGAACCTCAAAGAGTGCCCCAAGATTTCTGTCGGAGAAACAAAGACAAGAACGTGCATCAACCCCTATGCAAAGATTACCCCAATGTCACCGTGGGAATCCGCAAGTTGAGTGCCAAAACAAATATCAAGTGAATCAATATGATACCCCATTGTCACCACGGGTATTCATAGCAAGACATGCATCAAGTGTTCTCAAATCCATAAAAGTATTCAATCCAAAGAAATCTCAAAGGGAAAACTCAATTAATCACAACAAGATAGAGAGGGGAAAACACCATATGATCCGATTATATTAACAAGTCCCGTGATACATCAAGATTGTACATATCAAGAACACGAGAGAGAGAGAGAGAGAGAGAGAGAGAGAGAGAGAGAGAGAGAGAGAGATTAAACACGTAGCTACTAGTACAAACCCTCAGCCCTGAGGGTGGACTACTCCCTCATCATCATGGTGGCCGCCGAGATGATGAAGATGGCCATCGGTGATGATTTCCCCCTCCGGCGGAGTGACGGAAAGGGCTCTAGATTGGATCTCGTGGATACAGAAGCCTGCGGCGGTTGGAACAAAATTTCGTCGACTCCCCTAGGATTTTTAGAATATCTGGGCATTTATAGAGCGAAGAGGTGGTGCGGGAGGCCGCCGAGGTGGGCACAATCCACCTGGTGCGCCCTGGTGGGTTGTGCCCCCCTCGGGGCACCGCCCAGGTGCTTCTATGGCCCATGTGGTGTCTTTTGGTCCATAAGAAATCCGTGTAAAGTTTCGCTGCATTGATTTTCCGTGATGTAAAAAACAAGCAGAAAACAACAATTAGCACTTGACACTATGTCAATAGGTTAGTCCCAAAAAAATGATGTAAAATTATTGTAAAACATCCAAGAATGATAATATAACAGCATGGAACAATCAAAAATTATAGATACGTTGAAGACATATCACCGTTGCCTAGGCCGCCGCCGCCATCTCTATATGCAGAGCGGGTGTTTTATTTTTTGACGGATATCCGCAGAGCGGTTGTTTACATGTTATCACTGTAACTCAATTATATGTACAGGGTAGTGCATCACATACGGTTATGTAACGGCAACCGTGTCTCACATACGTTGTCTTCTCACATGGTTTAGTGCGGAAATCGTGTGTGACATTGTAATACCTAACACAAACGACATGTATAAACAGTGTGCCGTATACAACATATAGTGCCATAAGTAGTTCCCGACCGTTAGCTTGTCCCCACAATTTCCCCATTTCCCCCAAATCCCTACATAGTCTCCAAATTCCCTCGCGTGGCGCTGACATTGGGGGAATGTGGACGAGTGGTGATGATGGTTTCGGTGCTAAGTTCATCATTTTACTTGAGTTAATGCCACCGCTCATCCTGAATACTATTTAACATTGACAGGGATATGAGGATTGTGCCTTTGTTAACTGGCTGGATGAAGAATGGCACGGCAGGGCTCCGATTGTTATTACCAAGCACGCATAAGATAATGTAAAGCTGAAGAAGAAACTGACCGATCTGGAATGTACAATCAGTACGATGAAGCAAGAAAGAATCAATCACAGGCAACAGATGAAAGCAAGAGACAAGAAGGAACTAGCATGTGTAGTTTTGGTTGTCGCATTAGCCATGTTCTATGCGCCGTTTGCAACGATGATTAGGGGTTTTGTTTGACAGTGTTGCTAAAGCACACCTAGATGTGCTCTAAGTAATGCACATCTAGGTCCTATGCCATTGATGTTACGCGAAGATTCATGCAGATATTTTCCTTTGTATTTTTTTCTTTTCCTTTGTAGTTTGATTATTACTGGCTTTATCAATAAGAAAAGCTCGATGTATTGCTTGCCAACTATCCTACTCCGTTCGTACCGGTACAGGCGCATATTCCCAAAACTCGATCCTTGTTTTTGTCCTAAAAAAGAAACCAGCCAATAGGAGTCCTGCGCAACCCCGGGAATTCGGAGCGACTGGGTACAAATAATTGCGGTTGATTATATTAGTGGTTAGATAATACGTCAACCCCCGCTTCAATTGGCATTTCCTCTTCTCTGCATACCCCGCTTAAGTGTCCACCATCTTCATCGTCCCTGGCAGGCCGCGGTAGACACTGGCACACACTCTGCAACCATGTCGAGCGACAACGAGGACGACAGTTCTGCCAGCAGTCTAGCGCCCGATGATAGGTCAACATCAGAATAATTACGCTCGTGTTCCATGAGTCTGACATCGAGCCCAGACCTCGATTATATCCAGATCATGGAAGGCACACCGCCTTCGGAGTCGTCAGACGACAACCAGACAGACGAGGAGCCTCCAGAGGACGAAGAAGAGGACGCCGATGATGAAGAGGAGGAATGGTCGAACGAGGAGGAGGATGATGACAACAACGACGATGATGACGGTGGCGGCGATGAAAAGCCAACGGTCAGCGGCAAGAAGCGTCCTCGCCAAGACGATGTCATGGGGCCATCCAACAACAACTACAAGAAGAAGGACTAAATTAAGCAACTGTATGTATCTCTGTTTTCGTTCGCTCATATTAATTTGTTATCTCTGTTTATCCTGTCAATCTCATCGCAGACAGTTAGTAATACATATTCGACAGAGATATTCTACATTATCGCCCACAGGTTGGTTTGTTGAAATGTGTGGCCAGACGAGCACACAGTTCACAAAAAAGACTGTATGGGCTGTCAATAATGACCGCACACAATTCTAATTACCGACCTGTTTGCCGGGGATCACACACATCTTGTTACACCGAATCGTTTGTGTTCACCTCGATCATCGCAAACGGTTCATCAGAGCGAACTGTATGTCGTATATCACACACGCATCTTGATCTGGTTGCCCGTTTCTGTTGTTCTGTCTCATCGCAAGCAATTCATATGGATCAACCGTATGCCCAGCATCGCACACGCAACTATAATCTGAACCGTGTTTGATGTATCATTCATCACAAACTCTTTTCATCTTTTTTGATGGTTTTTTACATCACTGTTTGCGATTAATGCATCGCACACAGTTTCGTCAAAGGGTCTCTAATCGTAGTGTCGTGTTGGCAGCATCTGATACGTCTCCAACGTATCTATAATTTTTTATTGTTCCATGCTATTATTTATGAAGTCTTGGATGTTTAACGGGCTTTATAATTCACTTTTATATCATTTTTGGGACTAACCTACTAACCCAAAGGCCCAGTCCAGATTGCTGTTTTTTTGCCTGTTTCAGGGTTTTGCAGAAAAATAATATCAAATGGAGTCCAAACGGAGATATTTTTGGAGAAAATCACGCACAGGAAGCTTGAGAACCACGTCAGGAGATCGAGGGGCTGCCCACGAGGGTGGGGGCGCGCCCCCCTGCCTCGTGGCCCCCTCAAGCGTCCCCCGGTGCCCTCCTTCCTATATAAGTCAACGTACCCCAGAAACTCCGTAGACAGAGAGAAAAACCCTAATTCCACCGCCGTACCTTCTATTCCCGTGGAGATCCCATCTTGGAGCCTGTTCCGGAGCTCCACTGGAGGGGGATCCATCACGAAGGCCTTCATCATCATCATCATCATCGCCCTCACCATGAGTTGTGAGTAGTTTACCACAGACCTTCCGGGTCCATAGCTAGTATCTAGATGGCTTCTTCTCTCTCTCTGGATCTCAATACAAAGTTCTCCTCGGTCTTCAAGGAGATCTATTCGATGTAATCTCTTTTTGCGGTGTGTTTGTCGAGATCCGATGAATTGTGAGTTTATGATCAAGGTTATCTATGAAAGATATTTGGTTCTTCTCTGAACTTTTTATGTGTGCTCATAATATCCTTGCAAGTCTCTTCGAATTATTGGTTTGGTTTGGCCTACTAGATCTATAGTTTTTGCAATGGGAGAAGTGCTTGGCTTTGGGTTCAATCTTGCGGTGTCCTTTCCCAGTGATAGTAGGGGCAGCAAGGCACGTAGTGTATTGTTCCCATCGAGGATAAAAAGATGGGGTTTATATCATATTGCTTGAGTTTATCCCTCTACATCATGTCATCTTGCTTAAGGCGTTACTCTGTTCTTATGAACTCAATACACTAGATGCATGCTGGATAGCGGTCGATGTGTGGAGTAATAGTAGTAGATGCAGAATCGTTTCGGTCTACTTGCCTCAGACGTTATGCCTATATACAATGATCATGCCTAGATAGTCTCATAATTATTTGCTTTTCTATCAATTGCTCGACAGTAATTTGTTTACCCGCCGTAGAATATCGCTATCATGAGAGAAGCCACTAGAGAAAACTATGGCCCCCGGGTCTATTATCAACATATCAATCTACATCTACTTTACTTTTACCGCTTTTATTTACTGTTTTATTAAACAAAAAATACGAAAAATATAAACTATCATCTCTATCAGATGTCACTTTCGTAAGTGACCGTAAAGGGATTGACAACCCCTTATCGCGTTGGTTGCGAAGTTCTTATTTGTTTGTGCAGGTGCGAGGGACTCGCGCGTGGTCTCCTATTGGATTGATACATTGGTTCTCAAAAACTGAGGGAAATACTTACGCTATTGTGCTGCATCACCCTTTCCTCTTCGAGGGAATACAACGTAAGCTCGAGAAGTAGCAAGAAGAATTTATGGCGCCGTTGCAGGGGAGGCTTACGCAAAAGTCATATACCAAGTACCTATCACAAACCCTTATCCTTCGCATTACATTTTTTGCCTCTCGTTTTCCTCTCCCCCACTTCACCCTTGCTATTTTATTTGCCCTTCTTCTGCCGTGTGTTTACCGTTCGCGTGCCTCTTGTTTGCTTGTGTTGTTATGTGCCCTTAATTAGCTTGCATCTTCGCTTGCTAAAGTATGAATCCTCGTCCACTTGCTAATCTCTTTAAGAGATCCAATTATGTTGAACCTATTGCTAGGGAGCTGCGTGCACTAGATTATCTTTATGGGGTTTTGCTTGAAATTTCTGAATCTGAAAATTGTGAGGAATTGACAAAAGAAAAAGTGATTCATGATAGCTTGTTAAATAAAAAGCATGATTGCAATGATGTTATTATAAATTCTATTAATGTCAATCGTGTTAATGATATGCAAAACCCTAAGCTTGGGGATGCTAGTATTGCTATGTCCACTACTTGTTGCAATGATCATGATTGGGGTGATGCTTCTTATGATCTTGAAAATTTATTTAAGCCCCATGATGAATATGAGATTGATAATAATGTTTGCAATAATATTGAAAGTGGGTTTGGAAGAATGTCAACTTTAGATACCACTATTTTGGGAGAGTGTCAACTTCGCATGCATGTGGATCGTGTTGAGAATATGTTATGTGATAGCTATATTGTTGGATTTGCTTATGATCCTACATGCAGTTATTATGAGAGAGGAAAATATGGTTGTAGAAATTTTCATGTAACCAATTCACCTCTCGTTATGTTGAGATTGCTATTGTTTGTTTCTTCTTCCTTGCATATGCTAGATCTTGCTTGCTATGATAATTTGTTTGCTTATAAAATGCCTATGCATAGGAAGTATGTTAGACTTAGATGTTTTTATCACATGTTTTATGATGCTCTCTTTGCTTCAATTCTTATCTTTCATGTGAGCATCATTGAAATATCGTGCCTAGCTAGGGGCGTAAAACGATAGCGCTTGTTGGGAGGCAACCCAATTTTATATTTTTTGTTTTTGTTGCTGTTAGGGAATAAATATTGCATCTAGCCTCTGATTAGATGTGGTTTCATGTTTTGTTTAGTGTTTGTGCCAAGTAGAACCTTTGGGAAGACTTGTGTGAAGTTTATGTGATCTTGCTGTGAAAAACAGAATCGTTAGTGCTCGCTAAAGTAGTCATGAGATTTTACTGGAGCGTGTTTTTTAGTTGATTCTTTTCCCAGATGATTGGTAGACAAATTACACAAAATTTACCAATTTAGTTTGAATTTTTTGGAGTTCCAGGAGTAGGCAAAACCTGCAGATTACTACAGACTGTTCTGTTTTTGACAGATTCTATTTTTAGTGTGTTGTTTGCTTATTCCGATGCATCTATGAGTAGTATTGGAGGATATGAACCGTAGAGATGTTCGAATACAGTACGTTTAACACCAATATAAACAAAGAATGAATTCATTTCTGTACCTTTCAGTAGTGGTTTGCTTTCTTTTACTAACGGAGCTCACGAGAATTTCTGTCTACGTTTTGTGTTGTGAAGTTTTCAAGTTTTCAGTATTGCTTTGATGGACTATGGAACAAGAAGTAGCAAAGTCCTAAGCTTGGGGATTCCCATGGCACCCCAAGTAAATTCAAGATAATCAAAAGCCTAAGCTTGGGGATGCCCCGGGAAGGCATACCCTCTTTCGTCTTCATCCATCAGTAACTATACTTGGAGCTATATTTTTATTCGCGACATGTTATGTGTTTTGCTTGGAGCGTCTTGTATAATTTGAGTCTTTGCTTGTTAGTTTGACACAATCATCCTTGCTGGACACACCTATTTGAGAGAGTTAAATATGTCCTAGAAATTATTAGAACACTCTATGTGCTTCACTTATATCTTTTGAGTTGAATAGATTTTGCTTTAGTGCTTCACCTTCACTTATATCTTTTAGAGCACGGCGGTGGTAATATTTTGTTGAAATTGTTGAACTCTCATGCTTCACTTATATCCTTTTGAGAGTCTATTAAAACAGCATAGTAATGTGTTTAGGCTAAAAGAACTAGTCTTCACATGATAAACATCCAATGTCAATGTAGTAAAAAAAATCACACCAAGTGCATTGAATAGAATGAGATGTTGGATGCTTGATAATTGTTTTGAGATATGAGGATAGTGATATTAGAGTCATGCTAGTGGAGTTATTATGAAACTGAGAAATACTTGTGTTAAGGTTAGTGATTCACGTATCATGCACGTATGGTGAACCGATATGTGACGAAGTTAGAGCATGAGGTATTTGTAGAGTGCCAACCTATGTTTGGAGGTCGGGGGCGCGCGATGGTTAACTCCTACCAACCTCCCCCCTAGGAGCATGCGTTGATTGCTGTGTTTTGATGACTCGTAGATTTTTGCAATAAGTATATGAGTTCTTATGACTAATGTTGAGTCCATGGATTATACGCACTCTCACCCTTCCACCATTGCTAGCCTCTCTTGTACCGCGCAACTTTCGCCGGTGCCATAAACCCACTATATATCCTTCCTCAAAACAGCCACCATACCTACCTATCATGGCATTTCCATAGCCATTCTGAGATATATTGCCATGCAACTTTCCACCTTTTCGTTTATATGACACACATCATATTGTCATATTGCCATGCATGATCATGTAGTTGACATCGTAGTTGTGGCAAAGCCACCATGCATAATTTTTCATATATGTCACTCTTGATTCATTGCATATCACGGTACACCGCCGGAGGCATTCATGTAGAGTCATACTTGTTGTAGTATCGAGTTGTAATCTCGAGTTGTAATAAAAAGTGTGATGATCATCATTATTAGAGCATTGTCCCATGTGAGGAAAGGTCAATAAAAAAAGAGATGGCCCAAAAAAATAGAGAGGGGCTAATAAAAAAAAGAGAAAGCCCCTTAAAAAATGAGAGAAAAGAGAGAAGGGACAATTGCTACTATCTTTTTTCCACACTTGTGCTTCAAAGTAGCACCATGTTCTTCATTGTAGAGAGTCTCATGCTTAGTCACTTTCATATACTAGTGGGAATTTTCATTATAGAACTTGGCTTGTATATTCCAACGATGGGCTTCCTCAAATGCCCTAGGTCTTCGTGAGCAAGCAAGTTGGATGCACACCCACTAGTTTCTTTTGTTGAGCTTTCATTCATATTTAGCTCTAGCGCATCCGTTGCATGGCAATCCCTACTCACTCACATTGATATCTATTGATGGGCATCTCCATAGCCCGTTGATACGCCTAGTCGATGTGAGACTATCTCCCTCCTTTTTGTCTTCTCCACAACCACCTCTATTCCACCCATAGTGCTATATCCATGGCTCACGCTCAGGTATTGCATGAAAATTGAAAGTTTGAAAAGATAGAGTATGAAAACAAGTGCTTGGCTGAAATCGGGGTTGTGCATGATATGAATATTTTGTGTGATGAAGAGGGAGCATAGCCAGACTATATGATTTTGTAGGGATAACTTTCGTTAGCCATAGTATTTTGAGAAGACATGATTGCTTTGTTAGTATGCTTGAAGAATTATTATTTCTTATGTCAATATAGACTTTTATCTTGAATCTTTCAGATCTGAACATTCATTCATAATTAAGAGAATTGCATTGAAAAACTATATTGGTTATCATTCCACATCAAAAATTCTTTCTTTATCATTTACCTACTCGAGGACGAGCAGGAATTAAGCTTGGGGATGCTTGATACGTGTCCAACGTATCTATAATTTTTTATTGTTCCATGCTATTATTTATGAAGTCTTGGATGTTTAATGGGCTTTATCATTCACTTTTATATCATTTTTGGGACTAACCTACTAACCCAAAGGCCTAGTCCAGATTGCTGTTTTTTTGCCTGTTTTAGGGGTTTGCAGAAAAATAATATCAAATGGAGTCCAAATGGAATGAAACCTTTGCGAGAGATATTTTTGGAGAAAATCACGCACAGGAAGCTTGAGAACCACATCAGGAGATCAAGGGGCTTCCCATGAGGGTGGGGGGCGCACCCCCCTTCCCAGGGCGCGCCCCCTTGCCTCGTGGCCCCCTCGAGCATCCCCCGGTGCCCTCCTTCTTCCTATATAAGTCTACGTACCCCAGAAACTCCGTAGACAGAGAGAAAAACCCTAATTCCACCGTCGTACCTTCTATTCCCGTGGAGATCCCATCTTGGAGCCTGTTCGAGAGCTCCACCGGAGGGGGATCCATCACGGAGGCCTTCTTCATCATCATCATCGCCCTCACCATGAGTTGTGAGTAGTTTACCACAGCGGGTCCATAGCTAGTATCTAGATGGCTTCTTCTCTCTCTCTGGATCTCAATACAAAGTTCTCCTCGGTCTTCGAGGAGATCTATTCGATGTAATCTCTTTTTGCGGTGTGTTTGCCGAGATCCGATGAATTCTGAGTTTATGATCAGTGTTATCTATGAAAGATATTTGGTTCTTCTCAGAACTTTTTATGTGTGCTCATAATATCCTTGCAAGTCTCTTCGAATTATTGGTTTGGTTTGGCCTACTAGATCTATAGTTCTTGCAATGGGAGAAGTGCTTGGCTTTGGGTTCAATCTTGTGGTGTCCTTTCCTAGTGACAATAGGGGCAGCAAGGCACATATTGTATTGTTGCCATCGAGGATAAAAAGATGTGGTTTATATCATATTGCTTGAGTTTATCCCTCTACATCATGTCATCTTGCTTAAGGCGTTACTCTATTCTTATGAACTCAATACACTAGATGCATGCTGGATAGCGGTCGATGTGTGGAGTAATAGTAGTAGATGCAGAATCGTTTCGGTCTACTTGTCTCAGACGTGATGCCTATATACAATGATCATGCGTAGATAGTCTCATAATTATTCGCTTTTCTATCAATTGCTCGACAGTAATTTGTTTACCCGCCGTAGAATATCGCTATCATGAGAGAAGCCACTAGAGAAAACTATGGCCCCCGGGTCTATTCTCAACATATCAATCTACATCTACTTTACTTTTACCGCTTTTATTTGTTGTTTTATTAAACTAAAAATACCAAAAATATAAACTATCATCTCTATCAGATCTCACTTTCATAAGTGACCGTAAAGGGATTGACAACCCCTTATCGCGTTGGCTGCGAAGGTCTTATTTGTTTGTGCAGGTGCGAGGGACTCGCATGTGGTCTCCTACTAGATTGATACCTTGGTTCTCAAAAACTGAGGGAAATACTTACGCTACTGTGTTGCAGCACCCTTTCCTCTTCGATGGAATACAACGCAAGCTCGAGAAGTAGCAGCATCCTGCAGTAGTGCATGGCCTTTTGTATAAAGAATTAAACTCTCTTGCTTCACTTATATCTATTTAGAGAGTTAACGGGAATTGTTCATTCACATGGTTAGTCAAAAATTCCTACATAAAACTTGTGGATCACTGAATATGATATCTTTGATTCCTTGAAATAGTTTTGCGATATAGAGATGATAATATGTGGGAGGTACTAGTGGTTGATCGTGTTTAGTAAGATATTGGTGTTAAGGTTTTTGATGACTGAAGCATGCACGTGAATTCTCTCGTTATGCCAGGAAGTTGGAGCACAAATTATCATTGATTGTCTATCTTTGTGTGAAGGTCGAGGGAGCGCGATGATTAACTCCTACCAACCTCCCCCCTAGGAGCATGCATAGCAATACTTTGCTTCGAGGGCTAAAAGGTTTTTGCAATAAGTATGTGAGTTCTTATGACTAATGTGAGTCCATGGAATATACACACTCTTACCTTTCCGCAATTTACTTGCATCTTCGGTACCGTGCATTGCCCTTTCTCACCTCGAGACGTGGTGCAAACTTCGCCGATGCATCCAAACCCCGTGATATGATACGCTCTATCACACATAAGCCTTATTATATCTTCCTCAAAACAACCACTATACCTACCTATTATGGCATTTCCATAGCCATTCCGTGATATATTGCCATGCAACTTCCATCATCATCATATACATGACTTGAGTATTCATTTTCATATTGCATTGCATGATCATAAGATAGCTAGCATGATATTTCCATGGCTTGTCTGTTTTTCCATATCTCTGCTACGATAGATCATTGCACATCCTGGTACACTTTCAGAGGCATTCATATGGAGTCATACTTTGTTCAAGGTAACAAGTTGTAATATTGAGTTGTAAGTAAATAGAAGTGTGATGATCATCATTATTCATTATTAGAGCATGGCCCAGTCAGTAAAGGATGATGGATACCATGATTTTCCCACTAGTGGGGATGAGACTCCGGACAAAGAAGAAAAGAGAAAAAAGGGGGGAGAAGAAAGAGAAGGGGCATGCTAATTCCACACTTGTGCTTCAAAGTAGCACCATGTATTTCAAATAGAGAGTCTCCTATGTTGTCACTTTCATATACTGGTGGGAATATTTCATATTAGAGTTTGATGCATACCCACTTAGTTTCATATTGAGATCTCATATACTTATAGCTCTTAGTGCATCCGTTGCATGGCAATCCCTACTCCTCACATTGACATCAATTGATCGGCATCTCCATAGCCCGTTGATTAGCCGCGTCGATGTGAGATTGTCTTCCTTTTTGTCTTCTCTACATTAATGTCTACCACCACATTCTATTCCACCCATAGTGTTATATCCATCGCTTGCGCTCATGTATTGCATGAGAGTGAAAATGCTGAAGCGTGTTAAAAAGTATGAACCAATTGCTTGGCTCACACCGGGGTAGTTCATGATTTATAATTTGTGTTAAGAATACCGAGCATGACAAGGCTCTATGATTTTGTAGGGATAGCGTTCTTTAGCCTTGATATTTTGAAAGACATGATTGTTTGTTAGGATGCCTGAGTATTATTGTCTTTATGCCAAATTATAGACTATTGTTTTGAATCACTCATGTCTTAATATTCATGCCATGATTGGATATATGATCAGATTATGCTCGGTAGGATTCCACATCAAAAACTATCTTTTTTATCATTTACCTACTCGAAGACGAGCGGGAATTAAGCTTGGGGATGTTGATACGTCTCCGTCGTATCTATAATTTTTTTATTATTTCATGCCAATATTATACAACTTTCACATATTTTTGGCAACATTTTATATGATTTATTGGACTAACATATTGATTTAGTGCCAAGTGCAAGTTCCTGTTTGTTGCATGTTTTTCATTCGTAGAATATCCATACCAAACAAAGTCCAAACGCGATCAAAATTTATGGAGAACTATTTTGGAATATATGTGATTTTTGGGAGTTGAAATCAACGCAAAAGGAGGCCCACATCCCCCACTGTACACCAGGGCGTACCCCAGGGCCCAGGCACGCCGTGGTGGTTTGTGCTCACCTCGTAAGCCGGTTACTGCTCTACTTTGGGCGCAAGGAAGCTTATATCCGGAGAAAAATCATGTTAAAATCTCAGTGCAATCGGAGTTACGGATCTCTGGATATACAAGATAAGGTTTTCAGCCAGATTTGGGGGTTGTGAAACAGAAGAGAACAGAAAGATGGATCCAATCTTGGAGGGGTGATACGTCTCCAACGTATCTATAATTTTTTATTGTTCCATGCTATTATATTATCCTTCTAGGATGTTTCATGGGCTTTATTATACACTTTTATATTATTTTTGGGACTAACCTATTAACCCAGAGCCCAGTGCCAGTTTCTGTTTTTCTCTTGTTTTATGGTTTTACAGAAAAGGAATTTCAAACGGAGCCCAATTGACCTGAAAATCAACGGAGGCTGTTTTTGGACCTAAAGAAGCCCAGGAAGTGCCGGAGGGGGCGAGAGGACCCACGGGCTGCCCACGAGGGTGGGGGCGCGTCCCCCCCCCCCTCGTGGACAGCCCGTAGCCCCCTTTGCTTGGCCCTGACACCAACAACTCCTATATATATTGAAACCTCCAAAAAGAAACCTAGATATGGAGTTCCACCATCGAAAGCCTCTGTAGCCACCGAAAACCAATCTAGACCATGTTCCGTGTGGGGACCCCGACTTAGAAGTCGAGATCACCGAATGCACGTGTACAGTGATCCCAGAGATCAATGCTCACTGAACACACAGAAGCTGAAATAACAAGAGTCTTACATCCATACAATAGTCTTACACGAATTTAAGGCCATTATGGCCAAGTCTTACATAGATAGAGCCTCACGGGCTGAATAGGAAATAACTCAAATAGCGGAAGTCTTCGATAAACGGGTAGAACCCATGCCATCTGCCTTAACCCTACAGGCATTCTGACTGGGATAGCGTCCTAGTTCGCATGTTCGTCTCCAAAGAACTCTTCCTCATATTCCTGCTCTTCCATGCCTGGCCAATTAAATAACCAGTGGCAAGCCAATGAGTACTTTGAATGTACTCGCAAGCAACCCATGATGTGGTAACAATGCAATGGAACAATAATGAACAATCTAGCAGGAAGCTAGAACAATATGCTATCTTCAAGTTTATGCATCAATAACCTCGCGTAACCTCGAGAACAGGTTACCGACATCAACATGAATATGATTCAACTCATCGAGTCAAGTCACCATCCTTGACTTGTCACACACATTCCAACACCGAGGAAGTAAAATTCTGGACATAGTTTAAGTAGCACCACCCAACTGTCCATGACCGTGGACACGGCTATTCGAATAGTTTTACACTCTACAGAGGTTGCGCACTTTACCCACAAGATCCGGGGAACTTCCGTGTCATCCACGACCCGCGGTACCTCAAGTACCCGGGGTAAGCACCCGGTCGTTACCTTTCCTTAGACGACACTAACATAGAGTCCACTCGTTGGCACACGGCCCTCGGGTACAAACAATAGATCACGGGACTTGCCCTAATTTCAATGTCACGCGTACCCGAAGGGACCAACGGTGTGTCCGGTGCCCTGTAAAAACAGTCATGGCCGTCTATCCAAGCACGACCCCGTCCCGGGAAAGACCTCAAGTCTTCCCGTCACTAGTAATGCGGGCACCATGCTAGTATCGACCTAAGTAATCAATAAAGCCCCGTCCCATAAGGGGTAGTGTGGTTGCACATGTTTGGTTGGGACGGTAGTCACACATAAATCTAATCCATCATTCCACCATGCACATGATCTACCGGCACATCACTTCTTTCTCAAGTGATGACCTAACACTTCATCACCCTCGGGCATTAGGGGCACCCGATGGGTTCATGCAAAAATTTCAACTACGAGGGTTCATATCACACATGCATCATATAAGCATCATGACCAACTATTTGCATGTCATCTAGCACATAGCAAGATCAACAATAAGGCATGCATCATGTGGTGGTACATCTAGGTTACCATCGTAACCCTAATATCATGCATCGGAAACAAACGGGTTCCGAGGAACAAGTGTATCATGGTCAAGGGCTGCTTGCCTGGATTGGCTTGGTCTTCAAAGTCTTCAAATCCTTCTCCTTCTTCTTCCACAACAACTTCGTCAAATACGGGATCTATACGTCGCATAATAACCACGGGAAAATAAGAACACAAACAATACAGAAAAATCAAAGTGCTCAGAAAAATATCAACTCATTTTTGTAAAATACTAGAGGGATTTCTAAGATGGGGAAAAATCTTAGTTGGAGTTTTGGAGTTACAGAATAGGACATATTGATTTTTGAACAGGAGTTATACTGCCCAAATTTGAATTTAAATTTGAACAGTACAGCAAAGTTTCATGGATTTGAATGAAAGTAGTACCATTAAATAGGTTGGAATATTACAAGATTTTAGGAGTTGGAAATATTTAATTTGGATCAATATTCTTTTCTGTAGAAATGTTTTAAACATTTACATAAAAGAAAAATGAAAAAGGGTCCTGTGCACTGGGCCAGAGAAGGCCACAGTGCACGGCCCAGACGGACTGGCCCAGCCGCACGGGAGCCAGCGCGCGCACGTCAGGTTTTCAAACCTGACGGGCGGGGCCCGTGGGTGAGCGGCACAGAGGAGGGGGAGAGAGGTGGGGGGATGACAGGCGGGGCCCGCCTGTCATCTCTAACACCACGGCCACGGCGGCGGCGAGCTCACCGGCGAGGACTCCGGCCACGGCGATGACAACAGAGGGCAGGAACGTGACCAGCGTCGTGTCGCGGTTGCAGTGGTGGTAGTGCTGCATGGCGGGGAGGCCTGGTTCGCCGGTGACGAGGTGGGGCGGCGGAAGCTCGTCGGAGGGTCGTGGTCGAGGTCGTTTCTGACTGCCACAGAGAGGGGAAACGAGGGGGAAAGAGTCAGTGCGGTGCGGCGGTTCCGAAACGAGTGGAAGGAGAGGCAGGGGAGGCTCGTACCTCGAGATCGCCGGCGGCCCGACGCGGCGGAGCTCCGGTCGATCCCGAGCACTGGGGCGTCCTGGGGTTGAACTGGAGGTGCTGGGGGGATCAATGGAGTGGTGTGAGGCTTGTGGTGGTGTTGGAGAAGCTCGGGAGGGCCTATTTATAGGGGCTCGACGGAGACCCGTGGTCCAGTGCGCCGGCGAGCTCCGGCTCGAGGCCATAGTGCACGGGAGGCCAGGGGAATGGGTCTGGGGAGTTCCTGGACGAGCTCTACGTCCAGCTGAGGTGAGAGGAGGAGCGGGGGAGCGTCAGAGGCGCGCGCGCGTGTGAAGCAGAAGAATGGCCGAAGCGGGCGGCCGTTGCGCGTGCGACGACGTTCACTGGAGGGCGCAGGAGGAGGGGGGACAGCGCCGGGGAGGTTGCGGACGTCGAGGCGCCTCGACTGGCGCGAGGGGGAGGCCCGAGGCTGTCGGGGATCGGCGATTGGATGGAGCCAGCGTGCGGAGGGCACTGTTGCGCGCTCCGGAGCGCGCGTATTGCTGGCATCAGCGCGCGCTCGCCGGTTTGGTCCGATCCAGCGTGTCCAACAGTGCCCAGCACGTAGAGGGAGGAGTAAAGAAATGCCCTGAGGCCTTGGATGCCGTGGGGATGTAGAGAGAGAGTGAGAGTGTTGGTAAAATGGTGGAAACCTACTGTACAGCAAGGTAAAACAAGGGTTTCACCCTTCAATCATGGAGCTGGGGTGCTGGGGGAGTTACTGGAGGTAGCTGGTAACTCAATGAGCCTGTGGTGAGAAGTTGAGGCCATGGAGAAAAGTGAAAGTGGTCAAATTGGAGGTTTTAGCATTTCTGCAGAAGGTGTTTGATCAGTGTTTGATCAAGTAAATGAAGTCCACTTGACATGGCACTTGACAGGGTTGAAAGACATGAGAAAATAGGGTGCTTCACCAAATTTGGGCTCATTTGAAGAAACTAGCCAATGTAACTTTGGTGAACCCTAGAAATCAACAGAAACAGTTTCATCTTGATTGAGTCAAGCTAATCATCTCCCCTTGATTCACCACTTGGTGTAGCATCATCATTTGGGGTATTGATCATGCCCACAAAGTTTGAAGCTCCAGATAAAAAGTTGGTAATGTAAAGTTGTTCAAATTTGCATTTGAACAGAAAGGGTTTTAAGGTGATCTGATCAAGTTGCTCTATTCCAAATCTTGTGCCATTTGGTCTAGATGCCTTATTGGGTCATTCTAGCATGTGCACCAAGTTTGAGAGCATTTGGACAAGTTTGGCAATGTAAAGTTGCTCAAACTTCAAATATGGACAGAATGGCTATGAAGGGGTTTGAGGATGTTTTCTTGCTTCCCAAGGCATGGGACTTGGCAAGATCATCAAATATGTCATATATGACATGATAGAATTTCCCTGGAATTTTTGGAGAAAGTTTCCTTTGTAAATATTTCAAAAGCTTGAAATATCCAGAAAGGGTTTTAGAGGGTTTAGCCCATTATTTTGAACATGACCAAGTGTTGAAACTCTTATATATGGACAATATATGTCCTATGAGTCTCTCTGAATTTTGGCAAATATTTTTGAAACAGTTAAATAATTTTCCCCTATTAAAGACCATTTCTGGCCTTAAGAAAAAGCTTTTAAATAAAATAGGAAAATAACTTTTAAAATTATACCTTTGTGGTTTCTGGAAGTCCTATGGCTACTAGGTCTCAAATAAACCTTTTGAAATAATTTTCTCACCCTAAATCAAGTACTTGCAGTGCAAATCTCAATTCAGGGGTTTTTGGAAAACTAAATTTATAAAAATACTTTTTGGCCAAATTAATTTTGTAAGAAAATACTATACTATTATATAACACTTGGCATGATCATTGGGTAGAAGTTTTGGATAAGGAGATGAAATCTACAAGAGATCATAGTTGACTTTAATGAGCACATGAAAAAGCAAATGAAGGAAACTCAAATCCCAAATAAAAGCCAAATGATGCTAAAAAAATTTGCTGGTCCAAATTTTCATGCTTCAAAGTTACAAATAACATGTTACAAAATGCAGGGTGTGACAGACCTACCCCCCTTACAAGAATCTCGTCCCCGAGATTCCTAAACTAGGGCTTAAAAGAGGTCGGGAAACTCGGATCTAAGATAGTCTTCTCGTTCCCAGGTTGCTTCTGCTTCGGTGTGGTTGCTCCACTGGACCTTGAAGTACTTGATGATACGGCTCCGCGTACGTCGTTCTGCTTCGTCCAGAATACGAATGGGCTTCTCGCGGTAGGTCAAATCAGGCTGCAGATCAATGGCTTGGTGATCCACATCCTTGTAGAGATTGGGCTTGTCTGGAACTTGGAGACATTTCCGGAGTTGTGACACATGGAACACATTGTGCACATCGGATAGCTCAGGTGGCAGTTCCAACTGATAAGCCACTTCTCCTCGTCATGCAGTGATCTCAAAGGGTCCAATGAACCTTGGTGCGAGCTTCCCCTTGACATGGAAACGCTTGGTTCCCTTCAGAGGAGTCACCCGCAGGTACACATGGTCCCCGACATGGAAACTCATGTCTCGGCATCGAGTGTCAGCATAACTCTTCTGCCTTGGCTTGGCTGCCTTTAATCGCTCTCTGACTAGTTGGACTTGCTCTTCTGCTGCACGGAGAATATCTGGTCCAAAGACTAGTCCTTCTCCAGTCTCTGACCAATTGAGGGGTGTGCGGCATCTGCGTCCGTACAACACCTCAAATGGTGCCATCTAAAGGCTTGACTGGTAACTGTTGTTGTAGGAGAACTCGGCAAAAGGAAGACAGTCTTCCCACTTGGCTCCATACGCCAGGACACAGGCTCGGAGCATGTCTTCGAGAATCTGATTGACTCGCTCAGTTTGACCTCCGGTCTGTGGGTGGAAAGCTGTGCTGAAAGACAATTTGGTTCCCAAGGCTTCTTGGAATCTCTTCCAGAACCTAGAAGTGAACTGGGTGCCTCGATCTGACACAATCTCCTTGGGAACACCGTGAAGACTTACGATTCGGTCGATGTAGAGAGCTGCCAGCCGGTTGCCATCATAAGTGGTCTTGACAGGAATGAAATGGGCCACCTTGGTCAAATGATCGACTATGACCCAGATAGAGTCATGTCCTCTATTCGACCTTGGTAATCCAGTGATGAAGTCCATTCCGACTTTATCCCACTTCCACTCAGGAACCTTGAGTGGTTGAAGCAATCCAGCAGGTCGCTGATACTCAGCCTTGACCCTTTGGCACACATCACACTTTGCAACATAGGTTGCAATCTCTCTCTTCATACCGTGCCACCAGAATCGTGCCTTCAAGTCTTGGTACATCTTGGTTCCTCCGGGGTGGATGGAATACGGAGTATCGTGGGCTTCTTGCAGAATCAGCGTCTTCAGCTCGGTGTTGTTTGGTACGCAGAGGCGACCTTTGTACCAAACAATCCCGTGCTCGTCTTCAGTGAATCCTAGGGCCTTGCCCAGCTTCACCTTCCTCTTGATACCTTTGATGCTTGCATGTCCATCTTGAGCCTTCGTGACGTCGTCCATCAGGGTTGGTCTGACTTCCAAATGATCCAGAAATCCGGGGGTGACCAACTCCAAACTGAATTGTTCGATCTCCTTAAACAAGGTTGGCTGCCTTTCTTGAATAACGGCATTCAAAGAGCAAGCCTTCCTGCTTAAGGCATCGGCCACCACGTTAGCCTTCCCAGGGTGATACTGAACACTGAGGTCATAATCTTTGATGAGCTCCAACCATCTCCGCTGCCTCATGTTCAATTCCTTTTGGGTGAAAATATACTTCAGACTTTTGTGATCTGTGTAAATCTCACACCGTTTCCCTAGGAGGTAATGCCGCCATGTCTTCAAGGCATGAACTACAGCCGCTAGCTCAAGATCGTGAGTAGCATAGTTCTCCTCATGGGGTCGTAGCTGCCTGGAGAGGTATGCTATGACGCGGCCTTCTTGCATCAGAACGCTTCCCAATCCGGTTCGAGAGGCATCACAATATATCACGAACTCCTTGTGAATATCAGGTGTTGCCAGAACTGGGGCGGTGGTCAATCTCTTCTTGAGCTCTAGGAAGCTCTCTTCGCATTTTGGCGTCCACTCGAACTTCTTGTCCTTTTTGAGGAGCTGAGTCATTGGTCGTGCAATGCTAGAGAATCCTTCCACGAACTTGCGGTAATAGCCCGCTAATCCGAGGAAGCTTCTGACTTCCTTGACGGTCGTTGGAGATTGCCATTGGGTCACAGCTTCGATTTTTGCAGGATCAACAGATAATCCTTCCTCGGTCAAGATATGACCTAAGAATCCAACTTTGTGCAGCCAAAACTCACACTTGCTGAATTTGGCATACAGTTGGTGCTCACGAAGCTTGTCTAGGACCATCCTCAGATGTTTCTCATGCTCTTCCTCCGACTTCGAGAACACAAGAATGTCATCAATGAAGACAACAACAAACTTGTCCAAATATTACATGAAGACTTTATTCATGAGATACATGAAGTAAGCTGGGGCATTGGTTAACCCAAAAGACATGACCGTGCACTCGTACAGGCCATATCTGGTTACGAATGCCGTCTTCGGAATATCTTGGGGTCTGATCTTCAGCTGGTAATACCCAGATCTGAGGTCGATCTTGGAGAATACCTTGGCTCCG
This sequence comes from Secale cereale, assembly GCA_902687465.1. Classification (NCBI taxonomy): domain Eukaryota; kingdom Viridiplantae; phylum Streptophyta; class Magnoliopsida; order Poales; family Poaceae; genus Secale; species Secale cereale. Next base: position 285,072,340 of record LR738710.1, read on the forward strand.
CTGAGTTGATCAAACAGATCTTCGATCTTGGGAAGTGGGTACTTGTTCTTGATTGTAACTTCATTGAGGGAACGATAGTCAATGCATAAGCGGATGGTACCGTCCCTCTTTGCCACAAACAGAACAGGAGATCCCCAAGGGGAGGCACTCGGGCGGATAAATCCCTTCCTTAGCTGCTCTTCTAGCTGCTTCTTCAACTCGGCTAATTCTTCCGTCCCCATTCTATAAGGCTTCTTATAGATGGGTCCTGCTCCGGGCACGAGCTCGATGATGAACTCAATGTCACGGTCAGGGGGCATTCCCGGTAGTTCATCCGGAAAGACATCAGGATACTCACATACCACCGGTACTTGATCTAGCCCAACTTCAGACAGACAGTTGACTTTAGCGGCTTGAGCGGAAGAGGAGTTGGGGGCAAACTTGACTTCGACTCCTTGGTCATTGGTCACAGTGACTGTCCGATTGGCACAGTCTAACAAGCCTTGGTGCTTGCTGAGCCAATTCATACCTAGGATCACATCCAAGCCTTGCGATCTCAGGACGATAAGGTCTGCTAGGAATTCTACACCGTTAATGGTAATACTGACTCCTTTACAGCCTATCTTGGCTCTCATCTCGGCTCCGGGGGTTTGTACCACCATAGGGTTATTCAGGGGTGTAGGGGTCATGCCACTTTTTAATGCAAATCTTTGAGTGACAAATGAATGTGTTGCTCCAGAATCAAACAAGACAGTTGCAGGTGCTGAGTTGACAAGGAACGTACCCAGCACGACGTCCGGGTCTTCCTGGGCTTCTTCAGCAGTGACGTGATTCACACGGCCCTTCCCATAGTTCGGTGGATTGCGAGGAGCTGGGTTCCTTGGTGGCATTCCACGGCCTTGTCCCTGGTTCTGCGCATTGGGGCGCGGGGCATCAGGCTTCTTGTTGGGGCACACCCTGGAGATGTGTCCGGGCTGACCACACCCAAAGCAAGTGACTTGGTTTGGAGTGTTGATCTTGCCACCACTGGTATTCGGGTTGAAAGCTGGCCTGGGGTTGGCATACTGCTGAGGCTGAGGATTGGCACGAGGTGCAGGAGCTCTGGGCTGCTGATAGGTTGGCTTGGCCGGGGCTGACTGCCACGGACGAGGCTTCTGGTTGCTGGAACTTCCCTTACTGACCAACTTACGCTTGCGAGTGTCTTCCAAAGCACGCCGCTTGTCTTCAAGCATAAGTGCCTTGTTCACCAGGTCAGGGAAAGATGGGCAGTCGCACACGAGAAGCGAGTATTGCAGAGTCTGATTAAGGCCTTCCATGAAGCGCTCCCTTTTGGCAGCATCAGTGCTGACATCCTCAGGGGCATACCTTGACAGAATGCTGAACTTCTGCATGTACTCCTTGACAGTGCCACTTCCTTGCTTCAGGGTTCGGAACTCGCGCTTTTTGATAGCCATGATTCCGGAAGGAATATGGGCCTTGAGGAATTCTGCCTTGAAGTTCACCCAAGTGATGTCTTGTTCAGCATGCATGACCTTGAATCCATCCCACCAAGCTCTAGCAGTTCCCCCGAGGCAGTGGGCTGCATAAGCCACCTTCTCGCAATCTTCGGTGCATCCTACTAGTTCCAGGATTTCCTCAATGGAACGGACCCAGTCATCTGCATCCAGGGGTTCAGCAGTCTCGATGAAGGTTGGCGGTGCATGCTTCTTGAACTCTGCCAACGTGGAACGTCCATTGCCATTCCCCGCCGGCTGGCGGTTGTTAGTGACAGCTTGAGCAATCAGCTGAAGAGCTGCAGTGTTGGCTTGGCGTTCCTCTCGGAAATCTTGGAGAAGCTGAGCCATGTCCATGCTTTGAGGAGGTGGTGGTGGAGCTTGGTCGTTGGTTTGGTCGTGGCCTGCCTCTGGCTGAGAGGATGCTCCGGCTTCGGGCTGCTGGGTAGAGGTACCAGTACGAGTTACAACAGGCATCCTGTTGGAGCGGTAAAAGGTCTCATGACTCGGAAGAGGGAAAGCAAGAAAGATGGGTGCCTAGTAAGGGGGTGGGTGTGACACTAAATCAAATCATTAAAGGGCCGTAAGGCCAAAACACATTCATTAAAATCCAGATGGGTGATGTAGTCGTTTACACATTCCCAAAGGAAGATTACGACTTACATCCAGACACAACAAAAGCAAACACTAGATGGTTTCATATGAACCATACAAGGACTCGACTGCGCATAGGGGTTACACGACCTATCCTACCGTAGGGGTTACAACTGGCATATCCGAGTAGCGAAAAATGCCTAAGCGGCGGAATGCTCGGTCGCGTATTCCGGCTCTTCTGGGTCTTCCTCCTTGTCTTCATCTGTTTGGGCTCCCTTGTCGCAGGAGGGAGTGGGGGAGTGGAGGAGTTGGATACGACGGTGCTTCGACGGTGGTGCGGGGAAAAGCTTGCAGTATTCCCTTGCCGTCATCCGGCGTCGCCGAGGTGGTCCTTCACCCTTGGAAGACACATCCTCGGAGGGCCTTCCGCCTCGATATGCGATAGCGGATTGTCCAGAAGGGGCTCCTTCCTTCTTGATCATGTTTTCCTTCTCTTGAGATCGACGAAGAAGTGCCTTGGTCTTGTAAAGTTCTTCTCGAAGCTTCATTGATTCCAAGGCCAAGTCTTGTGCGAGGCTGTCGGCACATAGACTGAAGTAGGTCTGGAACCGAAGCGAGAGTCCTTCCTTCAGTGGAGGGGCTAGTGCGCAGCTTTCTTCGTCACCTTCCTTTCGGTAAGGTAAGAAGCGAGTTGCCATCTTGGCTGCCATCTCCGGAAGAAGCTCGCGGAGACGGGTTAGTGCCTTGAGTGCAGCAGCCTCAACAGCGAGTGGTAGTGTCGCCATCTGGGGTCCCTCGAAGAACCAACTTGTGGGAGGATCGTTCGCCTTCACGATCACTTCCACATGGTACTCCACCTCAGTATCGCTCACCCAATGCTCGAGGTAGGTGAGGATGGGTGGTCGGTGGAACTGACACTCCTGGAGGCTATCCTCGAGAAGTAAGGGAAACCCAGTGGTCAGGTGCTCTTCGGGTACAGCGGCCATCTGCAAAGGTGGAATAGGAGGGGTTAATAAGCTGATGAAATCTCAGGTTTAGAAAAGAAGAGAGGTTCAGAACGTTTTTGAAAAGGGGGTCTCAACTAACTAACGCCCATGCTAACTAAGGCTTCCTACAGTCAGGATGGCTCTGATACCAGCTCTGTGGGGACCCCGACTTAGAAGTAGAGATCACCGAATGCACGTGTACAGTGATCCCAGAGATCAATGCTCACTGAACACACAGAAGCTGAAATAACAAGAGTCTTACATCCATACAATAGTCTTACACGAATTTAAGGCCATTATGGCCAAGTCTTACATAGATAGAGCCTCACGGGCTGAATAGGAAATAACTCAAATAGCGGAAGTCTTCGATAAACGGGTAGAACCCATGCCATCTGCCTTAACCCTACAGGCATTCTGACTGGGATAGCGTCCTAGTTCGCATGTTCGTCTCTAAAGAACTCTTCCTCATATTCCTGCTCTTCCATGCCTGGCCAATTAAATAACCAGTGGCAAGCCAATGAGTACTTTGAATGTACTCGCAAGCAACCCATGATGTGGTAACAATGCAATGGAACAATAATGAACAATCTAGCAGGAAGCTAGAACAATATGCTATCTTCAAGTTTATGCATCAATAACCTCGCGTAACCTCGAGAACAGGTTACCGACATCAACATCAATATGATTCAACTCATCGAGTCAAGTCACCATCCTTGACTTGTCACACACATTCCAACACCGAGGAAGTAAAATTCTGGACATAGTTTAAGTAGCACCACCCAACTGTCCATGACCGTGGACACGGCTATTCGAATAGTTTTACACTCTGCAGAGGTTGCGCACTTTACCCACAAGATCCGGGGAACTTCTGTGTCATCCACGACCCGCGGTACCTCAAGTACCCGGGGTAAGCACCCGGTCGTTACCTTTCCTTAGACGACACTAACATAGAGTCCACTCGTTGGCACACGGCCCTCGGGTACAAACAATAGATCACGGGACTTGCCCTAATTTCAATGTCACGCGTACCCGAAGGGACCAACGGTGTGTCCGGTGCCCTGTAAAAACAGTCATGGCCGTCTATCCAAGCACGACCCCGTCCCGGGAAAGACCTCAAGTCTTCCCGTCACTAGTAATGCGGGCACCATGCTAGTATCGACCTAAGTAATTAATAAAGCCCCGTCCCATAAGGGGTAGTGTGGTTGCACATGTTTGGTTGGGACGGTAGTCACACATAAATCTAATCCATCATTCCACCATGCACATGATCTACCGGCACATCACTTCTTTCTCAAGTGATGACCTAACACTTCATCACCCTCGGGCATTAGGGGCACCCGATGGGTTCATGCAAAAATTTCAACTACGAGGGTTCATATCACACATGCATCATATAAGCATCATGACCAACTATTTGCATGTCATCTAGCACATAGCAAGATCAACAATAAGGAATGCATCATGTGGTGGTTCATCTAGGTTACCATCGTAACCCTAATATCATGCATCGGAAACAAACGGGTTCCGAGGAACAAGTGTATCATGGTCAAGGGCTGCTTGCCTGGATTGGGTTGGTCTTCAAAGTCTTCAAATCCTTCTCCTTCTTCTTCCATAGCAACTTCGTCAAATACGGGATCTATACGTTGCATAATAACCACGGGAAAATAAGAATACAAACAATACAGAAAAATCAAAGTGCTCAGAAAAATGTCAACTCATTTTTGTAAAATACTAGAGGGATTTCTAAGATGGGGAAAAATCTTAGTTGGAGTTTTGGAGTTACAGAATAGGACATATTGATTTTTGAACAGGAGTTATACTGCCCAAATTTGAATTTAAATTTGAACAGTACAGCAAAGTTTCATGGATTTGAATGAAAGTAGTACCATTAAATAGGTTGGAATATTACAAGATTTTAGGAGTTGGAAATATTTAATTTGGATCAATATTCTTTTCTGTAGAAATGTTTTAAATATTTACAGAAAAGAAAAATGAAAAAGGGTCATGTGCACTGGGCCAGAGAAGGCCACAGTGCAAGGCCCAGACGGACTGGCCCAGCCGCACGGGAGCCAGCGCGTGCACGTCAGGTTTTCAAACCTGACGGGCGGGGCCCGTGGGTCAGCGGCACAAAGGAGGGGGAGAGAGGTGGGGGGATGACAGGCGGGGCCCGCCTGTCATCTCTAACCCCACGGCCACGGCAGCGGCGAGCTCACCGGCGAGGACTCCGGCCACGGCGATGGCAACGGAGGGCAGGAACGTGACCAGCGTCGTGTCGCGGTTGTAGTGGTGGTAGTGCGGCACGGCGGGGAGGCATGGTTCGCCGGCGACGAGGTGGGGCGGTGGAAGCTCGTCGGAGGGTCGTGGTCGAGGTCGTTTCCGACTGCCACAGAGAGGGGAAACGAGGGAGAAAGAGTCAGTGCGGTGCGGCGGTTCCGAAACGAGTGGAAGGGGAGGCAGGGGAGGCCCGTACCTCGAGATCGCCGGCGGCCCGACGCGGCGGAGCTTCGGTCGATCCCGAGCACTGGGGCGTCCTGGGGTTGAACTGGAGGTGCTGGGGGGATCAGTGGAGTGGTGTGAGGCTTGTGGTGGTGTTGGAGAAGTTCGGGAGGGCCTATTTATAGGGGCTCGACGGAGACCCGTGGTCCAGTGCGCCGGCGAGCTCCGGCTCGAGGCCACAGCGCACGGGAGGCCAGGGGAATGGGTCTGGGGAGTTCCTGGACGAGCTCTACGTCCAGCTGAGGTGAGAGAAGGAGCGGGGGAGCGTCAGAGGCGCGCGCGCGTGTGAAGCAGAAGAATGGCCGAAGCGGGCGGCCGGTGCGCGTGCGACGACGTTCACTGGAGGGCGCAGGAGGAGGGGGGACAGCGCCGGGGAGGTTGCGGACGTCGAGGCGCCTCGACTGGCGCGAGGGGGAGGCCCGAGGCTGTCGGGGATCGGCAATTGGCTGGAGCCAGCGTGCGGAGGGCACTGTTGCGCGCTCCAGAGCGCGCGTATTGCTAGAATCAGCGCGCTCTCGCCGGTTTGGTCCGATCCAGCGTGTCCAATAGTGCCCAGCACGTAGAGGGAGGAGTAAAGAAATGCCCTGAGGCCTTGGATGCCCTAGGGATATAGAGAGAGAGTGAGAGTGTTGGTAAAATGGTGGAAACCTACTGTACAACAAGGTAAAACAAGGGTTTCACTCTTCAATCATGGAGCTGGGGTGCTGGGGGAGTTACTGGAGGTAGCTGGTAACTCAATGAGCCTGTGGTGAGAAGTTGAGGCCATGGAGGAAAGTGAAAGTGGTCAAATTGGAGGTTTTAGCATTTCTGCAGAAGGTGTTTGATCAGTGTTTGATCAAGTAAATGAAGTCCACTTGACATGGCACTTGACAGGGTTGAAAGACATGAGAAAATAGGGTGCTTCACCAAATTTGGGCTCATTTGAAGAAACTAGCCAATGTAACTTTGGTGAACCCTAGAAATCAACAGAAACAGTTTCATCTTGATTGAGTCAAGCTAATCATCTCCCCTTGATGCACCACTTGGTGTAGCATCATCATTTGGGGTATTGATCATGCCCACAAAGTTTGAAGCTCCAGATAAAAAGTTGGTAATGTAAAGTTGTTCAAATTTGCATTTGAACAGAAAGGGTTTTAAGGTGATCTGATCAAGTTGCTCTATTCCAAATCTTGTGCCATTTGGTCTAGATGCCTTATTGGGTCATTCTAGCATGTGCACCAAGTTTGAGAGCATTTGGACAAGTTTGGCAATGTAAAGTTGCTCAAACTTCAAATATGGACAGAATGGTTATGAAGGGGTTTGAGGATGTTTTCTTGCTTCCCAAGGCATGGGACTTGGCAAGATCATCAAATATGTCATATATGACATGATAGAATTTCCCTGGAATTTTTGGAGAAAGTTTCCTTTGTAAATATTTCAAAAGCTTGAAATATCCAGAAAGGGTTTTAGAGGGTTTAGCCCATTATTTTGAACATGACCAAGTGTTGAAACTCTTATATATGGACAATATATGTCCTATGAGTCTCTCTGAATTTTGGCAAATATTTTTGAAACAGTTAAATAATTTTCCCCTATTAAAGACCATTTCTGGCCTTAAGAAAAAGCTTTTAAATAAAATAGGAAAATAACTTTTAAAATTATACCTTTGTGGTTTCTGGAAGTCCTATGGCTACTAGGTCTCAAATAAACCTTTTGAAATAATTTTCTCACCCTAAATCAAGTACTTGCAGTGCAAATCTCAATTCAGGGGTTTTTGGAAAACTAAATTTATAAAAATACTTTTTGGCCAAATTAATTTTGTAAGAAAATACTATACTGTTATATAACACTTGGCATGATCATTGGGCAGAAGTTTTGGATAAGGAGATGAAATCTACAAGAGATCATAGTTGACTTTAATGAGCACATGAAAAAGCAAATGAAGAAAACTCAAATCCCAAATAAAAGCCAAATGATGCTAAAAAAAATTGCTGGTCCAAATTTTCATGCTTCAAAGTTACAAATAACATGTTACAAAATGCAGGGTGTGACATTCCGGCACCCTGCCGAAGGGGGGAACCCTCACCGGTGGCCATCTTCATCATCCCGGCGCTCTCCATGACGAGGAGGGAATAGTCCACCCACGGGGCTGAGGGTATGTACCAGTAGCTATGTGTTTGATCTCTCTCTCTCTCTCTCTCTCTCTCTCTCGTTTTCTTGAGATGGCACGATCTTGATGTATCACGAGCGTTGCCATTATAGGTGGATCTTATGATGCTTCTCCCCCTCTACTCTCTTGTAATGGATTGAGTTTTCCCTTCGAAGTTATCTTATGGGATTGAGTCTTTAAGGATTTGAGAACGCTTGATGTATGTCTTGCACGTGCTTATCTGTGGTGACAATGGGATATCATGTGATCTACTTGATGCATGATTTGGTGATCAACTTGCGGGTTCCGTGACCTTGGGAATCTATGCATAGGGGTTGGCACACGTTTTCGTCTTGACTTTCCGATAGAAACTTTGGGGCACTCTTTGAAGTTCTATGTGTTGGTTGAATAGATGTTTCTGAGATTGTGTGATGCATATCGTATAATCATGCCCACGGATACTTGAGGTGACAATGGAGTATCTAGGTGACATTAGGGTTTTGGTTGATTTGTATCTTAAGGTGTTATTCTAGTACGAGCTCTATGATAGATTGAACGTTACTACGGACTCTTGAATAGATCGATCAAAAAGAATAACTTTGAGGTGGTTTCGTACCCTACCATAATCTCTTCGTTTGTTCTCTGCTATTAGTTACTTTGGAGTGATTCTTTGTTGCATGTTGAGGGCTAGTAATATGATCCAATTATGTTATCCTTGTTGAGAGAACTTGCACTAGTGAAAGTATGAACCCTAGGCCTTGTCTACTATCATTGCAACACCGTTTATGCTCACGTTTACCACTTGCTACCTTGCTGTTTTATATTTTCATATTACAAAAACCTATATCTACCATCCATATTGCACGTGTATCACCATCTCTTCGTCGAACTAGTGCACCTATACAATTTACCATTGTATTGAGTGTGTTGGGGACACAAGAGACTCTTTGTTATTTGGTTGCAGGGATATTCGAGAGAGACCATCTTCATCCTACGCCTCCCACGGATTGATAAATCTTAGGTCATCCACTTGAGGAAAATTTGCTACTGTCCTACAAACCTCTGCACTTGGAGGCCCAACAACGTCTACAAGAAGAAGGTTGTGTAGTAGACATCAAGCTCTTTTCTAGTGTCATTGCCGGGGAGGTTAGTGCTTGAAGGTATATCTTTAGATCTTGCAATCGAATCTTTTAGTTTCTTGTTTTATCACTAGTTTAGTTTATAAAAGAAAACTACAAAAAATGGAATTGAGGTTATCTCATGTGCTTCATCTTTTTAATATCTTTCGTGAAAATGATGGGAAAGAAAAATGTGCTCAAGTACTAGAATAAGAATTACATAGAATGCTTAGCATAAAATATGTGCATGATGAGCATGATTGCAATGTTGTTAGTATGAATTCTTTGAATACCCATGATGCTAATAATATGCAAAGCCACAAGCTTGGGGAAGCTATGTTTGATGAAGATGATATTTTTTTGTCCCCCAAGTTTTGATGAGAAAACTTATTATGATGAAAGCATGCGAACTATTTATGATGATTATATTGATGAAAGTAGATATGGAGAGGTCATGACTTTATTTAGTGATGAGTCCACTATTTCGGAAGACGTTCCAATTGATTATGAGAACAAAGTTGCTATCTATGATGATTATTGTGATGACTTGTATGCTATTAAGAATAAAGATAACCGTGAAACTTGTCATCATGATTTTAATTTTCAATTGGATTATGCTTCACATGATAGTTATTTTGTTGAGTTTACTCCCACTATTCCAAATGAGAAGAATTTTGCTTATGTGGAAAGTAGTAAAATTTCTATGCAAGTAGATCATGAAAAGAATGCTTTATGTGCTGGTTATATTGTTGAATTCATTCATGATGCTTGTAGGAATTGCAATAATATTAATCTTCCTCTCTATGTGCTTAAAATTTTGAAGTTGTGCTTGCTTTGCCTTCCTATGCTAGTTGATTATCGTTCCCATAAGTTGTTTGCTCACAAAATCCCTATGCATAGTAAGTGGGTTAGACTTAAATGTGCTAGTTATATGCTTCATGCTGCTCTCTTTATATTTCAATTCTTATCTTTTACGCGAGCATCATTGAAATCATCATGCCTAGCTAGGGGCGTTAAACGATAGCGCTTGTTGGGAGGCAACCCAACTTTATTTTTATTTTTTGTTTTTGCTTCTGTTTAGGAATAAATATTGCATCTAGCTTCTTTTTAGATGTGGTTTTGTGTTTTAATTAGTGTTTGTGCCATGTAGAACCTTTGGGAAGACTTGGGTGAAGTTTATATGATCTTGCTGTGAAAAACAGAATCATTAGCGCTCGTTAGAATGGTCACCAGATTTTGCTAGAGTGTGCTATTTAGTTGGTTATTTTTGCAGATGATTAATAGACAAATTCCCCACGTTTACCAATTTATTTCAATTTTTTGGAGTTACAGAAGTATGCGAAAACTGCAGATTACTATAGACTGTTCTGTTTTTGACAGATTCTGTTTTTGTGTGTTGTTTGCTTATTTCAATGTATCTATGAGTAGTATTGGGAAGTATGAACCATAGAGAAGTTGGAATACAGTAGGTTTAACACCAATATAAACAAAGAATGAATTAATTGCAGTACCTTTGAGTAGTGGTTTGCTTTCTTATACTAACGGAGCTCACGAGATTTTTATCTAAGTTTTGTGTTGTGAAGTTTTCAAGTTTTGAGTATTGCTTTGATGGACTATGGAACAAAGAGTGGCAAGAGCCTAAGCTTGGGGATGCCTATGGAACCCCAAGGTAAAATTCAAGGACAACCAGAATCCTAAGCTTGGGGATGCCCCGGGAAGGCATCCCCTCTTTCGTCTTCATCCATCGGTAACTATACTCAGAACTATATTTTTATTCACCACATGATATGTGTTTTACTTGGAGCGTCTTGTATAATTTGAGTCTTTGCTTATTAGTTTGCCACAATTATCCTTGCTGGACACACCTATTAGAGAGAGTTAAATATGACCTAGGAATTGATTGAACACTCTATGTGCTTCACTTATATCTTTTGAGTTCAATAGTTTTGCTCTAGTGCTTCACTTATATCTTTTAGAGCACGGTGGTGATAATATTTTGTAGAAATTGCTGAACTCTCATGCTTCACTTATATCCATTTGAGGGTCTATTAAAACAGCATGGTAATGTGCTTAGGCTATAAAACTAGTCTTCACATGATAGACATCCAATATCAATGTAGTAAAAACTTTCACACTAAGTGCATTGAATATGATAAGAAGTTGGATGCTTGATAATTGTTTTGAGATATGAGGATAGTGATATTAGAGTCATGCTAGTGGAGTTATTATGAAATTGAGAAATGCTTGTGTTAAAGATATTGATTCCCGTAGCATGCACATATGGTGAACCGCTATGTGACGAAGTTAGAGCATGAGGTATTTGTAAAGTGTCAACCTTTGTGTGGAGGTCGGGGGCGCGTGATGGTTAACTCCTACCAACCTTCCCCCTAGGAGCATGCGTTGATTGCTTTGTTTTGATGACTCCTAGATTTTTGCAATAAGTATATGAGTTCTTTATGACTAATGTTGAGTCCATGGATTATACGCACTCTCACCTTTCCACCTTTGCTAGCCTCTCTTGTATCGCGCAACTTTCGCCGGTACCATACACCCACTATATATCCTTCCTCAAAACAGCCACCATATATATTCCTCAAAACAGCCACCATACCTACCTATCATGGCATTTCCATAGCCATTCCGAGATATACTGCCATGCAACTTTCCATCGTTCCGTTCATATGACACGCATCTTATTGTCATATTGCCATGCATGATCATGTAGTTGACATCGTATTTGTGGCAAGGCCACCATGCATAATTTTTCATACATGTCACTCTTGATTCATTGCACATCCCGGTACACCGCCGGAGGCATTCATATAGAGTCATACTTTGTTCTAGTATCGAGTTGTAATATCGAGATGTAATTCAATGATAGTGTGATGATCATCATTATTAGAGCATTGTCCCATGTGAGGAAAGGCTAAACCAAGAAAGCCCCTAAAAAAGGCCCAAGAAAAAAAGAAAGGCCCAAAAGAGAAAAAAAAGAAAAGGAAAAGAAAAAGGGACAATTTCTACTATCTTTTTCCACACTTGTGCTTCAAAGTAGCACCATGTTTTTCATGATAGAGAGTCTCATGTTTAGTCACTTTCATATACTAGTGAGAATTTTCATTATAGAACTTGGCTTGTATATTCCAACGATGGGCTTCCTCGAATGCCCTAGGTCTTCGTGAGCAAGCAAGTTGGATGCACACCCACTAGTTTCTTTCGTTGAGCTTTCATACATATTTAGCTCTAGTGCATCCGTTGCATGGCAATCCCTACTCACTCACATTGATATCTATTGATGGGCATCTCCATAGCCCGTTGATACGCCTAGTCGATGTGAGACTATCTTCCTCCTTTTTGTCTTCTCCACAACCACCTCTCTATTCCACATAGTGCTATGTCCATGGGTCACACTCATGTATTGCGTGAAAGTTGAAAGGTTTGAAAGAATTGAGTATGAAAACAAGTGCTTGGCTGATACCGGGGTTGTGCATGATATGAATATTTTGTGTGATGAAGAGGAAGCATAACCAGACTATATGATTTTGTAGGGATAACTTCCTTTAGCCATGGTATTTTGAGAAGACATGATTGCTTTGTTAGTATGCTTAAAGTATTATTATTTCTTATGTCAATATAGACTTTTGTCTTGAAGCTTTCAGATCTGAACATTAATGCCACAATAAAGAGAACTACATTTAAAATTATGTTGGTTAGCATTCCACATCAAAAATTCTGTTTTTATCATTTACCTACTCGAGGACGAGCATGAATTAAGCTTGGGGATGCTGATACGTCTCCAACGTATCTATAATCTTTTATTGTTCCATGCTATTATATTATCCTTCTAGGATGTTTCATGGGCTTTATTATAAACTTATATTATTTTTGGGACTAACCTATTAACCCAGAGCCTAGTGTCAGTTTTTGTTTTTCTCCTGTTTTAGGGTTTTACAGAAAATGAATTTCAAACGGAGCAAAATTGACCTGAGAATCAACGGAGGCTGTTTTTGGACCTAAAGAAGCCCAGGAAGTGCCGGAGGGGGACGAGAGGACCCATAGGCTGCCCACGAGGGTGGGGGCGCGTGCCCCCCCCCCCC
>LR738710.1:285085287-285127969 GCA_902687465.1 Secale cereale
CGTGGACAGCCCGTAGACCCCCTTTGCTTGCCCCCGACTCCAACACCTCCTATATATACTGAAATCTCCAGAAAGAAACCTAGATCGGGAGTTCCGCCGCCGAAAGCCTCTGTAGCCACCGAAAACCAATCTAGACCCTATTCCGGCACCCTGCCGGAGGGGGGAACCCTCACCGGTGGCCATCTTCATCATCCCTGCGCTCTCCATGACGAGGAGGGAGTAGTCCACCCTTGGGGTTGAGGGTATGTACCAGTAGCTATGTGTTTGATCACTCTCTCTCGTGTTCTTGAGATGGCACGATCTTGATGTATCACGAGCTTTGCTATTATAGTTGGATCTTATGATGCTTCTCCCCCTCTACTCTCTTGTAATGGATTGAGTTTTCCCTTTGAAGTTATCTTATCGGATTGAGTCTTTAAGGATTTGAGAATACTTGATGTATGTCTTGCACGTGCTTATCTGTGGTGACAATGGGATATCATGTGATCTACTTGATGTATGTTTTGGTGATAAACTTGCGGGTTCCGTGACCTTGGGAATCTATGCATAGGGGTTGGCACACGTTTTCGTCTTGACTTTCTGGTAGAAAATTTGGGGCACTCTTTGAAGTTCTATGTGTTGGTTGAATAGATGTTTCTAAGATTGTGTGATGCATATCGTATAATCATGCCCACGGATACTTGAGGTGACAATGGAGTATCTAGGTGACATTAGGGTTTTGGTTGATTTGTCTCTTAAGGTGTTATTCTAGCACGAACTCTATGATAGATTGAACGTTACTACGGACTCTTGAATAGATCGATCAGAAAGAATAACTTTGAGGTGGTTTGGTACCCTACCATAATCTCTTCGTTTGTTCTCCGCTATTAGTTACTTTGGAGTGACTCTTTGTTGCATGTTGAGGGCTAGTAATATGATCCAATTATGTTATCCTTGTTGAGAGAACTTGGACTAGTGAAAGTATGAACCCTAGGCCTTGTCTACTATCATTGCAACACCGTTTATGCTCACGTTTACCACTTGCTACCTTGCTGTTTTTATATTTTCAGATTACAAAAACCTATATCTACCATCCATATTGCACTTGTATCACCATCTCTTCGCCGAACTAGTGCACCTATACAATTTACCATTGTATTGGGTGTGTTGGGGACACAAGAGACTCTTTGTTATTTGGTTGCAGGGTTGTTTGAGAGAGACCATCTTCATCCTACGCCTCCCACGGATTGATAAACCTTAGGTCATCCACTTGAGGGAAATTTGCTACTGTCCTACAAACCTCTGCACTTGGAGGCCCAACAACGTCTACAAGAAGAAGGTTGTGCAGTAGACATCAAGGGGCTCTCGCCCCTCCGCCGCCATGGAGGTCTAGGACCAAAGGGGAAACCCTCCTCCCATCTAGGAAGGAAGCCAAGGAAGAAGAAGGAGGAGGGGGCTCTCTCCCCCTCTCTCGCGGTGGCTCCGGAACGTCGTTGGGGCAATATCGTGTGACGGTGATCTACTGCAACAACTCTGCCATCTTCACCAACAACTCCATTACCTTCCCTATCTATATTCAGCGGTCCACTCTCCCGCAACCCGTTGTACCCTCTACTTGAACATGGTGTTTTATGCTTCATATTATCATCCAATACTATGTTGCCATCCTATGATGCTTGAAAAATATGAGGAAGAGAGCAAAGAACAAAAGGAGGAAGAGTGGATTAGCTACCTTCCTACCCATGCCCACCTTCTAATGAGAGTAACTCTTCAACTCATACATTGTTTAATTTCCCTTCGTGCTTACCAAAGGATGAATGCTATGATGATTGCTATGATCTCTTTGATTCGTCTGAAATATCCTTTTTTGATGAAATTGATGCTTGCTATGCTTGTGGCCATGATGTCAATATGAATTATGCTTATGGAGATGAACTTGCTATAGTTCCTTATGTTAAAAATGAAATTTTTGCTATTGCACCCACACATGATAATCCTATTATGTTTTTGAATTCTCCCGACTACACTATATCGAAGAAGTTTGCACTTATTAAGGATTACATTGATGGGTTGACTTTTCCTGTTGCTCATGATAATTTTTATGATTATAATATGCATGTGCTTGGTGCTCCTACTTGCAATTATTATGAGAAAGGCACTACATATCCACCTCTCTATGTTTCCAACGCGATATAAAATTGCAAGAAACTGCTTATACTATGCATTGGCCTTTACTTGATGTGCATGAATTGTTCTTTTATGACATTTCAATGCATAGGAAAAGAGTTTGGCTTCGTCATTGCATGATATATGTTGCTTTGTGGTCACTACTAAATTATAAATCATTGTTAATTAAAATTGGCTTTGATATACCTTGGGATCCGGGTGGATTGATTACTTGAGCAATTTATGCCTAGCTTAATGGCTTTGAAGAAAGCGCTGCTAGGGAGACAACCCAGAAGTTATAGAGAGTTACTTATTTCTGTTGAGTGCTTTTATAAATTTTAAAACAAAAATATATAGAGCGGGAATTAAAAGTTTTCAAAAGGAAAAGTGAAAGTAAGAAAGACGAGCACCATTGAAGTGGGGGAGCTCCTTGAACTTTGTTCATGCCCATGGAAACTTTGCAAATCATGAATTACAGAAAAATTTCGACAAAAATAATTATCCCCTTGTACAAATCCATTGTATTATAAAAATAATGTGCCAAGATTTGCCTTTAGGATGATTAGATTGCTTGTTGGTATGTGCGGTGCAAAAACAGAAACGTTGGTTGTAGTGCATGATTTTTTTTACTAGAACATCAAAAGTTTCTGAAATTTTTACACGGTACTGCTATGCTGATTTTTTATGTTGTCCCAAGTTTTCAGAATTTTTAGAGTTACAAAAGTATGGTAAATGTTTAGATTACTATAGATTGTCCTATTTTTGACGGGTTCTGTTTTTGATGCATTGGTTTGCTTGTTTTGATGAAACTATTGATTGTATCGGTGGTATAAGCCATGGAGAAGTTATAATATAGTAGCTACAGTGCAAAAACAAAATATGAATGGGTTTTCAACATTATTTAAAGTAGTGATTTGCATTATTATACTAACGGATCTCACGAGCTTTCTGTTGAGTTTCGTGTGAATGAAGTGTTCAAAGATCGAGGAGGATATGAGGAGAAGGCGGAGAGGCCAGAGTTTAAGCTTGGGGATGCCCAAGGCACCCCAAATAAATATTCAAGGAGATTCAAGCGTCAAGAAGTAATTGTACATCACTATCTAACATCTAAGGAGAGCAGCACAACAACAATACTACTTGTACGTTCTTGGCATAGGAGAGTAGTTTTGGGCCAAAATATGCTGCCCAGTTAATCGCCCCAGTCGATAATTCGGCTTGACAACATATTAATTGGCTTGTGAGACCGATTAACTGGGCCTCCCAGCTAATGGGCCGAATAGGCCTTTCTCGTTTCGCAGGAGGGGGTGAATAGAAGTTAGCTACAGTTAATTCATCCAATATGTGAGCATAAGATCTTGTATAATGGCACGGAGGGAGTGTTGTACTACATCATTCTGCAATTGATGTTTGGCTTCTAATATGACCTTGATGCTTGGTACATATGTCATTGCTAAATATATATGTGCTTTGACCCTTTTTGCTTATGGGGTAATGAGATATTAGTTGTCTTGGATGACAATGTCTGGATCTTTTTCCTTTGAAATGGTTCCCAAAGCAGTTTACTCAAGATTACTTGTCAAACTACATGATTGGTGGACATGCAAAGGTTAAAATATTTCTATCAAACTACATTGACTATCTAGAAGTCCTCATGAAGACAGTGCAGGATTGATGGTCTGCCATCACAAAGGCTTGGACTAGAGTCGTGCGTGTATTTGAAATTGAGTAGGGCACGATATGGGCATTCTGCTTCACCTTGCTAAGAAACCAGAATCTCTTTCGCCTCTTTCTTTATCGTCTTTAATACAAGTATACAACCCTGATTCATCATTCTTTATTTGATGCTTATGTAGTTCTTTTTTGATGTAATTCTTGAACATATGTACTTGTGAACCGAATAATGCATTAGTTGTTGAACCTGGTGGATATGAATAAAGTTATTGCCTACTTTCAAATTCAATTTCTATACAATTTTAAATTGCAGCAATTAAATTAGGATGAAAATACGCTCTGCAGGTCATTATGCCGCACATGGTTTGTAAAGCAAAATGTGTGTGATATACATCATAATCTGACACGTTTCATAGAGAAAAATGTGTGCGCCCATGCACACAATTGCCGTTTGCAAAGCGAGTGTGATGTCAGACACTATCACAAATGGTGCGAGCAAACTAAATGTTTGTGATAATCGCCTTATCGTACATGCTTTACAGTCATGAATTGTTTCTAATGTCGTACGCATCGTAAATGTTTTACCACGGAATAGCGTGTGCGGCAGCTATCTTGTCTGACACTGGTATGATAGTTGGACATATCGTAAACTCATCCGACACATGTACAATGATTAACTTATCTTCTTAATTATATATATGGCATACAATTCGGGAAAAGTAAATGTGTGTGATAGTCTTCTTATCATACACGCTTTAAAATCGTGAATTGATTGTGGTGGGGCATGCATTGTAAACGGTGCACCACAGAATACCGTGTGCGATGGTAATGCCGGCACACACATGAGTAGCAAGGATGGAGCATTTGGGATATTCCATATATCACAAACACTTGTGCGACGACTAGCATTTGGGATAGATGCGAGCATCGCATATGCTTAGTTCTCCAACACATATGCATTCCTACTCCCTATCGTCGATAGTTTCTGAGTCGTGTGGGAAGAACCCCTCCCACCCCCACCCCCCTATCGCACACACATGCAAAGGCGATGGTTTAAAACTCTATCGCGGAAAGGGGTAAAAAACCGTTTGTATAGCATGTCGCTGCACCAGTGACATCAACTTAAACAAATATGTTTCCTACGAACGCAACTTCTTTTCTTGGATTTGTCATAGCATGCGAGGGCATTTGTGTTGATGATTCCAAAGTTAAAGAAATTCGAGATTGGCCAGCTCCGAAGACCATTTATGAGGTATGAAATTTCATGGACTTACAAACTTTTATAGGTGATTTGTGAAGAATTTCAACACTATTATGGCACAAATTACTGTGCTTGAAGAAAGGAAAGTTCTAATTGATAGCAGTGGTTGAAGCTTGTTTCAACGAGATCAAGCAAAAACTCTCAGAAGCTCTTGTCTTGGTGCTACCTAATTTCAACAAGACTTTTGAGTTGGAGTGTGATGCAAGTGGATTAGGCATTGGAGTTGTTCTATATCAAGAAAGGAACCTCATTGCTTTCTTTAGTAAGAAGTTAAGCAAAACTAGGCAGAATTGCAGTACTTACTAGCAAGAATTCTATGAAGTTTCCGAGCTTTAAAAATTTGGGAACTATTTTTGCTGCCTAAAGAGTTCATCGTTTACATTAACCATCAACCCATAAAGCATTTTAGAAATCAAAAGCATGTTGATCGCATGCTAGCAAGATGGGTCGCACATCTGGAGAGGTTAATCATCACTGTCCATAAATCTGGAACAACAAACCCAGTGGGTGATGCTTTGTGTCATCTTGCATGCCCCTTGACTTCTTTTGAGGCTGAACTTCCAGGCATGGATCAAATAAAGGAGTTGTATGAGAATGTTGAAGACTTTGGCCATGTTTGGGTAAAGCACATCAGAGTTCAGCCATTAGGTGATAACTATTTGGTGCAAGATGGCTATCTCTTCAAACATGACTGGTTGTGCATCCCAAGAAGCTCTCTACATGACAGTGATTAGAGAGCTCAATCATGTGATCTTAGTGGTCATGTTGGACGGGACAAGACTATTACTAACCTGGAAGCTTGTTACTTTTGGCCATAACTAAAAAGAGATGCTGGAAAGTTTGTTACACATGCAAATGTCAGGTCAAGGACATAGCGTTACACATGCCTTTGCATGTTCTCCGTGGGAGGGTATCTCTATGGACTTCATCTTGGGTTTGCTAAGAATAATATGAGGGTGTGATGTTGTGTTTGTGGTCATGGACAGATTCTCTAAAATGGCTCATTCCATTCCATGTCGCAAGACAATGGATGCTCATCATGTGGCAAATTTATTCTTTCGAGAAGTGGTCAGACTTCATGGAGCTTCAAGATCCACCGTCCGTGATAGCAAGTTTCTTACTACATTTTGGCTCACTTTGTGGAAGCAATTCACCGTTGAATTTAAAAATTCAAGCACTGCCCATCCACAAACAGATGGACAAACAAAAGTGGTGAACAAAATTTTGGTAATCTAATCTGTTATATTTGTGAAGAAAGAAAGAGACAATGGATTTCACTTTATCTCTTGCAAAGTTCTCCTAGAATAACTTCAAGCATTTATCCACAGGGAGGAGTCCTTCTTCCATTGTCTACACTAAAGTTCCAACACATGTGGTGACCTGGTGAAGTTACCATCAATGGCAAACTCAAAATCAGCATTGTTTTTTGCAAATAATTACACCGAGATATTTAAAGAAATTTGTGGTGTTTTGGAAGCACAAAATCAAAAATATAAACTTGTTGACTGCAAAAGGAGGCTGAAATCATTCCAAGTTGGTGATAAGGTGAAGGTCTACCTTCGAAAAGAGAGGTTGCCTCTATGTGTTAAAGGAAAGCTTAGGTAGCAAAGGTATGTGCCCTTATCTACTATGAGGAAGATAAATGCTAATGCTTACATGATAGACCTTCTAGGCCACATGGGTATATCCACACACTATCAATGTTGCGGACTTGGACTCTCTACCACCCAAAAGAAGGGCTCTATGAAGATAACTCGAGGTCGAGTTCCAAACAATCAGGGAAGAATGATGAGGAAAAGAAAAAATAAATCATATGATAAATCTATTTAGCTACTTCTAGATACTTCTACCCTAATCTAGTTTTTTTCTTAACCCGAGCTACCGTTTTGTAGAGTCTTCTACTCCCTCCGTTCCAAAATAGATGACCCAACTTTATATTAACTCTAAGTTAATATAAAGTTGGGTCATCTATTTTAGAACGGAGGGAGTAGCTATGAGTATAATGAGAAATCTTAGATAATATTTTCTAGAGTATTTAGCTGTAAGGAGAAGCGAAGTTAAATACTTCCCAAAGGCCTATAAATAGTGGTCATCACCCCTAGTTTGTAACTAGACTATGTAGCAACTACCTATAATAGACCTCGGTGTCATTGTCTAAGATCTTAACTAGATCTTATGCTCTAAAAGTTTTGGATTGAACTCCTACTACCACATCGGCCTATTTCCGCCTCTATAGCAATATCCAGTGCGGCACGTTGAAGTAGTTCCTTCAACACTTTGCTATACACTTCACAGCAACAAGGTGAAGTTACTCCTCCCGACCAGCAATTCCAAGGCAGCCAAACGTATTGGTGATGAAATTCGTAAATGAATTCCGCAAGTTCTTACCCAAATGATGGGTGCCAAACGGGTTGTGAAGGAAATTAGAGAAAGGAGAAAAAAGGAAACATCATCCAATTCGCTCCGATTATCTAGGCATGGTTCAGGGGTAAAAGCAACTTCGTGATTCATGATAATAATAAAAAGCACATTTGTTGGCTGGCCGAGGTGTAAGGATGGGAGAAGTGCTATGCACACGACAAACAACGGACGATGGTTAAATCTAGCCGGACATTAGTATGATTGAACAAGTCACCCGACGCAACGGACGATGGTTAAATCTAGCCGGACATTAGTATGATTGAACAAGTCGCCGGTCGCTGGATTGTTTTGTCGTTCATAAATCGTGCAACTGTATCGTGCATGGAGCACTTTCGCATTGGTAAGAGAAGTGCTATGCACACGACGAACAACGGTTGATGTTTGGATCACGAACCTCCCCCTTGATGTAATGGGTGTTGTGGCCGACGATCTAGTCGAGCCCACTAGCTGATGGAATGAATGGTGTTCCAGATAAAAAAAAAAAAGCAGCTTCACCATTTTCACGACGCAGGCTATTCAAGGCTTCTTTTGGGAGCTTCCCAACATTCCAGGATAATCAATGATACTGCCAACACAAGTTACCTATGGTAATTTTATTTGGGTGGTAACACTTGCATCTTTCTACATACACTAACCTACAGCATATTGAGCATAATGTTGTACAGCTATGACTACTATACAAAGCTGGCGCATTTTATCCATATGGAACAAAATAGAGCAAAACACTTATTACAAGAACCCAGTGCTTTAACACCCAGGCCCGTCTTTAACTATACAAACTTTTCATATATAAACTTATAGCCAGTAAATATCATCGTTAAATGTTGTATTGCTCTATCATTGCATCAGCAGAAGATTATTCACAGTGGAATTCACATTATTCGTTCTCATCAGGTCCTGCAACGAGGTTGAAAAGGAAAAACATTAGTCCATACTAGCTCCTAGAGAAATTACAACAAGATGCTAGCAAAAAACAGAAACGTACTTCAATAATTAGCTCGTCAGGCATATGGGGTAAAACTTCTCGTACTCTATCTACCATGGTATTAACCCGCAACATGCTCCCGTTAATTGTTCCTGTCGTGCCTCGGAACCGCAAGCTAGCAGCAGCCACATCAGGCCTTTGGGAAGATGATGGAACAATTGAAGGGCCTGCCATTGACTCAGGCCACAGATTCCAGGTGGCATCTGCATGCCCATAATTATTAGTCACAGAAGCTAACTGCCTCATCATCATCTGAACTCCGCTAAGCCCCACAGATCTCACTGCACTAGAGGAACTGGGGTCATCCACTCCAGGGCTCGACCACGGTGGTGCCCAGCGAGAATCAAGACCCGCACCTCTGCGACAACCAACACAAACACATGAACGAATCAAATATCGACAACTCTGTAGTCACATAAATTGAATGAAAGGCTGCACTTCTGCCATCATTGATGAACCATATCTTCTGGGTGCTGAGTTAACATGTTAATAAAACAGCTAAGAGTTCTACACGTGAGCATTTTATTTACTTCCTCTGATCCAAAATAAGTGTCGTGGTTTTAGTTCAAACTAAAACCGCGACACTTATTTTGGATCGGAGGGAGTAGATGATTAGGCACCAAATGTTACTGCTAGTGTTCTAGTTTTCGAAGTACATCTATATTCAACTGCACATGTGCTAAATCAGAAGTTTTTAAGCAACCAGATTCCAGCAGAACTTCCCATAATCAGTGTCAACTGGCCAGTTACTAAGAAACTGAGGTTTTGAAACTAGAACACCATTACTCTTGACTGCGGGCTAACTTTGAAGAGGGTCGACGCAGGGAATTAAAGAACCACAAATTGCACCACTTTACTGAGTTTTGAGGGCTAATTTCAAAATGACATTATTATATCAGAAATCTATCCAATACTCCCTCCGTAAACTAATATAAGAGCGTTTAGAATACTAAAATAGTGATCTAAACGCTCTTATATTAATTTACAGAGGGAGTACTTATGAAAAATAGAGAAGCAATCTGGAGTATAGTCTGGTCAAGTAAGTGCCACAGGTATAGAACATTGTAAGTTTTTATGCATACCTCCAAACACCATCTGAAGGATCCTGCTGTTCAGGAACCCTTTGCTGATTTAATCCCATATTTAGCTGTTCCGAAATTAGCTGAACATTTGCTACCTCTGCTGTTGTTGACCTAGAATGCCCTTGATCTGAAAGAAAGAGTGGCCTTCGACAAGATGGACAAGAGTAACCCTCCATAAATCCTTGATCCAACCTACCCATAGCAACAATATGAGTAAAATAAAATGAGGAGCAAATTTCCTACATACATTTGATGGTAAAGACACTGAAGCTTTTAATATAATTTACTAAGCAGATCAACAGAGGGGCACTCAAACATAACTTCAGTAATTGATCCTTGAAGGTGAAATTTCCCTTGATTTATCCGCTATTCACTGGTAAATAATACTCCGTCCATTAACAAATATAATAACATTTTCTAACTTTCTTATGAATCAGATGTATAGACGCGTTTTAGTGTGTTCATTCACTCATTTCAGTCTGTATGTAGTCCATACTGAAATATCAAAAACATATTATATTTATGAACAGATGAAGTATCAAATAAGGACCTGCATATGGTGTGTTAGAGTTATACTATAAGTCATGTACCCCTTTGTATTTATCCCGTTGTATAAGGGGTTTTCTGCATATGTTCCACCTGTACATGTATATATATATCGGCCTATGGCCTCATGGGAATACAAGTTGCTTATTCCTAACATGGTATCAGAGCTAAGGTCTTGAGTTCAAGTCCTGGCTTTCGCAATTTATTAAAAAAATTGCTGGTAGCCCCCCTTTGTGTCCACATAGAGGCCTCTTGAGTCATACGTGAGTTTCGCGCGCCGTCGCTCTCTTCCGGTTGCACGTGTTGACTTGTCTTCCCCGTCACACGTGAGAAGGGGTGTTACAGTATATGTGGATTGCACTAGCCCTTTCCATAAGTTCGGACTTTTGGTTGCGTTGGCTAGTGCATGAAGCCCGAGTATATTGCCTTTGTAAAGGCCCGTCTTAGTGAGCAGTTTCTTATGTCTGATCTTGGACCTCTTCGCTACTTCCTTGGGATTGAAGTCTCTTCTACCTCTGATGGCTTCTTTATATCCCAGGAAAAGTATATTCAGGATCTTCTTGCTCGTGCTGCTCTTACTGACGAGCGCATTGTTGAGACTCCTATGGAGCTCAATGTTCACCTCCGTGCTACTGATGGTGATCCTCTCCCTGACCCGACGCGTTATCGTCATCTTGTTGGCAGTCTTGTCTATCTAGCTGTCACTCGTCCGGACATCTCTTATCCGGTTCATATTCTGAGTCAGTTTGTCTCTGCTCCCACATCGGTTCACTATAGTCATCTCCTTCGAGTTCTCCGATATCTTCGAGGCACGATCTCTCACCGTCTCTTCTTTCCTCGCTCCAGTTCTTTACAGCTTCAGGCCTATTCGGATGCTACGTGGGCTAGTGATCCTTCGGATCGCCGTTCACTTTCTGCTTACTGTGTTTTTCTTGGTGGTTCTCTCATTGCCTGGAAGACGAAGAAACAGCTTGCAGTTTCCCGTTCGAGTGCCGAGGCTGAGTTGCGAGCAATGGCTCTTTTGACTGCAGAGATGACTTGGTTGCAGTGGTTACTTCAGGACTTTGGTGTTTCTGTCACTACACCGACTCAGCTCTTATCTGACAGTACAGGTGCTATCAGCATTGCACGCGATCCTGTGAAGCATGAGCTCACCAAGCATATTGGTGTTGATGCTTTCTATGTGCGTGCTGCTGTGCAGGATCAGGTTATTGCTCTTCAGTATGTGCCTTCCGAGTTACAGTTGGCGGATTTCCTGACGAAGGCCCAGACTAGAGCACAACATGGCTTTTATCTCTCCAAACTCAGTGTTGTTCCTCCACCATGAGTTTGAGGGGGGGTGTTAGAGTTATACTATAAGTCATGTACCCCTTTGTATTTATCCCGTTGTATAAGGGGTTTTCTGCATATGTTCCACCTGTACATGTATATATATATCGGCCTATGGCCTCATGGGAATACAAGTTGCTTATTCCTAACATGGTGTTCAGTGACTTGAAGAAGGCCTGCGATAAGATACCGCGGAATGTTATGTGATGGGCGTCGGAGAAACACATAGTCCCAACAAAGTACATTAACCACATCAAGGACATGCACGATAATGTTGTGCAAGTGTTCGAACAAGTGATGGCGACACTGATGACTTCCCGATTAAAATAGGACTAGACCAGTGGTCAGCTTTGAGCCTTTATCCTTTTGCTTTGCTGATGGATGAGGTCACAAGGGATATACAAGGAGATAACCCATGGTGCATGCTCTTTGCGGGTGATGTGGTGCTAGTCGATGATAGTCTGACGGGGTTAACAGAAAGTTAGAGCTATGGAGACAAACCTTGGAATTGAAAGGTTTTATGCTTAGTAAAACTAAAACTGAGTACATGAGATGCGGTTTCGGTACTACTAGTACTACTAGGCACGAGGAGGAGGTAGCCTTTATGGGCAGGTTGTACCCCAGAAGAACACCTTTCTATATTTGGGGTTACGAGGATATCGATGAAGATGTGAACCATCGAATCAAAACCGGATGCATGAAGTGATGCCAAGCTTCTTGCGTTCTCTGTGACAAGAGAGCGCCACAAAAGCTAAAAGGCAGGTTCCATAGGGCGGCAATTCGACCGCCATGTTGTATGGCACTGAGTGTTGGCCGACTAAAAGGCGACATGTTCAACGGTTAGGTGTAGCCGAGATGTACATGCTGAGATGGATGTGTGGCCACACAAGGAAGGATCGGGTCCAGAATGATGATATACAGGATAGAGTTGGGGTAGCACCGATTGAAGAGAAGCTTGTTCAACATCATCTGAGATGGTTTGGGCATATTCAGCATAGGCCTCCGGAACCTCCAGTGAATAGCGGACGGCTAAAGCGTGCTCATAATGTCAAGAGAGATCGGGGTAGACCAAACTTGACATTGAGGAGTCCATAAAGAGAGATCGGAAGGAATAGAGTATCACCAAAGAACTAGCCATGGATGGGGGTGCGTGGTGTTAGTTATATTCTAGCCTACATATTTTCCACGTTGTATGAGGGGTTTCCTACATATTTGCCATATGTACATGTATATATATTGGCCATTGGCCCTCAAGGAATCCCCTCAGAAAACTCGTGGTATATTTCCTAACATGGTATACCACGGTCTACAGTTATATTCTAGCCTACATATTTTCCCCGTAAAGAGAGCAAGTTGCATATTTCCTAACATGGTATTAGACCTAGGTCTTTTTTTTAGCATGCGCAACTCATGCTTCAATCATGTCTATCGCGCCGCCGCCATCCTCTCTTAGCTGCCAGCGCTGCTGCTCGTTCTTCTTGATGGCCGGTCTACCTCCATCAGCCCCGTCTAATAGGTCTTGCCACGTCCGGATGACGCTTCTGCAGGCCTATGCTACTTGCTCTCCACCCATCCGCCCAATCACAGCAGAGCCGCCCGCCTCATCTCAGTCGAGCCATCCCTGCAGCTCTTCGCTCAGGCCGCCCCTCGACTGAAGGACGATGCCAGCACGCTCCTCACGATCGGGTCCATCTGCCTGATCCCGATGGAACCGAACTGCCGTTGCTCCACTTCACCGCACCCTGCAGATCGGGTCATCGTCCCGCCTTCTAGATCAGGTCTCGCTCAGGTCAACGCTCTGCAGGGCTGCATCGCCAAGCCTACAGGTGCTTCCGCTAGATAAGGTCAAAGCCGTGACATGCCAGAGCGTGACGCTCCTGGCCTGTTGCGCCCAGCAGTCAGCGATTACTAATTTGCTTGCTCTATTCGTCCTTGTTGGCTGCATCTTCAATTGAATCAAGCCGCCGGCCTCTTCTATTGGAACAGATTCTACTAATTGTCTTCTAGTAAAAAAATATGGTGCCTCCAGCTTGTCCTTCTGTGATCTTCGACGGACATGTATTGATCCCGTCTCGCACATGCATCGTCTCTCGATGCTTGTCCGCCTATGACGTTGTTCCCTTCGGCGTCTTCCGAAGGTTGTGCTGGTTGCTCTCCTATGACTACTCTCGCGACTTCCGCACATGGTGAACGTCGCTCTACACGGACTCCTCTCGCGACTCTCACCGGTGATTGTCGCTCTACACCGACTCCTCTTGTGACTTTCACTAGTTGTGCTGGTGCATATGACTCCACAGACTACGCCTCGCACACGCGCCTTCCCTTGACGCTTGGGGCTTGTCTGCATGCGCCCTCGGAATTTACGAGCGGTGTTGGTCATGCTCCACCGCCACATCTAGCTGCCACAAGTGCTGGTGGCCGCTCCTCTCACTGTGCTACTGCGTCGCACTTCAGTTATGTACTTCACTGAGGAGATTGCGCAACTTCACGCCCTGCTGATTACCTCTGTTGATTACCTCCGACTCTCTTGCCAGGTGCATCTACGTCGACCTCTTCCGTTGAGCCCCTGACCGAGCAGCAGATTGTGCGATTTTGACGCCTGCTAGCTCCATCTTTCGGTTCTCCATCGACAAGTTATGTTCGTTCAGCTACTGGCTCTTCTGGCATTGTGAGACCACCATCTACACAGGCAGGTACATCTTCGTGGATTCTTGATACTGAGCATCTTTCATATGACTCATGATTCATCCACTTTGTCCTCTATTCAACCTCTCAATTCTCCTGTTCATGTTCTTACTGCCACTGCCGCCAGTCTCTCCCCATCTGTTGCCTCGTCTACCAGCTCTTTTCAACAGTGGCATCATTGCCTTGGTCTTTTGTGGCTCTCGTCTCTCTCATCCTTAGTTCGACATGGTCTTCTTGGATCCTCTGGTGGTGTGTCTTTAGACTGCCAGGGTTGTCGGCTTGGTAAACAGGTCCACTTACCTTATCCTCAATTACCTTATCCTCGTAGTAAGGTCTTATATATCTATAAGCGTTTTGCTGCCATGGTTCACAATTACTTCTCTACGCCTATTCGTGTGTTTCATGCTGACTCTGCTGGAGAGTATATCTCCAAGATGTTGCGTGGAGTTCTTGCTGAGCAGGGTACTCTTGCTTAGTTTTCTTGTCCTGGTGCTAAAGCTCAAAATGGTGTGGCTGAGCGCAAGCATCGTCACCTTCTTGAGACGGCCCGTGCGATGATGATCACCGCCTCTCTTCCGCCTCACTTTTAGGTTGAGGTTGTCTCCACTTCCACCTATCTCATCAGCTTTCAAACGTCCACTGCTCTGCAGGGTGGCGTTCCCTTCGAGCGTCTCTTTGATCATTCTCCCGATTACTCGGCGCTTCGTTTGTTTGGTTGTGTTTGCTATGTTCTTCTTGCCCCTCGTGAACGCACCAAACTGTCCGCTCAGTCAGTTGAGTGTGTCTTCTTAGGTTATAGCGATGAGCATAAGGGCTATCATTGTTGGGATCCTATCGATCGTCGAATGCGTATTTCTCAAGATGTGACTTTTGATGAGTCTCGTCCCCCCGCCCCCCTGCGTCCATCTTCCTCGACATTTTCAGTAGAGGATATATCTTTCCTCGCTTTTCCTGACATACATATCACTCCCATTGAGCCCTTACTCGTCCGTCCTATTACCCCTGCTTATCCGATTGTTGCAGATCCGACGCCACCATCTCCCATGGTTTCCTCCTCGCTTGTCACCTTCGCCTATCTCGGTGAATCCTCCTCGTATTCTTCCATCTTTTCCCCAGTATTATACTTGTCGTCCATGTAATGTGGATACCATCTACTGAAGTGCCATCTTCCTCGTCTTATCCTACCTATGGCTTGCGTCCTCGCACCGCTTCCGCCTATTGGTCGCCTTGGTTTTCCACGAGTTGGTGTTTTTGTTTTTGAGCCGACTTCTTATCGTCAAGTTGTTATTCATCCCAAATGGCAGTTTGCGATGGCAGTGTAGCTTGCTGCTCTTGAGCGCACCGACACGTGGGATCTTGTTTCTCTTCCTCCCGGTGTTCATCACATCACTTGTAAGCTAGAAAGCATGGACACGGCTGGAAGTGCCGAACTGCCGTTCTGATACGGCGGGATACGGTGATACGGCGGGATACGCCGGGATACGCGAACTTTGCAGTATCCCCTGAATTTCGATTTTAAAAAAAAAACGCACAAGGATACGCCGGGACACGTGCGGGATACGTTTGGGATACGGCGGCCTGGCCCAAAACAGCCTCGGCCCAACCCAGCATACCTAACCTATTTTCCAGGAACTCCCGCACGGTCGTCTCAAGGACGAGGCGCTCCCTCCCAGCCTCCTAGGTCACACTGGAACGCGCCGCCAGCCTCCTGGATCAAAGCCACCTCCGCCTGGACTCGTCGCCGCCTCTGCCGCCTCGCCGCCGCCGGCGGCGATGCCTGGATTCGACCGGCTACCGCTGGCGCTACCCCCAGCCTCGCAGGTAACCCAGCAGCCTCTCCCCTCTCCTCTTTCCTCAATCTCTTCCTCTTTTATTCTCCAGATTCGCTTGTGCTGCTGGATGTTGCTTGCTGGCTTGCTGCTTGCTTGTGCTGCTGCTCATGCTTGAGCTGCTACTGCTGCTCATGCTTGCATTGTCTTCCAATTATGTCTTGTCTTCTAATCTTCTGTAATGTTTGTCTTTGATGTGTTTTGCAAGATGGACGCAGCTTGCAATGACAACATGATAGGAGGGATAAGGATCAATCAAGCACATGATACAAGAGACACCAAATGGGGCACTATTCTCTATATCTCTTTCTCATCAATTTTTGGTCTTAATTGTGTATTACATGGCATATTTTTATTTTATTTTATATCTCGCCGTATCCCCGAATGGCTGTTTTTGAAAAATGCCGTATCCCGTATCCCCGTATGCGTATCCCCGTCCTTCCGTCCCCGTGTCCGTGCTTTCTAGCTTGTAAGTGGCTCTACAAGGTTAAGACTTACTCCCTCCGTTCCGATTTACTCATCATGGTTTTAGTTCAACGAGTAAATCAGAACTGAAAGAACATGCGGTGCCCCCATGTTTGGTTTTGGTAATTGATGACAATCTCTATGAACTAATGGTTGCCTTGAGTTATATTTGAAGGGTTTGTCCATAGGCTTTTCTTGGAGTTCATTTGTTGGTTTCAAGAAGAGTTTGTGATGACCAAGGTGCTATTAAGGAATTATCCAAAGATTGGTCTTGTGGGTGTTGAGCTTATTGCAAGCATGTCTTGAAGAAAAAGAGTTTGTGATCATTCATGTTTACCTTCAAGACATCATCCAAATGAAGAGAGTTGGAAAGATTCAAGGTTGATCAAAACTAAGTCAAAGAATGAATCAAGTTGATCAACACACAAAGTGTAGAAGATGTACCGAGAGGGTTCAAGCAATCCTATGGTATGGTAAGCATTGTCAATCACGCTTTGTGTACTAACCCATGGTCTTCGTGAGAGTTCTTTGTGGGGTTAGGTTGCGGTGTGCAAGTTCAAGTGGAGCATCACGAAGAGATCAAGTGCTTGAAGCTTGCCGTCCATTGTGGTGACAATGGACTTGTGAAGATATGCCGAAGAGTGGCTCACCCATAGTGGAGTATGGGGGAGCAATCTACTAGTCTTCACCGAGACAACGCAATCAAGAAAGGTGGTCCAACTTGAGGAAGTCAAGATCGTCTACATCTAGCTCAAGTGGACTTTGTGCAAAGCAAAGGTTTGCCCTTGATAGGTTTTCTATTTTACCGGTCTCGTGGTGGTAGTTGAGAGACCGGGTTATAGGATCGTTTGCCGTACTATCAAGGGGGGCTCTCAAGTTGGTAGCTTGATTGTATCGTTAGTAGAGAGCTCAAACCATTGCATCCTTGCATCATGTTTCTTGGTTCTTGTTTGGTTCTCTTTGTGAGTCTTAGAGCTTATGGTCATCTTGATGACAAGCTTGAGTTCATCGAAAACGGAGTTCACATGCGTCTTCTATGATGTTTTCGGTGTTGGAGGTTTTACCGGTCTTATCCGAGGAAGGGTTTTCACCATTTTCTTGTGGGCCTTTTCTAATTTGCTTATTATTGGTATTTCTATCAAGATTGTGTTAGCCCTTGTCGCTAGCTTTCCAACAAACTTGGTTTCGTCGAATTCGGAGTCCGTTTGCAGAAGTTGTGGTCGTTTTGGTTTTCTGAAAAGGCTGCAGCGATACTACCGCGGGTAGGAGCGGAAGTAATTTTTTACTACCGCTTTCGGGAGCGGTACTACCGCTTGGAGCAGTACTACCGCGGCTACTTCCGTGGCTACTTCTGCTCGAGACCAAAAACTCGTCACAAGTCCAGCGATGGTAGGCACGGATGTAATTTTTTAGTACCGCTCGCAAGCAGTAGTACCGCTACCCTTAGCAGTAGTACCGCTACCCCTAGCGGTAGTACCGTGAGGTCAAGCGGTACTACCGCTTCGACGGTTCTTCTGGCCTTTTTGCCTCCTCGCTGTTGTTTTTCAAAGGGGTACTACCGGTAGTACCGCTCCTGAAGCGGTAGTACCGCTCTGTGCGGGCTGTGAGCATAACGGTTGGATTTTTTTCCCACCTATAAAAGGGGGTCTTCTTCCCCAATGAACCTTATCCTTTGAGCTCGTGTTCTTCACCCATTGTTGACCTTCTTCGAGCTTGCTATCTCTCAATCCCTCCATGGATTCTTGCTAGTTTTGGGGGGAAAAGAGAGAGGAGATCTAGATCCACATTTCCACCAATCACTTTCTCCTCTTTGTGAGGGGAACCCTTTGGATCTAGTTCTTGGAGTTCTTCGTGTTCTCTTCTCCGTTCTTCCTCCCTAGCATTAGTTGCTTTGGTGGGATTTGGGAGAGAAGGACTTGTGCACTCCGTGTGCTCTGCCATTGCATTTGGTGCATCGGTTTGAGTTCTCCACGGTGATACGTGGAAGTGAAGTTTGAGAAGCTTATTACTCTTGGGTGTTTGGGCACCCTAGAGCTTGTTCCTCTTGGGTGCCTTGGCGCCCTAGACGGTTGGTGTTGTTCGGAGCTCAATCACTGTGGTGGAAAGCTCCGGGCAAGCGTTGGGGTCTCCAATTAGGTTGTGGAGATTGCCCCAAGCAATTTGACGGGTACCGGTGACCGCCCCCAAAGGTTGCTAAAGTGTACGGGTTTGGTGACCGCCCCCAAGGGTTGCCATTTGTACGGGTTCGGTGACCGCCCCCAAGGGTTGCCATTTGTACGGGTTCGGTGACCGCCCTCAAGGGTCCCTTAGTGGAATCACGGCATCTTGCATTGTGCGAGGGCGTGAGGAGATTACGATGGCCCTAGTGGCTTCTTGGGGAGCATTGTGCCTCCACACCGCTCCAAACGAAGATTAGCATCCGAAAGGGTGTGAACTTCAGGATACATCGTCGTCTCCGCGTGCCTCGGTTATCTCTTACCCGAGCCCTTTACTTATGCACTTTACTTTGTGATAGCCATATTGTTTCTTGTCATATATCTTGCTATCACCTAGTTGTTTATCTTGCTTAGCATAAGTTGTTGGTGCACATAGATGAGCCTAGTTGTTGTAGGTTTTGTGCTTGACAAATTAACCTCTAGATTTATTCCGCATTTGTTCAAGCCTAAACCATAATTATTTTAAAGCGCCTATTCACCCCCCCCCCCCCAGGCGACATCCACGATCTTTCAATTGGTATCAGAGCCTCGTCTCTCTTTATAGGGCTTAACCGCCTAGAGAGTAAGGATGTCGACTAGGGGTTTAGGATTCTCTGACACTCTTAGTTTCAATGGCACAAATTTTGATGTTTGGGTAATTCACATGCTTAATCTCTTTAGGGTCATGGACCCAAATTTAGAGCGAATTGTAGATATGGGTTTTTCTCCTCCAAAGGATCCACAAAGATTATCTTTAGAGGATGAGAAAAACTCTTATCTCAATGCTCAAGCTTCTAATGTGCTTTTTGATGCTTTGAGCAATGTAGTTATATTTCAACTCATGCCATTCCGGGATGCTCATGAGTTGTGGACAAAGCTTCAAGATAAATATAGTGTGTCCAAGAATTGTAGGAATGATTGTTCTCCCTCCCCCTCCGGCCGTGTTGTCTTCTCAACTTCTTCTACTTCACCTACATGTGGTTTGCCACAAGGTAATGATATGGTGAGTAGTGTTGGTCATTGCAATGATGATAGTATGCTTATTGTGGATGATCCTTCATCACTATCTTATTGCAATGCATCTTCTTTGGACTTTAACACTTCGAGCACCCAACATGTTTCACATGCTTGTGTTGATAGTCCTTGCTTATCTTGTAGAAATTGCTTGACTAAAACACATGATGATATGCTTGCTATGTCTTGTTGCCATGATAAAAATGCATCTATTTCCTCGAATTGTTGTGCTAACAATGTAGAGGAAACCCAACACCCCATGGAACAAGATGTAGTCTTGAATGGTGCTTCAAGGGATCCTACATCATCATCTATTGCATTTTGCCTTATGGCTAAGGCTTCAAAGGTATCTCCCACTTTGAATCCCAATATATCTTGTGATGATAGTGAGGATGACAATGATGATGATGTTGAAAATGATGAAGAGAATGATAATGTTGCCTCCTTAAAAATTAAGGGGGAAATGATTTTTAAAGCTCTTCTTAAGAGTAAATTAGCTCGTTCCAACTTTATGGAAATCATGTCTATTGCCATTGAGGGAAAGAAATATATAGAGGAGTTGGAATCTCATCTAGAGGAGCATGAGGTCACCATTGAGAAAATGGAAGGTCATGAGCGTGATTATGCTAACGAGATCGCCGACCTTTCGCAAGCTCTTGAACTTGAACAAACCACCAAGGAATCTCTTGAGGAGACTTTTGCTCTAGAACTATCTAGAATAAAGGAATCCCGTGATAGAGCTCTCGAGGTGGCTAATGATTTTGAAACTAAAAATGAGAAGCTTGAAGTTGCACATGCTAAACTCCTTGAGGATTTTGAGCACCTCAAAAATGGCTCAAGGGTCATTAAGAGTGAGCTCATCAAACTCATCGAGTCTCATGCTCAACTTAAAGCTTCATATTCTAAAGAGCTTGCCAAGTTGCCTTCTCCTCTTGCTAATATTGATGATGCTTGTGCTACTAACTCTATTTCTAGTGAAGCATCCATTTTGAAGGAGAATGTTGAGTTAAGGGCTCAACTTGAGTTGTTATCTAGCAATTATGGGAAATTGGAAGAAAGTCATGTAAAGCTCACAAGCTCTCATGATGATCTTCTAGTATCCCACAATGTGCAAAAGATAGCTCATGAGGCTATGATTATCAAGGTAACATCTAGTGAGTCTCATGTGGTCGCTAGCACTACTTCTAGTCAAAATGCTATATTGCCATGTGCTAGTCCTCGTAATTCTTCTATGCATAACATTGGTACATCTTGTGATGAATTGCTTTCCTTGCCTTGTTGCTCT
Source organism: Secale cereale (assembly GCA_902687465.1). NCBI lineage: Eukaryota > Viridiplantae > Streptophyta > Magnoliopsida > Poales > Poaceae > Secale > Secale cereale. The sequence goes on from LR738710.1 coordinate 285,106,201, forward strand.
AACAATGAAGCCTATACTTCCTCTAGTACTTGTGTTGATACTAACCATGCAGAGGAAATCAAAGAGCTCAAGGCCCAAGTCTCTTCCTTGAAGAAAGTCTCTTCCTTGAAGAAAGACTTGGAAAAGTGTCATGAAGGGAAGTCCACACTCAACAATATCTTGAGTGTGCAAAAATCCCCCAATGACAAAGGTGGACTTGGATTCAACTCCAATAAGAAGAAATCCAAGAGCAACAAGAAGAAGGGCCAAGAACAACTCAAGAATTCGGCCAAGATTATTTGCTTCAAGTGTAAAATTAAAGGGCATCATGTTAGATCTTGCCCATTGAAGAAGAAGGCCATTAGTGACAAGCAACAAGGGAAGAGGCCACAAGTTCAATCTCGTGCTCAACCACAAGTTGGAGAAAAGCCGCTTCCCAAGAAGACTCATGCTAATGCTTCTCATTTTGAGAAATCAAATGAGAAGAAAGTGAAGAGTAGATGTTGCTACCTATGCCGTGAGAAGGGTCACCTTGCTTCTTCATGCACTAGTGGTAACTTATCCAACCCAATTATTATTGATGATGTCTATTCTCTTGGGAAGGATAAGGTTGGAAATGTGTTTGCCAAGTTTCTTGGGACTCAAAGTGGTGTCAAGAAAAGAACCATTTGGGTAGCCAAGCCTATTGTGACTAACCTCTTAGGACCCAACTTGGTTGGGGACCAACTAGCTCAAACTTGATCAATAGGTGTTTTGAAGGGCATTGGAGACTTGGCTACATTATGAAGAATTAAGGGGTCTTCATCATTCATATTGTCTCAAGCCAAGTCATTCGGATTATCAAGTTTCTATCTTATATCCAATGTTCCTCCTTGCGGTAACTCGTGCTTAAATTGTTTACATTGAAAGTTACTTGCCCCTTTGCATGTTTTGGTTTTGTTCCTTGCATGTGTTTGTATATGTTGTGCGTCCAATTTGTATATCTTGAGAAATCAAGTATGTGTATATTGATTTGCACATCATGTATGTGTGTGTCGTGCGTTGAGTCTTTGTGCATCTTGCTTTTATCTTAGTTGGCTCGTGTGAGAGATTAATGGAACATCCCATTTTTGGGGAGTGATGTGCTTTGTGCACCTCACAATCCTATAAATGTGTGTACATTAGGAATACCATCTAGTATTGATATTACAAGATTATCTAGTCTCTATGTGGTATGTCTTCTCATGAGAAATTCAAATTCTAAATGTTCCATTAATTATCTCTTGTTGGTTCTCTTTTGCATCTTGGTAAGTTTTTCATTGGTATCACATTATGGGGGAGTAATATACTATGTGCATATTACAAGCCTAGAAAATGTGTACATTTGAGATATTGTCACCTAGTGTTGATATTATAAATTATGTTGTCCCTAGGTGGCATGTTAGCTCTACAAGTTGCAAATTTGCTTTCGTGTTTGGTGTGAAGATGATGTTGCATATGCTAGCAATCTACCACCGAGAACTATCTCCAAATACCTCTTGTCTTTCACAATTGGTAATCATTTATGTGGTGAAAATTATTGATCATCTTTACATTGTCTTTTGGTTTTATTTGTCTTATCTCTTGCCAAGTTGTGTCAACTCCCATTGCCTTCCTTGCCACTTGTGGATCTTGTTATTTTATTGATTTTGTCAAGTGTTTTCTAGATATAGTGGAAGTGGTGATCCCACCTTGTGCATCTTGTATTCAAATGCAAATTCTCTTTAATGCATAATTCTTGGGGGAGCTATCCTATTTTCGATAGAACACTCATCTTGTGATCCATATCAAGTGTGTGTTGATGGAAGGCAAGCCGGTTTTTTTTGGTACTTTGTGCCATCATGAAACTTTGTAGATGGGTTGGTTTGCTTGGAACCATCCTCTCTTTTGGGAGTGTGATATCTTTCCTTTTGCGTGTATCAATGGATATCTCATTCCTTGATGTATCTTCTAAATAGATATCTTCCAAGTGATGATTTCTCCATTCAGTATCCTATTTTCACTTGGTATTTCTTTTTCATTTCGTTTCGTTTCTTGAAAGTCTTGAGCATGCATATTTACTACATCTATTTTCTTTGGCATGCTTTCTTCCTTTAACCCAATATATAAGGGAAACTCCACCTAGTCTCAATTTGGATGAGATGTGCATGAAATTCATTTTCATATATAAATGCACTTATGTTTGTGGAGTTTGTCCTATGTATTGGTGTTTCTAACTCTTTGGTCCCAATGAGTTTGGGTACCATTTTGTTTGTGTTGGTGTTCTAGGAACAATTGGAGATGCATTGAATGCTCGGCTCATTCAAAAGGAAGGTGGTGTCACCATGTGCTTATTGGAGTCAAGCTAGGATGATCAATAAACTACTATCTACCTTCAATTGGTATCTACTACATCCTTCCAATGGTATCTCGGTAACAAGTATCACCATCTACTTCATGCACACATTTCTTGCACCAACCTTGTGTAGGTTGTATCATGACATGTTAGTCATTCCTTCTTATGATACTTGTTTCCTTTCTCAAAGCATCCCAACAATGATCTCTTGTTGCTAGTTGTGATGTCTTTGATGCTCGTGTGGTTGGAACTCATTTATATACAATAAGAACATATCTAGCCATGTGCTATGCCTTCAAGCAAATATCTTATTCGTATATTTATGACTTCCTTGGGGATATCTTATCCATTCCTTTTTGCAACAATTTTGTGTGTACATTCTTCTTTGTGGATTGATATCATCATGATCTTCATCTACCTAGAATCTTATACACTTGAGAAAAGTTGCATATCTATTTGATATCCCCTTCTTTCACGTCCACCTTTTTGTTCTTGTTTTATTTCTTTGGTGGCTCCGTGAAGGTGTGTGTCTCGAGTGCGGATCTTATATCGTTGCATCTTGATGCACTTTTTTGTGGTGAAGATCATTTTTTTTCTCTTACTTGTCTTGACGAGGCTTTTGCCATTTCTATTGGGTATCCCTCCTCATGACAAAGCTATCCTTTTTATATCTTCGCCACAGGTTGTCACAAGCATAGGTTATTTATATGATTAGTAGTGAGCTTGTGAACCCATTTGTTGTTATGTGTGGGAATGATAGGCCTTGCACTATGTATCTCATTCATTCAAGAGTATATTGATGCTTAATGGTCATCCATACATTAATCTTCTCAAGTGCTTTGCCATGACTCACACACATCATTTTGGTTGAGCCTACTCTTAAGTTGACTCTTTTATATATTGCTCAACCAGTTGTTTGTTGCAAGTGCTAAGCTTTGTTTCCTTCATGCTCACTTGCACTTGGTGTGAGTGTCTATTGATCTTGGGGGAGTGATGATCCTATTTTGTGCACTTGGTATCCTAATGAAAATATTCTAAGGAGTGCATAAATTATGGGGAGCTTCACTAGTGTCTTTAGAACACTCCGTTGCTATGTCGTGAGGTTCTATTGATCTTGGGGGAGCGACGATCCTATTTTGTGCTCATTGTATCCAAATACAAAACTAAATTGTGCACAAATCATGGGGAGCTTCTCTAGTTTCTCTAGAACACTCATTTGCTCTTATCATAATATCTTTTATTCTTTTGGCATGTAGGATCATTGGTCCAGTTGGATCAATTGGTATCTTTTGATAGCTTGATTCAATTGGTATCCTTTGATTGCTTGATTGCGTGTTTTTCTCCCTTTGTTATGCCTTTGTGGCATATCATTCTGTTGCAATCTTTGGGCCTCAATATAGTTTGTCTTCCTCCAAGTATTTACAGTTGGATATATGTATTGCATTCCACTCTCTATTTTGAGGAATACGCAATTTATGGAGGAACACAATTTATATTGGCCTTCTAAGCTATTCGCCCATTTTGGCAATCGATGCCAATGGGGGAGAAGTTTCAGAGAGTTTAGTTTTGTGAGGAAGTTCAGAGAGTTGTCTCTTCTCTCTTCTTGCTTTGGTTTTGTTCCTAAGCTTTTGCATCTCATGCGTATACATTATTGTTGCATGGTATGGTGATGCATAATTCCTTATATAAACTCTCTTGAAAGTGATTGTCATCAATTACCAAAATGGGGGAGATTGAAAGAACATGTGGTGCCCCCATGTTTGGTTTTGGTAATTGATGACAATCTCTATGGACTAATGGTTGCCTTGAGTTATATTTGAAGGGTTTGTCCATAGGCTTTTCTTGGAGTTCATTTGATGACCAAGGAGAGCATGTCATGAAGAAGAAAAAGAGTTTGTGATCATTCATGTTTACCTTCAAGACATCATCCAAATGAAGAGAGTTGGAAAGATTCAAGGTTGATCAAAACTAAGTCAAAGAATGAATCAAGTTGATCAACACACAAAGTGTAGAAGATGTACCGAGAGGGTTCAAGCAATCCTATGGTATGGTAAGCATTGTCAATCACGCTTTGTGTACTAACCCATGGTCTTCATGAGAGTTCTTTGTGGGGTTAGGTTGCGGTGTGCAAGTTCAAGTGAAGCATCACGAAGAGATCAAGTGCTTGAAGCTTGCCGTCCATTGTGGTGACAATGGACTTGTGAAGATATGCCGAAGAGTGGCTCACCCATAGTGGAGTATGGGGGAGCAATCTACTAGTCTTCACCGAGACAACGCAATCAAGAAAGGTGGTCCAACTTGAGGAAGTCAAGATCGTCTACATCTAGCTCAAGTGGACTTTGTGCAAAGCAAAGGTTTGCCCTTGATAGGTTTTCTATTTTACCGGTCTCGTGGTGGTAGTTGGGAGACCGGGTTATAGGATCGTTTGCCGTACTATCAAGGGGGCTCTCAAGTTGGTAGCTTGATTGTATCGTTAGTAGAGAGCTCAAACCATTGCATCCTTGCATCATGTTTCTTGGTTCTTGTTTGGCTCTCTTTGTGAGTCTTAGAGCTTATGGTCATCTTGATGACAAGCTTGAGTTCATCGAAAACGGAGTTCACATGCGTCTTCTATGATGTTTTCGGTGTTGGAGGTTTTACCGGTCTTATCCGAGGAAGGGTTCTCACCATTTTCTTGTGGGCCTTTTTTAATTTGCTCATTATTGGTATTTCTATCAAGATTGTGTTAGCCCTTGTCGCTAGCTTTCCAACAAACTTGGTTTCATCGAATTCGGAGTCCGTTTGCAGAATTTGTGGTCGTTTTGGTGTTCTGAAAAGGCTGCAGCGGTACTACCGCGGGTAGGAGCGGAAGTAATTTTTTACTACCGCTTTCGGGAGCGGTACTACCGCTTGGAGCAGTACTACCGCGGCTACTTCCGTGGCTACTTCCGCTCGGGACCAAAAACTCGTCACAAGTCCAGCGGTGGTAGGCACGGATGTAATTTTTTAGTACCGCTCGCAAGCAGTAGTACCGTGAGGTCAAACGGTACTACCGCTCCGACGGTTCTTCTGGCCTTTTTGCCTCCTCGCTGTTGTTTTTCAAAGGGGTACTACCGCCGATAGTACCACTCCTGGAGCGGTAGTACCGCTCTGTGCGGGCTGTGAGCATAACGGTTGGATTTTTTCCCACCTATGAAAGGGGGTCTTCTTCCCCAATGAACTTTATCCTTTGAGCTCGTGTTCTTCACCCATTGTTGACCTTCTTCGAGCTTGCTATCTCTCAATCCCTCCATCGATTCTTGCTAGTTTTGGGGGGGAAAGAGAGGAGATCTAGATCCACATTTCCACCAATCACTTTCTCCTCTTTGCGAGGGGAACCCTTTGGATCTAGTTCTTGGAGTTCTTCGTGTTCTCTTCTCCGTTCTTCCTCCCTAGCATTAGTTGCTTTGGTGGGATTTGGGAGAGAAGGACTTGTGCACTTCGTGTGCCTTTGCCATTGCATTTGGTGCATCGGTTTGAGTTCTCCACGGTGATACGTGAAAGTGAAGTTTGAGAAGCTTATTACTCTTGGGTGTTTGGGCACCCTAGAGCTTGTTCCTCTTGGGTGCCTTGGCGCCCTAGACGGTTGGTGTTGTTCGGAGCTCAATCATTGTGGTGTAAAGCTCCGGGCAAGCGTCGGGGTCTCCAATTAGGTTGTGGAGATTGCCCCGAGCAATTTGACGGGTACCAGTGACCGCCCCCAAAGGTTGCCAAAGTGTACGGGTTCGGTGACCGCCCCCAAGGGTTGCCATTTGTACAGGTTCGGTGACCGCCCCCAAGGGTTGCCATTTGTACGGGTTCGGTGACCGCCCGGGTCCCTTAGTGGAATCACGGCATCTTGCATTGTGCGAGGGCGTGAGGAGATTACGGTGGCCCTAGTGGCTTCTTGGGGAGCATTGTGCCTCCACACCGCTCCAAACGGAGATTACCATCCGAAAGGGTGTGAACTTCGGGATACATCGTCGTCTCCGCGTGCCTCGGTTATCTCTTACCCGAGCCCTTTACTTATGCACTTTACTTTGTGATAGCCATATTGTTTCTTGTCATATATCTTGCTATCACCTAGTTGTTTATCTTGCTTAGCATAAGTTGTTGGTGCACATAGGTGAGCCTAGTTGTTGTAGGTTTTGTGCTTGACAAATTAACCTCTAGGTTTATTCCGCATTTGTTCAAGCCTAAACCGTAATTATTTTAAAGCGCCTTTTCACACCCCCCCCCCTCTAGGCGACATCCACGATCTTTCAAGAACGGAGGGAGTACAAGGTTAAGACTCGCTCCGATGGTTCTTTTGAACGTTACAAAGCTCATCTTGTGGCTCGTGGCTTTCAGCAGGAGCATGGTCATGATTATGATGGGACTTCTGCTCTTGTTGCCCATATGACCACTGTTCGCACACTTCTTGTCGTGGCCTACTATGTGTCTCAGCTTGATGTTTAGAATGCATTTCTTAATGGTGAGCTGCGTGAGGAGGTTTACATGCAGCCCCCACCTGAGTATTATGTTCCTCATGGCATGGTATGTCGTCTTCGCCGCTCTCTCTATGGCCTTAAGCAAACCCCTCACGCTTGGTTTGAGCGTTTTGCCTCTGTGGTGACTGTCGCTGGTTTTTCACCGAATGCTCGTGATCCAGCATTGTTTGTCCACCTTTCTGCTCGTGGTCGGACTCTTCTATACTTTGATGACATGATTATCACTGGCGACGACCCCGAATATATTGCCTTTGTGAAGGCTCGTCTTAGTGAGTAGTTTCTTATGTCTGATCTTGGCCCTCTTTGCTACTTTCTTGGGATCAAGGTCTCTTCTACCTCTGATGGCTTTTATATTTCCCACGAAAAGTATATCCAGGATCTTGCGCGTGCTGCTCTTACTGATGAGCGCACTGTTGAGACTCCGATGGAGCACAATGTTCACCTCTATGATACTGATGGTGACCCCTTGCCTGATCCGACGCGTTATTGTCATCTTGTTGGGAGTCTTGTCTATCTAGCTGCTCGTCCGGGGATATCTCCTATTCGGTCCATATTATGAGTCAGTTTGTCTCCGCTTCCACTTCGTTTCACTAGTCACCTCCTTCGTGTTCTTCGATATCTTCAGGAACGATCTCTCACCACCTGTTCTTTCCTCGCTCCGGTTCCTTACAACTAATGCTACATGGGCTAGTAATCCATCGGATCGCCGTTCACTTTCTGGTTACTGTGTTTTTCTTGGTGGTTCTCTCATTGCCTGGAAGACGAAGAAGAAGACTGCAATTTCGCGTGGTGCAGAGGCTGATTTGCGAGCTATGGCTCTTTTGACGGCAGAGGTGACTGACTTTGGTGTTTCTGACACTACACCTACTCTGCTCTTGTCCGCAGTACAGATGCTATTAGCATTGCGCATGACCTGTGAAGCATGAGCTCACCAAGCATACTGGTGTTGATGCTTTCTATGTGCGCGCTGGTGTGCAAGATCAGGTTATTGCTCTTCAGTATGTGCCCTCCGAGTTACTTTTACGAAGGCCCAGACTAGAGCGCACCATGGCTTCTATCTCTCCAAACTAAGCGTTGTTTATCCACCATGAGTTTGACGGGGGGTGTTAGAGTTATATTCTAGCCTATATATTGGCCCCATTGTATGAGGGGTTTCCTGTATATTTACGACCTATAGATGTATATATATTATATATTAGCCATGGGCCCTCGGGGAATACGAGTTGCATATTTCCTAACAAGTGGAAGCTAGCTATCCATGTTCCAGAACCATGAGTTGGTTGCGAGATCTTATGGGTTTCAGCTCTACTACCCCAACTTGTTTGGGACTGCAGGCTTTGTTGTTGTTGCTGATGAAGTATCAAATAAACTCCTTTTCCACTATAGAAAGTTCCAGTTGACAGCAAAATCAGGAGTTCAGGACACTAGTCTCGTAGTTTAATTCGGAATTCAAGTAACTAAATGACATGAACATATGGAAGAGTACATCAATAACTAGTTAACTACAACCTTTAACTCAAAAGATTGTTTACTAGCAATCAAACATCAATTGGCAACACAACTAAAGCAACTCAGGGCATACCAAGATCGCAAGCAAGGTAGATGAAATAGATGGTTGCAAGGCAACTTTTTAGCTCGAGCCATTGGTCCCTGTGAGTTGCAGCAGAAGCAACAAAAAATTCAGATACACAAGTAGTCAAGGACGACTGAGTTTCTGAAGCTCTAGAAAACTGTTTACCCGGCAGATGGCACACTCATCATCGTATGTGCAGATCTCATCGTATGTGGCATCTGGGAGTGCTTCATCGAGCGAACGGAGTGCCTTTCTTAACTTAATGTAGGTCTTAATCCTCTTCAAAAATGAAACTACAAGAGCCTGCATATGATAAGACACATCAGTGCATATTAAATAACTTCCATGAAAGTAACACAGTTTATCAACAGTTGCCAATAGGTGATGTCTGACTTACACGCAAGTTCAACAGGAGGACTGCGTCGACCAGGTGAAACGCCATGCCACGGAGCCAAAAGATCATCGAATAATGACCAAGTGACATCAACAAGCTTATCAGGTCAATGACAAAACCAAAATTCCTTATAAGTTGGCCTCTCCATTCAGAAAATGAACCTGCAGATGTGAAGCATGATTACATCCTGGTAGCGAAGTCAAAAGAGTTGAAGAGAAGTTTGCACAGGAGCTTAGTAAGTCTTGCTCCTGAAACATTGTTCCAACAGAAGATAAAGCGCAGCCTACAGATACACCAAAGCAATAAGTAGTGTCATATGTGTGACTGAAACTGCTGTTTGTGTAACTCCCTGATCAAGAAGAGTCATTCTGGACATATCTTTGTAACAATATAATAAAATTGTAATGTTTATGAACCAATTTCTTAGACAAAATGTACGCATACTATTTTTTGATGGCCAAGATAAATATACACAAAGATGTTACTGGTCAAAGTTAAATAGTTTGACTATAAGCATGGATATAGTTAAGCTTTATGCACTAGCCAACGCAACCAAAAGTCCGAACTGATGGAAAGGGCTAGGCAATCCACATATAAACTTCAACACCCCCTCTCACGTGTGACACGGGAAGTCAACACGTGGATAAACTCAGAGGTATGGCTCAAGAGGCCTATACATGGACACATAGGGGGGCAGCAGCAATTTTTGAATAATTTGCGAAAGTCAGGACTTGAACTCAAGACCTTAGCTCTGATATCATGTTAAGCTTCATGCACACTAGCCAACGCAACCAAAAGTCCAAACTGATGGAAAGGGCTAGGCAATCCACATAGGCACATACACTAACTTGGTGCTAGATACATTCATTTGAGGGCAATGTTGGGGATATCGCTTATCGGGAACTTATCGGTCGACCCATGATAAGGGGTAAATCGGCTAGTTTATCTGCATATCGGCCGATTTATCACCATATCGGCTGATTTATCGGCCGATTTATCTTAGCGGCCAGACAGCGGTAAGCGATAAATTGGTCGATTTATCGGCATATCTGAAGATATCTTGAACAGTGTTTGAGGGACAAGCTTTTTCGGACGGAGGGAATACACTTCAACAGATATCACTTTTGTAACCAAGATGTCCTGCTTGTGTGCCTCGTTATTACTATCATTGAGATGGTAAACACAAAAACTGTACATGCACAACATAAGAGTTATATATCAACAATGAGTTTAGCTGAGAAGCTTATCACCTGCTGCTTGTTTATAAGTTTTTTGGAAATCAAGATAGTCCACACCACTGTCCATCAGATGTCGCTGCCAAATGTCAAACAACTGAAATCCATGCACCATGATAGACTGCCAAGAAGGAGGGCTATTTCAGAAAAGTCATCAAGAGATTCAGAAGTAATGACTATGCACAGGTAAACATTCATGATGTTTTTTTCTAGTTAACAGCTTAATATTCATAAATGGCAGTGCAGCAAAATATGTAAGTAAACTGGAAGTCAATGAGTCACAAATACCCCTCACAATATTGGTTCAAATTACCTGCAGTGACTCAAAGGCAATACTAAGTGGCTCAAATAACATAAGCCAAAATAACTTAGAATTGCATGAACTGCAGAACCCTACACAAAGCTTCATCCTGGAGAAGTTAGATAAAAAATAACTAGTGAGTTCTCTGAACAGAAACAGCACCATACTTGTGTTATGAACAGAGCTTGTTGTATTGCACAAGCCGAAGCGCCTAATATATATATAAGTAAAAGGACTGCAGGAGACATTCTTACTCTAAACCAATAGGAAAAGACCATAACCCACGTGCCAACCCCCTCCCCCTCTTCTCAAATGTCAAACTTATGCAGTAGCATTGCATTTGGAAATGTATAAGACACTAAAGACAAATAAACAGCTGCAGTCCAAGTCTTCATAGCGACATCAAACCTGTCAAATCAAGCCAGAGAGAGAGAGGCACGACAGCAAAGAGCAGAGCCCAAAAGAGATCAGGTGCACCTAGCAGCAATAACATGAAGGAAAGCAAAACTGCAATGCGGCATCACAAGGGCCTCTACAATAAAGGACCATGCAAATGGAAAGAGGCCATGCTCGTCCCATATAAAGAATGGACCAGCACCAGAAAGACGGAGGCTGAATGACCAAGGCTTTTGTGTACTCGTATGGCATGGACCAACACGACAGAGTGATAAACATGGATGGATGTAACATAAGCAATACACCGAAGAGACTGACTCGAGAAGGGATACTAGCTAGAAGTAGCAGCAGCAAGCGAGCACTCAGCCAAAACAGCAAGAACAGCACACCCTCGGCCAGCACAATAGTACTCAGCCCAACACAACCAGTCCAACAACAATAGGGTCCCAGCACCAAAGTAGCAGCCCATGGACCAAGTAATGCGGCAGCCGCCCACAAAGCCATCATGAATGAAGCTGAACGGAGCAGAAATCTGCAGCAAGGAATCTGCAGCTGCATATCCATTCATGGAACGGCAGAGGTAGTCGGGCAATAATAGAGGTCAGCGGCGCTGAATGAGGACTTGCACTGCAGAGAAGATCAGCATGTCAGATCCAGAGCTCGCCAGAACCTGAAACTACTGTCAACGTTGCCTTACATTCCGTCAGTTACCGGACGGCCAAGATGATCGCAAGGCCCATTTACTTCAAACTATTCAATTTCAGCTGTTGTCACTAGTTATTGTTACCATTTCACTTGTCAAGTAACTAGCTCAGCAGTATATAAGCGTGGGGCGTGCGCTGTGTTAGCCATTCATTGATCATTATCCTGTAAGGACAAAATTACAGTATAGCAATACAAGATGGGGTATTCCTCGAATGCGTGTCCAGTATTCTACGAATTGGACAAAATTACAGTATACCTCAATGGTTGACAACACACGTGGTCTCACGAACAGAGCCCCCCAACCCTGGTCCACCTCGATCGTGTCCTCTGCACCGCAGATTGGGAGGAGCGACATGGCGAATGCAACCTTTGATGTCTGGCCTCGTTCGCCCCTGACTTAGTCCCCTCATCCTCGACTGCTCGCCCCTGACGTCGTCGCGGCAGCGTGGAATTCTGTGGACGATGCGGATCCGTTCCGCCACATCATGGGGCGCATGCAGGCCACCGCGCGCAGACTCACGAGCTGGAGCGCACATACTGCGGGCAACATGCTTGCGATCTCACGCGAGCTGCTGTTGCGCTTCGACTCCGCCCAGGAGCTCCGGCAGTTGACGCCACGAACACTGGCTCCGTATAAAGATAAAGCTCTCCTACCTCGACCTCGCATCGCTGGAATGAACTCTGGCGCGCCAGTTGTTAACACCAGATTTTGGCACGGTCAAGAACTTAATTAAGGTGGCCTCAAATGGATAAGTGATCTACATGAAAAGGTTCTGTATTGTCGAAATGAACATCTTTGAAGTTTGGGCCATCACCATCCGATCTCATCTCGAGGGCCGAAATTATGCTCGAAGTACTAGAATTTGGGCACTCAGAGTACTGTTCGGCCAATTAAGCCTTCAAAACGGCCTCATATGAAAAAACTTCCTACACAAAATTGTCTTCGTCTCGTCGAAACAGTCGATTTTGATATAAAAATCGTCTCAATCCGAGTTTGTATGCAAAAGTTAGAGCCATCGGAATGCCGCCCTGTTAGGAGGCAGAATGTGGCGCGCCCCACCAGACACATGTCTGATGGGTACCGCCACCTGTTAGAGTAATCCAAACATGTTCTAGTAGAGATACTCCTACGTGCTAGAGTAGAGATAGGAAATCATAATATGAGTCGGTTTGAAGTTTCCTTGTATCTTTGAAGTTTCCTTGTATCAGGTACGTTAGGAAGCCGTGGTGTGTTAGCTTTGGCTGGTTGAGTCCGGATGGTAGGCTAGCTTGCACGTGTCCTAGTTGTGCTAGACGTATAGTAGTAGTTTGAGTCAGTTTAGAAACATGAGTTGGGTGTTCGGTGCTCACGTCTGGGTCGGTTTGTAGATCGACGCATATATATATGCGTGCATATGCTGAGTATTGTAACACCAAGAGAAAACGAGAAAATCAATAAAGAGGAAAATAAGGGCACGACAAGGGCCCTTGGCTATCAGTTTTGTGTGCGCGTGCGTTCGTGCAATTTTATGTGATCGATCCTGAGGGCGAATTTCCAACAATTGGTATCTAGAGCAAGGTCGAGGTGAAGCTGTGCTAGCCCCGGGGTGGCGACCCGACTAGCGCCTCGGGGCGGGCAATACTGTCGCCAATGTAGCGACAAGGAGCGGGCAATTAAGTCGCTGGTGTAGCGACGACGAGGAGCAGGCCATATAGTCGCTGGGTGGTGCAGTGACGTAGAGGTTCTGGCGGTTGTCGTTCGGCGAAGCGACAACAAGAAGGCGGCGAGGATGCTGTCGCAAGCGAGGCGACGGGTGATTGTCGTTCAGCTAAACGACTTGGAGAAGATGGCAAGGACGTTGTCGCATAAGCAAGGCGATGTGTGATCATCGTTTGGGGGTGCGAGGAAGAGGCGACAAAGTTGCTAGCTGTCATCAAGGTGTGCACATGAGTTCTTGTAAGGTGCGTCCAAGATCTCAGGTGTGTGAATCTTCTGCTGCAGTTGAGATGCGTCACTGGCGGAGGAGAATTGCAAGCGAGAGCGGGCGGAAAAAGGAATGTGTGCCTTGCGTTTCCGTTCGTGGTCGCGGAGTTCCCGCGAGTTCATATATGGTAGAGATGAGTTGCACGTATATGGCGAGTTGCGATGCCGTCGGACGGGAAGCGTCGTTTGGTAAGTTGCGTCACCAACGACGAAGAGATGAAGTGAAGATGCGGCGGGTGAAGAGATGTGTCTCCCCGTGTACAAGCAACCGACGAGAAGATGAAGATCAAAGGACCCGCACCAGTTAAGTTGAGTTCTTGCATGAGGCTATGCGTTTAGTCTGCATGTAGCACGCTAAGATGTCGTAGCGTGGCTGGTAGTCCGAGTGAAGCGTTGAATTCAGTCTACAAGTCGGCATGAAAAAGAAAAGACGATGGTGAAGTGATGGCCATCATTGCAAAAAGAGATAAACTGTCATCCAGTAAGTCGCGTCACCAGAGGCAGCCAGCGTGACAAGATGAGTACGTGGTCGTCTGCGTGTCTCGTCGAGTAAAGTGTCAGATGTTTGGATTAGGGGGTGAATGTTAGAGTAATCCAAACATGTTCTAGTAGAGATACTCCTACGTGTTAGAGTAGAGATAGGAAATCATAATATGAGTCGGTTTGAAGTTTCCTTGTATCAGGTACGTTAGGAAGCCGTGGTGTGTTAGCTTTGGCTGGTTGAGTCCGGATGGTAGGCTAGCTTGCACGTGTCCTAGTTGTGCTAGACGTATAGTAGTAGTTTGAGTCAGTTTAGAAACATGAGTTGGGTCCATTCGGTGCTCACGTCTGGGTCGGTTTGTAGATTGACGCATATATATATATATATATATATATATATATATATATATATATATATATATATATATATATATATATATATATATATATATATATATATGCGTGCATATGCTGAGTATTGTAACACCAAGAGAAAACGAGAAAATCAATAAAGAGGAAAATAAGGGCACGACAAGGGCCCTTGGCTATCAGTTTTGTGTGCGCGTGCGTTCGTGCAATTTTATGTGATCGATCCTGAGGGCGAATTTCCAACACCACCAATCAGCTGTTTTGCGCGAGCGTTTCGGCCTAGAAGACGGCCTCGAATCAAAAAATGTTCAACACGAAAGTTGTTCGTCTCGTCGAAACGGTTAAATTTGCTTTTGGGTGCATCTTCATCAGAGATCAGTTGTGGCCTGTAAGAGCCAAAATCCGAACCAATGTTCCGGAAACGAGCCGAAAGTAAGGAGTCTTGTGTATACCAAAAGCCTTATCCTGAACACTTTGATGCAGTTTTGTACCCTCAAGGTTACAAGGTTCCTGATTTTGTTAAATTTAGTGGAGAGGGCACGAAAACAACTTGGGAGCATGTGAGTCGGTATGTAGCACAGTTGGGTGAAGCAGGTTCCATAGAAGAGTTGAAAGTGCGTTTATTTCCCTTGTCTTTAACTGGCACCGCATTTTCATGGTTTGCTGCTTTACCACATGGTTCAATTCTCTTATGGTCGCAATTAGTGCAAAAGTTTCATGATCACTTTTATAGCGGCGATAATGAGCTGAAGTTGTACATCTTACATCTGTTAGGCAGAAACATGATGAATCAGTCACCGATTATGTCAAGAGATTTAGGGAGATAAAAAACCGATGTTATAGCTTAGTGATAACTGAGAGAGACTTGGCGGATCTTGTTCTTAATGGTTTGAGAACTCACATTAAAGAGAGGCTAGAAAGTTATGAGTTTTTGAGCATTAATCAAGTCTTACAAAAAGCTTTGACCCAAGAGAGTCGAAGTAAAGAGGTCCATAGGTCTACAACCGATCGTCCTAGAATGCATATGATTGAACACAATGATGATAATTCGGACGATGAGGTTGATGTCTATACTACTGAATTTGTTTGGTCCTCAAAGGCCAGACCCTATATGTGCAATGCTCTTAAGCCGATCGCGAGGAGATGAGGTTTACTTTTGATATATCAAAGTGTGATAAAATATTTGATGCTCTCTTGCAAGACAAAATGATTAGAATATCACACACCAAACCGCCGTTTGAGGAGCTAAAACGGCGTGCTTATTGCAAGTACCATAATTCATTTTCTCATGCTACTAACGATTGCAATGTTTTTCGACGACAGATACAATCGGCCATTAATGACGGACGATTGAATTTTGCTGAGATACAAGTTGATAAACAGCCCTTCCCAATAAACACCATGGACTTGGAAGGGAAGAAAATGTTAATTCGGCCTAACATAGCCGAATCCGCTAATAAAGATAATATTGTTATTGGTGAACCCAGGAATAGCAAGGAGGGCGACAAGGTCTTGGGAAGAAAGATTGTGCTTGAGAAGCAACACGATGGCAAGGAAGTGTTGAAGATCACTATAAAAAATGCTACACTCGGGGGGCAACCAAAAGTGCAAGAGGATACTCATGTTAAATTGATGAAGCCCAAGAATTCAGAAGTTGGCAAGTGGAAAAAGAATGAAACTAAGCACAAGAAAATCAAGCCAACTTTTGATATGTTATTATCCAAATATGCAAGTCAAGCAGCCGGTTCTAGCTCTAATCGGCCATCACATTCAAAGCGTTCAAGATCGCCTCCAGAGCAAGAGTTTCGACGCTATGCAAGGCCATATGGGTCATGGATGTCACAACCCCCCTATGCGCCATATTACACGGGAGACTTTAATGGAGGATGGGGGCAACCCCCAATGGCTCCTTATGCTTTTCATATGGGGTGGGCAGTACCTAGAAGGCCTGCTCGCGAGAGGCTTTATTATCCCACACAAGGCCGTTTGAGCTATGGTGCTAATCGGCCAACAAAAAATTCTCCAAGCAAGGCCAAACATAGGGATCCCAAATATACTCAACCTAGGTGGTGTCCTCCGGGTTTAACTAAGACAATGAAAAGGAGATTACAACGCATGAGGAACCACGAGAAGGTAGACCGCCAAGTTGAGAAGCAAAGGGACGAATTGTTCAATGAAATTCGGCCCATGGCACTCACAAAACAAGTGTGGAGGCCTAAACAAAAGGAATACGCAGATGTTTCTACATTAGCTACAGCAACACCTACACCACCAAAAGAGGATGATGCGACTCTTATTACATCGTCCACACCAGCTGAAACATATCCTTCAACTGAGGAAACTTCGAGTGCAATATTCACATTGGGAGATGAAGATGAGATGGTGGATTACGAACCTACGCCGGTTCGGGAAGGTATGGATATTATGGTGTATTACTTACCTGCCGAGTTTCGTGCTATAGGTGAGGAAGGAAAGATGACCCAGTTGGATTTCGGTCCTAAGAACGCTATCTTCGAGAAGCTAAAAGAACCGGTGAAACATTTGAAGCCATTGTACCTTAAAGGTCATATTAACGGATCGCCGATTGCGAGGATGCTCGTTGATGGTGGTGCTGTGGTAAATCTTATGCCCTATTCGGTCATCAAGAAGTTAGGGTTACATGATGATGCATTGATGAAGACCAATATGGTACTTAATGGATTTGAGGGTAAAGAAAAGAGAGGCCAAAGGTGTGATGTGCATGGAACTCACTGTGGGAAGCAAAACTTTGGCCACCACATTCTTCATCGCCGAGGTGCAAGGTAACTATGATGTTATATCAGGCCGCGATTGGGTTCATGCCAACCAATGCGTGCCAATCAATTCTTAATACAATGGGTCGATGATGAAGTGGAAGTTATTCACGCGGATAATTCGGCTTGTGTTGCTTCGGCCGATGCATCGGTGGATTGGAATCATCCAGATGTTACTTGCTTAACAGGGCGTGACCTCTCGGAGTTTGATTTCCTTAGTGCTACAAGGAACGGGTTCTTTCCCATCTCTTTAAAGCCGATCGGTGGTAATCGGTTCCAAGGTATCATGTAAACAAGAAGATAAAATCAATGACCGATATAGAATTATCTCCCAAGGCATAAATATGGCCGATATATAATTATCGCCCTAAGCACATAAATGGCCGATGGAGTGTTGACATCGTCCTTAGAACCAACTCGGTACAAGTTATTTTTCAGCACCCTAGTTTTGCCGAAAAACGGGGGGGTGGGGGGCATGTGTTGACACCAGATTTTGGCACGGTCAAGAACTTAATTAAGATGGCCTCAAATGGAGAAGTGATCTACATGAAAAAGTTATGTATTGTCGAAATGAACATCTTTAAAGTTTGGGCCATCATCATCCGATCTCATCTCGAGGGCTGAAATTATGCTAGAAGTACTAGAATTTGGGGACTCAGAGTACTGTTCAGCCAATTAAGCCTTCAAAACGGCCTCATATGAAAAAACTTCCTACACAAATTGTCTTCGTCTCGTCGAAACGGCCTCATATGAAAAAACGTTTGGCTAATGAAGTGAGAGATTGGATCAGCAACGGGTAGGCCTTGCTGGAAAAGCTAGGTCAACGACGAGAATACCCATTGGTAGCCAGCAATGCCGGACAAGATTGGCGGGCTAAAAATCAGCACCAGCGGCGACAAGATAAGGTGGTTCCCATATCCGGCGTGGGCACAGGTCGGCTCGACTTGAAGAGGCGCCAAGCTGAAAATGAGGGATCTCAGGGATAAGGAAACCGTTGAGGCGGATGTGGCATGGGGACATCAGCCAGTTGCTACTACACAACTACGATGGGTACGGCAGTGGGTTTGGGGTGTCAGGTCCGCCCCCTGGAATAGCTCGCTCTCCAGGGACAGCTCATCGAAGACGATGAGCTGCGGTGGCGACAAGGCACTCTAGGTTTAGCTCTAATACATTGTTACAAACTGGGTTTGCTGTATTGCACAGCCAGAGGGTACAAATATATAGTACAAGGACTCAAGGACAAACCATAGACCGACAGGGCAACATCATAATACCTTAACAAAATGGGTAAATTCACCTCCAAAAGATAATTAGATAAAATGATATGAAGCTTGATATATGCTGACTAACCAGGGAATATTACCATAGTAGATCGGTCGAAAGAACCAGCAACAGTGCAGAATATACACGGAGATATTTCAATGGAGTTGCTGAGGGTGACGCATTGAGGCACTCAATACGTTCTCTGGCCAATGACTGAAACATCTGGATATGACATTTGTTTCAGTTAATATGATGGGTAGATTCTCAACAAGTAGATATAATTGCACACAGTACCTTCAGTGAACAAAGAAGGACAAGCCAAGTTGACCAAAGGATAATTTGTTGAGAATTAGGAGGCACAACCAATGGGAGAAAAGTTCCCTGCAACACAAGAGAAGTCCTTGTAATTTTATTCACATTGTAGACTTCCACATGCACATATAAATAAATAAAGGACAGAGTAAATTGCACATAACACAAAGTAGAGTACCACTTGTGTCGTTTTCTTTATACCAAGCTTCGGAAGAATAAACACTTGACAGCATTTTGGGAAAAACGATATTACACTTTGCACTAGGCTCCATTACCCTCCATTGCCACGTCTGTTTCACCGCATGAGGGTCCCACAGGGCAGTGTAATGAGTTCTAAAGGCCCCGCATCGCACTTGTCCCTTCTACCTCCTTTCATCATCTCCATATCACACCCCAAATCCATACATAACCCATCAGCACACCACCTTACCACCAAGCCCTTATGGCACTGCCCAAACATTTTCTACCCTCCACATTCTTCTCCTCAAGTAACTTTGCCCCACCACCTCTATATGCCCTTCTCTGAAAAATCGCTGCACCCCAGCTCCAAATTTTCCACGGTCCTGCAAACTAGTCCAAACAGCAGCAACACGCAGGAAGGCCTCTCACTCACGCGCACGATGTACACAAAGTAGAGGCCTAGAGGATTTGAAACTAGCAGTTCAGCATACAAGACCAATCCTGTAGATGGCAACTTACGTATCAGGACAATTCCGCACACATGGCACAAAGGTTTAATAAAGCTTTCTCCAAAAGCAGATTTTTGTCAAGATTCTCTGTAAAAATGATAATGGCTATCCACCCTAAAGCACACCTTGAATCTAATTCATCAACTTGCAACTTATCATTGCAATGGTACATGTAGCTATTATATAGTACAATCAACCGACAAATATCTCACGCCTAGAATAAGAAGGAAACAAAGACTCAGGGCCTGTTTGGATTACTACCAAAGCCAACCCCACCAAAAAATTGTCTTGCACGTGTAATTTGGTAGCTGTTTGGATCAGCACCAAAAAGTGGCTCGCCCAGCATGCCCAGCGCCCATCCGTGTAATTCTCGCAAACATGTGGGCGAGACAAGGGAGTGAAAAAGCTGCGCCAAAAATTTGGAGCATTGACTATGGTTGTTATGGTGGGCCTGCTCCGTGCATGCAGTTAGGACAAGTCAAAATTTTGGCTGTAACCAATCAGCGGCGCTTTTAATTCAAAGATATGCAGACCTGTGCATGATTAGCAACCGCATACAGCAATTCTTCAGGATCCAAACAGGAATTCCATCCAAAGATATACCAAAATGACGTACACACAGCATGCCATGTCATTCTTTTGGCGATTTTTCTTCACACTGACTGCATCAAGTGGTTTAGAAAAACTGCATCTAAGTGTTGATATGTATTTCTTCTCAATTTTAGATAATAGATAAACTAAATATTTTTGGAACTGGTATAATAAATTAATAATCATGTTGGTTAGTCACAAACCAAACAAAACAACGGTCTCATTTGCCAAAATTGTGGAGGATATAACGGTCACAATCCAAACAACAACTGCCAAAATTTTGAGGGGGCTAGTTGGGGATCAAACCAAACATACCCTCAATCTGGAAAACAATCTCTCTTTGATAGACCAGTCTTTCACATCTTGGAACTTTTTTTATTTCCAAAAGAGTAAACGGATGCACGAAATTACTTGTTGTGCTGTGTTATATTTTGTTACATCTGGTTGGTGATCCCCGTGCAAGCCTTCGCGCGCTGCAAAGCCCTAACGATCATCATGAGCAAAACCTCCATAAATCCTGGTGGCCGTGGACTACCGAAGCAATACTGCAATAGTCAATTGATTATCCTCCAATTGTAACTGAACAGAACTCGTCAGACTTGCCAATTGATTATCAGCTGATTGTAACTGAACAGAACTCCTTAGACTCTTCCAACTTTTTTTTTGGAAGAGAAGTCATAAGGGAGTCCCCTACAATGGTTTTTTAAATAATAAGAACCCAAACTCCTGTCCGTGAGGACTTGAACCTGGGTGGCTGGGTTGTACATTCACTCCCCCATCCAAGTGAGCTAAGCTCACTTTAGACTCTCCCAACGTGGCATCCATCTTGCACTCAGTTGACAACTCAAGTGGCGCTTGACTTCCTGGGACAAATCAGAAAAGACTTTTTTGTTGCACACAAACTGGACACCATCCCATACACGTCCCTCCAATCTAAATCAACCATGTGATTGCTCAAGTACAGGCCTTGCAAACATTTCCTTTTGTCTTACCAAAAAAAACAGCCGACCGATTATTCTACTTCTACCTCATGTGTTGGTTCATGCACATACATAATTTGGCTTTGTGTGTGCGCACAACTTAGCAGCAGCTAGGGCTCTGGCCTTCTCTTCATTGACGTTCCAGTTGTAAAACAGAAAAATGTGTTGCAAGTAAATTTTCTGACTTTTACATTTTTGACATCTTGAATCAGAACTGCATTAGTTTTGCTAGAAGTAGCCATGGCTGTATTAGCTACTAGGCGGCACTGAATTAGTATTTTGCTAGTAGTCATGGCTGTAACAGCTACTTGGCTGCAGTAAGAAGGGAGTATCCACCTCCAGTGAGCCAATCTGAAGGGACAGGGCATGAGAGAAGGGACAGGAGACCTAGAAGACAAACCACACACCCACTAGTATCCTTCCAGACTCACTGACATATGGGACCCAGATCCATCTTGTGGCCACATCTCAAATGCGGTACATTTGGGCTGCCACCTCTCGGCAACCGCCTGCATGTCGTCTCACTCGGCCAACATCCAGATTAAGGCCCCATGGGAACCTCTCGCTCGAGCCCTCCTTGTCTAGCAGTTCCCCGACAAAGCCTTTCTGGTCCTGGTCCTTTTTATACAATCTTTGTGGCCTTTCTGGTCCTAGTTGTTTTTCTATAGGATTTATGTGGTCTCCTTTTGCATTGTTGTTAATCTACGCCAATTCTCTTGCTGCCGGGTTTCTTTCTCCGCTGATTTCCTGTGTTATGATCTCTGTGGCATTCTTGTTCTATAACATTTTTGCTTGACACAACAGGTTTTTGAAGACTCCATACTACAATGACAGTAACAAGACAAGAATTTGGATTTTCATTAATTGCTTGTCTTATACTTCTTCAAATGCAACGTCGTTGCATATG